>OX459112.1:103138978-103861478 GCA_949775065.1 Brachyopa scutellaris
TACATATGCATACATATACGAAAAGCATTCGAATTCCGGAAAAAAGAACTTTGGAGCGACGAACCCGAGTTAATCGTGTTTAAATCCGTTGGTAAAGTGTATGTCAGGCGTCCTTCAAAGCACTTTTTTCCGGAAACCGGAATTCGAATGGTTTTCGGATATGCAGTTTCGCAAAATCAAGTCTCCTCTTTATGTTCTTCGTTGACACATGCGGTTTTTTGCGGGTTATGCATCCACGGAGATTATGGTTTGGAAAGCGACGTCTAATGGTCCTAGCTGATAGTTCTTGGTGAATTTGAGGTTCAACAATCTCCCTAATTTTCGTAGACGTAAGAATAGTATTGGCCTTACTTGTTCCTCAAATTAACCTGTCTTCCTTTGGAGTGGTTTTTCGTTCAATCTCCTTTCTTTTGGGGTTTTCAAAACTTTCGATCTTCTTAAAGACTTGTATTGCTCCGAAAACAAGCTTCTTTGAGCAACTAAACCTTTTCCCTATTGACGCTATCGACATCTTTTCATTTTGATAGCTCTGGACTAATAGCTTTCGGATTTCTGGAGTACAAGATTTATTCTTACCAATTTTTTTACTGTATTTTAATAAATATTAACAAAGCAATCCTAAACAAATAAAGAAATATTTTTTACATCACGGAAATCAATGTATTTTGTACAAAGCTTTCACTTTAAAAAATCGTTTCTAATTCTCTGTCCACAGTGAATTGTAACTATAGCCGAGCTTTCTGCAATTGTGCCAATTTGACAACCACCTGATCTCATGAAAACATATTAAAATAATAAACAGTTCAACAGTAATCTAATAACGGTACTAGCTCATCAGAATATAGCTGGTAAAAAAAGAACCCATTACTTATATGCGTTGGCGATTATCGTTTCTAATTCTGTGACCACCACTGTATATAGCTACATACTTATTGTATAAGATATATTGAGCCCGCATTCACACACTATGACGTCACCACAGCTGCACGGCTGTTGCCTGCGGTCTCCACTGATGGAAAATTGTTGGCGAACATTTCATGAACTATTTTGAGCATAGCTCAGCCCCAGGATAACGCCGAAGGATGATTCATACCTCAAATGAATCAGTGGAGAATTTACTAAATTCACCTATGTTTTTGTTTTTCAATCCGGTAAGCTACGATACTATTGAGCTAGGGCTGAATAATTATAATTTTCCTAACAGATATGCAAAAACCATATCATTTTCGGGGATAAAAAGTATAAAAAATGTTGACCAAGAATCACTATATCAACTTTCATCAAAATCCGTCCATTAGTTTCTGTGTGATGGGCGTTCAAACAATATAAATATCCTCAATTACTCGCCAGTTCAAAATAAAAAAAAAAAACAACACAGCAGGTACAGAAGAAAAAAAAAACCGGTTTTGGCGCACACACGAAATTATCTCCACTGGTCTTTGGTAAAATCCAACGATCTGAGCTTTTCTTGAATTGTATGTCATTTTTAATTGAATGTTAATTTTAATTTAGTGCCTATTTTTCAACTTATGTATAACGTACGAAGATGACTTATATCTTAAAATGTTTGTACAAAATTGAACTTTATAATAAAAGAAATTCCATTCCCATCGCTCAAGGCAAGCTAGGAGCTAGAAGGTATTCGTAGAAATACTCTCTGCCCAGATATCAGCTTAGATCTCCGCTTCTGGAAAGCAGATAACGAAAAAAAATATCTTAAGCCTGTATTCCTGACATTTTGCAATCCAACTGAAAACCGAAAACCGAATTCAATTTCGTGCAGTAGTTCTTAAGACAAAAGGGAACAAAGTTTTTGGAGTCAAAAAAAGTTACATTTTTATTATAGTAAGGATTAGATAAATGACCAAAGAATTAAACTGTTAAGAAATTGACAATATTATTCTTTTTTAATTATTATAACTTCAACTTAACGAATATTACGCATGTAAATGATTTGTAATTCTTTTTTAATTTTGATGAATTGCTTTCGTTTACGTTTTATTTTTTTTTTTTCACTTCCGTGTAGCTGTCAGAAATAAAGCACACTTTCTCTTGGATTCTCAACATTGACTGTCTTTTATTTGCTCCATCTCTTAATTATTTCAGCAGGTTATGGGCCCAGGCCCATTGTTTGAAAAAGTTTAGTTACTGATATACAATATTTTATTTGAAAAATGAGTACATTTTCGGGAAAAATTCCATTGTTTAATGGAGATAATTTTTTTACTTGGAAGCATCAAATGGAAGCTGTTCTTCATAAAAATCGACTTCTGCAGATCGTAAAAGGAAATGAAGAAAGGCCAACTGATGCATGAAACTGGAAGAATGGAGGAACAAGGACATAGATGCAAGGTGTGAGATCATAATCTTAATGGAACCAGCTCAAGTTTCATTGGTTAAGGCCATAGAAACGTCCAAAGAAGTGTGGAATTTTCTGGAAGAAACTTACAATCGCAAAGGCACTAGGCAAAAAATTGAAGAGTTTCGTAAGTTAATCAATTTTAAAATGCATGCAACTGAAAATATGGAACAACATTTAATAACATTTAATCTTATTGTAAATCGACTTCGGGAAATGAATGCGAAACTGGATGATGATCTGCTTACTGTTCTGCTTTTGGATAGTTTACCAGGCACATACGAGGACCTACAAGCTGCCTTCGATGCCTCGAAAGACTTTCCAACCATTGACGTCCTACGTGCTCGGTTGCTGGAATCTAGCGACAAAAAGGGGGAAACTGTTGAAATAAAGGATGACGCATTGAAAGTAAAATTTATTTCAAGAAAATCAGAAAATCGACGCACAGGTATGTCAAAAATATATTTTCATTAGAATTGTCATCGCTGTGGGCGCAAGGGACACATGAAAAGAGATTGTCGGGTTGTCTTGGATAGAGATAAGTCACACTTTTCTTAAAAAGGTGACACTGCTCAAGGTTTTATAGCTTCTGAGATATTTGAACGTTCCGAGGTTGTTCCAATTAAGGCCATTTCTCAAAATGTCAAAACGATTCAAGAAAGTACTGAGCGCAATAATTGGTACGTAGATAGAGGTGCAACATCACATATATGTTGCAGTGAAGAGCTTTTTACGAATGTGAATAGAAGTTATACTGGATTAGTACTGGTAGCCAATAATAAATTCGCCAATATAAAAGGTATAGGCACTGTAAAGCTCAATGTTGATTTGAATGGTACGACCAGAACTGTCTGTCTTTTTCAAACACTGTACGTACCTGATCTTAGAAGCAACTTGATTTCTACAAGTAAAGCCACAGACAATGGCTGTAAAGTGGTAATGGAAGGAGAACAGGCACTTATTTTAAAGAAGGGGCAAATTATGATGAAAGCTATTAAATCAAAAAGCTTATATTTAATCAAGAGATCAAATAGCATGGAATCGTGTAACGTATCTCAAAAAGGTTCAGATCAGTTGGGTGTGTGGCATAAGCGTTATGGTCATCTGAATACTACAGCGCTTTTGAAATTGAAAGATGATCATATGGTGCAAGGATTGCCAAATCTTATTAGGTCACCAATCAATTGTGTCGCATGTATAAGAGGGAAACAAACTGGACTCCCATTTCCTAAGAAGAATGAAAAATCCTGAAAAGGGTTACTTGAAATTATCCACACTGACCTGTGCGGCCCTATGAGTGTTGAATCCATCGAAAAAAGTTTATGCTTCGCAACTTTCATTGACGATTGGGCAAGAAAAGTCTTTGTATATTTTATAAGGAAAAAAAGCGAATATTTAGAAGACTTTAAAGTTTTCAAAAGTCTGGTTGAGAATCAAACCAATAAAAAAATAAAAATTCTTCGAAGCGACAATGCGTGTGAACTATTGAGCTCAGATTTCACAAAATTTCTGGCGGACAATGGAATTAAGCGTCATTTATCTGCTGAATATACACCCCAACAAAATGGTGTTGCAGAACGCATGAACCGCACATTGATAAAAATGACGCGTTGTTTCATCTTAGAGGCAAATTTACCTAAATACTTGTGGGCTGAACTCGTGCTTACAGCCACTTACATTCGTAACCGCTGCCCAACGACCCTTAACTTAAATAGAACGCCAGAGCAGATATGGACTGGGAGGATACCAATCATTAGCCATTTAAGGCAAATTGGCTGCCGTGCCTTTGTACTAAATAAAACTCCCTCTAGGAAAAAATTAGACCCGAAAAGTTCAGAGTATATTTTAGTGGGGGATTCAGACGAGTCTAAATCTTATTGTGCCGCAAGGACACCAGCTAAATGTAATTTTAATAAGGATCCACGAAAAAATCACTATCAAAAACCCTTGTATTTTCTGCGAACTAAAAGAAAAAGAAACCAAAGTGCATGCACACTATGTGCCAAAGAAAACGCAAGCGAATTTAACTTCAAAACGACGATCTTTATTCTTTAATATAATTGTCCAGTGTGGACGATGGTCAGTTGAGAATTGAATTCTCGCTTCCTCCTTACTTCGGTTGAAACATCGATTATTTCGGCGGAGTTGGTCAAGGCCATGGTCATCGTGGTCATTGCCCCTTGCGGACGTTTCGGCGATCAGCTAGGTGCACTAAGATTAGTGGTAGATTTTCCGCAAATCCATCACTGCATGAGCCGTCCACCAACAATTCTCACCGTAAGCGACCAAATGTTCCCACGGGTCAGTGGTAGATTCCTTGCCAATCCTTCATTGCACGCACTTTCCACCAACAAATTTCACCGTACGCACTCGCTGCGTGCGCAGATCGATGGTAACGATTGGCATGGGACTGAGAGTATGGGTCTTCTATAAAAACATAGAATTTTTGCGCTCTATGTCACCCACATCAAATTTGGAGATTCGCCGTGATCGTGTTTGTGTAGGTGCATTTTGTCGTTTCGCTTTCTCTCTGCTTATCTATCGGTGGTGAATAAATTTGATGTTTTGCCGACGGCATTTTGCAATCTATGATGCGCCTAGAATTTGCTATCGACGAACTGAATGTTTTGGTGGAGAATTGCTTTTAGATGAATTGTTGCATGTTGGCTTGCAACATCCTGCCGGGCCACAGGAGGGTTTACCACATAGAGTTGTCTTCAGAAGTTATCTGCAGTCTTCTTATGATGCTTATTTGTATCCATAGATTAAATTCAGCTTTCGGTTACAGACGTATGTTGCGTGATGTTTCCTTCCGGTGATACGTTGGCCGTGTGTACATGAAAACAAAGAGGAAGATGGGGTGAATGGTGTGTGGCAATAATAGTTTATATAATAATAAGATTAGGTTAATTAATTCATTATAGGTTAGTTATTATATTTAAATTGATGATGATGATGATGATTGATGATTTTTAAATGATAATTTATTAGTGTGTGTGTGTGTGCGCGCGCTTTGAATGCTAAGTTGCCATTGGAAGAAGGCAGAGTTTAGCTATTGGGCGCTTTAACGTTGTAGTTGCTGTCTTGATAGTGACGACGCGAGTTTTTCCATCGGTTCCCGGGTGCATTGCTTCAATTCTGCCAAGTCGCCAAATTGTAGGCGGTGTATGTTCGTCAGGCAAGAGAACTAAACTGCCCACCTTGATTTGCAGATTTGAAGACAGCCATTTTGGTCGTTGCTGAAGCCGAACGAGGTACTCACATTTCCATTTTTTCCAAAAGTCCTGTTGGATTTTCTGCATAAGCTGCCATCTGTCCAAATGATTTGTCTTGATGTCGGTTAGGTCCTTTTCGGGTGAAGTATTTAAAGGTGTGCCTATTAGAAAATGTCCTGGTGTCAGGATAGATAAATCTTCAGGATCTTCGCTCATTGGACACAGTGGTCGCGAATTGAGGCAAGCCTCGACCTGCGTTAGTACCGTGGCATATTCCTCAAATGTGAGGGTGTAGTGACCGATTATTCGCCTTAAGTGATACTTCATGGACTTTACGCCTGCTTCCCAGAGCCCGCCAAAATGGGGGGCAGCTGGGGGGTTGAAGTGCCAGGTAGTACCATTATCTTGCAGCTGCTTTGCGATGTCCTCTGTCCATTTTTTTGATAGCTGTACCCTTTCCATTTCGATGATTTTTGCTGCTCCTTGGAAATTGGTTCCACAGTCGCTGTAAATGTTTCTGCAGATACCACGGCGAGCAGTAAAGCGTTTGAACGCTGCGAGAAAAGCTGAGGTGCTGTAGTCGCTCACTAGTTCGAGGTGAACTGCTTTCGTAGCAAAGCAAACAAAAATTGCGATGTACGCCTTGGTGATTTTGCTGCAACGACCTTTCCATGCTTTAAGTTGCACAGGACCAGTATAATCAACTCCGCACGTTTCAAACGGACGAGCCTGGTTCACTCTTGATGCGGGCAAATTGCCCATTTTTTGTTGCATGAGTGTAGCCTTGTATCTGAAACATTTAAGACATTTATGTATGCAATTTTTGACGTTGGTTTTAAGCTGTAATATCCAGTATTCTGCTCTAAGAGTTGCCATTAGGAGCTGCTGACCGCCATGCATAGTTTTTATATGAACATCATGGATTATGAGCTTGGTTAATATGTTTTGTGGAGGCAAAATAATTGGATGGCGTTGTGCGTAAGGGAGATCCGCGTTTTCCAATCGGCCCCCGACTCGCAGTATCCCCATTTCATCGATGATTGGCGAAAGTCTTGCCAATTTACTTCCCTTGGACACGGTTTCATCATTTGCCACTTTGGCAATCTCTTCAGCGAAGAATTCGTGTTGAACGATGGTGATTAACCGCATTCGGGCTGATGAAATTTCGTCAACTGAAAGCAATCCCGATAAATGTGATGAATTTTTTCGAGCGTTGTTGATAAAGCGAAGCAAATACGCTGTAGTTCGTAGTAAACGCTGTAATGTTGAATACCTACTGAAAAGTGCGGTAGGTTCAAGGAGAGTAAAATGAGTGCAGAGCTGAAAAATATTGTGTATGGGGTACCCAGATGCGATTAGCTCATTTTTTACCCTTGCAACCTCTGAGGATTTCATTTCCAGATCAGTATTCTGAATGCTGTAAGACGGATGTTGTTGATGATCAAAAGTTTGCAGGAATTCAGGACCGTGCCACCATTGCTGATTATCGATAAGATCTCTTGGAGAAAGTCCTCTCGATGCTATATCTGCTGGATTATCCTTAGAAGGGACATAATTCCAGCAGTTGAGATCTGTTAGCTCCTGAATTTCTGCTACTCTGTTGGCGACAAACGTGGTTCGGATGTATGGAGCAGTTCTGATCCATGCGAGTGTGATTTCTGAATCACACCAAGCAAATACCTTTACCTTCTGGAGTTCCATTGTGCTTATGGTATGAACGAGTAACTGCGCTAGCAATAGGGCCCCGCACAACTCTAGGCGAGCCAACGATTTACTTTTTAGGGGTGCGACTCTGGTTTTAGCTAGAAGAAGCGTGGTTTGTATGTTTTTTCCGTTGATGGCTCGTATATATACTGCTGCGGCGAAAGCCTTTTCAGAGGCATCACAGAACCCGTGGATTTCCAGTTGTGAGTCCTTGGTTACGTTAATCCAGCGAGGTATCTCGATGTCATTAATGGAGTTGAGCTCCAACTTTAAGCAATGCCACTTGGAAATTATTGCAGGGAAGAGTTCACTGTCCCACGTCTGATGCTCTTTCCATATGTCTTGCATAAGGATTTTGCCAACGATGACGTAAGGAGAAATCCATCCCATAGGATCGTACAGACGAGCGATGTCTGATAAAATTGTTCGTTTTGTCGTCCTTTTCGAATCTGGAAGGTTAATCTTAAATGAAAACATGTCCTTACCAGGATGCCATTGAATCCCCGATGTTTTTATGGCGTTGCCTTCATCAAACGAAAGCGGTAGCTGAACTTCTCTGTCTTCATCTGGGACGGCTGCTAGCAACCTTTCGCTATTACTGGCCCATTTTCGTAATGGAAACCCTCCCTTTCTCAGTATAGTTGTGAGTTGGCGTTGCATCTCCAGAGCTTCATCTTCTGAGTCTGCGCCATGAATGACGTCGTCCACATAGAAATTTTCTTTTGCAATCTTTGATGCCAGTGGAAAATCATCTCGCTCGTCTGAAGCCAGCTGCTGAAGTGTGCGAATAGCTAAATATGGTGCCGCGGCGGTGCCAAAGGTTACGGTGTTGAGTCGGTACGTCTTGACCTCTTCTCCTGGTCCATCTCTCCACAGAACGAGTTGATAGACAGCGTCTTCCGAAGGAACCCAGATCTGCCTATACATTTTATTGATATCAGCTACAAAAACCACCTGGTGCTTTCTAAAACGCGCAATGTGGTCGAAGATATCATCTTGTAACCTAGCTCCAACCAAAAGATGATCATTTAGTGACGTGCCATCAGACGTCTTACAAGACGCGTCAAAGACAATGCGTAGCTTTGTGGTAGAGCTCGCTTCCTTAATCACAGCATGGTGGGGAACAAAATAGTGAGCCTGTTTATGTGATGAAGGATCTACTTCAGTCGAAATCCTTCTTTCAATGGAAGTTGAACTATATATTTGCCATCTGCTTGACGCTGATGTGTACTACAAAAGTGTTTTTCACACTGTTCTTCTGTTGACAGCATCTTCTTCCTTGCTACTTCTTCAAGCTCCCAAAACTTAAGGAGCATATTTTGCAGATCTGGTTCAGAGTTTTCAGTTGTAGTATGGAAGGATTTGATCAACGTTTGATTGGTAGGAGTAATGAGACCCGAGAGTACCCATCCAAGTTCAGTCCTTTGAGCCATGGGGGTACCTGGTTCACCTTTAACAAGCCCTTCCAGAAGAATGGATGGATATATGTCGCTGCCGAGTAACATGTCGACTTTGCTTGTTTTGTTAAACGTCGGATCAGCGAGCTGAATATTGAAAAGGTGACTCCAGTTAGCACAAGGAATGTTGTGCATTGGAAGAGCAGCTGCAAGTTTGGGTAAGACCAATGCATTAAGCTGTAAACTGAAGTTCTGGTTGGCATTCGAAAAAATCGTGAGAGATACTTTGTATTTGGAGACACCTGTGTTGGTTTCTCCAACACCTAATATAGTGACGTGGCTCCGTTCCTTTTTGAGGTTTAAACGTTGCACGGCCGACTCAGATATAAAAGAAGCCTCCGATCCAGGATCAAGTAGGGCTCGCAGCAGCAACGGTGACGGTTGAGGACCAAGTGACTGATTAACTGCAGTCAAAGGTGATTGTATAGCATGCATTGCGTTTGATGGCTCGTCGACATGCAGTAACGAATGATGCTTTTGTTTGCATATGAAACACGTAAAGTTGCTAGTGCAATTATGAGTTGGGTGTGTATTTGATAAACAGTTGCTACACAACTTCTTTGATTTCACAATTTCCTGTCGTTTCTTTGGATTCAATGCCTTAAACTTGAAGCAATTCCTGATTGAATGCGAGCCCTGACACATTGAACATTTGGAAATTGTGGAATTATGTGAACGAACTATACCTGCAGCAGATTTTTTCGCCTTAGGATGAGTTGAACTCGGTGAAGATTGTCCTAAGATGTCTAAAGTTCTAGACCTCATAAGTAGGAAGTCCTCAAGGACGCTGTATGTCGGATAATCGACATAAGCCGAAATATGCGATTCCCATAAACCTCTGGAAACGAGTGGTAGTTTTTGGACGGTGTGGAAAATTAGAACGTCTTCCCAAGATTGAACCGGAACTCCAAGATTTTCCAGCGATTGTTTCGCTTCGTTGGTAATATCTAGGAGAGACTTGATATCCTCTGCTGATTCCTGAGATAGTTTCGGTTGGTCGAAGAGTAATTGAAATTGGGTATCCTTAAGAAAACGGAGATTTTGGTATCTTTTAACCAATGTTGCCCACGCAGAGTCGAAATTACCATCGATAGTTGCGGTATTTCGCAATAAGCGTTCAGCTTCTCCACTTAAATTTGCCTTTAAATAATGAAGCTTCTGCACGTCAGCTATCGACGAATTTTTGACGATCACACTTTCAAATAGACTTCGAAATTCAGGCCACATTTGATAAGAGCCAGAAAAAGTTGGGATCTTAATTGGTGGAAGCTTTAGTTTAATAGATGGAGCCTTTGGTCCCATTATGGAGTTATTCAAAACACTTTGTGATTGATTATGGCTATCAGTGGTCTGTAATTGTGCCTTTAAATCAGAAGAATACTTATAATATAATTCTTTAAGATGATGGAACGTCAATTCCTCCATATATTTAGTTTTTGCTTCTTCTGTAGGAGCCGCAACAATTTTTTGATGAAGCCCTCGCGCTTCTTCAAAGGATTTCTCTAAATTTCTCAAACGCGCTTCATTCATGTGAACGGATTTACTCGCCGCCGATAACTCTACATAAGCCTTATAATCGGCCTTTAAGTCTGCGGATACATTCTGAATATAATCGACGAGATTGCCTATCTTCACCTTGCTCATGTTGAACTTCTATTCGCAGACCACACAACACACGATATTATATATTTATTGTGATCAACGATCGATAAATTAAGTTTAAAATGTTATAAAAAATGCCACACACCTGTTAAAAGCGTTGCTCCCACGCTGCACCAGATTCTCCAGACTCAGCTTCCTCAGGAATTGTAAAATACCGCACAAAGAACGCGATCGTACCGAGATTAAATTGATTTCAAACGCACTGGCTTCTAAGTGAAGAATACGCGCACTTGAACACTGTTGGGTATTGTCTTCTTTAGTTCGTTTAATAGTCAAATTATTTTTATTTATTTATCTTCGATAGTTTTAATTAGTTTTATTTAAGGATCCGGCTCGAAGGACCAATATGTGCCGCAAGGACACCAGCTAAATGTAATTTTAATAAGGATCCACGAAAAAATCACTATCAAAAACCCTTGTATTTTCTGCGAACTAAAAGAAAAAGAAACCAAAGTGCATGCACACTATGTGCCAAAGAAAACGCAAGCGAATTTAACTTCAAAACGACGATCTTTATTCTTTAATATAATTGTCCAGTGTGGACGATGGTCAGTTGAGAATTGAATTCTCGCTTCCTCCTTACTTCGGTTGAAACATCGATTATTTCGGCGGAGTTGGTCAGGGCCATGGTCATCGTGGTCATTGCCCCTTGCGGACGTTTCGGCGATCAGCTAGGTGCACTAAGATTAGTGGTAGATTTTCCGCAAATCCATCACTGCATGAGCCGTCCACCAACAATTCTCACCGTAAGCGACCAAATGTTCCCTCGGGTCAGTGGTAGATTCTTTGCCAATCCTTCATTGCACGCACTTTCCACCAACAAATTTCACCGTACGCACTCGCTGCGTGCGCAGATCGATGGTAACGATTGGCATGGGACTGAGAGTATGGGTCTTCTATAAAAACATAGAATTTTTGCGCTCTATGTCACCCACATCAAATTTGGAGATTCGCCGTGATCGTGTTTGTGTAGGTGCATTTTGTCGTTTCGCTTTCTCTCTGCTTATCTATCGGTGGTGAATAAATTTGATGTTTTGCCGACGGCATTTTGCAATCTATGATGCGCCTAGAATTTGCCATCGACGAACTGAATGTTTTGGTGGAGAATTGCTTTTAGATGAATTGTTGCATGTTGGCTTGCAACACTTATCGTTTGTGGAAAGGAGGATCGCGAACGATCATAAAAAGTCGAGACGTCCGTTTTGTTGAAAACGAGCTAACTGGGAACAATTCATACGAATTTTTTCTGAATGATGTGAATACTAAAGGTGATACGCCTGAAAATGTAGACAATTGTCTAAATATAGAAAAAGAAACATTTCAGCAGGGTGGAGAAGATGAAGACAATTTTGAAGACGCAGAAGAAAACTGCAATGAATATGAAGATATTAATCAGCAGGAGATAGAAGAAAATGTTGGATATCGTTTAAGGCCACGCAATCATTCGAAGAATGTAGTTGAAATGGCATTTACAACAAGCTATTTGGCGGATCCTAAAGATTTTGAAGAAATCAAAAGATCGCCATATGCAACTGAATGATATGAAGCTATGCAGGAATAGTTCAGTTGCCTTATGAAACATAATACTTGGAATCTCTGCGATTTGCCGTATGGTCGGAAAGCAATTAGATGCCGATGGGTATATAAATCTAAATATAATCCTGATGGCAGTATAGAGCGTCGGAAAGCGGTAGCACAGGGTAATAGCCAAAAATATGGCATAGATTACATGGAAACGTTCGCTCCTGTAATACGTCAGAGCTTACTTCGGCTTATTTACGCCATGTCTGCAGAATATGATTTGAAACTGTATCACCTAGATGTGTCAACCGCCTTCTTAAATGGAAACCTAGAAGAAGAAATATTTATGAGACAACCGGATGGATTTATTAATAAAGAAAATCCACGGAAAGTATGTAGACTTCATGAGGCCCTGTATGGGTTAAAACAGGCAAGCAGGCAGTGGCATCAAACCTTAGATCAGAAATTGAAAGACCTTAATCTTGTACAATCAAATTATGACCACTGTATATATTACAAAACTGATTGCAATAATAGAACAATCCTATGAATTTATGTGGATTATTGCATCGAATACCGAAACTGATGTTTATCAAATCAAGAAACATCTTATAAAAAATTTTGAAATTAGAGACAGCCAACCCTCTGTATCGGACTTGAAATTGAAAGAATACTTGGAGCGCTTTCAATATGCCAGACCCATTATATAAATAATCTTTTAATTAAGTATAACATGCATAATTCTAGATTATCAAAAATACCTATGCAGGTAAAACTTAAACTAGAAAAGGAACCTACTGTTGCCGGTGAACGAGAACCAGTTGATCTCACAACTTATCAGGAACTGATTGGATCGCTGATGCATCTAGCTGTATTTAGATGACCAGATATTGCATTCAGTATTAGTACATTGGCGCAATTTTCGCAAAACCCCAGAAAACAGCACTGGAATACCGCTCTTCGCTTACTCCAATACTTGAACGAGACTAAGAATGCCAAACTAGTTTACCGAAAAACTGGAATTCCTGTAGTAGGCTACGTTGATGCTAGTTGGGCAGAAGACTATAATGATCGAAAATCTCAAAGTGGTTTCTGTTTTGTTTTTGCAGGAGCTGCTATAAGCTGGGAATCCAGAAAGCAACGGACTATTGCAACATCAAGCGCTGAGGCCGAGTACATCGCACTTACCGAAGCATCAAGGGAAACATATGCACTCCGCTTCCTGCTGGAGGAACTGAATGTTGATTGCTCTACACCGACCACCATATTTTGCGATAGTCAAAGTGCTCAGCATATAGCCAGATATGGAGGAAAACACTCAAGGACAAAACACATACACTACAAATACCATTTCATCAGACAGGCTTTAGAAGATGGATTTGTCGATGTCAAATACCTTCAAAGCTGTTCCTAGAAATAAACATTTATTTTGCCTTCATAAGTTTGGTATGCAATTTTAACGTTATAACATTGAGGAGGAGTGTTAAGAAATTGACAATATTAATATTATTTAATTATTATAACTTCAACTTAACGAATATTACGCATATAAATGATTTGTAATTTTTTTTTCGTTTTGATGAATTTCTTTTGTTTACGTTTTATTTTTTTTCTTTTTCACTTCCGTGTAGCTGTCAGAAATAAAGCACACTTTCTCTTGAATTCTCAACATTGACTGCCTTCTATTTGCTCCATCTCTTAATTATTTCAACGTAAAAAGAAGCGTAGATATGCCAGAAAACTGGAGTTAAAATGTGGCCAAAAGATGCAGGTAATGAATTAGTACATTCGTCCCTTCAGAAAATTATAAATTCGGCTATGGTTTCGATGGCTTCTTATTGGCATTGTAAAAGGGCGCCAAAGAATATAAAGCAAGTTTCATTTATGTACTCCGTCGTTGGCCACTCTCTTATACCTTCCGACGGAGTGCCTGGGCGCATTGAAAAGGAAATAAGGAAAATGGAAACAATAAATACTCGTAGATTATCATGAAAAATACGTTCAAAAATAAGATTGAAAAAAAAAAATAAAAAATAGCAACGAGATTCTGAAATGTCCCGTGCAATGGCATTTTTCAAGAACAATGCTATAATCTGGCAAAACGAGAAACATTTTACAAGTCTGATTTGGGTCAATTTCGTTCTACCTTAGAATCGAAGAAACATTTTCAATCGGTTGCAGTCACTCTTATTTCAACGGAAAGTTCAGTGTAGGATGAAAAGTTGAAAGACGTCAGCAATTATCTGACCTTGCGGTATGGCACACATTGGAGATCTGACGGAGGCGCAGAGCTTAACTATTATAAAGGACTTTATGGGATGGCTAGCGATACCAACAGCCATTCTGGAGAAGATATTTGCGATGAATTCGAAAATTCACCGGACATAAGAATTTAAATAAAACCAGTACTTATAGTCACTACTTTAAAAAACTAAATTAACACAAAAATTAAAAACATTGAAGACTTATTTTATTAACCCATTAATGACGAGAGTCCAAAATGTTCGATACAAACCTGAAATTTTAAGGCGCGGCTTGTATTGTGTGCAGAAACCTAGATCCGATTTTTTTAAAATTTTTTTTTTATAAGGTTTGGTCACACTAGGCCGTTACATATATGTAACGTTAGTCCTGATACCACAAACATCGTATAATAAATAATAAGACTGTATACATGCAAGCAAATCATGTATTTTATTTCAGTATTACTTTACTTTAGGTGGCGCTACAGCTCAGGGTGAACCTGGGCCTGCTTCTCGCAACCATTTGTGTGTGCGTATTATATTTTTGCACGAATGGAAGGGACCTACAGTTTTTTGCCGACTCCGAACGGCGAGTTGAGAAGCTCATCATGACAAATGATACTCTTTGAATGCTTGTCAGACATTCGAAAGAGGTGGTACCGTGAAAAAAATCTTTTAGGTGTTGGGCCGGGCAGCATTGCGTAGTAGTCCAGCGCACTTACCACTACACCACGGTGCATTTTATTTCAGTATTATTTTTATTTATTTCATAAATTTAAATATATGTTATGATTTTTCTGGAAGCAAGCTACACATAAGGCTGCATCGCACTTAGAACACATTGTAGTACAGTGTGATCTGCATAGCGAACCTGCACATCGTCATCTTTTTTTATTGGAGATCTTAATAATCAAATGATCCACTCGATCGTAGCGAGCATTAGCATGTTCGGTTTCCATTTTATGTCTACGAAAACCATCAGGAAGTTTCGGGTCACCAAGAGTCCACCAATAAAACCGTGCTATCGAATGTTTGAACTGAAGTCCGGGTAAATTGGAGCCAGCTTTTTTGTGGAGTAACCAAGCGTTTTGATTTGAAACATCTATCAGTCAAAGCCAAGTTAACATGGACTACCACCATTTCTTCCCTCTAACACCTATTCGGTAGTTGTTTACATTTCGGTCCATACGGTCCGTGCCACCCATGTTTGCATTATACCATGCAATTGCATAGGGTCGTGGAAGATCCATAGCTTATGCTCTTTCCGGAAATATGTGGACACTTTTGTAACTGGATTTTTTCCAAAAAGTATAGACGCAACACTCACAATGGAACTGTCAACCCATTTCAGCAGAATTACAATTCAATTGTACCACGATTTCCATTCTTCAATTCCTTTTTATTTCTTAACTGACAAGAAGCCGGAATGCAATTTTCCCGGATGGTTCCAGTTCCGTTGTAACCTCTTTGTTTTATCCTACCAAGACGAATAATACAAAAAGTAATCAGATACAAAGCCTGCTGCATACGGACTGATGTTACATAAATGTATTTTCTGTCACAAATTATGTTATGTTATATGCGGACTAACGTCCAGCGATGCTTCATTCGATTCGCATTGAAAGGTCTTCCCTGGGACGATCATTTTAACCTCCCCCCATATTTGCATCGGATAAAACTGTTGCAAATGCAGCCTTTGGCTCAAAGAAGGGTCAATAATGATATCATTTTTATGCATCAACTGATCTCAGGTCTGATTGATGCACCTGACTTATTATCCTGTTTAGGATTAAACTTTCGTGGGGGATCGCATCACCTGCGTAGTATAGAGTTACTGCATGTTCCTCATCACAGAACAAATTTCGGGATGCATGAGCCTATTAGCCGCATGAGTAAAATCTATAACTTAAATGTAAACATTCTTGACTTTAATCTTAACAAAATTACACTTAAAAATGTCTTGCGTAATGTAGTTCCTCGAACATAAACTCTAATTATGTATATTTGTTCTTATATTTGTTTATTTATTGCTAGTGGTAGTGTTGAAATGTAGCGTAGCCTAACCACTAACACCAGCACTAAATGATGAGCCTGTTGATGCATATTTTGCCCTGGCAAATTTCTGCTTATGGCTGTTGCTTGTATTAAGCACACCATGACACAGATCTGATACTGTTTAAAAAAAAAAAATAAATATGTAACGGCATCCAAAAACCTGAGCGATCAGGCAAACGGATTTCCAAAAAATATTTTTGTTTCAGGTATTTGCTTCTATACATATTATACAATAACACAACATTCATATTTTTTCTTACAATATACAGTAAGTTCACTAAAATAATTAACAAACAAATGCCTACCTTCCGCTCATCCCCATTTTGCTATCAACTCAAATTCAAATATGTAAAAAATCTTCTATTGTCAAAAAAATCACAACCAAAATGCAGTATTTTCGTGTTATTCTCTTTAGAATCCTTTACACTTTACATTGCATAAACTTTAAACTCAGAAGTCGATGAAAAACAAATAGTAATTGTTTTAAACAAATAAGGTGACCCAGTGTTACATTTATGTAACGTTAGGCTAAAATGGGTTAAACGTTTTGTGAAATAAATCCTTACTATAATAAAAATGTAACTTTTTTTCGACTGCAAAAACTTTGTTCCCATTTGTCATCTCTCAAACGGCCCAAACATACTTAAAAAATTGTGGGTAAAACAATCTGCTCGTGCCCACATTTGTACGCATGCGCAGAAACATCTACGCAGCAAAATATAAGCTGCTCAACAATCTGCTCGTGCCCATATTTGCACGCACGTGCAGAAACATCTACGCAGCAAAATATAAGCTGCTCAACAATCTGCTCGTGCCCATATTTGCACGCACGTGCAGAAGCATCAAAATATAAGCTGCAAAATAATCTGCTCGTGCCCACATTTTGCACGCACGCGTAGAAGCATCAACACAGCAAAAGATAAGCTGCACAATAATCTGCTCGTGCCCACGTTTGCACGCACGCGCAGAAACATCAACGCAGCAAAAATAAGCTGCTCAAGAACCTGCTCGTGTCCACATTTGCACGCACGTCCAGCATCACCATTGCAGCAATGGAGACCTCCTAATACAACTCAAGGAGACGGGAATGAAAACCACTGAATATAAAGGTGCCATCAGCGAAGCTATAGCAGAGCAAGTGAGTGTGAGGTCACTCACGAACCGTACTATCCTCGAGATCAAAGACATAGATGAGATCACAACAAGAGGAATCGATTCCATCAAAAACCAGTTTGGAGTAGAAAGTTCGCCGGCTGAGATCATATCCCTGCAAAAGGCGTACGGAGGAACCCAAACAGCGACGATGAACCTTCCCGCAAAAGACGTAGGACGGTTGCTAGAAGCTGGAAGAATTAAAATAGGCTAGGTGAACTGTCGCATCCGCGAAAGGACTTTACTAAAAAAATGCTTCAAATGTCTAGAGTTTGGTCACCTAGCTTGGCAATGTAAAACCGGAGAAGACCGCTCCAAATTATGTAGAAAATGTGGAACGGAAGGTCACATCGTAAAGAACTGCGAAAAAGAGCCATCATGCATCTTCTGAAGAAAGGACCACCCAGAAGATGCGAAACATGCAGCCGGTAGCAGCAAATGCCCGGTCTTCAGGAGAGCTATTACAAGCAAAAGACCATGAAGATACTACAAATAAATCTCAATCACTGTAGACTAGCTCAAGACTTCCTAGCACAAACGGCCAAGGAGGAGAGAGCGGACGGCATCATGATCAGCGAGCCCTACAAATGCCCCGATCAGAATAATAATTGGATCTGCGACAAGGCAAAACAGGTGGCAATATGGATATGCGGATGCCATGCCTTCCAAGAATTAGATGACCAAACAAAAGGCTTCGTACGAGCGGAAATAAATGGCATCCAGTTCTATAGCTGCTATGCTAGACCCAGTTTAACTCCCAGCGAATATCAAGAAATGCTGGACAGTCTAACCGCAGATGCGCTCCACAGAGCCTCAGTTGTTATAGGAGGCGACTTTAATGCGTGGGCCACAGAATGGGGTAGCAGACTTACCAATCCCAGAGGTCAGGCCTTACTGGAAACATTTGCTCCTCTAGCGATAAGCATCGCTAATAAAGGTCGGGCAAATACCTACCGAAAGGCTGGAATAGGTTCATCACCCTTGTGAGCAACTCCCTCCTGAGGACTGCAAAATGGAGGGTCAGTGAAGAATACTCACATAGCGACCACCAGGTGATAATAATAGAAATAAAAGGAAAGAAACAAGCCCAGCCCCCAAAACTTACGGGCCCTAAATGGAATGACAGATCGTTCGACAAGGACACATTCGAAGAGATGCTAAACTGTAACCCGACTCTAAGTGGAACAGCGGAGATACTCGCCAAGCACCTTACAGGTACCATCACAACAGCATGCGATGCATCTATGCCTTGAAGGACAAATAATAAGAAGGCGGCACCATGTTACTGGTGGAATGAGGAAATAAGAGAACTTCGGACAAAATGCCTAAAAGCCCGGCGCAAGGTCCAGCGATCAAGACGTAGGCCAGATTTCCAAGAACGCCTGGATATCCTTAGAATTGCGAGACGCAACTTAAGCAAAGCTATTAAGGAGAGTAAAACCGCATGCGTCAAACGTTTATGTGAAGATGCAGACATAAATCCTTGGGGCACGGCATACAGGATGGTGATGACGAAACTGAAAGGCTATAGGACCCCGCCAATAACATGTCCAACAATGCTCAGATCCATAGTAGCGCACCTATTTCCCCAAAGACCAACTTCTATGTGTAACATTGTCAGATCAGTCAGCCAGGAGGACATCCCACCAATCACGATGGAGGAGTTAACCAAGGCGTGCAGCAAAATAGGCGACAGCAAGGCGCTCGGACCTGACGGCATTCCAAATACGGCAGTGAATTAGGCAGTAAGAAAGCGACCAGACCTCTTTATAGCTACCATGCAGAAGTGCCTGGATGAAGGCACCTTCCCGGAAAGGTGGAAAATGCAGCATCCGGTCCTGCTACCAAAAGGAAAGAAACCTCCCGAAAACCATCGTCCTACCGACCGATATGCCTACCATGGGATACCATGGGTAAAATTCTCGAAAAGATCATCTACGAAAGACTACTCGATGTAGCAGAAGAGAAAGGAGCTCTATCAGACAGCCAATTTGGATTCAGGAAAGCGCGATCCACCGTCGATGCCATAAGAGCGGTAGTCGATATCGCAGAAGCTGCCATTGAAGGAGAAAGATGGCTATACGGCACAAAGGAGTACTTTGCAGTTGTCACGCTCGACGTTAAAAACGCATTTGACACCGCAAACTGGTCGTTGGTGAGAAGATCACTCGCCAGAATGGAAACACCATACTACCTGTTGCGGATTATTATGAATTACTTCAACAACAGAAAGCTGAGGTACAACACAGACGAAGAGGTGAAGTACTACGATATTTCAGGGATCGGTTCTCGGGCCCCTATTATGGAACATAATGTATGATGGAGTTCTACGACTAACGCTTGCAAGTGGCGTATCAATAATTGGATTTGCTGACGACATTGCAGTGGTGACTGTCGCCAAACAGATCCGGGAAGTTGAATCAGCTACAAACGAAGCAATCGCACGAATTAAGCACTGGCTTTTATCCACTGGCCTAGAACTAGCCGACCAAAAAACAGAAGCGGTATTAATAACCAGCCGAAAAATGGTAGAGTTTGCTAATTTTCTAGTAGGCAACCAAACCATCAGATCAAAGGAAGCAATCAAATACCTTGGAGTAATAATTGATAATAAGCTGCAGTTCAAAGCGCATGTATTTAGAATACATCAGCAGAAAGGCATCACAATTACAAGGAGCCCTCTCTGGCATCCTACCAAACGTCAGCGGGCATGGGTACAGGAGGATTTTACTCTCCAAAGTAACAACATCAGTCTTACTATATGCCGCTCCAGTGTGGGCGCATGCATTAAGGACGAAGGAGACGAAAAGGAAGATGTCGTCAGTATACAGACTTTGCGCTCTACGAACGATCAGCGGTTTTCGAACCATCTCAGACGAAGCCGCATTTGTTATTGCTGGGATGGTCCCCATCGACATCCTCGCAGACGAAACGAGGAGAATATATAACAGGAGAGCCTTGGGTCAGCATGATGCAAGTGAAATCATGATGATAAAAATAGAAGAAAAGGCAGCGTCAGCAGCTATATGGCAAGCCCGGTGGGACAGCACACAAAAGGGCAGATGGACCTACAAGCTGATCCCGACAATCAAGGATTGGATAGGTCGGAAACACGGGGACTGCAACTCTCACATTACTCAGTTCCTTTCTGGCCACGGCGGTTACCGGAAATACCTCCACAGATTTGGACATGACAGCTCACCATTCTGTCCGGAATGTCCAAACGAGGAAGAAGACACGGAGCACGCGGTATTTCACTGCACACGCTTCATAACATGGAGGACCACTCTGCTAAATCTGCCGTCGCTCCTCGACCATGTTGCGGTCAGAAAAGAATTGAGCGACCATCTGCAGCTATATAACAGTACTCCAACAGGAGCTGCGGAGAATAGAAAAGCTTAGGAAAGCAGCAGAAGCTGACACTTGACGTAAAGCATGACGCTAACCAGCCCCGCGAAGTAGTACCTAACGGCAGTCCCGCGGGGAGAATGGTCGAAGTCTGTGTTTGGGGGTGAAGTGTGTGCGAAAGGTAAACAAACAAGAGCAAGTTTTCCAAATACGTCAGCAAAATCATCGAATAAACTTGAAATTGTGCACTCAGATCTGTGTGGACCGATGTCAACACAGTCGATTGGCGGCGCCAAATACTATATTTCGTTTATCGACGATTGCACTCGGATGGTGTTCGTATACATGATGCACAACAAATCGCAGGCATTATCAAAATTCATTGAATTTCGCAATATGGTCGAGAAGCAAAGTGGATCGCCGATACGGACTCTGCAAACCGATAATGGATTGGAATACTGCAATTCCAAATTTGATGCATATTTGAAGGGGGCTGGAATAGTACATCGAAAAACTGCTCCGTATACCCCGGAGCAGAATGGCGTTGCCGAGAGGTTTAATCGGACAATCATCGAGAAAGCAAGGTGCATGCTCTTCGATGCAAATTTGTCAAAAGGTTTTTGGGCGGAGGCGGTTGCAACAGCCACTTACATCATTAATCGCCTACCTTGCAAAATCAACAATGATCGATCACCACTGGAGTTATGGTCAAATAAATTACCGGATTTGTCGTCGATGAAAGTGTTCGGATGCATGGCGATGATGCATGTTCCGAAAGAAAAACGCCGGAAATTAGACGCGAAGTCATCAAAATGCATATTCGTTGGGTATGATTCATCAGCAAAGGCATACAGGCTGTTTGATATGGCTGCTCGAAAGCTACTGGTCAGTAGAGACGTGATTTTCTTCGAGAACGAGCATTATGGAAAGGTAACTGATAATCGAACAGATAATACTAATTATGTTTATCTACCAGCAGTTGATGAGAGTATGTTTGCGAACAACAATGACAACGCTGATACGGATAGTGACAGCAACAACAGTGAGAGTGATCAGTCGAATACATGTGCATCGAGTGATAAACCTAGCGGCAACGGCGATGCAGAAGAAAAAAAAACCAAACCGAATGAATCTGGTGATTCGACAGCGAGTGGCAGTGCGCCCGATGACAGGATCCTACAATCAATCAAAGAAGAAGCGGCAAATTTGATGTCAGGACCAATTGACGCCAATTCAATTGTAGTAAGTGGCGGGAGCGAAACTGAAGTTTGCAATTCGACGGTTCCTGAAATCAGCTCTGACTCCGAAGATGAAATGCGCGAATTTTTTTCGAAGCGCGCGGCAGAAAACTTGCTGCGAAAAGTTCGTGCAAATGTTGCAGCATCCGTCCCAGCCGATCCAGAAACGGTGGATGATGCATTGGCGCGACACGATTCAGCGAAGTGGAAAGCGGCAATGAAAAGCGAGTTTGATTCACTAATTGAAAATAAAACGTGGAAATTGTGCGAGTTGCCTGACGGAAAACGACCAATTGACTGCAAATGGGTTTTTAAAGTCAAACGAAACACCACAATGAATGTAGTCACACACAAGGCAAGATTAGTCGTCAGAGGATTCTCGCAACGGAGGGGAATTGACTATCAGGAAACATTTTCACCAGTCGTCAAATATTCGTCGATTCGATTCCTGATAGCGATTGCTGCGAAGAATCAACTGGATGCGGTCACAGCATTTTTGAATGGAGACTTGGACGAAGAAATCTTCATGGTGCAGCCGGAGGGATTTGATGATGGAACCGGACGGGTCTGCAAACTCCAGAAATCACTCTATGGGCTAAAGCAAGCATCGAGAGCGTGGAACAGCAAACTCAACAACGTTCTTCTTATGTGCAGCTTAAATCGAAGCGAGGCTGATCCGTGTGTCTATTACCATGTTGACGATAACAGCATGCTTATATTAGCTGTTTATGTGGATGACATCCTCATATTCAGCAACAACCAGCAATTAGAGAATCAAGTCGTGGTGAAATTGAAAGGACACTTCAAAATGAAGGACTTGGGTAATGCGTCGTCTGTCCTAGGTGTTAACATCAAATGTGAGACCAATTTCATCGAAATCGACCAGCAACACTACATCGCAAAAGTTCTCGAGCGGTTTAACATGCGAGATTGTAATCCACTATCTACTCCCTTGGACGTCAACCAAAAGCTATCAAGGGAAATGGAGCCAAAAACGCAAGATGAAGTCGATGAAATGAAAAACGTACCGTACCAAGAAGCGATAGGAAGTCTAATGTATGCGGCACAACTAACGCGTCCGGACATATGCTTTGCGTTGAGTGTGCTAAGCCGCTTTAATAACAACCCTGGACGAGCACATTGGGCAGCAGTGAAAAGAATATTCAGGTACTTAAATGGAACTATTAATCGTAAATTAGTTTATCGCAGGAATGACAATAACAGCGAGCTCATGGGTTTCTGCGACGCTGACTTCGCCGGTGACGTCGATTCACGCAGATCAACATCTGGTTTTGCGTTCATGTTGCAAGGCGCAGCTGTTGCGTGGGGTTCGAGAGGGCAGAAAACAGTTGCCTTATCAACCACACAGGCGGAATATTCTTCACTCATAACAGCGATGAAAGAAGCAATTTGGTTGAAACGTTTCGAAGGCGAAATATTCAACAACGCACAGAAGCCAATCACCATCTACTGCGACAATAAAAGTGCGTTGCATTTGGCAAATAACAATTCACCATCGAAAGAAACCAAGCACGTCGACCTGAAAGTGAAATTTATCCGTGAAGTCCTGGACTCTAAACTCATCAAATTGGAACACATTCCAAGTGTCGATATGATTGCCGACATCTTTACCAAACCGATGACCAGTGACAAGCAGACAAAATTCACAAATCTTCTTGGATTGAAAATTGCATGAAATTAATTAATAAATTTTTTTTGGAATTTAACTTAACATACTTACATAATTTGCAAAGACAAATCTAATTTCTTATCATATAATTCTGCCTATTTGAAATCCTTTAATTTTCCTTTGTATCATGTTAATTCCGTAACTATTTTGTTCATCTTATATATATTATAAGTTGACAATTGAATTTATATCTATAAGGTTTGAGATAATGAATTAATTTACAATTACACTCAATTAATCAACTGTTTTTTGGAAATTTAACTTTACATATACATACATAATTTGGCAACTGAATCCAATCCTTGTTCATATAAAATTGTAATTTGAAATTCAGTGAGAGTATTATAAAATATGAATTACGTCAAATTACTAACTGTACAAACTGAGATGCATAATAAATACTGTACCATTATACGATTAGACACTGAACTAAACACATCGTGAGTTTTACTTTGCTACAAGTACGTAGGCGCAGGTATGTGAATCGTGTGTGGCGCAACCAGAAAAAAAAAAACCATTGCAGCAAATATTAGCTGTATTACCATCGGCTACAAGACGACCACCACTTCCCATTAGCCAACACAGTGCCGGAATAAGTCAAGCTTATGTCGCAGCCTGTCAGAAGACAACACCAACAGCGTAACTATCACCACATCCAGTCAAGGGAACGTAAGGTAAGTGTTTAAAATGTCTAATAAAAGTCCAAAAGGTTTAGGGCCACACTCTACAAAATCCCTTCCGCCATTAAATGATACCACAGCTTCAGAGTTCAATTGTAAATTATGCGAAGAACCAGACAGCGCAGGTGATATGGTACAATGTGACCTTTGTCCCCAGTGGTTCCATCAAAAATGTGTAGGTGTAACCAGCGATATAAAATTCAAAACGTTTATATGCGGTACATTCAAAATAACAATACGGAAGTCTTCCGGTAAAGCAGGCCATAATTCTACATCTTTACAAAATCAATCAGTACTTAGGCAAACTCAGGAAGATTCTCAACTCGCAACAACATCTAACCTCAAAAACATAGAGGGCGAACCGGAAGAAAACGCATCTAATATCCAAGGTCAAGTTCAATCATCTGCGCACCACGTCATCCAAGAAAAACCCAAGTCCGTAGTCCTTTCATCATCGTTATCTAGACAAAAAATTGTCACTGAAGCTAAAGCGGCTGGAAGAAGAACAACTTTTACAACGCGATGAAGAATAGGTACCTAACCAAAAAATATCAGATATTGGAAGAAATGTCGAAATCTTGTCAATGTTCCAGTATGCTTTCGGAAGTTATGGAAAAAGTTGACAGATGACTTCAAAATGTTGAACCACTTGATGTACATCCAAAAAAAAATTACAGAGAAATTCCATTCCAACTAAATGACACGTGGGCTGGAGCACTTCACACTGAAACCAGAAGGGACGCAAATTCTATAATCAACGCAAGAGAAGAGCACCTTTGCCATAAAAATATAACTTCTAAGGCACCTCATGCAGGACAACTAGCAGCACGCCATGTCATGCCCAAAGAATTACCATATTTCAGTGGCAAGCCTGAGGAATGGCCACTATTCATAAATGCATTTGAAAACACTTAACGTACTTGTGGGTATACAAATGATGAAAATTTAATAAAGTTGCAAACGTGCCTTAAAGGTATAGCGTTAGAAGCAGTTCGTTTTCGCCTCATGTTTCCAGAACAAGTTCCAAGTGTTATTGAAACATTAAGAATCCTTTTTGGAAAGCCGGATAAAATCATCGCGGCACTGTTGGTAAAAATACGTAATGACCCTGCACCCAAAGCCGATAAACTAGACACGATCGTAACCTTCGCCTTATCTGTCCAAAACATCTGTGCAATAATGGAAGCAAACAAACTCGAAAATCATTTAAATAATCCATGTCTGCTTCAAGAGTTGGTCGACAAATTGCCCGTGTCGATTAAGCTGAACTGTCGCTGAGGCGACAAAAGCTGGTGTTGCGCGTGTAAGGTTTGCGTGTGTGTGGTGCGTTGACCCCGTGACTAGCAGCGGGCGTAATGTTACCATAACTCTTTCCCCTCTTAAGCGGAACCGTCCGCGGTTTCCTGAATATTGCTTATAGCGCTAACTGTGGCCGCTTAGACTTCTTCAATGGTGAGCGATGACTTGCCTATGTTACTCGAAACATTTTTAAGCTGAATTTTTACTCGAGTTGATTCTCTTTTATACGACAGATGTAGAGGAGTAAGGCTGCGGATATGATAAGGGTTACACCGTAGGACGTAATGGTAATATTTTGACCTTGGGATCCAAGCTTCCTTATGTGCTGCGTATTATTGATATGCATTTCATTAAGCATTTGCAACGAAAGTAGTTCTTCCATCTCTATTTCTCTGGGTTGCGATTGAATAACTGCTGGAATCGCCTGGAGTAATGAGACTTGCTGCGATCTGTGAGTTCGTCCATTTATAACTATGGTAGCGTTGCTGAATTTAATAAGATATGTTCCGTTGAGGATCTGTACTTCATTGTCGATTATAATTCTGCCATCGAACACGTTTAAAAGTATAACGCCGGCCTCAATTTCTTCCACTGTTGGCACATGTTGACTGTTGGTAAGGACACAAGTCGCGTTTCGACCTTTCAGCAGATTCGGGATACAAAGTGATTCCGTAATGTCCATTATAGTCTCCTCCTCATAAATTGAAACTGAATTGAATGTTCTACAATAATTTCTTAACTCGAAATACCTATCCTTACATACTAATACATAATTGTTTATACTGTTAGATACTTTAGTTATTTTATTATTTCTTTTTATTGGTTCCACAATAATTTTCTCGCAATTCATACTGTTAATTCCGTTAATGCAATATCTAAAACATAGTATAAAAAGGTATTGTTCGTAAATATTTTAACATTTGAGAATTCTATTGCTTCTTCTATATTGTTAAAGGGCAAATTATTTTTACTCATTGTGTCTACAGCAATTTGCATTTCGTATTTGGAAAGAATTACAGAGTTTAATATGCCAGCCTTAGCCCAATGTATTGCATATTTAATATTAACCAACTCTTCCTTGACCAGTTTCATTTTATATTTCAAACTTAATAGTAATGCATCTGATACAACACCACTTTTCTTTATTGCATTCAAGATTTGGTTTGTTACAAAGGTAAAATTATTTATTCTCTCGTTATATTTCTCATTAATTACAAATTGTCTTTCGTTATTTTCGATTAATTTATTCATTCCTTCTTGCATTAAAAGATGATCATTGTGGTCTGGGTTGTCGGCAATCCATTTCCACGCTGACCCTATGAAATCGAGTGATCTTTTGTTCCTGCTTGGCTTTATATAATTAATTAAATCTTGCATCTGTTCAATTTCATATTTCAGAAATTGAAAGAACGGGTGCTGTTTCGTAATGGTTTCATCGACGACATCCCTCGCATGGTCTACAAATTTTGTATACTTACTTACTTAGTTGGCGCTACAGCTCGAGGTGAACCTGGGCCTGCTTCTCGCAACCATTTGTGTGTGCGTGCTATATTTTTGCACGAATGGAAGGGACCTACAGTTTTTTGCCGACTCCGAACGGCGAGTTGAGAAGCTCAATCGTGACAAATGATACTCTTTGATGCTTGTCAGACATTCGAAAGAGGTGGGCACTGTGAAAAACTTTTAGGTGTTTGCGGCGGGATTCGAACCCAAGACCGCTGGCTCAGTAGTCCGACGCACTAACCACTTGCGCTACGGTGCCCACTGTATGCTGGTCAAGATTAATTCCGTGTATTAGTCTAAAATGTCCGTCTTGTATCTTCGCGATACCTGCGTTTATAGTTACCACCTGGGAGTTTGAAAAGTCCAATATTTGCACCTCCGCAGATGATAGTACTACAAGGAGTCTGAAAATAGGAAAATATATCTAGAAAAAATGTGTGAAGAATTGTTCAAGTTCGTCTGTTCTACATCTACTATCTAAGGTTGCTCTTATGTACCTGTTTACCGTCTATGAGGACCTTCGTCCCCAGGACTTTTTGGGTAATCTTTTCAATGAATAGTTTCGTAAGCTTGTTTCCTATACGTCTATTAGTTTTAACAAATACCTTATCCCCCTGACAGTATGTTTTAGTGTTCCTTCCTTTATTATGATAGTTCAAGTCTGTCTTCTAGGTTTCCTCGAGCTTGGCCCTAGTTTCGTCCCTAAATCCAGTAGGCATAGAGTGAAGTATGTCGATTGGTCTATACCCTGTGATTGAGTGGATTGATCTATTATATTTTGCCGTAGCTAACAGGACTAGTTCTCTAGTATCGCTTATTTTTTGTTGGGCCTTAGTATACCGTGCGATTTCTGATAACGTACCGTGGAAACGCTCCACATGTCCATTTGTTGAACTGTGGAAAGGTGGAATTGTAAATACGTCTATGGCAAAGTGGTCCCTTAACAGGGAATTTATCGTAGTTGAATTAAGCGGCCGCTCATTGCCGCAGACTATTGTCATGGTTGCCTTAAAAGAATTTAATATCTGCAATAAAGGTTCTTTTATATCGACAATTGCACGTGACCCGATTGGTATAACAACGGCATATTTTGAAAATTTGTCCAAGTATGTCAAAAAGTGGTTCTGGTCGATCGAGTAAATGTCTATATGTAGTATTTCTCCCGGTTGGGAAGGAATAGGGGTGGGACCAATCTCCGGTTTAGGTGGGTGACGCTGGTATTTCGCTTCTTTACAGATTTTGCAACTCTCTGCTATTTCGTTTAATTTCCCCCTTATATTGGGAAAATAATAATCATTAAGTACCTGTTTTGCGTTTGCCCGAGCAGACCTATGAGCTCTATTGTGCTCGCCGACAAGTATTTCCGATTGATCATCCCGATTGAATATGTACGTAACGAATAGTTCCGTGTGGACAAATTTAACTGAAGGAAAGATTTTTGTAATTTCATCTTGAATCTGTGCCAACGTATGTAAATCACAGTTTATCGCACTGACCATGTCAGGATTTACCAGGTCTTTAAATAATTCAAACAAGTCATTGAAGACACCAAATGTAACAGTGTGCCTTATTTGCCGTCGAAATATAATTTTTGTTATTTTCGTCACCTCTGCGCCTTTAGTTAGTATGATCTGGTTTTTGAAATAATTTACCGGATTCTTGACACTACGAATAGTATAGGTAAGTGGTTCCTCGCTGTTCGCTGCTATCGAGTCCGAACTCTCATATCGGTCTAAAGCGTTAATATGTTGTCTTGACAAGGCGTCGGCAACATGGTTCTCCTTACCCGGTTTGTAAAAGAATTTCGGGGCAAACTCCTCTACGAAAGCCCTCCACCTTTTCATTTTCATATTCGTGTTGCCATCCGAAATAGCAAAGGTTAGGGGCTGATGATCGGTAAAGATATTCAAACATTTGACCCCGTATAGATAATTGCGCAATTTTCGCAAAGCCCAAACGATAGCTAAGAGTTCCCTTTCATTTGTTGCATAATGCTCCTCGGTGGAGGCTAGGGTTCTCGATATCATAGTAATTGGTCTACCGTTTTGGGAGAACACAGCGCTGAGTGCGTGTGACGAGGCATCCGTTATTAAATCAAACGGTTTATTATAATCGGGATACAAGAGTAGCACGTCTTCTGAAGCCAAAATCTTCTTAACTCTATCGAACGAGTGGAGTGCTTCCTCGTCTAATTCTATTTTGATAAGTTTTGATTTACTAGCGGCTATTTTACCGTTATCGCCTCGCAAATATCTTGTCAGTGGTTTGGTAATTTGTGCATAGTCCTTTATAAACCGCCTATAATAGTCTGATAATCCCAAAAAGGATCGCAGACTGCGAAAGGTTCTGGGAGTTTCATAAGAAACAATATCTTTCAACTTGTCTGGACATGTTTTGACACCCTTAGTAGACACAGTGAACCCCAAGAATTCCACCTCACTCCTGAAAAACTTCGGTTTCTCTGGGGCAACTCTCATATTAGCCTCAGCTTTGTCAAAATACGGCGCACGTCTTCAACATGTTCTTCCTGTGTCTCGGAAAAAAACTATTACGTCATCAATATAAACGTGGCATTTTTCTCCAATTTCTTCTCTTAGGACGTCGTCAATTGCTCGCTGGAAAATGCTGGGGGCGTTTTTCAGCCCAAAGGGAAGCCTGCAGAACTCGTACTTTCCGTTATTTACGGAAAACGCTGTTTTCTCCCTATCGTTCTCAGACAATTTTATTTGGTGAAAACCCGACTTTAAATCTAGTGTCGAAAAGTAACGAGCCTTCCTTAGGTTCGCGAGTATGACTGATGCATTAGTAATTGGATATTTGTCGCTTATAGTTTTAAGGTTCAGTTTCCTAAAGTCGACGACCAAACGCATTTTACGCTTTCCATTTTCGTCGATACCTTTTTTGTCCACTACCCATAGCGGGTTATTATATTGCGACCGTGAGGGTCTTATAATTTCACTGTTTATTAAGTTAGCGATTTCTTTATTAACGAAATCCGTGGCAACGACGGGATAAGGGTAAGCTCTTGAGTAAATAGGTTCGTTATCCGTTGTCCTTATAGTAGCAATAACATTAGTATTGAACGGTAAAGATTCATTAGGCTCAGCAAACAGTTTTGACTGGCTATCAATCATTGAGAGAAATGATTCACGCGTTTCTGGAGGGATGTTTGTCTGATCTATAGAGATATTATTAACACTTTTGCAGTATAAGTAAGATGATTTCTCTGTTCCTCCATTATAATGTATAATTCCTTTCTTCGCGTCTATATATGCGCCAATTTGTCTTAAAAAATCAAACCCTATGATACAGTCAAATGTCCCTATGTTCGGCAAAATAAAAAAAGGTGCGTTTCTACCAAATATGTTAATAAAACATTTAGAGGTCACTTGGCTCGCGCCGTGGATTGAGTTCACGAAAAATGGTTTATCAACTTCTTTAATAGATTTTAAACTGCAAGATTGCATTATGTAATTTTTCGCAGCACCAATGTCGACGAGAAGCTTAATTTCCCTACTTGCTAATGTCCGTCTGACATACGGCAGGAGGGATTTTCCCCTAAAAAATTAAGTTCAGAATCTTTCAAATCGCTAGGTTCGTTGGCAGTCGCGGAGAACTCATTAGCATACCACTGATCCGAAGTATTCTTATGCTCCCAATAATTGTCGTAATCTGGATCTTCCTGTTGTCTTAAAAAATGTAGCCTCTGAGCTTTAGGCAATGTTTGCTTGGCAGGGGTGAACTGATTATTTGAAGGTTGACCAGTCCCTGTTTGTCTATAGTTGTTTTGGGGAAAACGGTTATTACTAACGTTTTGCCTACTTGAGTCCGGCCTTCTATAGTGTGACCGTGATGGGTCAACGTCCATTGGTGTGGACATCGGCTGCGGTTGTTTAACTAGAGTTCGCTTATAATGTGGTGAGTTAAAAGAAGTAGATTGGACCCCATCAATGAAAGGGGTTCTACCATAATTTCTGTCAATTGAGTTAGCGGATGTGTAACGAGCTTGGTTCGCTTCCAGCTCTTGGGCAAGCGCCAGTGCTGTGGGCATAGCCGCAGGTTTGGAAGAGAACAGAATGTCTCCCATTGGCCTATTAAGACCTGAAATAAATATCCTCAAGGCATCCTGCCGATATTTTTGACTAAGTGTTGAAATTAATGAAGGATTGCCCTCGTGGGCCATTATTGTTTTGTTTATCACTAGAGCCAGCTTTTACTCAACCCAATCGTAGAATTGAGTTATTGACATCCTACCCTGTCTCAGGGTTGACATTTCCTGTTTAATTAGACATACCGGTCTCTTATCCGAATATGTAAAATCAAGACGAGCCATGATGGCCTTGAAGTTTAGAACAGTGTTGAAGGAAGACAATACCAGGTCAGCGGAACCTACTATTTTATTTCTGATAATAGCGACTGCCTGATAATGTTTCGAACTTCCATCATAATTTTCAAAAATTTTGTATGCCGCAAAGGCAGCCTGCCTCCATGAGACATAACGTGTTTTATCCCCATTAAATTCCGGCAAGGACTTAATTATTTCCAGGGATTCTTCACATGTTTTATTTGCCTGAATTGTCACTGGTTTGCATTCCTCAACTACTGTTGGTGTCTCCAATAATTGTAACCTACTTGTCAGTTCGCGTATTCTTTGCTCAAATCGAGCTCTAGTCTGGTCTGTCGCGACCTGAACGGCTGCAGTAATAATTGTTTGGAGTTGTGCTGCGTCCATTACGAGTCAGCTCTAATAAAATGAATCAAACAGCAGGAACAGAAGATTTCGGTACACAGAACCCTAAACTTATAACTTAGATATAGAAAACGTTTCCTTAAATTAGTTTCGGATATTAATGAATTAAAGAAAAAAATAAAAACTTACAATTGAAGTAGACACAACATATCCATATAATTTCAGTTTTCCTATTTATATAAAATTTATTTCTTTACATTCGTTTTTTAACAATGTAATATTTTTTATTCCGCTTTATAATTTAATTTTTTAATAAATTTTCTTTATTCCACTTTATAATTTGATATAGATTTAGCTTTTATTCCACTCAATAATATGATATGAATTTCAGTTTTTTAATAAATTTTCTTTATTCAACTTTATAATGCGATATGAATTTAGCTTTTAATACATTTTTTTATTCCACTTTACAATTTGATATAGATATAGCTTTTATTCCACTCAATAATTTACAATAGCTTTATAGACTTCCCGTGGGTACTTTTTTTTAGTTGGGCACCAGTTAATTAAGTTAATTAATAACACGTTCAGATTTCGATCAAAATAATCTTTATTGGTATTTACTTCGAGTTCCGAAATCGGACTAAGCTTGAAATTAACAATTCAAAGATACCTAGCCCTGAGTGAGGTGGATTCCGCTGCGATGGCGAAATTTGCTGTTACGCGTGAAAGGAAGGTAAGTTGATCGGACGTGTGAAGCGTCGTATGTGTGAAAAAAAAAAAATGTAGTAGCAAATCAAGCACCCCCCGGTCCCAGCAAAGTGTGCGCAATGAATGAATGAATGAACGAATAAAACTATTCGATAGTTGAAATCATTCAGTTACTAACTATCGATCGATAGTCGAATTCGTTCGATAGTTCCCATCACTAGCTTGACACAATAAGCGAAGCAATTAAATTAGCAATTTTTTTTTTTTTTTTTTTTTTTTTTTTATTTTAAACTAATAAGCTATAAAATAACAAATGTTTGTTTACACTGCGACTAGTTGAATAACTAACGAGCAGTTTGCTTTTCAAAATTAGTAAGGGAGAGCAAGTAGATGGCTAACAATTTACTATTTTTCAAATACATTATAATTTTAACATTATTGAATGTTTTAATCTTTTAATGACAGTAACAGGAGCATAGATGGGATTTAATCCATCCAAAGCGCTGGAGGTTAAGTTCACTCCGAGCGCCTCATTTCGCTCGTTGTTGTCGCTCTGTTACTATCTCGTTGCCTGACCAAGTCCGACGGTCTTGTGCGTTGCAGCCGTCTCACGCCATGTACGTTAAGAAGACTTGTTGCTTCTTCGTTAACATGCTCCTGGAGTCTTTTTTCATGTGCTTTGGCCCTGAGGTTTATCTCTTCGAGAACGGTAGGAATTCTTAGATCCCGATGGAGGTCGCTGTTTCTGATGTACCATTGAGCATTCACAATACTTCTGAGGACTTTGTTCTGGAAGCGTTGAATAACTGCAATATTGGTTGGACTGGCACATCCCCAGAGTTGAGCGCCGTAGTTCCAGACTGGTTTTAGTACTTGTTTATAAAGAAGAAGTTTGTTACTAATTGATAAATCTGACTTCCTACCTAAAAGCCATTCAATTTTTCGCCATTTAATGTTAGTTAGCAAATGAAGTCAAATTTGTGCATAGCGATGCGGGATTTCAAATCTGTAAATTCCTTAGCAACAGCAATGAAGTTATGGAAGCATTACAGGAAGAGCCTGGCCTGTGTAGCAAAGAATTTAGCAATCATGGAGGGTTAATGTTTGTCGAAAAAATTCTTGGAATGTGGTGGTCACCAGCATATGACTGCTTTTCGTTTTCTTTGAAGGGCAAAAGATTTACCGATGCGATTCTGATCAACAAAGAGTATCCTACAATGTTTTTACTACATGTTTTTGTAGATGCAGGTGAAGCTGCATATGCTGCGGTAGCGTATTTCCGTGTTTCGTCAAATATATACACTGAAGTTGCATTAATTGGGGCAAAGACCAAAGTAGCGCCTTTAAAAGAAATATCTATACCAAGAATGGAGTTAGAGGCCGCTATTTTAGGTCTAAGACTATCGCGATCAATAGTAAAAGGGCACTCTATAAAAATATCCAACACTTTCCTATAGACAGATTCGAAAACCGTTTTGGCGTGGATCAATTCCAAGGAGTATAAACAATATTGTAATTTATGACGATCGCTGGCATAATCGCCAAGTAATTTAAGTTAAGATCGCCCTTTAACAATGTAGGGTTTTTTTTATTTCAACGTTGTAGGTTTTCTACTTTTTCTCTACCTCTCCTACCAAGCTTAGCCGAACAAGGTGATGGCTAAAAAGCCGCACTGATACATAACGGCTGAGGAGCCGAGCAGAATAAAAAGAACAGGCTACTGGAGCCGACGAGTTCGATGTTCCAATTCATTTTTATTTCATAATTCTTATCCTATTTATACAAAATCTTATATACAACTTAGTTCTAAAATATCCTTAAACATATAAGATAATAATAAACAAAGTATATCCACATATGTGTGCAGACATCAGCGATAAGAATTCAAATGAAATCTGATATAATTTATTACTTTGGGTTACGAGTAATGTGGAGCTAAATCATAACGCAGTTCAAAGTGATCCCAACTTTGTGGTGAGTCGTAAAATTGTCTGTCATGTGTCGGGTGTCGAGTTTTAATGTGTTTCAATGTTTGTGCGTAGTGCATGAATGATACTAGGTATCTGTATGTTAGTTGTGTGGGACCATATGGGAAATGTGTGTCATTGATCTAATTATTTATGTTAAGGGATGAATGGCACTACAATATGGTGCAGCAAGGGCAAGCGAAATATTAGAAGAATCGAGTGAAAGCGATTGGAAATGGGTGCCAAGCAAACAAAATGTAGCCGATGATGCTACGAAGTGGAAGAATAGTCCGGACTTTCAAAATTCTTCAAGGTGGTTTTGCGGCCAACCGTTCCTTAGCCTACAAGAAGCTGCTTGGCCGAGTATTGCAATAGAAAATCTTTCTACTCGAGAAGAAGTTAAGGTGCATCTAGTACATATGTTAGAAAAAGAAACAGCAAAACACTGGTACACAAATTTCTCAAGGTGGAACAAATTGCTCCACGTAACAGCATATGTGATTCGATTTTGTAAAAAAACCAAACGTGAAGTTCAGAATACCTATACTTGTCGATCGTTAACGCCCAACGAGATTGTCGCAGCTGAAAAGTATCTTTATAAATTATGTCAATCGGAATCGTTTGAAGAAGAAAAGGCTATTTTTGAAAAGGCGAAGATGAAAGATACGGAAGCTCTACTGGATAAATGCAGCCCGTTATCGCCGTACATAGATGAGGATAACATCATAAGGATACGAGGACGCATAGATGCAGTACAAAACATTCCATCCGATATGAAAAGACCTATAGTGCTACCTAAAAGGCCATCCAATTACGAATTTGATAATAACCGAGTTCCATATTCGATTTCTACATCAGCACAACGAAACAGTGGTGAACGAGATACGGCAAAAATATTACGTTCCACGCTTAAGGGTGCTGTTGAAAAAACTGAAGAATGCATGTCAGAAATGCAAAAATATGAACGCTAAACCAAAGTTTCCGATGATGGCAGAACTTCCAGCAGCTAGATTAAAGACTTTTACAGCACCGTTTTCTTATATAGGCATGGACTATTTCGGGCCGCTTTTTGTTACAGTAGGACGTCATACGGAGAAGAGATGGGGTGTTTTGTTGACGTGTTTAACCATAAGAGCAGTACATATTGAGACTGCTCACAGTCTCACCACTGATGCCTGTATCCTTGCCCTGAAGAGGTTTATATCCAGACGAGGAACTTACTTATTTACTTAGGTGGCGCTACAGTTCGGGGTGAACCAATGCCTCAACCAACAACCTCTTCCAGCTAGCCCGGTCCTTAGCTAGCCGCTTCCAGTTGCGCACGTCAAGTTGGCGAGGTCGTCCTCTGCTGCGCTGACCCTCCGGGTAAGAGTCGAATATTCTCCGAGCCGGAGCGTTGATGTCCATAAGCTCTACATGTCCTAGCTATCTTAAACGCCCAATGTGTAGTTTATTGACTAGGTTGATGTCGCTGTACAGCTCGTACAGTTCGTGGTTGAATCTTCTCCTCCAGAACCCGTCAACGCAAACGGGACCGAATATCTTAAAAATAATTTTTCTCTCGAAGCGACCAAGGATATCTTAATCCGCTTTCGATAAAGTCCATGCTTCAGCTCCATAAAGCAAGACTGGGGTGATAAGGGTCTTATATAGAGTCTCCTTAGTCGATCGAGAAAGGACTTTACTACTCAATTGCCTTCTTAGCCCAAAGAAACAGCGGTTGGCAAGAGTAATCCTTCGTTTGATTTCCGACGAGATGTAATTTTTTGATGTTATGGCCGAGCCGAGGTAGACCAAGTCCTCGCTGAAACCGCACTGATAGGGGCCAATCAGGTTGTTGACGAAAGGCTTCAGGCGTTCACACAGTTTGGCAGACAGGATCTTGTAGGCGATATGAGGAGACTGATGCCTCTATAATTGGAGCAGTTGAGGGGGTCTCCTTTCTTGTGGACCGGGCAGACGATGCTGAGATTCCATTCATCTGGCATACTTTCATCTGACCAAACCTTGGAGATGAGTTGGTGTATGCTCACTACCAAGTCATCTCCAGCTGCTTTAAATAGCTCTGCGGGTAGACCGTCAGGTCCAGCAGCCTTGTTGGACTTTAGCTTGGATATTGCTATCCGCACTTCGTTTTGATCAGGTGGATGGGGGTTTTGGCTATCATCATCTAAATTGAACGGTACATTCTGCCTAACAGCGGAGTATTGGTCATCATCGCCATTATACAGTCTACAGAAGTAGTCTTTCCATATTCTCAGCACCGACTGTGTTTCCACTACGATATTTCCATCCGCGTTTCTACAGGTTTCTATACGGGATTGGTTTTGCTGGCATATTCTTTTTACCCTCTGGTAAAACTTCCGTACATTGTTCCTGGGGTAGTATCTCTCAATATCCTCGAATGCACGCATCTCGTGCTCTTTCTTTTTCCTTCTTAGAAGCCGATGTTCTTCCCGTCTCTTCTGTTCATAGAGCAGCTCTAGTCCTTCTTTGCAGCGCTGCTTTATACGCTTGTTATTTTTCTGCACTCTTCATCAAACCAGGGGTTTCGTGGTGCTGGTCGTGCGAAACCCAGCACATCATTCGCGGCACTTATGATGGCTTGCTGGCACTGTTGCCACTGGTCTTCTGTACTAGCTGTTGCTGCGGTAGGACTCGTAGCGAGAGATCGGGACATGCGTTCTTTGTAGGCTCTGGCGGTGTCTTGCGATTGTAGCTTTTCGACATTATACTTTCTCACAGTATTTCGTTGTTGTGGCGTTGTGGATATCCGCATTCGTACCTTGGCTACAACAAGGTAGTAGTCCGAGCCAATGTTGGCCGTCCAGAAGGTTCGGACATCCAGGATACTGGAGGCATGTCAGGTGTCGATCGCAATGTGGTCGATTTGGTTGATGGTTAGTCGATCCGGAGACCGCCATGTCCCCTTATGGATATTGAGATGAGGAAACCGAGTGCTTGCTATACTGACACTTCGCCCCGCTGCAAAGTCAATTAGCATTAGTCCGTTTTCGGACGTGGTGTCGTGTAGGCTGTGCCTTCCAACCGTCCTACCAAAGATGTCCCCTCTTCCCATCTTGGCGTTAAAATCGCCCAATACGATTTTAACGTCATGCTTAGGGCATTGCTCGTAAGTTTTGTCGAGGAGCTCGTAGAAACTATCTTTCGTAGCTTCGTCTTTTTCTTCTGTGGGGGTGTGAGCGCATATTAGGCTAATGTTGGCGAGTTTTGCCTTGACACGGATTGTCATAAGACGCTCGCTTACGTGCCGAAAGCTCAAGACTTCTTGCCTGAGTCTGCCGCGTATGACAAATCCGCATCCGAATAAGCGCTGTCTATTTTCTGTATATCAATCACCGTAGTAGATGTCGCAGTTTCTCATTCTTTCTCTGCCTGGCCCATCCCATCGCACTTCCTGGATGGCGGTTATATCCGCTTTATAGCGGTCTAGGGCCTCTGCCAGTTGTTCGGATGCACCGTCACCGTCCAGTGAGCGAACATTCCAGGTGCAGATCCGAACGTCATTGTCCTTTTTTCACTTAGCGTGGTTGTCAACAGTATATCCGTCCTTTTCCAAGGCTTTTGGTTGTTTCGGAACCATATTTTTTTACGCGGTAGGTACTTAACCTTACGCACAACCCCCAACCTGGAGGGCCAGATCCTTATATACCCCTAGGACAAGGGGCCGGGTCAACCGGTGTCAGTAACCAACTACGGGGGAGTGCTGCCGTTGGCCCAATAGGGGCTCATCCACCACCAACTCTTTTCCACGACCCTGACTAGTACGTGGAAATCCTTATCGACCTGAGCTCCGAATATCTCGAAGTAGCTCAGATAAGGTTTTGTTTCCATTCTGGAAATTTAACGCCACTGTTGGTTCCATCTATGGAATTCGTCCGTTGACGCATATTATAGTGCTGCTATTTTCGCTTGGTCAGCACTCGCGCTTATAAGTTTAGCAAGTCGTGCCCGGGTGGGCAGCGACCAGTACCCGATGGCCACCACTTGGATGTAAAATAAGCACAATTGATGTGTAGCAACAGTTACAACACTGGGCCTTGCCAAGTTAAAACCAGTCAGTGCTTACCCTATTTCTACAACATCCAGCCATCCCCAGACAAGGAACACCAGTCGAAATAATAACGGAGCATCGGAATGGTTTCCAATATAAAACAGGGGGATATAGCGAAGGACTTTGTTGATTATCCAATTAAATGGAAATTCATTCCTCCATCATCGCCGCATATGGGAGGTGCGTGGGAGCGCATGGTGCGCTCAGTAAAGCATACCTTATCAGCAATCCAAATGAAAAGAAATCCTATACGGATGAACTTCTTTTAACAATGATGGCGGAAGTGGAAAGTGTGGTAAATTCTAGACCTTTAACTTACGTTAGACAATAATAACGACGAAGCTTTAACCCCAAACCATTTTTTGCTGGGTTCATCTAATGGCGAAAAACCGGTAGGAGATTTTAGTGACGAAACTGAGTCGCTAAGAAAATATTGTCAGAGATGTGAGCAGTATGCGAACCAGTTCTGGCGAAAGTGGGTTCTTGCATATTTACCTACCCTAACGAGAAGAAGGAGACGTTGTGGTGGTCGTCGATGAATGCCATCCGAGAAATTTTTGGCCGAAGGCGAGAATCATCTAACTTATGACGGGAAGAGATGGACGTTGTCGGAGCGCTGTTATACAAACTACAGTCGGTGTTTCTACGAGACCAGTTGTGAAGCTAGCCGCTTTGGACGTGCGACGGTTAGAAGATGATGGTAACACGAGCGATGAACCATGCCCTGATTACCAGGGGGAGTGTTGCCGAACGCGTCCATCGGGACAACTGCACTGACAGCTACCACTCAAGGTAGCCAACCTAAAATTGAACTTAACGAAAAATTATAAACGCCATTATGGTTTTTTCCATTTTATTTCCTTGCCTGAGTTCCTTTTTCACTTTTAACTTGGCCGTGAGATGATCCACGAGTTTAAAGCAATTTTTTTAACTTCTTTTTCATTCGTAAAAATCTTTTTCATTTTACTGTGTACAATATGGTTTATACAAAATATTTAAAAAAAACTGCATATCTGTAAGGAAAATTATAATTATTCAGCCCTAGCTCAATAGTAGCTTACCAGATTGAAAAACAAGAAAATAGGTGAATTTAGTGAATTCTGCACTGATTCAGTTGAGGTATGAATCATCATTCGGCGTTATCCTGGAGCTGAGCTATGCTCAAAATAGTTCATGAAATGTTCGCCAACCGTTCTCCATCAGTGGAGACCGCAGCCAACAGCCGTGCAGCTGTAGGTGACGTCATAGTGTGTGAATGTGCCCTCAATACATCTTATACAATAAGTACACTGCGCGTCATCAGGTTAGCACACCCCCTATAAGCTTAATATAATTGATCTTGTTGTCGTTGTTGTTAAAATGCAGCTACTTTTTTGTATACTATTTTTCTCATATTTGTATACACTCTCACTGGCAAAGAGAACATGCAACGGAAAGATCGCGTTTTACGGTTTTTGCTATTTGGTTTCGTTTTCGGTAGAAAAATGTGCTTTATTTTGCGTCATCAGGTTAGCACATCCAGATTCTTTTTAGTTTGTCTTCAAGAGTTGAACGCGTATTTTTTTTTTCTGTTCAAATAGTTTATTAAAATTAATATGGGTAAAGGAAAATCACTATCTGTGGAAGAAAATCAAAAATTGAAGCTTACAATGAGTTAAAGCTGTCTATAAGTGCAATATCGAAAAAAATCGGTAGAAGTCGCAAAGTTATATCTGCATTCTTATGCAATAAGTCCGGATATGGTAAAAATAATAAAGGCGGTAACAATAGAGTAATTTCCAATGCAGATAAGAGAGCTATTTTGAGAGAAGCATCGAACTCTCATGACTCGTCCGCGAAGATCAGGGCAAATGTTGGCGTTAAAACGAGTTTATCTACAATTCAAAGAGTGATACGGAATACTCCAAATTTAAAAAGACTAAAATTGAAGAGAAAACCCCCACTTAACGTGGCTCGAAAGGAAATGCGCTTGAATTTTGCACGAGCGCACATGACATGGAATTCTGGTTGGCACTACGTTGTCTTTTCAGATGAAAAGAAAATTAGTTTGGAAGGTCCAGACGGATACAATTACTACTTCCATGATCTTCGCAAGGAGGAAAATCAGTTGGATCGCCTTCATAGTCGGGTGGGGGGTGTGATGGTGTGGGGAGCAATCTCCTACTATGGTGCATGCGAGTTACAGTTTTTGACAGCAAATATGAATGCAAACACAAACACTTACAAAAACGTTCTTGAAACTGCTAGCAGGTAGATTAAGAGAGCAATGTAGACGCGCCGAAAAGCACTTAGCAGTAAGAGAAGCTAAGTTCAAGAGAAATGTAAGTGAGATAGACGGTCAGGAGAGTTCTCGGATGAGAGAGTCTGATGGGAACTTAGAAGATGAAGAACTGGAAGTGGCAGCTCTTCAACAAAGACGACCTAACAGACCGACGACGTACTCACACACAGACAGACAAACTAATACGAATAAATCTAATGGAAAATATAAAACCGAACATACCAAAACTGAAGAAGTTCTTCCTACATGCTGTCCTTCGAATTTTCACTGCTTGACGTGCTACAGTTGTGGCCAAGGAAACATTTCCTTCAAATGCGCGGCCTGCCAGGGAAACTTGAAGGTCAGCAATGCCTCCGGGAACAAATTGCTGACGACGACAACTCTCCCGGGAACTCCAAACCTGGAAAAATAAAGATATTAGAACGTGACAATTCGAGAGAAAATACTTACATCAAGAAAGATTTGACACCGCGCAAGAGCTTACATCAAAGACTGCTAGAATATGATGCAGCCAGAAAGCGAATCTTTGGTGAAGAACTGACGACTAGGGAGAAGAATCGGAATTATTTAAAAATACTTAGGATTAGGAAAAAGATAGCCTTGACTAGACGACGAAAGAGTAGGATAGAAGCATCTGACGATAATAGGCCCTATACAAAAGTGATCATCGAAAATGAAGAGATCCTGGGCCTATTAGATAGTGGAGCTTCAGTTAGCTGTTTAGGGAAAGGTGCAATGGAGTTTATGACTAGGAAAAATATCAGAATGACGGAGATGAAAACAGAAATTAGGACAGCTGACGGTAACCAACAACGAATATTAGGACGATTTAAGACATTTATCTCATGGGGTAGCAAAACCCAAGAAATAGAGTTGTATGTTGTTCCAAACTTACAACAGCGGCTGTATTTAGGGGTAGATTTTTGGAGTGCTTTTAAGGTCGCTCCAAATATCATTGACGAAATAGATGTTCCATCGCCGACGATAGACCAGTCTCCAGTCCAGGCACTCTCGCCACCACAGTTTCAACAGCTGGAGATCACCAAGCAGTTGTTTCCCTCTTTTGCGATGATGGGATTGGGTAAGACTAGCCTAGAAGAACACGTTATAGAAGTGGAGGACGAAAAGATACCCATTAAGCAAAGGCACTACCCAATCTCGCCCGCCATACAAAAGCTCCTGTACGAGGAGCTCGACAGGATGCTTTCACTAGGCGTGATAGAGGAGAGCAACAGCCCGTGGAGTTCTCCGGTTGTTTTGGTGAGGAAACCGGGAAAAAACAGATTGTGCCTGGACTCCAGAAAAGTAAACGCGGTTACAAAGAAGGATGCATACCCGCTTCCACACATTGAGGGTTTACTTAGCCGACTACAAGATACCAGATTCATATCTGGTATCGATCTCAAAGACGCATTCTGGCAGATCCCTCTGGAGCCCAAGTCAAGAGAGAAAACGGCCTTCACAGTCCCTGGACGACCGTTGTATCAGTTCACGGTGATGCCGTTCGGACTGTGTAACGCCGCCCAGAGAATGTGTCGGTTGATGGACAAAGCCATTCCCTCTCGTTTGAAAGAGAATGTCTTTGTCTACCTTGATGACCTCTTGGTTTGCTCTCCAGATTTCGAGTCGCATTGTAGATTGCTGAGAGAAGTCGCTAAATGTCTCATGGATGCGGGTCTAACCATTAATGTTGAGAAGAGCAAGTTTTGCTATAAAGAAATTAAGTATTTAGGGTACATCGTCGGTGATGGATGTCTACGAACTGATAAGGACAAGGTATCGGCGGTCGAGAACTTTCCAGTCCCTAAGACCCCCAAGCAACTCCGTAGGTTCCTGGGTATGACAGGCTGGTATAGGCGTTTTATCTCCAATTTTGCGTCTGTGGCAGCCCCCATGACTGACTGTCTTCGTAAAGGACAAACTTTTCAAATGACAGATGAAGCGCTCTCCTCATTCGACAAACTCAAAATGAGTTTGGTGACAGCTCCGATACTAACGAACCCCGACTTTAAGAAACACTTCTACATACAGTGTGACGCTTCAACTTCAGGTGTAGGGAGTGTTCTCTTTCAGGTGGATGCAGAGAAAAACGAACGGCCGATAGCATTCATGTCCCAGAAGCTAAATTCCGCACAACGGAACTATAGCGTTACGGAACTTGAGTGCTATGCGGCGGTTTTGTCAGTGAAGAAGTTCAGGGCCTATGTGGAAGGAAAAGGATCGACGACGGTGTACGAGTGGTCGTGAGCATACCGGCCTCGTAAAAAAGTAGGGCTTTTACCTTAGTGGATTAATTTCACCTGTGCCTAACGTGCAGATCGCTTTGATACCAACGTGTGGTAAGAGCCTGCGCCCTGAGATAACTTTGTGTCTACCGTAGACACTAGTCGGGCAAAAGTTATAGTGTTTAGGATACGTGAAGTATTTAATTTATACAAGTGTTTTGTATAACGAAGTGTTAATTGTACGTCATGTAAAAACTTAAATCTAATATCACCGATAAATAATGTAGATAAACTATAGACTCTGTGTATATAAATAAATCAATACGTTATGTAAATAAATAAAAATATATCTCTCTAACTTTGCTTTGTAAATAAATAATAAATAAATTCTGAAATAAATACATAAAATGATGAATAACGTAAAAAGACGTAACGTGTATAAATATCACAGTTGGAAAATTGTCAAAATAGTTTATTGTCAAGGTGGTTTTCTGTTTGTTATCTGCATGTTTTTAAACTTGTTCACGAAGTCAGTACCTAGGTAGAGTTTTTGTTTTAAGTTTGGTACTACAAGAAACTCTAACTTCTGTGACATGCAACCCCAAGATACCCTATTCGTAAAGTGTCCTAGTATGCGTTGGTGGTTACCGTCGGATGTCTTTACGTATTTAGTTATTGTTCGTTGTAGTGTAATGTTTTTATTTGTCAAGAGTTCGGTAGCACCTTTGCCTAAGCAACTTATGGATATTCTACTATCCAAAAGGCCGAATAACTCTTGTCCTGCGATCTCCACTTTAATGTAGGGCATATCATCATCGGTTATGGGTATCACAGATGTTTTTATTTTTCTCGCTTGTCGTCTAGATATTGCACATTTTCCCCTAAGTCTGTTTATTTTAGTGTATTTTCTAGTTTGTTTTACGGAACACGTCATTTGTTTTTCTGAGTTTTGATTTTCTGCTTCGCTATGTTCTTGGAGCCGTTCATAAAGACCTTTCCGTGTAGGAATGTCTTTCATGGTCTCCGCTTCAGATTGGATTTGCATTGCTGCAGGTCGTCCTGAGCATTGGTGCAAATCATTTTCATTGGTCTGCATGCACGGTATTTGAGTTTTGCATCATTTTGGTTGGAGTGCAGAATTCTCCGCCTGGTCGTTCGTGAAGTCCTCTAAGTAGTCATGTCCTCTTACTTCACTGTAGTGGCGTCTAAATTTGCGTTCCCTAGTCGTCAGATGTTTTTCTGCTCGTCTACACTCGTCTCTTAAATCTTGGATACTCGTTATTGAGCATCCGAAGATCAGTGTCGCTATTTCGTCTTTTATGTTTTGTCTTAAAATGTCAATCATGTCGAGTTCGTTTGGTTTGTTAGTCATCTGTAATTTCAGGGAAAGTATTTCGAAGTAAAATTCGTCGAAAGTTTCTTGGGGCTGCTGTCTCCTATGCATAGTTTCCCTAAGGATCTCAAGGTCATTCTTATTGCTGCTAAATCTGGTTACTAGTTCGGATTTAAGGTCGTAATAATTTAAATGTTCGTTGTTTGAGTTTTCCTGGAGAAATTGCCAGTACCATCTCTCTGCCGGGCCTGATAATAAATGGTGAAAAACTGCCAATATTTCATCTACCGAAAGACCATTTCTCCGTTGCAGAGTTTCGACACGGAAGAGGAAGCTTTCAACAGAAATGGATCCCGGTGTCCCTTCAAATTTAACCCCCCACCCGCGTATGGGTAATGCAGTCCCCACTGTCGATCTTTGTTTGTTTTCGTCAGGTTGACTGTCGGTCGGTTTTGTTGGTTCACTATTTGCTGCTGCCGAGACATCTGACCCGGAGATGTTCTTATTGATGACCTCGATGTTCTCTTTAAAAGTCATCATCATCTTCCTCATCGAGTCTTTGAACATCGTCATCACTTCCTCTTGACTCTCCTGCAGCGCCTGAGTGGTCACCCTGTGAATATGTCGTGTTAAGTTTTCTTCGTAGTCGTTTGTTGCTTGTTGTCCGAATGATCCCGCTACCCGTTTGTTTTGGTTTGTGTCTTGCATTCCCCTCTGTAGCGTTGAATGGGTTGTTGAGTGTTCAGTAAGTTTGTGTTCGAGGCGTTCAGTCTGTTGTATTGGAAGTGGTAATGGGTCAAACTCTGGTTCCTCCAGAAGTCGTAAATTGGGTGGAGCTACCTTCTCTGTCTTGTCAGTTAAGTTGTTGAACTGTTCTGTCAGTCGGTCATGTAATTGTCGGGCTGTGCTGCGCGTAGCTTGCAGGGTACCCTTCGGAACAGCCCCCGAGGTTTTAATGTTTTGATCCATTTTTTTTTTGATAAAATTTAAATAATTAATAGAAATTTTGTTTGATAATCCATAAATAGGAAATAATATAAAAAAATGTAAAAACTAAAAAAGGTTGCTTATCATTACTGAGTAGGTGTGTGTAAGAGTGTGTATTTATAAATATATGTATATTAGTGTGTGGCTTTCTGGTCAGGTTCTCCAGAAACCATTCTACAGATTTTTTTGTTCCGTCATGTACAAGTATTTGTCAAGTTTGTCATCAAGTCAGATTGTGATCGGTGACTCGAGAACTTGACGAGTGCTGAACGAACCCCTTCCGTCCCTACCACTACTAGCTATCAGGTGTACCTAATAGAAGGCTAGCCAGGACTTTCAGGGTAAGTTCAAACACGGACAAAGCTTCAAAACCCACGCTTACGCCTCACAAAGAATCGGGCAAAATACCTAGTTTCTTAGGCAGCAGTTAGCGGACTGGTTTCTCCACCCCGTCCCGCTCTTTATCTCTTCATCGGCCTCCAACTACCTCACGAGATCCTCTGGCGCTTGGCCTGAGGATTGGACAGCCGTCTTCAGCTTCTGAGGAGATAAGGAGCTTAACGGCTCTTGAACGTTGTATGGTAAAGAAAAGTAAAATTTGAAGAATGAAAAGAACTAAAATCATGATGAATATGAGGCTATTGCAAGTCCAAGGCAACGACTTTCGAAAATTGAAAATCGTCCCCTTGGAGTTGCAATTTGGCCTCTAGCCGGTTAAATTGGTAAAAGTACCGTTGGGCGCCATTGTTATGAGGCAGGATAAGGCCACAGGGGCAGCTTAGGGGTCAGGTGGGGATAACTACGGTACGATAAGTCCAGACTCCAACGGGGGACAGATACCTGAAACAGAAATTAAACCCCGACATCCACTATTTCTAGTACGGGCCCCTCAACAACTTACAACAACGCTACGAACAAACTGGTGGCTACGCCACTCACAACAACAGCAGTGACGGGGTGCTCCGAGGGGACAAAGTGCCTCTAAATTTAACATTAAAGATTTTTTTTTGAGTTTTTTTTTGATTGTGTTACTTTCTTTAGATTTTTTTTTATATTTCTTTATTCTAGTTTAGTGGTAAGATTAATGAAGAAAACTTTGAATTATTGTTTGAATTATTATATGAATTTAAAATAGTGAATTTGTATAATTCTGCCCTAAATTTTATTTAATGTGTGCGCGTAAATGAGAGTGTTAAGATAGGGCATTACCTACTTCGTCGCTTCTTGTGCTGCCGGCAGAACAACGGGGGACCTTCAACCGTGAGTAATAGTTTTAAGTATTGGATTGAATTACATATAAATATACATGAATTAAGAGCAGAACAACAGAATTCATATAGAGTAAACTTTAAATCCTTAGCTATTAGAAACAAACTGAATGTCAATAAAGCTGGCAGTGCCAGATATGAATTTAAATAGTGCTGTTATTAACTTTAACATGGAATAGATACACTATTGTTTTGGGGTGTGGAGAAATGGGGCAGACCGTCCTTTAGTAGAACAACGATGACCTAACAGGACGAAACACGAACGATGACGACATGAAGTGACGACTATCCATCACGTCCACTACATGACATGACTTAGGTTGTGACTGGGGGGGGGGGGGTCCATTCAAGGGGCTACTTCTATTTCATCGGCCAAAGAGGTAGCCATGGTTGTCTTCGGACATTAAGGGTGGGTTGGCCAGACCTGTGCCAATGACACCAGGCATGTTTCGGGTTCTTGACGAACCTTTACCTTAGAGAGATAAAGGAAAGGAGGAGATTCGACCTAGGGATAGTCATAGGTAGAATTAAATTAGTATAGGTTTAGCATAGGGTTTATTCATAAGATTTAGGTTTAGATTAGATTAAGTTAGACTAGCTAGGTTTAGTTTCGCGGCTCCTTTCCTCTCTTTCTCTTTGGTATTGGCATAGGTTCTTGGATTTTCTTCTCTCTTCTATCCTATTTTTAGGGTCCGTCCGTGGTCTGATTAACGTAGCTTTCTCTCTCTCTTTTATTTGGATAATGGCACGAGATATTTGTGTATGACCAGGTGGTGTATGGTGGGGTTGGCACGAACTACCCCCGTCCGACGAGCTTTAGCCGAGCAACCGCGAGCGTGCCGCCGCCCTCCACACCTACACCTAAGCTGCCCCTGTGGCCTTATCCTGCCTCATAACTAGCGTTTTGGAAACAAGAGTGTGTTATTGGTGGTACCTTGAATTTTGTATTTTTAACTTTAATTAATTAATTGGCTACCGATCCAAAAAAACGGTTAATGAATAATAAAGTAAATTTAAGTTGAAAATGAAGCGAAAGTGTTTTTATTTCAATTAAATCGAGTTGGACCGGAGGAAAAATCTTTACCGCGATCCAACAATTGGTGACCCCGAACAGCACGTTTCCGAAAGCACGCTACCGAAAGTGCACCAGAAAATAAACGCATTCGCAAGACGAAGCATATTGTCTTTTGTTAATTTAAATCCTGCCATACACCAGTACCAACTACTCAACACATTCTTCCATATCGCCGCCGCAGCACCAAATTTCAAGCACACACAATTCGTCGTTGGAGCACCACCACCACCTAGCAGTTCATCTATATTCCCAGCAACAAAGTATCCCAGAGATCACAAAGTAATTACATATGTATTTTGAGTACGTAAATAATTTTACACATGGTATTATATATCAAATAACTTTTGGAAGTAGTAATGTCTTGGCTTTCTTTTTCATTTACACTTATTATATCATACATATGAATTGTACTTTAAATTTGTTTTCGTAATTACTCTTAATATATAGTAATAATAACTTTTCTTTCAAAATTATAAATTTCATAGCATACATAATACTAAATACATATACATATATACTCGTATATAAATATATTAATTATATTATCATATCATATAAGTAAATACATATATCAATTGTAATCGTAGGAAAAACAACTCGGTGAGGTAGAAATGACGGGAACAGACGCGGCAGGTAACGGTACTGCTAGCGGGGGATCGATAGTAAAAACAGATAATGCAATGGGTTCTAATTTTTCCGAAACACGTGAAGCAGCGAGCATCTCATTACCCCCCTTCTGGGAAAAAGCTCCCAGTTCGTGGTTTTTAATGGTGGAGGCTCAGTTTACGGTCAAAAAAATTACGAAAGATGAAACCAAATTCGCGCATACAATTTCCGCGTTACCTGTCGATGCGATCAACAGCATTTTAGATATTTTAAATAGCCCACCCCCGACCGATAAATATAAATTTTTACGCGACGCGTTAATTAAACGTCATTCGCTTTCGGAACAACATCGGCTCGAACGTTTGTTGGCCGCGGAGGATCTGGGCGATAGGAAGCCATCAGATTTATACCGACATATGCTATCAATGGCAGGCACTATGTCGAGCGTTAGTGTTGAGCTAATCTAAACAATATGGATACGTAAGCTTCCGACAACGGTGTCAATTCCGTTAGCAGTTACTGATGACCAGCCATTAGAAAAGCGTTTAGAATTAGCCGATAGAATTTTCGAATGTACGCAACAGAGTCCTTCAGTTTATTCGGTGCAGGGTAGAGACACGGTTACCACGCGAGGCGAGGATTTAAGGGCAGAACTAGACCAGGCTCGTAGGGAAATAGAAGAATTGCGAAATACACTGCAACATTTTCGAATGCGAAGTCATAGTAGGGACAGTTTCCGCGGTACACGCAGTCCATCACGAAGGCGATTTTCGAGTGGCTCAGTCTCACAGAACATTTGTTGGTTTCACCAACGATTTGGGGAGAATGCCAGAAGATGTACACGTCCATGCTCTTACGTCAGTAAAAATTAAAATAATAGGCTTTCGGGAAACTAACACACCCGGTGGCCATGACGACAAGCAACCGGCGTAGTATCGTTTCAAGTCGTCTTTTTGTTTCATGTGCAAGTAGTAAGCTTCGATTTCTGGTAGATACGGGAGCGGACGTTTCCGTTGTTCCCGTTTCTCTTTTCCCAAAACAATCCCAAGTTTCAACTCAATTCAATCTGACAGCCGCAAATGGAACACCGATTAAGACGTACGGCACCAAACTTTTAAAACTGGTTTTAGGACTGCGTCGTTCTTTCGTGTATCCATTCACAGTAGCGGCAGTAAGCAAGCCAATTATAGGCGCATATTTTTTGAACCATTTCAGTTTACTTGTCGATTTGAAGCGTAGGCGACTCATTGACGCGGCTACTAAATTATCATCGAGTGGGGAGATTCTTTGCGTGAACACACGGTCTTTTACTCAGTCGGTTTCCTACCTTGGTTAGCCAGCCAGACTACTCTTTTCCAGTAAAGCATTGCGTAAGACATTACATTTCTACAAAAGGCCCTTTACCGTTCGCGCATCCGCGTAAGCTCGACAAGGCGAAATTCAAGGCCGCATCCACCGAGTTCCAGCATATGCTGCAGTTAGGGATCTGTCGACCTTCTTCGTCACCAGCATGCTCTCCACTGCACATGGTTCCCAAAAAGGAACCTTCCGATTGGCGTCCCTGTGGGGACTATCGCCGGTTAAACGCTGTCACGCAACCTGACCGTTACCCAATCCCACATATTCAGGGATTTTCGTCAGGTTTGAATGGGTGCAGGGTATTTAGCAAAATAGATCTGGTAAGAGCATACCATAATATTCCGGTGGCCGAAGAAGACGTCCACAAAACAGCAATTACAACTCCTTTTGGAATGTTCGAATTCGAGAGAATGCCGTTCGGTCTTCGAAATGCCGCTCAGACATTCCAGCGTTTCATGAACGAGGTAACAAGGGACCTAGAATTCGTTTTCGTGTATATAGACGATATTCTAATAGCTAGCAAATACGACGATGAGCACAAGGGGCATTTAGAACAAGTTTTCCAACGATTGGCAGATTTCGATCTCAAGATTCAGGTGCAAAAATGCATTTTCGGTGTGGCAGAATTGAACTTCTTAGGGCATACAATTAGTCGGCGGGGAATTCTACCAGCAGAAGACAGAGTTAAGGCCATTCGGGAGTTTCCTTCTCCCACGTCAATACAACAGATCCAAAGGTTTATTGGTATGGTTAATTTCTACCATAGGTTCGTAAAGAACCTGGCAGAGTTATTAACACCACTCTACGATCACCTTAACGAAGTACTAAGAAAGAAACCCAAAACATTTTCCTGGCCCCAAATATGCGAAAAGTTTTTCATAAAAATTAAGGTGGCATTGGCATCTGCAACCCTGTTAACTTTTCCAAAAGAAAACCCCCAATTACAGCTTACGGTAGATGCTTCGAGTATCGCGGTTTTTTTTTTTTTTTTTTTATAATTTGCGCGTGCAAAAGGGATTGTTAGCACCCTTATAATGTACAACACAGCACGGGCCTTAAGGAAATGGGGAATTCGAAAAGAGAAGAAACCGATGCACATTGGTCTTAAATGTCTGCAAACTATAATGGTCAGGAAAAACAGAGTGCGGTAGGGCGGTTGGAGCAGTATTAGAGCAATTTTCAGCTAGTAAGCAATGGCTACCGTTGGCATTTTTCTCAAAAAAACTTAGTCCGGCTGAGACTCGATACTCAGCATTTGACAGAGAGCTGTTAGCCATTTACATTTCAATCAAGCATTTTAGACATTTTCTGGAAGGTCGCGACTTTGTCGTTTTTACAGACCATAAACCCCTAACAATGGCATTGCAAACCAAAACAGACCGTAGCCCCCGACAGGCCAGGCATATAGACTTTATTTCACAGTTCACCACATGCATAAAACATTTAAAAGGGAAAGAAAATGTCGTGGCAGATGCCTTGTCTCGGGTGGCCTCCTTAGACAGTCTGGAGACTCGTTTCGACTTACCTTCTTTGGTTCGGCTACAAAGCAGCAGTTCAGAACTTAAACAGCTTTTAGTTTCATCTAGTAGATCCAAATTCAAATTAGCAAAGCGTTTATCCCCACCATCAAAGAGCCAATTTGGTGTGACATATCAACAACAGAAGCCAGACCTTTTATACATAGAATTGAGAAAATAAGTTTTCAACACAATACATAAGCTCGCTCACCCTGGAATAAGGGCTTCCCGCAAGCTGATAACGGAAAGGTATTTTTGGCCCAAAATTAACTCGGATGTCAAAACCTGGGTTCAAAGTTGTATTGGGTGCCAAAAATCGAAAATACAGCGACACACAAAGAGTAATCATGGCGAGTTCCCTCTTCCAGCCGGAAGATTCGAACACGTACATATAGACCTGGTCGGCCCACTACCGCCCTCAAATGGCTATACGTATATTCTCACAGTAGTCGACCGGTATACACGATGGCCAGAAGCATACCCTTTGAAAGATACCCTCACGTCCACCATTGCTACAACATTTTTTAGGGAATTTGTCTGCAGGTTTGGCGTGCCACTTCGTTTGACGACGGATCAAGGCAGCCAATTCGAATCACGAATGTTCCACCAATTAAATCAGTTATTGGGAGCCCATAGAATTCGTACAACCGCCTACCACCCACAAGCGAATGGCATGGTCGAGCGGTTTCATAGGCAATTAAAGGCAGCCGTCATGTGTCGCGAAAGCGGAAATAAGTGGAGCGACGACATTCCCATTATTTTTTTAGGTATTCGCTGTGCTTTTAAGCCCGATGTCGGATACTCGGCAGCGGAATTAGTATATGGTCAACCCCTAAAGCTTCCAGCGGAGTTCTGCGAAAAAAGGAATAACGATAGCGGAACGGACCCTAATGAAATGATAACGTTTTTACGAGAGAAAATTAATCGTTTCCGACCGGCACCTACGCGGCCAACAAACTACGTACCACATATACCACAAGCATTAGACACCAGCGAATGGGTTTTCGTGCGAGTGGATGCGGTTCGCGTCGGTTTACAACCGCCGTACGAAGGTCCTTTCAAAGGGGGTACTGTAGTGTACGTGGCAACACTGATCGTGCGCATTACAATTTCTTATTGTAAAATCCTGTACGTCAATCGTTAAGTATCTTCGTCGAGTGTTTTTTCCTAGCGAACCCTTCCTTGCTTTTAAAAGAGAGTTAGACTTCAGAATATTTCTAGCGTTTTGGAAACAAGAGTGTGTTATTGGTGGTACCTTGAATTTTGTATTATTAACTTTAATTAATTAATTGGCTACCGATCCAAAAAAACGGTTAATGAATAATAAAGTAAATTTAAGTTGAAAATGAAGCGAAAGTGTTTTTATTTCAATTAAATCGAGTTGGACCGGAGGAAAAATCTTTACCGCGATCCAACAAATCCACACTGCCCGGGTGGTTAAGTCATGGATTGAGGGCCAAAATGTCAGTTAAATGCAGTGGCCGCCTTACTCACCCGACATCAATATAATAGAGATCGTGTAGGGATGGCTGGTTCGTAAAGTTTACGAGTCCGGGAAACAATATTCCAACAAAGCAGAGCTAAAGCAGAGCATCAAGCACACTTGGTCAACCATTTCTTTGGATTACATTGGAAAACTGTATGAGTCGCTTCCCAATCGAATCATGAGGTCATTCTGAACAAGGGAGGATCGACACATTATTAAATTTATTAAAAAATGTTTAAATTACTAAATTTATAAGTTAAAAAATAAGTTAATGGCTTAAAAGCTTAACAAAAACGAAAAAAAATTATATGTGCTAACCTGATGACCCAAACTGAATTGTTATTTTTGTGTTATTTTTCTAAAAAAAAACATTAAAAAATATTAAAAGATGGAGAATCTATACTTTTTATTTTATTTAACTGAGAATTGAATGGGCCATAAATAACAATAATTTAAAAATGTTAGCTCATTTAGTTTAGCTGGAATCACTTACGCGAGGTGGTGTGCTAACCTGATGACGGGCAGTGTATGTTCCTATATATACGTATATATGTATATGTATATAGTATATGCATATAGAATGTTGCAGAGCATATTAAAAGTAATGTTTGTGTGTTAAGCCCAATTCACAATGTCGCGTTCGGCCGCTCTCGCGTTGACAGATAAAGTAGAAACAATGAAAACATATGGGGTGCTCTTAAATGTTACCTCAGGCGTTATATCGTAGATATCGTAAAGTTCTGGGCAACGGCCGAGTAGAGCTACTTTCTACTAGGGCGTGCGTTGTGACAACTCACAGCTGTGTTGACATTATATTTACTATTCGATGGCCTGTTCGATTAAAGTACAATTTTTTAACGTTTAATATATGTAAAAGATTTAAATGGCTAAATTAATTTTTTTCAACACAAATTAATTGTGTGGGGTCTTTTTTTTAATTTACATATTCGCACAATCTTGTTTACAAAGTAATTTCTTACATTGTGTTTCTTAATAAAACAATAAAAATAAAAATAAACTACATTTCAAATCTTCTTCAAATCATAGATTCGTGGATGGGAGAATTAGGTAAGCAGAACGTATTATTTGTCATACTTCCTAACTTATGAACGCCTGAAGCTTGAAGCGGTATTTAGTTTTGCAAATTTCGACTTCGTGCATTGGACAGAAGTTATCGTAAAGTCGATAAAAAGCCCATTAACGCGAGAGCGCCCGAACGCGACATTGTGAATTGGGCTTAAAACTTGGGGAATGTGCAAAAAAAACCATTGTTGATGTGCGCACACCGCCGCCGGGGAAGATTCCTTCTACATTGGGGGAAGATTTCTACTTCACTGCAATCCTATTTTTTTTCCAAAAGCAAACGCAGTAATCATGATCTCGAATCTGCACTCGGTGGAGACAATACAGGCGAATCCCTCTACATATGTCGAATTTTCACGGGCGATCAAAATTAGTGCAAGTTAGAGGGATTTTTGAGAAAATCGAGCTAGGACGATTAATCCTTTTTTTTAAAACCCATTTATTCATAGTGGATTTAGCATCAGAAAGAAGAAAAACTTTTAAGGAATATTAATTAATAAAAGAATAATTTGTGATACAAAGTACTGGTCTATTAGAGTTTCCGAGTTCCTGGTATATTAGAAAGTTAAAGAACATTTTGTTAACACTTCAGCATCGAAAAATCATTTGGACCTACCACAAAAGCATTTAAATACGAAGAAATAGGTCAAGTTTTTAAAATCAGAAAAACATGGCAGGCGGGCGAAGGGGGCGAGTACGGGTCAGATTGTAATTAATATTTTTGTTCATTTTGAGGTAGTTCTTTTCATTTTGCTTACAACCCTCATTTGAAGTTAAAGATCTCCTCACAAAAAAAAATAGACAGGCACTGCCACCGCTAAAAAGATATTTTTTGCAGCACGAGCACATCAGCAGCATTTGACACTAGAAAGTTGGAGTTGAATATTTTTAATATAGATGCATATGAATCTCAATAGACATATCTCCAAAATATACATACAATTAACACAAATTAAATCCACGATTATCAAGTTTATTTACAAAGCTTGACTCTGACTTCCTCAGATAACCGAGGTTTTACGGTAGTTAAAAGAAAATTTTTTTATTTTTAGTTGTCAGCGTTTGAAAAGAATGCCCTGAGCCAGTTTTGTTCGATTCAAAAAACTGACAACGTTTGATTTCCTTCCCGTTCGATTATTACAACTGAATTGAAAATCATTATTTTTTCGAAAACTATTTTTTGTCTTCAAAAATGCCCATATTTCAACACAGTAATATTAAATTACTGTTCACTAGTTCGGTAGTTTTCACTAGTTTTAGGTTCAATGAACAGTATTGCATTATGGGAGGACATCTTTTATAATTGAAACTGGGAGCCGAGTCGCAGTTTTGCAAGGCCTTACCTCTGGACCTACTTCTAGAAGTAGTGAACATAGAATTAGGCCGCATTACAGGCAATGAAATGTTTCAATTATAAAAGAAGTCCTTCCATAATGCAATACTGTTCATCAAACCTAGAAGTAGTGAAATGGAAGGCATTACCGAACTAGTGAAGAGTAATGCAGAATGGAATTGGTCTATGCTTAAGAAAAGTTGAGGGCATTACAGTACGAATGCGAGGTAATGCGGCAAGGAAGGACTCAACAAGTATACTTTTCTGTAAAATGATCTCACCGCGTTGTTTATGACTGTCGCCTGGTTGTCGCATTTATGATTGCGTTTGTTTGTTAACCAATGCGGATCATTTGATTTAAGATTTTAGGTGCGAAAATGCTAAGTTCTCGGCTCAAACTATGCTCTGCAACGTTCCATATGCTATGTAAAATGATTTTTTATAAAACTCTAATTCACAGATTTTCAACTGAGAAAAAATTACCCAAAAAATAGAAATTTTTTTGAAACTTATGAAAATGAGTGGAAAGTGCAAAAAAAGGCATAAATGGACTACTTTCTTGTAATGTGGTCGAGAAGTACTTCTACATTGACTTTTCGATGGCATAAATGCACTACTTCTTTGTAATGTATTTGAGAACTACTTCTGAGACAACTTTGGGTATTGCAGAGTGGAGAGGCGATCGCTTCCGTCCTATGACATGCAATGCTAAATGTAATGCCTTTTTTACATGTGCTGTAATCGAGTTGAGAAGTAGTTCCGACTCTCTAGAAATACTTCTAGAACTAGTGCTGGAATGCATGCCATCCGCGACTGGGAGGGTAACACTTGTTGTATGTGTAGGTAAGGTACAACCCAGTCGCGAAAGAACCCATTCTATCATCGATTCTAGAAGTACTTCTCGGTAATGACAACTTATAACCTTGTTTTCCAGCCGGGGTAGGCTATGCGGGAATTCTGGGGTTCTAAATAGAGGAAAAAGGAATAGTCGACCCGAAGATAGAAAACAACCAGTTCCCAAGAGGAGTAAATGAAATGACAAACTGAGTAAATTTAAATTTTAACTTTTAATTTATTGTTAGGTACTTCTTTATAAATCTTAATACTTTCGACGCGTTGAACCGGCGTGTTTAACCTCTGACGATAGACTCCTCGAATATCAGGCGGGCCCGCTTTATATAGGCCTAGCCTGAGGTGAATCGTCTTCTCCTGTTGTATCGTCTCTGCTGTTGTGTTGTATTGTTACTGTGTTGTCTCTGCTGGTATTGTTGTTGTCTCTGCTGGTGTTGTTGTCGTCTCTGCTAGCGTTGTTGTTGCCTCTGCTGCTGTTGTCTCTGCTACTGTTGTCTCTGCTACTGTTATCTTTGCGGCTGTCGTCTCTGCAGCTGTTGTCTCTGCTGTTGTTATTGCCGGTACCGATGTTGTGCACTGTTGTGAATGCTTGACAATTAGTTTATTGTTTGAATAAGAAAAAGGGAAGAATATGAACATGTTAGCTACTTATATAAATAGTATTGGGAATGAGTGATAACATATTGAATTGAGTGACATATAATGAGTTAAATAACACAAGGTGACATTTTAGTGTTGCTGATTTCCTGAGATACAACAGTTTCCCCCACATCTAAATAGGTACAAATCGTGAAGGCGGTTTCCGGATTCGTGTAGATCTTCGAGGTGTCACTGCAACTATTTCTGGACTTTGGACGACTCTTTCAGCTTCAGCTACAGATGAACGATCAGAATCTGGCGTCACTATGTTCATTGTCAGTGGACTTGGGGGACTCTCCATCACTATTGAGCTGTTTGGAGAATCCTGTATATTTCCGGGAATTGTCCTGTTGATGGAAGAATCCATTAAGCTAGGATATGTAAACAAATTACCTTGGTCCAAATTTTCAACCCTCGCATCAGTCTTCATATCTTCTTTTCTTCGATATCGAAGCTGATTTTGGTGTCTGCGGCAACATGTTTCTCCTACTTTGACTAAATACATTTTCCTTCCCATGCATTTTTGAACAATTCCTTTTATCCACTTGTTCCCTTTCCCGTAATTGCGTCAGAACACAGGCTGTTGGTCATCAAACTTTGGCTGTGTTTGTTTTGTATCCTCTGGTTTCGAGAGTGCCGGAACCAACGCTGAGAGAATTGTGTGGTGTGTTCTGCCATGTAATTTCTCTGCTGGTGATTTTCCAGACTCATCAGGGGTGGAACGATAGGTTGAAAGAAAAACTTGATGAGCAACGTGCTTCTGATCTGTGTCCATGAATAACTTGGAAAGCGCTGTTTTAAACGTGGAAACCATACGTTCAGCAGCACCATTGGACTCCGGGTTGAATGGCGCCGACGTAAGATGATGTATTGCATTGGCTTTGCAATAATTTTTGAACTCCATCGATGTGAATTGAGTGTCGTTATCGGATACCACTGTCTTTGGTAGCCCTTCGATAGAAAAGATGGCCTTTAATGCTTGGATTGCTGAGTGACCATTTCTGGTAATTTTTTATCGGGACTGAATATTGTAACCAGTGGTTGGTGATCAGTTATTAGTTCAAACTGCCCGCCATACAGAAACTGGTTAAACTTCTTAACACCAAATATAATAGATAAAGCCTCTTTTTCTATTTGGCTATATTTTTTTTGCGACTCATTGAGTGTTTTTAACGTAAACGCAATTGGCTTTTCAGACCCGTCAGCATACACGTGCGAGAGCACCGCACCAATTCCAAATGATGATGCATCTGTAGCTAGGGTAACCGGTAAGTCGGTCCGATAATGCACCAGTCGCGATACCTTTATGATTTTCGTCTTGAAATCATCAAAAGCTTCCTGCTGCTCCTTTCCCCAAACAAATGCTTCACTCTTTCCCCTTAACTTGGTTAAAGGCGCAGCTATTTGAGCGAAGTTTGCTAAAAATTGGTTATAATAATTAATCTTACCAAGAAAAGTTTCCAAATCTTTCAAATTCCTTGGCACAGGTAGTTGGCTTATCGCTTGCAGTCGTCTATCAGATGGTCTTATTTCCGTTTCATCAATGATATGTCCATCTTACATCTCAAACCATGATCTTCAAACTGTCGCAGGAGTATCTCTAGATTATGTAAATGCTCAGATACCGTTCTACCCGAAACCACTATATCATCAACATATGGAGCATAGAAATCCAGATCAGCCGTTATTTGGTCGACGTAACTTTGAAATATTCCCGTTGAACTCGCAGTTCCGAAATGAAGCCTTAGGTATTTCAACAATCCATCTTCCGTACTAATCACGCACAATGCTTGAGACTCCACATCTAGTGGAATCTGTAGGTACGCACCCGATAGGTCCACTTTAGTAAAATACTGCCCGCATTCCATCTTGCGAAACAGTTCCTGAACTCGTGGTATAGGGTGTCTATTAATACTTAACTGAGGATTCACTGTTGCCTTAAAATCACCACATATTCATTTATTTATTTATTTATTTATTTCGTCTTTCAAGTACATGTATATGCTTTTTAAGACCACCGATTATAACAATACTAATAACAACAAAAAATTATAATATATGAATAGATTAATAAAAAATAAATTAAAGTACATTAAAAATAATTAAGAAGTGTTTTTTTTACAAATCTCTCTACTGATGTTAAAATCAATGAAATTAGCGGCTAAATTTTTTTTTTTTTTTTTTTTTTTTTTTTTTTTTTTTTTTTTTTTTTTTTTTTCCGAGGGTAGGTGAAAATCTTCCATAGACACTATGAGAATAGCAAGCGCGTGCTCATAGTAGTGTCAGATTCTTACTGACCAAAAACACCACCCTTCGATATAAATTTGTTAGATACTGCAACTAAGTTATACTACTTATCAAGCAATTTTTCTATCACGAAATATAAACGTTTGGCAGGTTACTTTCCAATGAAAGATCCTGCATGTTCCGCAATTTAGATGCGGTTAATCCTTATCTCGCCAAGTCGAAAGGTTTTGTCCTTTGTAGTCGGCGCAATAAATTGCTCTCATCCAAAATAAGTAGGACTGTATTATTAACATGTCCGATTAGTCGGTTTCTATGTTTTCGCGCGAAGCTTCTAGTTTCAGCTTCGATTGTCGGAATTCCGAGATCCCTGTGGATATCGTCGTTTCTAGCATACCACGGTGCTTGGACAATTTCTCTTAGCACTTTATTTTGAAAGGTCTGTAAAATATTGGCATTTGTTTTCTTGGTACAACCCCAAAGTTGTATACCGTAGGTCCACACCGGCTTTAGCACTTGCTTGTATAAAAGCAGTTTGTTCTCGGAACTGAGGTGGGAATGTTTCCCGATTAACCAGTACATTTCTCTATATTTGACTTCTAATTCTTTACGTTTCATTTTCACGTGCGAATTCCACTTCAGCTTTGCGTCAAGTGTCATTCCCAGGTATTTGGCTTCATTTGCAATGGGAATTCGGGCCAAATTTATAAAAATTGGCAAGTCATTAATTTTTCTATAAGTGAAATTCACGTGAACAGATTTAGTTCCGTTAAGGGCGATCCGCCAGTCCCTCGTCCATTCATTTACTTTATTCAATGCGTTTTGCAGTTTGGCAGTCGTTTCCTCGATTGTTTTACCTACCGCTAGGATAGCGGTGTCGTCGGCAAACGTAGCAAGGATAGTGCCATCTTCTTTCGGTATATCACGAGTATATAACAGATAGAGAAGCGGCCCCAGAACGCTTCCTTGCGGTACGCCGGCCGAAATTTCTTTGAGCTCTGAGTATTCGTTTCCATTTCTAACACGGAAGAGTCTATTCCCGAGATATGAATTCAAAATCTCGTATAGGTTTGCGGGAAGTACTTGTCGTAGTTTGCATTTCAAGCCATCGTGCCACACCTTATCAAAGGCTTGCGAGACGTCAAGAAATACGGTTGAGCATATCTTTTTTTCTTCTAGTGCTTTTTCGATTACGTTAGTAATTCTATGCACCTGGTCAATCGTCGAATGCTTACTTCTGAACCCAAACTGGTGGTCAGGTATTAGATTATTTTCTTCTATAACCGGTTGGAGACGCCTTAGCAATATCCTCTCGAAAATTTTGGATATGACGGGAAGAAGCGATATTGGTCTGTATGATTTTACTTCATATGACGGTTTTCCTGGTTTTAAAACCATTATGACTTCCGCAACTTTCCATTGGCTGGGCACGTGTTTTAATCTGAGTGCAGCATTTATAATATGGAGAAGCTTAATTAATGCTTTTCTAGGTAAGGCGGCTAAATTATAATTTTTACAAGCATTAGTTACAGGATCATTTTTTCCATAGTTCGTACTATGTCTCGAAACATAAAAGAAATCCCTAGGTCGCAAACAACGAGAAGGGGTATATACACTAAACATAGAAAGTAAAACCGGACAATCAATGCGAGACATAACGGAACATTTACTAATATTGAAATGTAAACCATTCATTTCACACCAATTATGAACACTTGTAATATCGCTGTGTAGCTTAATAGCATCCGCGACAGATTGCACTGTTTTAAAAATTTTCAAGTCGTCAGCATACAAAAGACAGTTAGAGTGAGAAACATAAGAAGGTAAGTCATTGATGAACAGGAGGAAGAGAAGAGGACCAAGGTGACTTCCTTGGGGCACACCAGACAAGTTAAAAACTTCTTTTTGACAAATTGTTTTCGATTGATTAGATAACTGCTAAGCCATTTCAACAGTTTCGAATGAAAGCCGAGAATCTCCAACTTTTTTATAAGAACATTGTGTTGAACACGGTCAAATGCTTTAGAGAAGTCTGTGTAAATCGAATCAACTTGAAGACGACTTTCCATGGACTGTAGACAATAATTAGTGAAAATAACCACGTTAGTGGAAGTTGACCTACCACTCACAAATCCATGCTGACACTCGGATATATGGTTGTGAAATTCGGCGTACATTTTTTTCTTTATAATAGCCTCAAATACTTTTGGTATTAGTTGGAGTTTAGCTATCGGTCTATAGTTAGCAATAGATCGCCGGGATCCAGATTTATGAATTGGAGTGATGAAAGAATGCTTCCAACAATCTAAAAACTCACCTTGGGCCAATGATATATTAAATATGATGGTTAAAGGCTTGATTAGGCTAAGCTTACACATTTTGAGAAAAAGAGGCGGTAGATTGTCAGGAGCAAGGCTTACACTAGAATCCAGTGAAGACAACTCCGAAAGAATATCATCCTCAGTCACATGCAACAGTCCTAAATCTGTAATTCTATTTGTATGCTCTCCGGAATTGTAGATGATTCCATCATTGATGAAGTTAGATTGAAAATACGATGCAAACATATCGCATATTTGCTTATGGTCATCACTAGAAACATTATTATAAAACATTTGATGGAATTCCAACTGACTTACGTTTGGTGTTGATATACGTCCAGAATGTCTTAGAGTTATCTTTAATTTTACAATCAAGAGAAAAAATGTATTTTTTGTATAGAAATTTCTTAAGGAATTCATATTCTTTTCTCAACTGACATAATGTGCTACTAGATATTATATTCAGAGCATTCTTAAGCCTAGATAAACTTTTGTTAAACCAGATGGGTTTATTGGAATGAAAAATACGTTTAGTCCGAACAGACCTAGTTATGGCAAATTCTAATATGTTTCGAAATTTGGTATAGGCTACGTCTAAACTTGGACAATCGAGAATTTTGTTCCAGTCGACTAGATAAAAATAATTATTTAATGAATTATAATCACCTCTAACAAAGTCAAATATGAGCTTGTCCTCACCAATGTCGAAAGCAGAAGAATTAAATAATATAGAATGGTATGAAACTAGTAGTGCTTTATGATGGATACTATTATTTAGCAACGGAAAATCAACTTCAGTGACAATAGCCTCAAGTTCTTCATCAACAAAAACTAAATCTAAAATTCTTCCAATGGAATTATGAATTGAATTAGCCTGCCGAAAGTACATAGCATACATAGTATCAATAAACTCAAATTCGAAATTTTTGTTAGCATTAAAAGCAAACATACATTTATCTTCTTCAGAGAAAATCCACTTTAAATTAGATAAATTAAAATCTCCTAGAACAATATAAAACTTCTCGGGAAGATGATTAATTATATTTTTAACATTAAAGATGTGAGCTAAATAAATTGCATTATCAGAACATGGAGGAATATATGAAACAAAAACGTAAAAGTTTGTTAAAGTAGAGTTAGAAGCATTATAGTGGGCACCGTAGCGCAAGTGGTTAGTGCGTCGGACTACTGAGCCAGCGGTCTTGGGTTCGAATCCCGCCGCAAACACCTAAAAGTTTTTCACAGTGCCCACCTCTTTCGAATGTCTGACAAGCATCAAAGAGTATCATTTGTCACGATTGAGCTTCTCAACTCGCCGTTCGGAGTCGGCAAAAAACTGTAGGTCCCTTCCATTCGTGCAAAAATATAACACGCACACACAAATGGTTGCGAGAAGCAGGCCCAGGTTCACCTCGAGCTGTGGCGCCAACTAAGTAAGTAAGTAAGAAGCATTATAATATTCAATGCATACACATAATTGTTCGACCGATGTGTCTGATAATGCAATTAGTCTACTCTTTAAACACGAACGAACCGCCAGCAGCACACCTCCACCTCTGTTCATTCAAGTTTGTATAGAACAACGATCACGTCGATAGACATCAAACTCTGGAGTAAAAAGTTCAGCAGAGAAAATAGGTTTCAGTTAGGGCGATCATAGCATAAGACCAATCAGCGGCAGCAACAAAAAAATCGTTTGTTTTGGTTCTCATTCCTCCCACGTTCTGGTAGTAGAGGGAAAGAGAAAACACGGCATTAGAGTGGACAGAAAGATCATGCACTATGAGTGATTTGCAATTTCGCTTTTGCCCATCCCGTTTTTTGAGTGGAATCGAAATGCTCTCACTCTGAGTCCCATCGGCCATAGTTCGGAATCCAGGAAAGTAGAAATGATGTGCTCAGGTACGCCAAGCTTAAAATTGATATGTTTGAGAGAGTTCTCGTCGGTATCATTTCTTATCAATTTGTGGCATGCTAATTCTCGCGCATCTATGTTGAATGTAGAAGATACATAATCTAATATTGACTGACATGTTGTTGTGGGTTTAAACGAAGAGAGATGAAGCCATTTTAATCGGTTCACAATTTCGAGTTCCAAAGCATTGTTGTGACTGTTATTGGTTCCGGTGATAGTTCGGCTATGCTTAGTGGGTCGTGTATGATCAGCTGTTTGCCATGGTTGAACATCAAGCGGTACAGGGTCATCGACCTGAGGATCCGTTTGCACGACAGTTGTAGAAGTAGAAGTGGACTCAGCTTGTGCAGTCGTCTGAGCAGTTGTAGACTTATTGTCTGTTTGTCCGATCGGTTCGATGGATGATTCAGTTGAACAAATTGGATTATTTTTATTAGCGGCAGTACTACGAGGCGTAAGTGCAGTGCCTAGATCAAGTAGTTTGGAAGCAGAATTAGCAGGTTGGGCAGCAGAACCAGCAGGTTGGGTAGCAGCAGCATTAGCAGATTGGACATTCCGTTTGGCAAGGGAAGGGGAAGCACGAGCGGGCATATTACCTTTTGTTTATTCGCCGCTTGAGACCGAGTACAAACTTGCGATTTGGCACTGTTGTTGACTGAAGTACGCGATATTAGGTTCTTTATTTCGCTTATTTCAGCTTGAAGTTTATCGAGTTTAGTGATCAAGAGTTCAGCATCAACACACTTAATATGGCAATGAGGGCAATTTGAAGAAACCATTATAGCAAAGTACTAGGTAGGCAACACTTAGAGAAAAAATAAATCAGAGAAGAAACTAAAGCACGTCTAACTAGTATGAAAGTTCGATCGCAACTGATTCGAACTATTCGAAGTGTTCCATCTGGTTTCTCAACCACTACAATGGGTGTCGCCCATTGGCTGGATTCGACCGGTTCCAAAATACCCAAACTTTTCAACCATTCAATTTCGTTCTTGACGCGTTCCTTTAACGAGTAAGGGACAGAGCGATGCTTGCAGTACTTCGGCTGACTTCCAGGCTTTAATGACAAATGAGCTGTGAATTTTTTACTACATCCCAACTCCGCATTAAAGACCGACTTATACTTCTCACATAAAATCTTTGCCTGCACCACCAAATACTCTCTCGAATCTTCTGCTACCTGTAAAACTTTATCGCTCGATGGACTCATAAGCTTTAAATTAAAAGCATCCAACCAGTCAAGACCCATAATATTCACTCCATAATCTGCGTTCACTATCAATAAAGGAAGTTTTTTTTCTATACTATGCCAACGAACTATTACCTTTGTTGTTCCTTTTACTTCCAGTGGTGTTTGCCCATACGCCTGCAGCACACGCTCACTTGCTTCATATTTAGGTCTTCCTAATTCACAGAGCCCTGCAAGTCCTATAAGCGATGATGTAGCACCAGTGTCAACTTGGAAATCCATGAGGTGTTCCTTAACCTCCAATTTTACGAAGATCTTGCGACCTCTTCGTTCTGCTTCCCAACTAGTCGACGACACTTCTTCAATGTTTGACTCATCAATCTGATTTATATAATGCCCTGCATCAAGTCTCTTTCCCATGCCGTTATTGATGTGCCGTTTCTTCTGCAGTCTATTTGTATCAAAGCTTTTTTTTGTCGATGTTAAACCTGTTCGCTGACTTAAACAAATGCTTTTGATGTGACCAACTTTTTTGAAAATGTCACAAATGGACTTCACATGTCGACATTGACTTCGGTCGTGATGTACATCACACCCTGGGCATGATTTTAAGCCATTGCTCAGCACATTGACTTCTGCGGGTGGGAGTACTTCTTTGCCCTTTCTTTTAAGCACTTCATTTGCCAGTTGTGTAGATTCATACGCTGTTGTGATTTCTTCTATTTCCTCCAACTTTGGATTTTTTTTTTGCGTGGCTGAGGTACGAACAGCATCGTGTGGCGTGTGGATAACGATCATATCGCGAATCATCATGTCTGCATACGATTGTCCACAGCTTTCCTTTGTACATGTAAACGCACAATCTCTTGCTAACCCTTTAAGGTCCGATATCCACTCAGCATACGTCTGTCCTGGATTCACCGGCGTTTGAAGAAATTTACATCTCGTCGCCAAAACATGTAATTTTTTTGAAAAATGCCCCTTCTGCCAACTTTCTTTTTGTGCATTAAAAGCCCGAAATGCTGGAACAGATATTGTTGAGTTTCCTTGAATCCCTATGACTTTCTTCAAGAAATTTTGGTTGGTTTTCAACATTTCCTCCATCAACCTTCGGTTTTGGGACAAAATTTGATCGAGTTGTAACTCATCCATCCTCGTCGCCAATAGTTGTTGTGAATGCTTGACAATTAGTTTATTGTTTGAATAAGAAAAAGGGAAGAATATGAACATGTTAGCTACTTATATAGTATTGAGAATGAGTGATAACATATTGAATTGAGTGACATATAATGAGTTAAATAACACAAGGTGACATTTCAGTGTTGCTGATTTGCTGAGATACAACATGCACCGTTGTCCCATGCATGGCTCTACCCAACTACTCGACTACCACGTCTACTACGACTACGGCTACCTGAGCCCGTCGTCACCGCCAGAGCGCTTCAGCTCCACACATGTGGCTGGATCCAGCTATTATGCGTCTGGTCCAGCGGCCACCACTCGACTCCCAACTGAAATCTGCGACTACTACCACCACTCCAAGCTACTCCAAGCTACTCCAACGAGGGGCGAGTACCTGGGCCGCAATGAGCTGCGCACCCTGTGTCCCCACTGCCCACTCTTGCTACTTGAGTCGGTAGTTACCGCCAGAGCGCTTCAGCTCCACACATGTGGCTGGATCCAGCTAGCATGTGTCTGGTCTTCATCCGCTGGTTTCTACCTCCGTCGCACTGTGGTGAATTTCATGGGTGGCTCTGTGTAGGCTTGGGGCACTTGCTGAGCTTCTGTGGTGGGTTCCACTGGTGATGGGTGGTGACTTTCAGCATGTGTGTGTGTGTAGTGGTGGAGCACTTGCTGAGCTTCTGTGGTGGGTTCCACTGGTGATGGGTGGTGTCTTTCAGCATGTGTGTGTGTGTGTAGTGGTGGAGCACTTGCCGAGCTTCTGTGGTGGGTTCCACCGGTGATGGGTGGTGTCTTTCAGCATGTGTGTGTGTGAAGTGGTGAAATACTTGCTGAGCTGCTATGGTGGGCTCTGTTGGTGGTGTCGGTGTGTGTGAAGGCGGACATTTACTACGCTGCTGTGGTGGTGTATGTGCGAGACTGCTGTGTTGTAACGAAACACTTCGTTACAAACTACTTCTCGACTCGATTATCACACGTGGATAGCACGCATTACATTTTACACAGCATGTCATTGGAGGGAGGCGATCGCCTCCATTCTGCATTACCGAGAAACTACCATAGTCATGACTTCCATGTCCTGCATTACCGAGTAGGTAGTACATTCATAGCTTCCATCCTCGATTACTCAGTAATCGAGACTTTCATGACTTCCATATCCTGCATTACCGAGTAGGTAGAATGTTCATTACTTCCATCCTCGATTACTCTGTAAGGGAGACTTTCACGACATATGTACTTATAAAGGGTGATTTTTTAAGAGGTTGAGAACTTTTTTTAAAAAAAAAACACAAAAAATTCGAAAAAATGAATGAAATATTTATTTGAATCGATAGTTTGAACCTTGCAATTTAATGTTGAAAGATAATTTCATGCAAATGTTGACCGCGGCTGCGTCTCAGGTAGCCCATCCGCTGAGTCCAATTTTGGCATACTCTTTCACACATATCGGCCGGTATCTCACGAATGAATGCATGGATGTTGGCTTCCAGTGCGTCAATCGAAGCGGGCTTGTCCCTATAGACATTAGCCTTGACATACCCCCACAAAAAATAATCTAATGGTGTCAAATCACACGATCTAGGCGGCCAATTGACCGGCCCGAAACGTGAAATTAACTGTTCACCAAACTCGCCTCGCAATTGCGCCATTGTTTCGCGTGCTGTGTGGCATGTGGCACCGTCTTGTTGAAACCACATATCATGCAAGTCAAGAACTTCCATTTCGGGCAAAAAAAAAGTTTGTTATCATCGCTCGGTAGCGTTCACCATTGACAGTAACGCGCCGAATCGACATTTCGCGGTCTTCTGTCACACTAGCTGATACGGCCGCAATATTTTCTTCACTACGCACAGTACGTAAACGTGTTGGTGGTTTAATGTCCAACAAAGTAAATTTGGTGCGAAATTTGGTCACAATCTTCCGAATAGACTGCTCAGAAGGTCGAGAATGCCGATCATAAAATGGAAGCAGCGCGCGATGAACATTTCGAACCGAGCACGAATTTTGATAGTAAAATTCAATAATTTGCAAGCGTTGTTCATTTGTAAGACGATCCATGGTTAAATTGCAAACCAAACTGAAGCTGTTTGACAGTGACACAAGGTACTAAACACACGTCAGCTGTCAAAACCAGTGTTGCCAAAACCAAACCAGCTAAAAAATCACCCTTTACATCCCACTTAAGATAACGCGCTGGAAAATAATAGGGTACATAGACATAGGGTTTCTTAATTATTTTTTTTTATTGATTTTCTTTTTTTTTCCAAACAAATATTTTTGAAGTATCGGTTTTTGGAGTTTTCGAAAGCTTTCCGGATCTCCGCTGACAGCTCCTCCCAGTATTTGCCAGTAGCTTCTGTAGAAAAGAAAATTATAATTTTAACAATAATAAAAATGAAACGAAAAACACTGAATTACTTTGAAGTATGTCCAAAACATTGCTTAGCTCTTTAAAGGGTAGCTTTCCCTGAATTCCATCGTAGTTATAGGCATTCACTACGTCACCCAAAAATAACTTGTTGATATACTTGACTAGGCCGCCTCCTTTAATAATATTTTTAATGGCTTCAACCTATGAAACAAAGATTTCAATAACAAATATAATACATACATTCATATGTACATTTATGCTATTTGCATCTTTTCCCTTTCAAAAGATGTATATATATATATATGTATGTATGCACATAAATATAAATATATAATAAATTATTACAATTTTGAGTCACTTTTTATTCACTTCAAATCACAAATTTACTCAAAAAAATCAACTATCGCTTCGAAAATCGGAGCCGGAATGATAATATTACGATCGAATCCTACTAATATATAAATGTGAAAGTTTGGATGTTTGGATGTTTGGATGTTTGGATGTTTGGATGTTTGGATGTTTGGATGTTTGGATGTTTGTTGCTCTATAACACCTTAACGGTTTAACAGACTTGAATGAAACTTTCGGGAATAGATAGTCTACTTCCTGGATTAGAGATTAGGTTACTTTTTAATCAAAACATACAATTCCTTGATTCCATAATTCGAGTTATTCCAATTTCCTCTTTTATTACTTGGTCATTATTTTTGGGTACACCATTGTCATTGATCGTCAGTCTGTTGGGAGAGGGTTGTTTTTGTAGATGTTATGCTCTTCTCTTCGCCACAAATCCATCGCTATCGCTTATTCTTTAATTCTCTTTCTACCCATACGCGCATTGAATGATGGGTAAACGACTGCCATTGATCGTCATTCTGTTGGGAGAGGGTTGTTTTTGTAGATGTTATGCTCTTCTCTTCGCCACAAATCCATCGCTATCGCTTATTCTTTAATTTTCTTTCTACCCATACGCGCATTAAACCATTGCCATTGATCGTCATTCTGTTGGGAGAGGGTTGTTTTTCTAGATGTTATGCTCTTCTCTTCGCCACAAATCCATCGCTATCGCTTATTCTTTAATTCTCTTTCTACCCATACGCGCATTGAATGATGGGTAAACCATTGCCATTGATCGTCATTCTGTTGGGAGAGGGTTGTTTTTGTAGATGTTATGCTCTTCTCTTCGCCACAAATCCATCGCTATCGCTTATTCTTTAATTCTCTTTCTACCCATACGCGCATTGAACGATGGGTAAACCATTGCCATTGATTGTCGTTCTGTTAGGAGAGGGTTGTTCGTGTAGATATTATGATCTTCTCTTCGCCGCAAATCCATCGCTATCGCTTATTCTTTCATTTTCTTTCTACCCATACGCGCATTGAACGATGGGTAAACCATTGCCATTGATCGTCATTCTGTTGGGAGAGGGTTGTTTCTGTAGATGTTATGCTCTTCTTTTCACCGCAAATCCATCGTTATCGCTTATTCTTTCATTTTCTTTCTACCCATACGCGCATTGAATGATGGGTAAACTATTGCCATTGATCGTCATTCTGTTGGGAGAGGGTTGTTTTTCTAGATGTTATGCTCTTCTCTTCGCCACAAATCCATCGCTATCGCTTATTCTTTAATTCTCTTTCTACCTTATACTTAGTTCAGATAATAATGTATTAGCTTTAGAATTCTTTAGAATCTTAATTTAAATAATATCAATTCCTACTACTTCCTTTCTGTCATACTACAATCAAATGACGCGACTGATTTTTAGCACGGGCAACGCCGGGCAGGCAACAGCTAGTGATGAAATAAACCGGAACTGCGATGCAATAATTCCAGTTAGAAATATGTCTTCTTAAAATTCTTAAAACTCATTCAAAGCAATAGATTCTCTTCTCCATTACCTTTCATCCACTTGGTAATGCAGTGGCATTACTTAATAGTGAAATAAGAATGCCTGACGGAAGGCATTGACAAGGCGAGGCAAGCAAATGTCAATGATATTTACATGTCATTCTCTTCTCCGTTACCTTTCATCTAATGGGTAATGCAGTGGCATTACTTACCCAGCAGGAAAGTACGGTATGTATTACTTGGAGAATCGAATACATAATTAGTTATTATAGATGAGAAATATAATGTATCCAAAAGAATCGACGTGGTAATGCCATATAATAACAAAGCTAATTGTTTACCACGTAGATCCCCACATCTGCAGAAAATGTAATGTAGTGGTTTTGAATTTAACCATTTTTCGGTTACAGTTGTCTGTCAGCACCTTCATGTCGCCTACAAATTTTGGGTTTTATATATAAAAACACATGAAAAACTAATTTTTTATTGCAACGCGTGACCCAAAAAGAATATGCCAGAGACATTAAAAAGGCATTCCACCTTGTAAAAGTACGTCAATTTAAAAAGATTCATTTCGAAAAGAAAAAAACAACATAAGTACATACCTAGTTATTTTAAATGGATTGAGTTTTTTTTTTTAATTTTGAGTTTTATTTTTTGATTTTGACTATAATTGAGTTTTTTCTTTATTTTATAATTTTTTTTTTGCATGTGAAATGCGTGTTTATTTTTATAATAAAATATTTTAAAACGAAACAGTGTATTTTTCATTTAAAACTGAGTGCATTCCTTAATTTATGCCGGAGGAATGCATTATAAAACTAATTATAAATGCATAAATTATATAATACACTACAATAAATGAATTATATAATGCATTCTTAAAACACTTTCAGGTAATCTATTATTTTCCTAGGACATGATCTGTGTTAAGAATAATGCTTTCTGGAATCAATATTGTATACAAGCAATTGTCCTCTTTTCATATTCTCAAAAATAAAAATAAAAAAAAAGGTCGAAGGAAGAAAAATAACTGAAATAAAATACTAGCTGCACTCTTGCACTTGGACAAGGACACAGTTTCGGCGAAGCTCAAATACTTTTGCGAGAATAAATGTATTTTAAGTATTTTATTTGAAAAGTTTTAGTATCTCACCAAGAATAGTAGAACTGTACATAGTAGGTCATATGTTATGCACTTATATGAGTAAAAACTTTTACTTGACCAACATTTACTGTTACTCTTGAAATGAAGTACATATATATGTACATATATGTACCTTCAAAACTATTCCTTCAAGAAAGATTGAGATAAAAGACATACATGTAGAACGGCAAACGAGAAATAGACACAGGAGAATGTTCATATAGAATACACTGAAATCATAACCGACAACTTTATACCTCTGTTGATATTGTTCTCTCAATACGCTCGAGATAATCTACTTTTCTGTCCTTGGAAATGTTTTTTTTTCTGATAGCTTTATTGCGAATCTATTGAAAAGAGCTTATAGTGCCGCAGAAATGTGCTAAAAAAGAAACCGCAGGATTCTGTGTAGGAGGTTGTAGTTCATTTCTATTCTGTTCTTTTGAAGCATAGGTATGACATTAAAGAGTTTGAAGAGCAGGGTGTGAAATAGGTAAGCTCATGTTTTTATAATGACTAACACGTAAGGTATTCGGTCCCGTTTGCGTCGACGGGTTCTGGAAGAGAAGATTCAACCACGAACTGTACGAGCTGTACAGCGAATTTAACACGACACTTATGCCATATGCCCTCACACACATTTCCCTCATCCACATTTCCTTCCCCCCAAACTGTAACAGTAAGCAAATTAATGAAATGTAATTCCAAGAATAAAAATAATAATTGTAAGTCTGCTGACATTGTAAAACTAAATTAATCAACAATAAGAATTGTAATTCCAAGAATAAAAGTAATAATTGTAAATCTGCTGACATTGTGAAACTAGATTTATCAATAATAAGAATTGCAATTCCAAGAATAAAATAATAATTTTGCTGATATTATAAAACCAAATGTATAAAAGAGAATTTATCAATAATAAAGTTGTTCATTTGTGTATTCCCATCCAGACGATTGTTTTTTTTATTCGCGCGTAATAACGACGCGAGAACTGGCGCCCGAGCAAACCAAAATCCGATAAAAATATCCGGCGAAATAATAAATCAAAATCCGAATATCTGGTTAAATAATAAACCAACACCACGAAATAAAGTCAAAATCGCGCATACTAAGTTTAAATTGTGCATACTATGTTTTAATTGTGTGTACCAAGACTAAATCGTGAAGTGGATACCAACCCAAGTCGTTAACATAAGAACACGACTAAAAGGAAAAACAGTGAACAGTGCATCTAATGAAAAGTGCGTGTGCGTGATTGTGACATTTAAAACACACCCGTAACGTAAGAACACGCGCCGTTAGACAAACAAGTGCTTCACTAAAATACACCGTTCACATAAAAAACGGTTAAAGAACAATTTAAATCTGATACAACTGAACCGAGTCAACTGTGGCGGAAACCGTACCACGAGTAAGCCGAAACCAGCCAAAAGGGAAACCTACGGACCACCCGATGCAACTCCAGATATCTAAACTCATCATACTGTAAGCCGTCCAAGTGCATATTTTTTATATAAGATAAAATAATAATATATTTGACCAAAAAATTAGCGTAGTATTTAAGATAATCACGAAAAATTTTATTTGGATACAAATCCTATTTATTTTATTCATAAAACATTTGACTTGCGGAAAAATTAAAGTATTTAAGATATAAACAATTGTAAAGTGTAGAAACAACACCCATTAAGCAATTCTTTGTGTCCCCTATTATACATTCCCACTATAAAATGGAACAAATAAAAGAAGTAATAACCCAATTAACAGGTGCAGTTAATGCTCAAATTGAGCAAATCAAACTAATAAATAATCGCCTACAGCAAATTGAATGTAGAGTTAGCCCCCCCAAATCTTCCACTCAAACACTCCCGACCCCTAAAACGGAGGAGGAACTACAAGAGATCAGGAGACTTCCTGATTGTGTTAAGGATTTGCAAGTTTTTGACGGAAATCCCGTACAATATATCTCATGGATCCACACTGTGGAGTCCATCTTAAGGGACTACGAAATTGTCAAGTCAAAGCCAATTTATAGAGCAATAATCCAACACATCAGACAAAAAGTAAGAGGTCCAGCTGATACAGCACTGATATCCTACAATATCTTTGATGACGATTGGTCAAAGATCAAGCAATGTCTGTCTTTACATTACGCAGACAAACGCGATGTTCGCACTCTTGAACATGAACTCAACACAATGAGCCAACAAAGACAAAGCATAGACGAGTTCTATGCTAAAGTCAATCATCAGCTTTCCTTACTAATAAACAAACTTAAAACCGAAGATCATTCGGATGAAACCATCTGTGCTCTAACCGAGAACTATAGGAATAGGGCCTTAGATATATTTATCAGAGGACTAAACGGTGACGTTTCTAGAATGCTTGTCATCCAGAAACCCAAGACATTGCCGGATGCATACACGTCATGTCTCGAGTTTCAGAACCTCAACTTCAGAAACCTTCCCATCCATAACAGAGGTTTAGGTAACACTATTTCAGCACCTATAAACCAAATATTCACAAATAGGTACCAGCAAAGGTCTAGGATGCCAACTAGGCAGCTGCCCCCTTTCGAACAAAATCTTATCTATAATACACCCCAACGCGCCGAGTACCACCCCATCCAATATAACAACCCACCCCCAAGGCCAACACAGCCAAAACCACCTCAGCCTATGGAGACTGACCAATCCGTTCAAACAAATCGAGTAAATTATATGAACCGACCCTCAAATAACCCCATTCCCAGAAAATCAAATGAATCATTGAACTTACCCCGGAAGCAGCAACGGCTTTTTGTTACAAACACTGTAGAAGAATCGGAACAAATAAACAGAGACGAAGACACCTACCAAACATACGAAGAAGATTACGAGGAGCAGGGTATAGATGAGATAGACGAAGTAAATATTATGACAGAAGCCTCTCTAGCGTACCATACTTAGAATATGTTACTAGAGATGGTAAAGCTCTAAAATTCCTCATCGACACAGGTGCTAACAAAAACTTTGTGTCAAGCCAAATCGCAGCTAATTGCAAACCCATTAGTACACCATTCAAAATCCAATCTGCAGCAGAACAACTCGAGATCACCCCCAAAATAAGTGGCCCATTTTTCAAAAGCCTAGGCAATGATAGTATAATTAATTTCTTTGTCCTTCCTGGGTTAAAGTCGTTCGACGGAATAATAGGAGACGACACATTAAGGAAATTGGAAGCCGTAATCGACCGAAAAAACAGTATCTTATACATAAGTCCAAATATAAAAATAGAGTTATAGGCAAAACATTCCAAACAAGTCAATACCGTCCAAACAGACACCGAAGCCGACTGTGAAATCCAATACATTCTAGTTAAACATAATAAACTTTTCGGTCCCATTTCGGATAGCGGAACAATCGATACAAGTGTCCGTGCAAAAATAAAAACCACAACATCCGAACCAATTTATACAAAATCATACCCCTATCCAGCTAACCTTAGGTCAGAAGTAGAGCAACAAATCGAGGAAATGCTTGCAAATGGTATTATAAGGCCATCAAAAAGCCCGTATAATTGTCCTCTTTGGATTGTTCCAAAGAAGGCCAATTCGGCAGGAGAAAAACAATATAGACTGGTCATAGACTTTAAACGTCTTAATGCAGTCACAATTCCAGACGCATATCCCATTCCAGACATAACCAACATGTTGGTTCCCAACAACAATTTGCCACAACCAACATTAAATTGAAGACCAGGTGTTCCGTCCATTGGGGCTAGCTATCGATATCACCATGATTGAACAGGTGCACATGGCACCAATATAATAATGATAGCTAGTTCCAGAAAACAGAAACACAAGAAGATATAAAACACCACTAAACACCAAAAATTACGAAAACACCAAAGAATAAATTCGCGGCACTGCATAACAACGAGGACTGAAGTTGACAATTGAAACGTCAAGTAATGGGCAAGCAAGTGCACAGAGGAAAACGATGCTTGTCCTTGTCTAGTGCCCAATTCTTATATGGGGCATTAATCACTACCATCATATAGTACATCATCATTGTATTTAACTTTTGTATGAAAGTCAATTATATTATGTCATTGTATTTGTATTCAAATGTAACTAATTTATGTATCTTGAGGTCAACGACCGATGTACCTATGTAATGCTTAACAGCTGGTCTAACCGAGGTTGCCTCTTAAGTGAATTTGAATTTCTAAGACACTTCTTATCGAGCATCTGCTAGCGAATTATCGAGTGAATTAAAGAAGATTATTATAACGTTTTAAATTGAATATTGGTTTTATTTCCTTTGGTATTTCACCTTAATTATTTTGGATACATCAAGTCCAAACACAACACATTGGCAAGTCTTGGGGAATGCAAATTTTTTACAACTCTCGATCTGACGTCTGGCTTTCACCAAATTAAAATGAAAACCAGCGACATACCAAAAACGGCCTTCTCCACGGCAAACGGAAAGTACGAATTTACTCGGCTCCCGTTCGGCCTCAAGAACGCCCCCGCCATCTTCCAAAGGATGATCAATGATGTCCTTAAACCACTGACAGGCAAAACCTGTTACGTCTACATTGACGACATCATAGTCCTAGGAAAAGACAAGGAAGATCATATAAAAAATCTGGACGAAGTACTTTCTTTATTAGAAAATGCCAACTTGAGAGTTAACTTAGAAAAATCGAAATTTTTTAGAACACATGTCGATTTTTTAGGCTACAAAATAACACAAAACGGAATTCGTCCAGACCCCAGAAAAGTCGAAGCAATTAACCGAATTCCACCACCACAAAATCTTAAAGTTTTTTGGGTTTAGCCTCATATTACAGGAAATTTATAAGGGATTTCGCAAAAATCGCCAAGCCCTTGAAAAACCTAACCAGAGGAACAAATGCACAAACAAAAGCAAACCAATAAAAAAAAAACTGAAATTAACCTTGACGGACAGGCACTAAAAGCATTTAACGATCTGAAGGAGATGCTTACGTCCTCAGATATTCTAATCTTTCCAAACTTCGACAAACCATTCCTACTAACCACAGACGCTTCTAACCTTGCGATCGGAGCCGTCCTTTCACAAGGCGATATTAATAACGATAGACCCATAACATTCATATCTAGATCCCTGACAAAACCTGAGGAAAACTACTCCGTAATTGAAAAAGAGTTACTAGCAATAGTATGGTCCCTTGACAAACTAAGGACATACCTCTATGGCGCTAGAAGCATTAAGATCTTAACAGACCACCAGCCCCTTACCTTCGCCTTGAGTAACCGCAACAACAATGCAAAACTCAAGAGATGGAAAGCAAGGATCGAAGAATTCAACTATTCATTGGTATACAAACCCGGCAATACAAACGTTGTGGCAGACGCTCTTTCGAGACTGCCAACCGAACTAAACGTTCTAACTTCGTCTTCCGGAACACAACATAATGCCGAAGAAGACAGCTCTGATCTAATACCACATTGCGAAGTACCAATCAACGTCTTTAAAAATCAGATAATATTCTCAGAAGGAAACGAAATGTTTTGCTATGAAAATCCACACCCAAAATTCCACAGAAATTATATTAGATTGCAATCATTTTATAAAGACAATTTGGTTCGAATACTAAAAGAAAAACTTAATCCCAATATACTAAACGGTATTAAAATTCCGGAAAAGTACATTTCATTACTACAAGAAGTATATAAGACATTTTTCAATCAAGTAAAAATCCGAATTACACAGAGAATAGTTACTGATATTTCCAATGAAGAAAATAAGCTAAAGATAATTAAAGATGAGCATAAGCGAGCTCATAGAAACCATAAGGAAAACAAAGAACAAATCTTGGAAAGATACTACTTTCCACAAATGACAAAACTAATCAAAAAATACACAGATTCTTGCAACATACGTTGTTCTAATAAATATGATCGGCATCCCCAGAGACCCGAGCTCCAACTCACACCGATACCATCGTACCCAACGGAGATCCTACACATGGACATCATAGAAATCAAGCGAGAAAAATTTATAACCTGCATAGACAAGTTCTCAAAATTCACAAAATTTTTTCATATTAAAAACAAGTCAGTCTTACATGTTCGAGACAAAATAATTAAATTATTACATTTTTTTACTGTCCCAAAAACATTAGTCATGGACAATGAAGGAAGCTTCATTAGCCCAATAATCCTTAACTATATAGAACTATCTTGCCCCGCCACAAAAAAGCGAGGTTTACGGAACCGTGGAAAGAGTACATTCCACCATAATCGAAATGATTAGATGTCCCCAACGGGAGTACCCTGACTATTCAATAAAAGAAATTATCAACATCGCAGTAGACAGATACAATAATACTGTCCACTCTGTTACGAAAAGAAAGCCTGTTGACGTATTCTTTGGAAGATCTCAAAGGATCAACTACCAGAACCTTGTAGACTTTAAGGACATAGTCAACACAGATTTAAGGAACGAAATTTCTCGTAACCAAAGAAACAAGATTAATAGACATAATAACAAAAGATCAAAGCCTAGAGACTACAATCCTGGCGACACCGTATACAAAAGAGATAAGCAAATAAAAGGAAAAGAGAAGCCTATCTTCAAAAAAAAACTATAGGAATAGATAATAAAATCACTACAACTACTACTAACGGAAAAAGAATCCACAAATCGCACCTTAAAAATATACCCACCATTTCAAATTAATGGCCTGCTGGATGGAAGCCGCGGTCAACACTTACGAATACAACAACCCGATAGTTGCGATCAAGCAAGGAGAAGGAAAAATCGCAAATGGAAACTACAAAATTATTCACACAATAAATCTGGCTGACTACACGAAAATCCTAACCAATATTAAGTCAAACATGCGTGAAGTAAGCAAAGCAAGCCCCGTAACACCCCAACTAGAACATCAAGTTTCAAAAATAGAGAACCTATTAGAACAACTCCAAGAAACAAAACCAACGAAACCAAAAAGATCGATCAACTGGATAGGATCCGCCTGGAAATGGCTGGCAGGAAATCCGGACTCTACAGATTGGGATAACATACTCGCAAAACACAATGACTTAGTAGACAATAACAATAGACAGTATCATATAAACCAATATTTAACTAAAACTACAAACGATCTAATAAACGGATACAATAAAATCACTGAGGAAATTAATGCTAATGACACTCTAAGGTATGGACAGATAATTTTTAACAAACTAGGAATTCTGAAGGACGAAATTGCACAAATAATAATGGCAGGACAACTTGCGAAGAAAGGTATTGTGCACACAGCCTTGCTGAATAAAGCGGAAATTGCTGAAATCATAACAAAAATAGAAACACTACCCTTTAAAAATGAGCTTGAAGCCATTGAGTACGCCGAACCTATGATGCTAGTAAAAGATTCGATGCTTCTATACGTAATATGCTTACCCCAAACAGAAGAGACTCTTTACAACAACATTTTAATCCGATCAACAGTGAAAAAAAAACAAAACAATATATCTAAGCTTTTCTAATCTATTCCTATCACAATCAGAGAAATTTGGTATCAAAGAGAAGTGCCCCGTTATCCAAGGCACTACAATATGTAAAAGAAATCAGCTCCAGAAACTTTCCCCAAACCACTGTATTATTAAGGTACTGAATGGCGAAGAGGCAACATGCGACTATCAGTTTCAAAGCAAACCCGTAGTAGAATTAGTGAATGAAGGAACTATATTTCTTACAAATTATCTCGGGAACCTTTCTTATGGTAATACAACTAAAATTGGGAGAGCAAAACCCACCAAATCCTACCCTCATTGTTGCAAAGTAACCTTACTGAAGGAGACATAAAATTAGATCTCCAATATCTTCACAAACTACACCTGGACAACGTAAAACGATTATCTCACTTTTCGTCAAATAATCTAATATCAGTAGGCTCCGATATTACTATCTTGCTGATAGGACTCTTACTCAATATAGCGTTATTTTTGTGGCAAAAAAATAAGCGCCAAAATAGACTCCATGAAGAACCTCTTGCGATTCCACGTCTCGACCCCATTCAACTTAATTTTTGATCCACGGGACGTAGATACTTAAGAAGGGGGAGTTAACACGACACTTATGCCATATGCCCTCACACACATTTCCCTCATCCACATTTCCTTCCCCCCAAACTGTAACAGTAAGCAAATTAATGAAATGTAATTCCAAGAATAAAAATAATAATTGTAAGTCTGCTGACATTGTAAAACTAAATTAATCAACAATAAGAATTGTAATTCCAAGAATAAAAGTAATAATTGTAAATCTGCTGACATTGTGAAACTAGATTTATCAATAATAAGAATTGCAATTCCAAGAATAAAATAATAATTTTGCTGATATTATAAAACCAAATGTATAAAAGAGAATTTATCAATAATAAAGTTGTTCATTTGTGTATTCCCATCCAGACGATTGTTTTTTTTATTCGCGCGTAATAACGACGCGATAACTGCGATATCAACCTGGTCAAAAAACTGCACATTAGGCGGTTTGAGATGACTAGGACATGTAAAGCGTATGGATATTAATACTCCGGCTCGGAGCATATTCGATTCCAACCCGGAGGGTCAGCGCAACAGAGGACGACCTCGCCTAAGGTGGCGCGCACAGGTATAGAACAAGACCTCAACCAACTTGATGTGTGCAACTGGAGGCGGTTAGCTAAGGACCGGGCTAACTGGAAGAGGTTGTTGGTTGAGGCCTTGGTTCACCTCGGACTGTAGCGCCTAAGCAAGTAAGTAACACGGATATTATGTTTGCTATAGTTAAAAATAAAGTGATATGCTACACACTACATACGCATTATCTCTGGGCATGTTGAGGCCCAGCGGGTATTTTTCGATTTTCACTTTTCCCCTCCCATGAACTGGACCCACACCACCCGGATTTGGTTTTGTTGTGCTCAGTTAGCATCGCCTCAAGAATCAAGCAGTTTAAGTCCGATTTATTTGGAAAAGATTATATCTGTCCAAGCTCAAATTGGGCCTGATTAGGTTCAGCTACACATCCTAGGGTTGAACTGTGCATTCACAGAACTCAATTCAAACTTAAAATAAACGCCACTCTCCTAAGCTCATAACATCTTCTAATATGCATTTCGGCGCATTGGTTATAGAACTATGTATTTTGTAAGTTATAAATTACTCCATCAAAAGATACTCTGGAGAAGTTCCGAATTCAGCTGATTTGTCGGTACATAGTGGTGTCCTACTCCTATTATGTACGAATATGTGCTATAATTCCATTGCACTAGCAGATACTAGTACAATACACAGTGGCTCACAAAAGTCATGAGGAACATACAACTGTAAGGGAATTTGCAGGTTTAGTTAGTTAGGTTACTGTTGGAGATTTGGCTTTTACCGCGGAGAGAATGACTTAGTGGATCTAAATGTAATGAAGAACCATTGAAACTTGTATTACCAGGATAACGACCCCAAGCACCAATCGTACACTGTTCTATCCTGGCTGCTATACTATTCTGCCAATGTAATCGAAATACCACTTCAATCCCCGTATATTAACTCTATTTAACACCTCTGCGATATTCTTAAGCGAAATCTAAGGAAACATACAATTAATTCTTAGGCCGAGTTGAAAAGGATTTTGGGGAAGAATTGGTCTCTTATTTCCACCGAAGAGACACCCAATTTATCCAAGACAAGGGAAACCCTACAAAGTATTAGCAAAGATTTTTTTGATTTTATTTAGGTTGTTATTAAATTCGCTAAAAACTAAAGTAACAGTGTCCCATTATTTTGTGCGACTACTTTTTTGTTTATTGGATTAATGTCTCTTTCCTCTCATAGTTTGGGAGTAAATCCTCTTCTTACCAACTCGTAAACCAGTTTGTGCTCTTGGTGAATCTTAGAAGATCCGTACCTAAAGTATGTAGGGGTCGTTCTTGGAGGGACAGTAGCAGAGAAGATGTTGGATCGCTTTCTTCCTCATCTCCGCAGCTTCTACAGATATCGTTGAACTTAGGTAGCCATTTGATTGTCGTATGATTCCGGTGATTAAGCGTATGGAGAATTTATCCAGATGTAACATCGTCCATCGCCCATCGTCCCATTCGTGGAAAAATATAACAAGCACACACAAATGGTTGCGAGAAGCAGGCCCTGGTTCACCCCGAACTGTTGCGCCACTTAAAGAAGAAAGAACATCGTCTTCGAAATATCAAGTGTTGGTCATAAAGAACGAGATGTTACGCAGTTGGTTCGTGAGAGCCACAGAGCGTTGGTCTCTTGTTCGGTTATATGGTTGATTGTGTTGAACAGTGTTTTAATCGGTGGCAGTATGGAGGTGTCAGCATCACTGTATCGCCGATCCAGCTCTATCAAGTTCGTCTGCTATCTCGCTCCCTTCGATATTGCTATATCCGGGTACCCAGAACTTTCTAACCATGTGGTGCTTTATGGCATTAAGTGTATTGCGAACTTTTTGGCCTGCCTTTGATTTATTCTCTTTGCTCCTATTGATTTTAGAGCTGGCTGGAGATCGCTTCCTTTTATGAATGTTGCAGCCTTTCCAATCGCCAGTAGTTCCGCCTGGAAGACACTGTATGTATCCGGTAGTATGAAAGATTCCATTTTATTTAGTGTATCTGAGTATAACCCTGCTCCAGTACCTACGTCCTACATAAGTCAATTTTTGACCCGTCGGTAAAGAGTACTATTTCTTTTAATAATTAAATAAGTAATTTAATTTAAAAAAGGGAATTAGTAAAAATAATTTGCGTTTGTCCTGTGACTTTTGTGTTACACTGTACAGAAAGATGAATAAATTAATTATTCCCTTAGTTCATACACTGAACCAAAAAGGTACGTAAATACAATAAAAAAGTTAATTGGGACAGGAACATTTTTATTAATATTCGTCCAACAAACGCGTTTATTGTGCCAATAAAAGCGTTTTATTAATTTAATAAACGTTTATTAATACTATTAAGAGTTTGTTAAAACTGTTTATAATTTTTTTAAATTTTTAATAAACTTGTTCGTTGTGCCAATGAAATAAAACCTCTTTTCAAGTACAAGTTCGTTGAGCCAATAAACAATTTTATAGTTTGAACGAAATGCATTCATTGGGACAACGAAACATTTTATTGAATTGATAAAACATTTCTTGAGCCAATAAACTTTTTGTTCGATTTAATAAAAATAGTTTATTGATATAATAAACTCCTCCAAAGCCCTAAAATAGTGGTTCTTCTAGCTTCTCGAAACTTTATACTTACTTTTTTTTACCTTTTCCGGGATTGCTCATCTGAAAATTAAGATGAATAAAAAAAATTATATATTTTCAATCAATTTATTTTTTTTATTCATTATTCGAACACAATAAATGGGTTTTTGCACAGCTATGTTTTCTTTTGGTTTTTTCTTTACAATAAAGAGTTCCACTTAAATTAAACAGGAAGAGAAAATTTGAGATAAAAATGAAAAAAATGTGTTTAAACATACACATAACGACACAGTTTTTGAATAGAAAAAACTTAAAATACATACTACCACTACTTACTTATATTGTTGAAGCTGAGAACATCTTCTCGTATTACCACGATACAAAGTGATTTTCTGCTGTCCGGTTCAGGAACTGGATGTGGTCTTCAACAGCCTCGAATGCATTTGCAACGAATAAAATCATTTCCTGGGAGTCTTTTACCGTATATCTTATCCTGCGTCTATTGCCTTCGTTGTCCACTTTCACTTTGAAATGCTAATAAACATACAAATAGCGGGAAATAAAAAAATCGCTTTAAAGTCAACCACCATTTAGTTCATTCATTTATATTAATTATACGTAGACTTACCTGAATATTTTGTTCGTTTTTTTTAACTTTTCGTTTTCGTTTAGATAATAAGTCTATTTTGTCACTTTTTCCACAGAATTCTTACATAACTACTTTTCGATTTAGTTTTATCCAAAGATGCTTATTGGTTCACGGAAAACACTAGAATGACTAAATGGCACAGTTGCAAAAGCGTTAGTTCGCTTATATAGGTACAGTTTCTTGCAAAAATCAAAAGGTTATTGTGACAATAAACTGTTTGTAGATTTGATAACTGTTTTATTAATTTAATAAAATTGTTTATTAATACAAGCAATGAGTGCATAATTTCAATGAACATTTTTATGAAAATTTAATAAACTGGTTTATTATCTCAACGAATGCATTTATTAAGCAGAACGAAACCCAGACTCTTCACCTAACAAAAGATTTGCTTGGCACAATGTATGAATTTATTGTGCCAATAAATATATTCTTAAATACAAGCAATCGGTTATTAATTTTTCGAAATCGTTTTTTAATAAATTGTGTTTTATTGGCCCAACGAACTATTTATTAAATGGGTAGTATCAAAATAATAATATTTCGTACTATTAACAAAAGTTTTATTGAGACAGTAAAAAATGAGTTGATAAACGGCGTTTATTGATATTACGAACGATATTTTTTTCAGTGTATGAATTCCACGACCGCATGCATAAATATTTAAGTGTATCTCACAAATTTCATGCGCAAATGGCAAAAGTCCATTTGGTAAATCATCAAAGTTATAATGTTCTTTCGAAAGTAATACACCAGTGAAGGAGTAAATAGCTATCGACTGACTTTTGGGCTACGAGTCTTAAGCGAAGTTACTATTACACTTAGTGTTGAGGATTCGACCCAGAGAGTGAAAACGAAAACCAGGGTCGATCGAGAAACGAATTCAATTACCAAGAAAAACAGCGAATATCAAACCACAAACAGTATATAATTATTTTATTCAATAATAGTAAGGATACTTATTAGATGTCCAGTGTGCAGCAGTGATGGAAAATGAAATGTTCAGATTGTACTTTTCCCATGCTGAAATTGTAGCTTTTACGACTGAATTGTAACTTTTCTTTTGATAATCTGTGATATAACCATTTATCAGTATATTCGTGTCTAAAAGGATTCGCTGGTCCCTCTACTGTCCAGCGCTGGCCAAAGTGCCTTGGAAACCCTGTGTCCTGCAATGTTAGACCATCTATGGTTAGCCCTTCTCGTAATCATATCTTTTACCTTTGATTTGATGAAGCAAAGTGGCGGAGCTACTTCCAACGCTTCGTGTAAAGGCAGTCCCCCCCCCCCCCCCCTCTCCTTGCCAACTCATCTGCAAACTCGTTACCTTCTATCCCGAAGTGACGCGGCACCAAACATAGTCTCACCCGGTTCTGCATGCATAATACCCTGAGCATTGTGCGACAGCTCCTGACTAGTTCCGATTTAATAGTGCACGATTCTAGCGCCTTAAGCGCAGCCTGGCTGTCGATGTAAATATCAATATCCTTACCGGATATTCGTTTCATGTGCAGAAGCTCTGCAGCTCTAAGTACGGCTAGAACTTCTGCCTGAAAACGCTGTAGATATCCGGGAGTCTAACATAAAATTATCACATTAATTTTGAATAAGGCTAATCTCAGTCCAAAACTTTGAAATTGGATTTTTTTTTTAAAGATTTTTTGTATTTGGTAAATTGTAACTTTTTCTAGTCAATTGTAACTATGTAACTTTGATTTCTGATTGTATCCAAAAAGTTACAATTGTAACCCATTTTCCATCACTGGTGTGCAGTCGTGTACGTCCGAAATCCAAGTGGACGAGAAGTTTGATTTTTGCTACCATCAGCAGCCGCGAGAGACACACACACTCTTCTTCACACACAAGCTGGATGAGTCGCTTAACAGGTGGACCGTGTATCAAACACGAAGCGCCCAGCTTGAGCTATTGTGTGTGCGGTGAGCGAGTGGATGCATGCGTGTATCGATTTGAATATGCGCCGGGTGATTATGCGTGTCTGCAAAAAATGCGTGTGTGGGCGGAGTGGTGTGATGGTCGATGATGGTTAATGATGAAAGTGTCGCGTGGAGGTTCTGCTTCGGTTTTCGACAGTTCGTGTACAGTGACTTAGACAATATTCGTTAGATTACAAACAAAAGGGTATTAACATATAAATTGAATTTGAATTAAACAATAGGTAATAAATTCTCAACAATTGAACAATAAAAATTTCTAAACACTTAGTAATGTTTACATAGAGTTATCGTGGAAATGAAATTACATTTGTGTGTGTAAAATTTAATAGCAAAAACATTGATATTGTATAGAACTATATTTTTTTTAATATTTTTCGAATGTCCTACTTCATAAGAAACAGCGGTTACTCAAAGTCTAGTGCCAACCTACCGTATCAATATACCTACACACATATGTATAGGAGGTGGGAGAAAACTACTCTTATGTACCCACTTAGATAAGTTTTACGTTCAACCATCAGAATTCGGACATACATACATATGTATGTACCTTTTTAACTTTCAATATATTCTCCAACGCGTTGTAGCTACGGGGTTGATTCGCAATGGAAATTTAATCTACAAATAGTTTTTGCTACGCTGTGTTCATTTAATTTTAAATATTTACTCCATGCCTTTATTGGAAACCTTTAAGGACATGGATGACAGTTGGAAGTGGCGGTGCCTGTGGTACATAATTTTGAAAAAAAAATAAATTACAAATTAGTGTCTAATTGACAATTCTTTGTGTATGGAGTCCGGTTGTGGAATTCTCTTCCCATTTCTGTTCGATTGATAAGTTGTACGACCCTATTCAGGATGAGGCTTAAGATTTAAGAGATTTGTAAATGTGTGCCCTTTCTTGATTATTATTATTATTATTCGATGGTATTCGAGAGAATAAAAACCGTTACCGTCTGGTCCGTCCAAATTGAATTTATTTTCATCCAAAAAGACAACTTTGCCCCAGTAATTTTAAACACCTGTAGTTTGCAAATTCGGAGTCATCTTATCTTTGCAAATTGTAGTCGCTATTGCTTAGTTGCAGGATTAAGCGGTGGTTTTTTTTTATCAGCTTTCCTAGCTCTAAGTATTGAGGACTCATAATGCGGCGACGAACAGTTGATTTGCTGGCAGTAACCACGGCTAATGTCCTGATGTTGTTTGTAGAGTGAGCCTAATTGGATGCTGACCTCTGAGTTTTCCGCTTGTCTTGAGGCGTTAACAGTGTTTAAATTCTTTCTTTGTAATTGCTCCCATAGGAATCACGATTATTAATGTAATTTCGCACAGCATTTTCACATCGCTCTATTTAACGGGCTATTTCGCGGTTTGAAAGACCTTACGAATGGTAAGCATCTATTTTTGCTCTTTTCTCTAAGGTTAACAGTTTTTTTTTGTCCATTTCTTTCCTAAATAAAGGACAAACACTTCCTCTAATTACCAATAAATATTTCACTGCAATTTGCTCCATTACTCTTTGTCTATTAACTAAATTTGCCCGTGCGTCTAATCAAGTGAACCGAAAAAATGCTGTTATTTTGACATGATTTTTTTTTTAAATGTTCTGCACCACTTAAGACTTTGTCTTTTAAAGTTATAAAACCCAGTGATGGAGTGATGATTGAGAAAAGAAAGTGCAAAAGTACCGTTAGGTGTCTCTCAATAAATTTTTTTTTATGCCATTTTACAGAGAAATTACTAACCTTTCTGCTGAATGCAATTGATTGCTTATTGATCCAAATTAGGGAAAAAGAATCAAGATTTAAAAAAAATATGTGCGTCTAATCAAGTGAATCAAACTGTATGTACGTCGAACTTAAAAAAAAAAATGGCTTGTACATAGGACTACGAATTGCTTTCTTAATCTCTATATATAAAACAGTTCACTGACTGACTGACAGATAACGCACAGACCAAACCGCTTGACCTAAAGGGCTGAAATTTGGACAGGACATTCCTATGGTGACACAGACATCCGCTAAGAGAGGATTTTTTGAAATTCAATCTCTAAGTGGGAGAATTTGGAAAAATCCATTTTCCACACATATAGAACTGTGTGACTAACGGACAACGCACAGACCAAACCACTGGACCTAAAGGGTTGAAATTTGGACAGTACATTTCTATAATGACATAGACGTCCACTATGGGAGGATTTCTTAAAATTCCATCTCTAAGTGGGTGAATTCGGAAAAATCCTTAATCCTTACATCCTTACATATAAAATAGTGTGACTTACGGACAACTCACAGACCAAACCGCTGGGCCTGAAGGGCTGAATTTTGGACAGTATATTTTTATAATAACGTAGACATCCGCTAAGGGAGGATTTTTTGAAATTCCATCTCTAAGTGGGTGAGTTCGGAAAAATCCTTAATCCTTACATTCCCTACAAATAAAACAATACCACTAATGGACAACGCACGGACAAAACTGCTAGACCTAAAAGGCTGAAATTTGGACAAAACATTCCTACAATGACGTAGACATCCACGAAGGGAGGATTTTTCGAAATTCAATCTCTAAGTGGGTGAATTTGGAAAAATCCTTAATCCTTACATTCTTACATATAAAACAGTGTGACTTATGGACAACGCACAGACCAAACTGCTAGACCTAAAAGTCTGAAATTTGGACAGGACATTCCCATAGCGACGTAGACATTCGCTAAGAGAGGATTTTTTGAAATTCCATCTCTAAGTGGGTGAACTCGGAAAAATAATATTACCTAATATATATATTTAACTTTCTGTCATTAAACAGCCCTAACTTATCAATGGCTTATTGGATTTAAAACTTAAGAAAACGCTTTTTAGTAAATTCTTTTAGGATTCATATAAGGTATAAATCATCCTTCTGCGTTATCCTGGAGCTGAGCTATGCTCAAAACAGCCCTAAACAATTCAAAAACAATTGAACACAATTCATGAAATCATCGCCAACAATTTCCCATCAGTGAAACCGATGCCAACAGCCATGCAGCAGTGGGTGACGTCATAGACATAGTGTGTGTATGTGGCGCATTTGAAATTTGAATTTCTGCCCATTACTGTCTGAAATAGCATTCTATTGATGTTTTGTGCCGGCCTACTACGATGAATATGATTGTAAAAGCAAATTTTAAAAAATTGCGCTGGCAATGCCGGGCGGGTAACAGCTATATAAATATTATCTTTCTATGCACAGACAGGCTGAGTTCCAAAACGCAGTTCTTCCGCAGCACTGCAAAGTCAAGCGTTCCATATCGTCAATATATAGCAGTGATGCAATGTATCGCGTTCCAAAACGCATTTTTTTGATGTTTTGGAACTCAGCCACAGCCAACGAATGAGACTTATAACAAGTGTAAAGGGGCATGTGGGAAGGGGAAAAGGGACTATACCGTGGGCCGTGGCTGTGTGATTTTCATAGTAGGTACCGGTAGGTATACCTACTGCGGCAGGTGTTGAAACTTACATGAATGGGAATTTTGTTACCGCGTATTCGTATGTGCATACATTCAAATGTAGGTACAATGCGAAGGCACAACGAAGGAGCGGGAGAAGTAGATAAATTGGTTGGATTTTCTGTATTTGCAAACAAATAATTTCTTCGACAGCATTTTATAAAAGTGTGTGATTTTTTTGAAACCATTTGTTAACAGTGGGAGGGGGGCGAAGCAAGGCGAGCACGGGTCAGCTAGTTAAAACATAAATTACTGTACGAAAAAAGTGATCATTCTTATTTTGATAGGTAGTAATTTTTTCGATTTCACTATTTATTTTGCAAAACAACACACAAATCACGGGCAAAACGACTAGAATCTATCACCAGTGACAATCGCTTCCGTTCGCATTCTCCTATTATGGGCAACTTGTGCAATTGACATTACGGAAGAAAAATTAACGTAGGATTTTGACAGTAGCTTCCGACTATTATAGTTCAGCCTTAATCTTTTAGAAATAAATTTGGACTAAAAAATAAACGTTCAGTATAAATTTTGAAAACTTATCCAAATGTGTACGAAAACGGCCGGTCAAAAAAATAGTAGTGCGTTTAACATTTATCTCTAAAAAAGACAAAAAGTTAAATTTAGTTGAAAATTTCAATCATAAAAAGTATTTTACCTAAAATCAAAACTTAGTTATATAAACTTTATTTGAGATTACTGCTGCAAAACGTCGTTGCATGGAGTTGGCGAGATTTTCATACCTTTCTGCCGTTATTGACCTCCATCATTGTTGCACAACTGCGCAAAGGTCATTCCTGTTAGTTCATTTACAACAAGCAACATCCTTCTTAACGTCACACCAAAGGTTCTCAATCGGGTTGAGATCTGAAGACTGTGCGAGCCATTCCAATACATCGACCTTGTTACCAATAAACTACTACTTAGCAAGTTTGCTAGTATGCTTTTGGCCATTGTCTTGTTGGAAGACCCATATTAGAGGCATTTTCTCCTTAGCATAAGGCAGCATGATTTCTTCCATGAAATGGACCCATAGATGTTGATCCACTATTTTTTTCGAATCAGTAGATGGGACCAATGTAAATTGTGGATTATATTCGATATTTGTAGGCCTTCTTACATACAGACGAGATCCCTCTCCGCTATCCAACACGATTTTGGATTCGTCTGACCACAAAATATTCCTCCATTTCTCTACCGGCCACTATAGGTGTTCTTTGGCAAAATTAAATTTTCTGGTTACATGTTTTTCGTCTACAAGGGGACTTTCCGCGAACTATGCGCTGTTAAATCATTCTCTCGTAAACGTATACGAACTGCTTCAACACTAGCATCAGCGCTAAATATGTCCTTAAGCTGCGTTGCTGGAGTAAAAGGATTAACCCGTGAATGCCTGACCACCCGTTTTTTCTAATTTCGGAGACATAACCGGCTTACACCTACGTTTATCTGGCTTTGGTTAGTATTTTATCACATTTCTTATAATTGCTGGTAAGCAGTAAACAAGGTCTTAAATTTCGGAGCAAGTTTTACCTTTCAAAATTAGCTTTTTATGAGGGCGCGCTTTTCAGGTGTGCAATGTCTACCTCTTCCCATTCCTGACGGAAATATAAAAAAGTTTTGGATACATGGTTTTATAAATTAATCAGAGAACACAATGCTAACCTCTTCAGAACTTTTCGATGCTACAAAATAGTAAAATTTAAATTGTATTCACAATGACGCGCAGCACTACTATTATTTTGACCGGCAGAAATCTACCCCTCCTTTTAACTCCTTTTAATAAAGGATGCACATTTCACAAATTTACGGAATAACAATAAAAGTGAGCATATACAGTTGTAAAAAAATATATAATGCTCTCATTTTAAAACTATTCTCAACTATCAATGCCATAAAAAACAGTCTAAACAGAAAAAAACAACTTACAAATTAAGGTTCGATTCACACTACTATTTTTTTGACCGCAACTGTATATATTTTCAACCGATTCTGATGTATGGGGTTATTTTCAGGTTGACCAAAGACCACCCTAGATAAACTTATACATCGCGACAGTCCTTGGATTAGCTTGTCTATAGATTAGTGGAATAAAGAATATTTTCTCACAAAATCTCTGAAATCATTCCCATCTACTTCAGAGATCACCTTAAACTGTCATCTTTTATAGATATGGCTATGCAGTTCAAAAGTCACCTGTATTTTTGAGTGCCGGGGGATATTTAAGTATGCTCCTTGCTACTAATAAGCTATCCCACAGACATGACACAGTCAATTGCACCAATGTTAGTTGGGAAGGCGAATCTATCTATGTATACATCTTGCCATCAGGCAGACCTGGCCCAGGCTGGATCTGAAATGCTCTATAAATTAGCATAGTTATTGGTGTCTTCACACGACACTATCTTATGCCACTAGGCTTCACGTATTTTCGAATCACTTCTGCAGAAGTTGTAGAGACAAGAAGAGAGAGCGCTACTTACCTCCTTTGTTCATGCCCAGCTCATTTCCGTAGATGGAAACTTCACTGTTTTAAAAATCTTAGTGAACTAGCACAAACGGATCCAAGATTATACAAATATCTAAAATGATTTCATGCGGGGATACATATCCCCAAAATTCTTCATATCACAATGGACTATAGGTCTAAGTGTGCTTGTACCCGATCCGAATTACCGGCGGCCACTGCTCCCTAACCTAACCTCACCTACGACTACAAAATCGGATCAAACTAGCAATTTTGTAAATGAACAACTTTCACAATAATCATTGTCTTAGGGTTTTTGAAACTCCTAGAAATGGTTTCTCGTGACATTCTGTGCAGTATGTGTCTACAAGCTTTGTTTTCTTTCTTCTTTCTTTCTGATGAGGCTTTTGTTTCTCAATATCATAATTCATAATCCGGGAAGTAAACATCGTCGTCATGCGCAGTAAAATCTTTCGAAGTTTCACCCGAATTTTCTGGACTTATGTACTTTTGGAAAGGCCAGCAACCAAAAAAATAAAAAAATAAAACACCAAAAGCATACATTTTATTATTTAAGATTTTTATTAAATAATTCTTCTTCATTTCTTTTGTTGGTTTGTTATAGAATTTTCTCCACTTACAATTGTTCCATTTTTTTTGTAATTATTTATTAGTTCCTTTTTTTCTCTTAATTTTGTATTATGCTTTTATTAATATTTATTACTTAATACATTGTTTTTTAATTTTATTTAATATATTCACTTATTTTTGTATATTATCGCTGGTATAATTTGCATTTTGTTTCACATATCCATGGAATCATTTTTGTTTCTACTTCGCATTTAGTAACAATAAATTGTTTTTATTTATTTTTATTTTACTTTAAATTTTGACAATTGATTCCATCATCCGATGAACCTTTGTTCATTTTCTGATCAAAATGTTATTTCTTCGTAAAATTCTTCAATAATGCAACTAACAATTAATATGAATTCATATTCAATGTATAATAATATAATATCGATATAATTTTTGTTTCTATATAATAATTTATTTTTCTCTACTTGAATTCCATTTAAAGCGAGGAAATGAAAAATTATGTTTTCCTTTGAACAAATTTATATATATGTATAAGATTTTTTTTGTACATAAAGTATGTTTAAAAATAAAAACAAAAATTACTAAATATACACAGATGTAGGTACATATTTGTTGTAATTCTATATTTAAAGGCAAATAAAATATTTAGTCCAATTTCATTGGATTTTATTTTTTCCTTTAGTGCCTAAATTTACTTAAAACTAAAGTAATAATAATTTCATTGTAATACTTGTAAGAAATAAAATAAAATGTCTTAAAACAAAATTGTAGTTACAATAATTTGCGCGGACATCAATTTTGTTGCTATTCATGTATATAAATATTTTATTTTATTAAAGTTTATAATCTATTTTTATGTATTCCTCTCTTTTGCATTAGTAAAATATAGTTTTTTGTTGTTTTATTTATTGTTTTCATTTTTAAAGTAGTACCATTAAGGTCGGTGTTTTTGGTGGTTGTGGTGGTGGATGATGCACAGTTTAGCAGGAGATAGCTGTATGTTTTTGTTTTCTTAATGGGTAATTATTTTATGTATATCTACATATAGAGTTCATTATACAGTATATAATATATACGTGTTACAAAAGTTGTTTTATTTTGTTTGTTGGTGTAGGGTTTGCTTGTATTTTATTGTATATAATTCTTGTTTACCTAATAATTATTTGTTTCATTGTAGTAATTTCCTTGTAAAGTGTAATAAGGGTTAGTTTATCAGTTAAGGTAAGAAAAGTAAGGACGTTCTAAAAATAATGAATACATGTATTAAACTTCGAAAAACAAAAATGACTAGCAAAAGAATCGGCCAGGTTGTTACATTTCTGATCAATACTCGATGATCATTTTTCTTCTGAGGCTTAAAAAAAGATTCAACCAGGAAAATCATTGCGTTGATTTTCCAAAATCATCAAACTGCATTTCCAAGTAAAGGAGACAGGATGACAGCTCTAAAAAATTTTGTAAACAAAACGGCAGCACGGTGTCTCGTAAAAAGTTGGCTACCACTTCTTTATTTTTAGTAATTACATTCTACTACTAACTCGTAACTGGGATCTCTTTTGTGAAAAAATAAGGGTCTCGGCTGCAGCTCTACCGCACGGTAGCATACACAGCCCCGCAGATATAGATAGGGTAGCCACTGAATTGTCTAACATTTTTGGCGATACCTTCAAATCAGCATGTCCCCTTAAGACAATGAAAAATAGAAGGACACCTTCCGTGGTGGTCTAAGGAGCTATTAGGTATTAGAAAAGAAACTCGCAGACTTTTCAATGCTGCTAGAAGAACAAATCTGGACTATAATTGGGCAAATTACAAATCCAGTCAAAGAAAATTTAAAGCTGACACACAAAGGGCCAGAGGCTGTTCATGGCAATCCTTCTGTAGTGATATAGAAAGCACAACAGAATCAGCAAGACTACGTAAAGTTCTCTCTAAGGACCCAACCATATTTGGCTCCTTAAACAATTCTAATGGCGGTTGGACAGAATCCTGTGCAGACACGCTACAGCTTCTGATGAGTACTCACTTTCCGGGCTGTACAGTCTTCGATTGCGCATCCGCTCAGAACACAGAAAATGGTACGGTTATGACCGTACATCGAGAAATAATCACAGTTGAGAGAATTCAATGGGCAATAAACTCTTTCTCACCCTATAAATCGCCGGGTAACGACGGTATCTTTCCAATGATGCTTCAGAAATCCATACACAGTATATCGAACATCTTAATGAATCTCTTTATAAGCAGCCTCAAGTACGGATACGTACCTAGAATATGGCGCGATGTCAAGGTGGCATTTATCTCCAAGGCCGGCAAGCCAAGCCATACAAATGCTAAGGACTTTAGACCTATCAGTCTGTCCTCTTTCGTACTTAAAACCTTCGAAAGACTCATTGAGATTCATATTCGTAGCAGGTTGAGTACCAGAGACATATCTCCGGCACAACATGCTTTTATACGAAAGAAAAAAACGCTGTGATGCGCTTTTGGTACAAGTGAGAAGTCACTTAGAGTTAAAGAATTCACACTTGCTGCTTTCCTGGACATTGAAGGAGCCTTCAACAATGTCAAAACGGAAGCAGTGTGTGGGGCATTAAAAAAACTAAAGGTAGACAAAACAATTATTCACTGGATTAGATCCATGTTAAAAACCGATACATAAACTCAGAGCTGGGCGATGTACAAATTAAGGCTATCGCCTCAAGAGGTACACCGCAGGGGGGGGTTCTCTCCCCACTACTCTGGGTATTGGTAATGAACGACATCTTAGTTAAACTAAGACACAGTAGAGTTAAGGTTGCTGCATACGCCGATGATGTGGTGCTACTAGCAACAGGACAATTCCTCCCAACCATCAGTGAGCAACTTGAAGGAGCTTTGAAAGCACTAAGCAACTGGACCAAACACTGTGGACTTGCGATCAATCCACAGAAAACTGAACTGGTACTGTTCATCAATAAGAGATCTACTCCGCAATTTAAACTTCCATCTATTGAGGGAACTACCATTAACATCTCTGACAGTGCCAGATACCTAGGGCTAGTGCTAGATAGAAAACTAAACTGGGGACTTAATGTTAAAGAACGGGCAAGAAAAGCGCAAATAGCCTTTTATACTTGCAACAGAATATTTGGGAAAACCTGGGGACCCAGCTCTAAAATTATCCTCTGGCTATATACAGCGGTGGTTAGACCCATTCTTACCTATGGTAGTTTGGTATGGTGGCATGCCGCCTGTAAGGCCACGAATCTAAAGTTAATGACGAAAGTACAAAGAATGGCCTGCATTGGCTCAACAGGAGCGATACGCACCTCACCAACAGCGGGTTAGAAACCATTCTGTATCTTCTTCCCTTAGACATATTCATGCAGGAATCCGCAGCAAAAAGTGCCCTGAGACTATCAAGTCACAAAGTTGGAAATCCGACCAAACCGGCCATGCGCAGATTTTAAATAAATACATGAGTAAAGTAGAAAACACAGATTACCTGACACCTTATCTAGACTTAGATAAACCATTCTCCTGTTATTTTTCTAGTAGAGAAGAATGGAAAGCAGATCAGGTGCTCAAAGATAAAACCGTCTCCGTCTACACGGATGGCTCTAAAATGGACATAGGGGTAGGAGCGGGTATCTTTTCGGAGACGCTCAAATTATCCATATCAATCAGACTTCCCAACTTTGGCAGTGTTTTCCAAGCGGATGTTCTGGCAGTAACAATAGCCGCTCGTGAAACCGCATTGAAGGTGATACCGCGAGACGATATCACATTTTTCATTGACAGCCAAGCGGCAATAACAGCAATTTCTGCCACTGAAATAAAATAGAAGCTTGTACGTTGCTGTCGCGAAGAGCTTCGGGTTCTTGGCGCACAGCACAAAGTAAAACTATGCTGGGTTCCTGAACACCAAGGTACGGTACTGAAAAAGCTGGTACACTTGCTAGGGGGGATCGGCTTTAGGCATAGACCAAGCCGACCCTTCAATTCACATCTCACTATGCGCCATCAAGCAAAAAATAGAGAGTAGAACGCTTATCAGAGCAAACGACAGGTGGAAAACCCTCAACTCTTGTATAAACACAAGAAAGATGTGGCCAATTTACGATAAAAACAAAACGGATAAGATATTAATGAAGGAAAGAAACTCTCTGTCCAAGCTGATAGGCATAATAATCGGGCACAACATGCTTCGGCACCATGCCAGTAAACTAGGTCTTAACGTCAGTGATCTCTGTAGAGGATGCGGTGACGAGGAAGTCCACGAGGATACACCCCACTTCCTCTGTCATTGCCCAGGTCTCTACCAGATAAGGCATAAAACTCTAGGGCATAGAAGAACTCTCCGGATTCCCGGCAAAGGACATCTGCAGCTTTATTAAAGCTTCGGGTTGGTCGCCGTCATCCAAACGAATAAGGAAACAACACTTATGGGCATCACAATGTATCTGTATTGATCTAAGTGTGGCGCCAGATGGGCATCCCTCGGCGTCAACCCACTAACCTAACCTAACTCGTTTGTTTCGAAACGCAGTTTAAGACTGAGTGGATGCTTATTCCTTGGAAAATGTATTCCCAGTCTCCATGTCCATAGATTGGAATTCCTATCCGAATCCAAACGAATGTTGTGTTGCCTTCAAATTTGAGTAAGTTTTCGAAATTTAAAACATAAATCATTGTTTTTTTTTTTTTTTTTTTGGAATAGCATTAGAAAGTAAAATATTTTTTTTATAAAACAAAAATTGTATATAAATTGAATATAATTTGTTTTATTCATTTGTATAGGTAGTATATTTTGTATTGCGTGTATAATTCTCATTTTTATTTTTATTTAATCACTTAAATATATTTCAAATTTTTCTATATTGGCAAGGATTTCATATTCTATTACTATTTGTTTTTTTTTTATCTATTTAATTAAAATTATAAATAAATTTACGCTAACTAAAGTTTATTTGTTTGCAAAACTTTAAGTTATCTGCATGCTTTACTTTAAATACATAAAAGAAATATACATACATAATATGTACGTGGGTGAAAAAAAAATTTAAAATACTTATTAACTAGTAAATGAAAAATAATTAAATTGACTACGTCGTATGTATTATCTATATGTGTTATTTTTAATTAATTTAATTTTGTGTATTCAATCATTCTGTCAAAAATCACAAGTTCTTCTTTTTCGTCATTTTATTATATAAGAAAATTAATTTTTCGCTTTTCATTCTTTTTTTATTTTTGCATATTTTAATAATACTGTGCTTATATACTAAATCAGCAAAAAATTAAATAAAAACACTCAATGAGATCCTTGATACATACATATGTACATATGTGTGTAAATGTTTTTGTTAAATATCTTTGTTATATATAATATACAATAAATTAAGTTTTTTGGTTTAGCTACATTTTTATCGCATTTTTACTTTTTTTTTCTTTATTTGCATGAAATTGACGTTAGGATTTTTTTTCTCGTAATATATAAATAACCATGGAAATTATTAAAAATTGCAAAAATTACATTTTTTGCCTTAAGAGCTAAGAAATAAATTTAGTATTATATTTTTAATAACGAAAAATTGTGCTTTATCATGGTGAAGTGGTGGTTGATAAATTGGTCTACACGTTCGGATCTTATACAATTTATTAAAGCATATTGGTTTGTTTGAAGCTAGGAGTGGATGGTAAGTGTGTTTTATAAACAAACGGATTTGATTGGAATAGCAATAAAAGGACACTCCATAAAATTATTCATTTAAAGTTCTTAAACTTGACGTATCTACTGCATCATCAGTCTTATACCTATTGGCTTGAAATTTTCGTTCTCTTGCCATCATCTAAGGACCGACCAAAGTAAGACAATAGTGGCCTAATAGATAACTTCTTCCTATTTGATCTTTTGGCATTTAATCCATCTTCCGCTAAACTTACTTCCCAAAGATTGTTCTAATACTTTGTATAGATTTAATTTATTAAACAACCACTTCATCATGATTTCGATACTGTTTTTATTTTTTCTGTTTAACTAACATGTGTATTTATAATTATTCCCTAAATTGTTGCTTAATTGTATACGATATTATAATTTATATGTATATTAAATATTTATTTACTTGTGTGTTTTTAAATGCATTCTAGTACTATATAGGATTATTCTTTCATAATTTTTTTTTATACAATTTTACTTTTCCGAGTAACGAAAATTTAAAATGAAAAAGAAATATGATTACATAAATGTATATTTGTATTTTTATTTTCTGTTTTAATGCATAGAACTACTATTTGGCCATTGATATCGGTTTTTATCATTTTTTTTTGTACAATATTTTATTTTTATTTAAGAAAAAATAAGAAGATTTACAAGTATACTGTCTTTATATACAAATTGTTTTGTGTTTTGTTTAGAATAAATTAAAAGTAAAATCCTGTATAATATATATTGCAAAAAATTGCAATAGAAAAAAATTCATTGTCTTTTGGAATAATTTTTCGTTCACTTTTTTTTAGACATTCTATGAGTCAAAAAAGCCTTCCCTTCAAAATAAGAACTACATGATTTGTGTCTTTGAATTGATTATTCAGTTTTTTTTTGTTAAGATAAATGATAGTCATAGAAATAAAATGATTTAGATTTTGATTGATTTTCGTTCGTTATTCGTATTTGAATTTAAGTACAAAAAGAAAACGAAAGGTTAGGTTTTTGTTTTCATACGTACATCGACTTTAAATAAGTAAATAGAAATTACTTTCCAGTAAATATGGTGATGCCTACTCACACTCATAACTGTCTGCATTAAGGATAACTATTTGCACATGAGACCGTAGAGAGTTATTCGTATGTATCTGCTATTGAGAGATAATAAATCTCGGACAATAAATAACTGCCATTTTCCCAGAGAAGTGAACCATCAATCATCATAATATTTGCTTTATGATGACCGATGAATGTAATGAGGCCACATTTCCCTATCAGATTGTAAAATCAAATCAATGGTTATGGTTTGATAAAATTCTCTTCAAAAAGTTTTCGTTCGAGCTATAAAAAGGAAATGAAAACACATAAGCCACAGTATTCTCAGTGGAAAAGGGCAGAATATATTCTATTTAAAAATAAATTCAAATAATTTACCGCAATAAAGGTATCGAGTCTTTAAAATAAAATAAATGAGAGGGTATCCACTTGCTTGGATTCCCATTAAGTTGAGGTCCCTCAGATACGATTGATGTCCATTTTATTCATATCTCACAGGGGAAAAACTAAATCGACGAAATTTCAAGTATTGAGTATCTTTCATTGACAAATAGAATCACAATTTTGATTCGCTTAATATTCAATAATTCGTGAAAAAAAAGAAAGTGGAATCACTCCTATCTAAGTATTACTTTTACTTGATTGTGACTTCAGTTTTTGGTTGTCGTATTCCTTTAAAGTTATACATATATGTATGTAAATATATGTGTGGAATATTCCTGGCAAAAATTCTAGATTTGATGCCAAACATTTTTCATAGTTGTTTCTGTTCCTACGAGTATGTATATGCTACACCATAGACAGTCCTATAATGGTTAATTGTTCAACCGGCGCACAGTGGCTCATTATGACTTTTTTGGCTTGCAAAAATCATAACTCTTGAATGAACAAAAATATCTTCTGATATTTTCTGCTCAGAGAAATTTTGCAGGGCCATTAAATAAGTAAACGCTTTACAGGGTGTTTCAGAATTTTCTGCTGAAATAAGACTTTTTCATCACAGGTGATAGACATAATAATATTTAACTTTAATAAATATGTATTCAAAATTCTATGGTTGAAGTAATAACAGGGTGCCTAAAAGGTAATCCGAGCAAAACAGTAGTGAATTAAAGTGGCACATAAGAGTACACAATAATATATTTCAGTGATTTATTACAAGTCAAACAGTGGAAAAAAAGTAAACTTTAAATAAAAAAAAAAAATCAGATTTCTGGGACACCTTCCTCAACATCCGGGGTAATGTCCAATAAACTTATAATTTCTGGAGAGTATTGTGCTTTGAGATCATGCCTGGTTCTGAAATGATGCAAAGAATATATAATAACCAAGAAGACGCATCTCATACAAATTTTTGTACTGAACATTTTTGTATGGCGGGTCCTAATATCAGGACCCGCTCTCTTAAATTACTTACCCAGCAGGAAAGTACGGTATGTATTACTTGGAGAATCGAATACATAATTAGTTATTATAGATGAGAAATATAATGTGTCCAAAAGAATCGACGTGGTAATGTCATATAATAACAAAGCAAATTGATTACCACGTTTATTCCCACATCTGCAGGAAATGTAATCTAGTGTTTTTGAATTTAACGATTTTTCGGTTACAGTGTTGTCTGTCGGCGCCTTCATGTCGCCTACAAATTTCGCGTTTTATATTGAAAAACGCATGAAAAACTTATTTTGTGTTGCAACGCGTGACAGCAAGGAGTGAAAAAAGTAAGAAATGTATTCTAAACGGATTGGCGAAGACAATTAACAAAAAAAAAAAAAATTTGTGCTTTGTGTGTGCTTTATTTTATTAATAATATTTTTTTCTTGTATTTAAATTCCTTTTTAATTTTATCCTAGAATTTTTTGTAATAAAATATTTTAAAACGAAACAGTGTACCTTTTATTTAAAGCTGAATACATTTCTTTAATTTATGTCGGAGAAATGCATTATGTAACTAATTATAAATGCATGAATTATATAATACATTACAAAGAATGAATTCTATGATGCATTCTTAAAACACTTTCAGGTAATCGATTATTTTCCTAGGACATAGTCTGTGTTAAGAATAATGAATTCTGGAATCAATATTCTATACTAGCGATTGATTCCCTGTTCGATTCCAATAGATTACCTTTTCCTGCTGGGTATTTCAGGAGCTTTTTTCGCTCATCCTACTCTTTCCGTTAAGAGCTTCTCCTATAACACACAGAATGAATTGACTGCGGAAATTTGTAAAGTAGAAACAGGTTTCTTCAATTTTGTGCCTACGAAAAGGGTCAGTATACACTTCATGATATTTCAATAAACTTTGATTTCATTTCAAATTGTTTTACCGTGATTTACGATTCCAGGTGGTCAGTCCAACGATTTGATGTAAATGAAACAGTGTTTGATATGCGTGGGCAGATTAATGCCGTTGCATCGTATGTAACAAGTTGAGAAAATGATCAGCAGGACTAGGTTGTACCAGCACGCTCTGTAGTGGACGGTCCCTTTAGGTTTTTTTGCATGGTTGGTTGAAAATAAGAATTTTATTTTCTTCGCTTGTTGTTTACTTTTGATATTTTGTGCCTCGATATGTATGTGTGCGAGTATGGAATAACTTGGTATTTTTGAATGTTTGCTAATATGATTCGTACACTTAATAGGAATCGGCAATCGGCATTCATTGACCCAATGTAGACTATGTGTTGATTACGTCACTGAAAAGAGGTGCCTTTAGTTGTCGCTAAGGTTATTATGTGAAATTGCAATTATTAAATGGCATGCATCCATAAAAAACCATTCACGCGTTACGCTCTTGCAACTATCACTGTTTTTATTTTCCTGATTTCTGGCTGTGATGAAAAAATTGAGTCGAATACTAAAATATGTTTTTTAGTTATCTCAAAGAACTCCTCCGATGGGGCATTCAAATTACCAAAATCAGTACTTCGGTTATAATTTTTCTGGAATATGAAAAACTGAAAAAATGAAATTAATTGGTTTGCTTTGCTTTCAATACATGTGACTATGCGCTGTATATGTATTGTGTGCTGTACCACGTGGTACATAACATATACTATGATCGCCGCTGAGCATACAAAATGTCAAGAGAAAAACTTTTTTGTCTTGCCTCTCAGTCTAAATCTCAATTGGATTGTTATTTTTCTTTGGTTCTCTTACGTTGTGAAAGAGCTTTTTCATTATCGATAATTTTTTGGTGGCAGATAATACTTCTTGGTTATTATATATTCTTTGCTGCAAGCATGTTCAAAAGGTCTTCATTATGCGGCATCCTTAAAACCTTGCGCATATGTATTTTGATATCTATATTTCTTGTGGTCTTTTGTTGTTTGAACCTTCTGCAGCATCGTCTAGCAAAGTCACAGCTCTCTTTAAGATCATTAGCTCAATTTCTTCGACCTTGTTCTGATTATTATTTCGTGTAGATGTGGTAGTGCATTGCGTAGTAGTCCAACGCACTTACTACTACACCACGGTGCCCCACTGAACCATTCATTCAAAAGAAAGACAAAGATTTTGCGACGGAGATAAATTTCACAAATTCTAAAGCTACGAGCAGACGATATGCAAAAGTCGCATATATATGCGAGTCTGACGTAATTTTTGCGTCATCATATGCGATTATCGCTCGCATATCGTCTGAACACCTATTTGGGACAGTCCGCATATGCTCGCAAAGCATATGCGGACAATATGCGACACCCAGTTTGCAAACCAATTTGCGACTTTTCCGCATATCGTGTGAGCACTTTCGCATATCATTTGTGACAATTTGCGAGCATATGCGATCATTTGCAAACGTCCCAACCATATGCGTCCGGACGAAAACCTTACATTGCATATGACCGCATATTTGCGAACAAATCCGAGATCTCAAAAGTTTGAAAATTTAGTTTGGGGTGTGTGCAGGTACTTTTTTTATTTTTATCTTACATTTTGCTTTGGTTGGGTTGTGTTGTGAGTTGTGACAGTTAAATTGTGAAGATAATTATTATGTCTGTTTGGTAACACGTTACTTTTCGTAATACTTTGTAAAATTACATAGAATCACATGAATCTGTGTTTGTTAACTCGAAAAAATCACGGTACATCGCAAGCTGAGAGTGAAATGAGAGCGTAAAAAATAAAGAGCGATGAAATTGTACGCAACATCTTTTTCTTGTGATGAGCTGGACAACTCTGTCAAATCAGGCCATCTGACAGTTTATGATATCTCATAAATCTTCATTGTTAGTGAAAAACAAAAACAAATCGAAAGGTTTGACCAAAACTGTGTTTGTTTACTTTTGTGCAAGTTTCCTGTCTTTGAGTTATGCTCGCTTGTGCACAAAAAAGATACCAAACAGACCTATTATATGTAATTGTGTAAGTAATCAATCCGTAGGCTACCTAGCGGTACGTGTCACCATGTAATTATAGTCGAAATAGTAGGTCTTTGGTAACTTTTTTTTGCACAAGGAATTGAGACCTGTCAAATAGTAACATCGTCTCAAAGATAGAAAACTTGAACAAAAGTTACCAATCGCTTTTGAAACAACACTTGGTAAAAAAAATTGAGAGCCATGAAACTGTCATGATTCTATGAAAGTTCACATAGTAGGTTCGCGTACTTTTTGCACTTAATATGGGTTTTCTGTCAAATCTCGAAGAGTAGGGTCAAAATTCTCTCAAAGACAGAAAAATCACGAAAAAATAATCAACCGCGTTAACTGGAATACGGAAATGGTATTGCAAAGACCAAACATTTTCGTCAGTGGACAGGAAGCGCAGCATCAGCAACGGGCCATCTGACGCGGGAATGCTTAATCGCATGTTCCTGTCCGCTTTTTGAATTCGCGGTTTTACCAAACTTAGTAGATGACCAAATTGATCGGACGACATGCGAACGAAACCGTGATATAATTCCGGTTCATCGCCACGCAGTTCTAGCAACAATTTTGCGCAAAAGCCTTCAGTCTCGTGAAGTCGCACCCAATCTTTGGCAAACACACGACGAATCCTTTGCACTTGCACACTCGCTTCTTCGTGGCTTCCATCATCGTCGTCATTTTCCATCATATCTATTGCCAAAATAGCAATAGCAGCCCATTTCCTTTTTGACATTTTTAATATATTCCCACACTTTAAATTGTCACAAATCACCAACACATTACAGAAAATACAAAACGTCAAAAGATTGATAATGCTCGCAAATCTGCATATGATTGAAAATATGTGATCTGCAAATTGTGTCGCATATCGTGTGAACACCTCGCATATAGGCCACAACATTTGCGACCCCATTTGCAAACATATCATATGCGAACATCATGTTCGCAAATGCATTTGCGAGTTTTGGGACAAAAGTCGCATATCGTGTGAACACGTCTATATGCGAGTTTGCAAGCAATGCCTACTTTATAGCATTTGCGATAAATTTGCGAGTTTTTTCGTGACGTCAGCACTCGCATATATATGCGACTTTTGCATATCGTCTGCTCGTAGCTTAATTGAGCATTAAATTGCTTTAAATATTCAAAACTATTTTTAATTACATAGTTTCATAATAAATAAGGGTCATTAGTAAATCACACAAATCGCGCGTACCACTTACGATTTTATTTGTTAGCAGCACATAAAATAATTAAAGACAAAATAATTAATTCCACACCTTTCAAATGGCAATTTGCGTGGATTTATCACATTAGCATTTAACGGTAGAGCTGTATATGCACTTAAAATGCACCTATACTCATTCCGATATTAAATAATTCTCCAAAAAATGATTGCCACATTTTAATTTGGCGGTTTTTTATGGTTGCACATATAAACGACAGCCAACAAATGTGTTTTGCCACCGAGCCACGAAGGCCGACAACCAACACGCAAGTCCACAAACAATCAAATAATAAATTATAATTTAAATTAAACCGGTTTTTTTTTTTTGCAATTTGTGTCCATAACGATGAGGATGATTGAAACGATGAGCAAATTGTAAATACATGGCACCCGGTACACGAAACATGATACGTGTGATTAAAGGGATAATTTGTAGCAGCAAATGTTTACCTACACGTTGTGATTGCACAAATGACAGAAAATGCATCCCCAGCGGCTTTAACGAAAATACATAAATGTATAGTGGATTCAATTGATAGAAAACTGACATGACTGTTTTTTTTGTGAACGATGTAAATATCGTTTTAAAAAGCAGTCTCCATTGTAAATGGTTATTTTTATAGATTAGCCTACGTTAATCCTCAACCATCCTTCAGATTGTACATATTTTTGCAGTCAATTTTGACACATTCATACACTGACAGATCACAAATGTTGTAATTAAACTCAAACTTATTATCTACACTAAAAAAAATTCCCTATTTTGTTTTAGAAGCAATTGAAGCGATTTTGAATGAATTCAAAAAAATTGGTCATTGGAAAGGCGTTAAGAGTTATGTAAGTTTTAGTTTTTTTTTAGCTTAGTTTGCAAAAATGGTTTCAAAAAGTTTTGTGTAAGCCTAAATATTTGTAATAGCGGTGGTATGTTCTTTTGTATCATTTAGTTGAATGAGTGATTTAGAATTTATTTAGCAAAAGCATACGTGTTCCATCAGTGTGCAGTGTGGTGTTTTTGGAGTTTATTTAGTCTTTTGTCATAAAGCTACAACAGAATTTTCATTTTCACGCTGCAGCTTGGTTTACCAGAAGATTGCTGCGGGTCTAACCTTTAGTCCACATCTGTGGGTTGCATGCTTAAAAGAAAATAGTGTAAGGGACGACGAATAAAACTTTGGTGGGTGCCTGGTCACGGAGGCATTGAAGGAAATGAGATTGCGGATGAGCTGACCCGTTCAGGTTCAACTGCCAAATTCTCAGGCCCGGAATCGTTTTGTGGCATAAATTGCACAACAATCTCAGCCTTAATTAACAAGTGCGAACATAATCTCCGACTCTCTCATTGCAGAAATGTCCCAGGGTCCAGAGAAACCAACACTGTTAATTAGGCCTTACACCCATCACAGAGAACTTAGCATATAAGGTATCTTACAAACTTCATCACCGCTAGCACGTTTGCAGCCATCGATTCTTTGGAGCCAATTTTCCACCACTCTTCCACACATATTGGCAGGAGCGTTGGCAATTCCCACGTTACACGGTCACATTCTGTGGATGCAATTGAGTCTCTTGAAGCACAAGTATGTCCTATAATGCATATTTTGCTAATTGACAAACCCATTAAGCCAAAAATGTGCTTCATCGCTGAAGATGATTTTTCAATGAAATACAGGATTTTCTTCAAACTTTTGCAGAGCCCAATCGGAGAATGTTTCGGCGCCTTAAATGATCAAGGGACTTCAGTTAATTTGATCCTGTAAGGGTGTAGGCCATGATCTTTACGCAATCTTCGTCACAATGTGGACTGAGAGATTACCAATTCCTGTGAATCGGCGTGCAATCGTTGCATGTCTGCGAACTTCACCAAGACTGGCGATTTGACATTGACAGATCATAAAAAAAAATGTTTAAGCGTGCGTACGAATAGAATGGTTTTGGTAAATACATTTGTCTACGTGTACTCAATGATTTCAGCAGGAAAGCCTAATCCAGCAATCAAATCTTCGGCTTCCATTTTTGGTTCTATCTTAGAATAAAGTTCTCCAATGGACAATTTAAAAGCGATTTCAGATGTTGATCACGTCTTTTAGTTCTTGCACCTTTCTTTGCTGCTCTTGGTGGATTTCAAGTATATTTTCCTTATTCACAATTTTTTTTCTGGAGAATGTCAACGGGTCCTTCTTTTTCATTCTGGCAAGTGGTTGTTGAATTTTTGCCCGGGCAGTTTTTTTTTTTCAAGCAGTTTTTTTTGGCGATGTTTGGTTTTTTTAAAGCTTGAAATATTTCAACACATTATTTGTTAATAATATATTTAATTATAGTTTAATTAATTTCACATTTTTCTTCCACTATTACACTATTGCGCTACATCTCTAGAAAATTTCATTCGAGTGATTTTGACAGAAGAAATTGATTTCTGATCGAACGTTCGCGAACAGTAATAGAGTGGAGTCACAGTTCGCTAAACTCTGACGTTTGAGGTGAATTAAATTTCAGCGGGTCGCTAACAGTAATACACAACTTTCACATTCGCCAACTTTTTCGTTTGCTAACCGTAATAGGGGTGTTAAGCTATTAGCTGCGTATTTTTAAGACCTTTTGTGCAGTAAAGACACAACCCTAAAGCAGCTGTAAATTTTTAAATGAATTATTTATTTCTGTTTGTGTTTGTATGCATGCAACGAACAAGTATTCAAATTAACATTTTTGATGATCAGAATTTGTTTGTGCGTTTTACCTTATCTTTTATTTTTTGACTGTTGTGATGTTAGATCGTCTTTTCCTCTGGTAAAAACTAAAATTTAAGGTTCGCACACACCGGTGCGATAGCGATAGTGTGTTTTGTTGTTTTGTTTGTTTAGTTTTGTATTGTTATTATTCAGTCGCTATCGCAATCGCTATCGTTATCACGCCGGTGTGTGCGAGCCTTTAAGTAGAATCAAAATAAAATAAAAAGATCCATGTATCTCAAGTATTCATCAGAGTGGAGGGTTAAGTAAAAGAATAAATTAAAATTTCAACAAAAAAAAGGTTAAGAACAAAATTTCATTAAAAAAAAAAATTGTTGTTGTTGTTGTTCTGCTGTTGTTCTGGTGGACTTGTTGCGGGAGAAATAATAAAACAAAGTCTTTCTATGTTGTATAGATATATATATATTTGTATTAATTGAATATTTTCTCTTTATTTTCAAAGTGTGTATGCATGTATGTATGCTAATCAATTATATAATTTTTTTTGGGCTTTTTTTGTTTTTCTTTCCACATGTATAAGTTTAAGGTTTTAAGTTATTTCTAAATATTATATTTTTTTGTTTGTTTCACATTCAATGATATCTTGTCTACAAAGTTTATTACTCTTTGTTTTTAGTTTAATGCTTAAAATATAATGTATGTAATGTATTTTTATTTTTCAGTTAAGTATCTAATTTTTTTATGTTTAATGTTTTATAGTTTTTTTTGTTGCTTGTAGTGTTTTTTTGTTGTTTTTTTTTTTTGATAAAACTTTAGCGTAAAACATCTAAACACTAATAATTCTAAAAGTTTTTTTTTGCAAATTGCACAATAATATGTATTTGTTCACCTGCTTTTTAAGTTTCCTCTTCTACTACCAATTAAATTTAATTTTTTTTTAAATTAAAAATTAAAAAAAAATATCTATATAAATTAACATCATAAGAATTATTCAATACTACCCATAATTCGTTTCTTTAATGTTCGATAAGTTATGTTGCTTTTTTTTTGAAAATTATCACCAGAAAATATGACTACACAGTAAATACATTTATAGTTCTTTTTATGTTGTTTGTGTTGGTGTGTGTTTCTGGATCTGGTATATATGTATGTTTCTTGTGTAATTTTCTATTTTACATGTAACATAGTGTATGAGTATTTTTCTTTTGTTTTCTTATTTTAAATTGACACCTTTTAAGCCTAGTTACTATTTTTTTTTTGAAAGATGTACAATGTACATACGCGCTAATACCTTACTGTATTTTTTGTTTTTTTTTGTATTTTCTTGTTTGTTTTGTATTTTAAGAATAATCGGTGTACAATGTAGTAAGAGTCAAGAAAAAATTGTGACATTTAGATAGATAAACATTAAATACTTATAACTATATGTATGTATGTATATACTATTTATGTATTCTTTTAGGGCTGTTAAAATGTAAAAGAGACTTAAGCATGAGACTTAGGTTTGTATGTAGGTATGTTAAGAAAATAGAAATTCGTTTCTATTTTGTCTGTTTTCTAGGGTTCATTAAGATTAAGGTTATTGAATATTGCAGTTCGTTGTTTTAAGAATTAAAATTAAAACAATTATAAAGTAATCATCTTTTGGCAGTAAAATTATAGATTTTTATTTATTTCTAATTGTTGAGACATTTATTCTATTACATATAAGCAGAATAGCACTTGCTGGAAAGAATACTATTTGGATTCCAATTCCAATCCAAGGACATGCTCCTATCTAGCCTCTTTGCATTTCATTTCATTTGTATTTGTATCAATCTTGTATTTGTGCTTAAAAGTCCTTGATTATAGATCAATTTTTGACAACATTTATCAATTCCTCAGTTAAGAAATTCTGTTTTAAAAATGCAATCGCTAATTTGTAAACGTGTTACTCGTCGCATTAGGATGTATACATATGATATACTGACATTCAATATGAAAGTAACGTTATTCATAACGCCCGTATCTATACTGTTTTTCGCTGTATTATACCTACTGTTTTTTAACTCCAAATGCTTTTTTCGCCAATATACTGCGATCATAATGAGAAAAAATATAACATTTATTTTTTAACTCTTCAAAATGAATTTTATCAACCGAAATGCAAAACGTCAGAGAGAACAATAGCAACATGTCGCTACATACATAGCGAGTATAAATACAGTAAAACTTGTGAGATATACATATTCGGATTTTTTCGGCAACGTTATTTCTTTTATTATTTTTCGATAAATGTTGTTATCGAAATAATTCAGAATGTGTTGCTATAGAAGAAAAACGTTTTGAATGTAGCCGCTCGCAGAATGAGACGGACACGGAAAGAAGCAATAGCAATGTGTAATGTGGCTTTTGGTGCATACATTTCTCGATTCTGCTTTGACCAGTGAATTTGCATGGGAAAAAATCCATCGAAAAAGTTCCATTATCCAGATTTCGCAAGTTTCCACTATATAAAAGTGATTTTCTATGAAGAACATCAAAATTGCCAAACAAAAAATTCTACTATTTACATAGTTATCGCAAAATTCTTTTATTGACAGATACCACTATACACAAGTTTTACTGTTCATGCAAACAGCGAACAGCGAAGTGTTCATATAGATTTATCTCTTTCTTTCCCTTTTTTTATTATTGGCTTGTCATTATTCATTCTTGCTCAGAGCAAGAATAACAATTATTGTTTTCGTTTATTAATTTAAAAGAGTATAAAAATGCTGAAAACAAGAGTCAAACACGCTGTTTATTTAAAAATCGATTTACAGTTTTTTTTTTTGAGAAATATACGAGCGTTAATTAATAACGATTGTCGAATTTTCGATGTAAAATAACGAGCGGAATCGTAAAACGCACACAACTGTTTCTAATTTTTCATTTTGTGCAATTTTGTTGTTCTATTGCGTTCGGTTTTAAATAGTATGTACATACATACAGTGAAATCTCTAATCAACGGACAACTCGCATTAGCCGATACCTTTTTGGGGAACCAATTTGTAATTTGCCATTCAAAATGCTTTCTTATAAACGGACAGCTCTCACAAGCGGACAAAAAACTCCGGTCCCTTGGCTGTCCATTTAAGAGAGATTTCACTGTATATAGTGAAATCTTCCATTACGGACAGCTGCATTCGACGGACAGATCGGTTAGGCGGATACATTTTCATGACCTAGCCTTCATGTTATAGATTGCATACATTTTACGTTCCATTAGCCGGACACTCCCTTGATCGGACGCGGACAAGCATATCTGTTAGAAATTGTTTAATTTAATCCCATTAGACGGACAAAAAAACAAAACATCTTCCGGAGCGTTACACTGAATTTTTTTTACACACTAAATAAAGTTTATGTCTGTCTATGAATAGTTATTTAGTAAATTGTATTAGGATCTACGCCAGAACGACAAGCGTCGTTCGCCATTTAAATTGTTTTCCACTTCTTTGCCATCCTGTCAAATGTGGCGCTGGCTGCATTCAGCTTTCAGCTCAGAATGTTAAAAGGGGGTACACACCATCGTACAAGAGTGTCACCCAAAACTTTTTTCATTTTTGCACTATAAAGCGAGCGTACACACTATAGGTTTTGTATGACACTCAGATCATTGTTGTTATTGTTTTTCCACCCTCTCACCCGTCTTTGCTATTTACGTGGGCTACAGGGATGTTTTAAAAATGCTATAAGACAGTTTTCTTTGATGGAACAGCTAAAGATTTCAGCAAAATGGACCTTTTCGTTGGTAGTTCAGATGGATTTTATTTAAATTTGGAGGGCAGTTAGATTTTGTTCATTCAACTTTTCATCTTAATGTTAATGTACGGTGTTTCCTGTTCCTTTCACAGTATGTACTAATGTTTATAGATACTTACGTGTGCTGGCCTCTTTATCTAGGAAAAGACTGCTATATTTCAAATAGTGAAACATTTTATGATACAGAAAACTACTGTTGGAAAGCTTTCTGTACAGAAATAACGATTATGTAGTCGAAGTTTCTTTTTTGTAAAAGCGCTGTCGACCAATTGATTCATTCCTGATCTTGTTGTCAATCATAAGAAGAACGATGTGGATATTGCATACGATTGCTCAAAATAAAGAGAAACATAGCTGGAAAATATTTTTTTTGCAGACGTTCAAAAACACTTGTTATTGTGAACCCGAACAAAATCGATTTATACGTACATACTTTTGAAGAAATTAGTAGCTAAGCGAATCCTATAGTATATATATATATAGTTTTCGACTAATACCTCAGATTTTGTTTCTTAAATTCCCGTATTGGATTTGGAGGCTTCTTTTTTTAACGGTACAGGTTGCAGAATAAGCATTTTGAAGAGTCAAACCCATTCGACAGTTATGAGTTAGAATTCTTAAGTAACTGCTTTTTCGTTTCTAACTAACTTAAATACTTTCACCTTAAATTTATGTTAAATGGTGTACAAAGGACTAAGCTTAGGTAGTATCCTCATTTCAAATGAAAAAAAAGTCTGACATAATCTTTTGCACATTGCCGAACACTCCGGATATGTTTTTGATCAAATTCGTTATAAGATAATAGCGACTGTCAAGTTTCTTTTCCCTAAACCTTCTTAAAAATTACTAACAACAGCTAGTTTCTCTTAATACGAGGTTTAAGCATAAGGCTATGGCATGCATTTAAAAATGAATAGAAAATGTATGTCTACAAAATTTAAACTAATTGAAAACAAACGCTCAATTCTACTATAGTTACAACGAGGTAAACTATAAATTCTATAAAAAGAAAAATGTATATGGAATTGCAAACAATTTTAAGCCCCAGCGTTTACAATAATTGTAATTATTATCATTTCAATAGGAATCCTTTTCTAAAAACAAAAACCTGACAACCTTTCATTTACAAATAAATTGAATTACTTCAAGAATGGATGCGGTGTGACAAAGAGGTGGTTAATATTTCCATTAATATTGATTGCAATTTAGTCTTAAATCAATAAATCATCATTGCAATTTACACAAAAGCGTTATGATATTTACAATATCATACAATTGCACAATTTCCATACCACACATTCATCACCCACCACTTGAAGGAAGTTCTACGAAAATTTAATAAAAAAAATTGTCTACACACTAATTTCAACAATAAGAGTTAAAGTGTAAAAATTAAAAAAATAATAATTTACACTAAAATATTATAACAAATAATCAATAATGTTTTCTTCTCTGTATGTGCATTATTTCATTTTTTTATAAATAAACTAAGCACTGCTTTAAAAAATATTGTATGACATTAAAAATTTCGATATGTTAATTTTCAGGATTTTTTTTGTTTAGTTTAACAGGGAGAAAAATTAAAGAAAAAAAAAACAACAATTCTCCTCGTGCGTGTTTCTTTGTTTTTGTTTAATTTCAATTCCAGCAATAGGACGATATTCGATATTCTTATATTAATGAAAAAATAAAACAAAAATTTAATTTTTTTAAATGAAATCGAAAAAAATCTGTCATTTTTTATTGAAGTAAAAACTATTAAAATGTTTTACAAATAAAACTTAAACAATTTACTAAAATAAATAAAAAAAAAAAAAAAAAATACGGAACAAAAAAAAGAAAGTATTTATATGTCGTAAGTCGTAACTGATTGCTACCGTTCGATTACGAAAATCGATGTTTCATTTTATTTTAAGTACCTACGGTAAGTATCTTAAGAACTATTATATTACAAAGAAAGAAAAAAAAAAATGAAAGAAATAACAAATGTTTTATAATTAAGAAAACAAATATATTTAATTAGGAAAAACTACTTAACAACAACCAAACGAAATAAATTGTTTAATTTTTTACACTAAAAATACAGGTTTTCTCTTTTTTTTATATTTCAGCATTTAAATTCCAATTTCTATAATTTAAAATTTAAGTATTTTCTAATAATTTACAGAAACAATACAAACAAAATAAAAAGAAAACGAAATTTACAAGAATGCATTTTAAATTATTAAATTACTCACTAAAAATGAAAGAAAGATGAGATAAATTTATTTTAAATATATTTTGATTTTCAATAATTGCACAAAAATAAAATGCTTAAAGTTAATTATAATCTATATTCGTTGATATTTTTTTATTTGTGGAGCTGAATGTGAGTTGATTTTGGTCGGCAATGTGGGGAAATAGTTGGGTTTTCAGTGTTTTAAGGTACTTAAGCAATTTTTTGAAAACATGCAGATATGTAACTTATTCTCAATTCTTTGAAGGGCGTGCAGCACTAAGTCTATACCTAGATAGTCTCATTTCTTTGAAAGATCTCTGAAAGCGGTCTCTTTCAATTGGCATGGATAAATTTGGTAGAACTTTGCGATCATTTTGGTGGGCATTCGTATGAATCCAAACGAGAATTCATATTATATCATACATATGTGTCTTTTTTAAGAAGTTTAAAGAGATTGTTTGACTATATAATACAAGCGAAGATCAGGTTTTCTTTCGTTGGACATAAATATTTCGAATAAGATCTGAGCAGGAACTGGCAAAATAATTCTAGATCACGGTGTTTACACTTAAGACATACTGGACCTAGGAAAATGTTAAGTTAAGCTTTACTGTGCCAACTTGATGCAAAAATAACGCTATTGATCGGGCCAGAGACGGCATCGAATAGATCCGCTTAAATTAATTCAATGTAGTTTAGTTTACTTGAGTTTTGCTAGTATTTATGGGCGATCGACTTAGAAAACTATGAGAGTTTTTGGTATCTGCATACATATGTCAGTAAATTAGTCATAAACCAGCGGACAATGGAAGAATAATGAAAGATGTTTTATCGACACCATGCTATCATTTAAAGACAAAATGTAAAATTGGGCGAGTACTGACTGGCGTCTGAACAAGTGACAAGAGAGCAGTAGACAGTTGAAAGTGCTTTGATGTGCTGTTCTCGTTGGTATGACTCTTAAAGTATGTCGCAACGTTATTCATATAAATGAAAACCATTTTTCATTTCGAATGTGCCTATCCAAGTTTCGTATTTAATCAATAGCTATCAGAGAGGACAAAATGTGAGTTTATAAAACCAAGTGCCGACCGAATTACAGCACATGAAATCAAATGAGCTAGTCGCATCCATGCTCAAATAACCGATTGAGCATATTGACAATCAACTAGAAAAAGTTGAACGAGTTACGTGACGAATCTCTTGGTTCATGGTCAATGTCAAATCTCTTTAAGTTACAAAGTAATTCGGCCATTGAACCTATGATCATTTAAGCTGGATTGAAGTACAAGTGTATTATACTGTCACACATTGTCTTTCACAAGGTTTGTTGTACAGTTTTGATATTTTCTTGCCATGGTACCAGTCAACGAAATCGAAAACTTTATTAGCTTCATGCAACCATCAAAAGACTTAATTTAATTTAAAAAGGTAATTCTCGATTTTCTGCTTGTATAATCTTAAAGTAAAGTCATGGAGCTCAAATTATTACATTTATGGCATTTAAATGAAAAACAATGTCATGAACAAGATGGTCACGCCAATGAAGCCAGCAAGTATATGTTTGAAGTCTTCATCAAAATCATAAGTGCATGCTAAAACTAAGACCCTAGTAGCATACCGCTGTTTACATTACCGACCTCTACAAATCTCAATCTTATCTTTAAAAGTTCTAACGCAAAAATAAAAGAAAACTTAAAATCCATAATAAATTTTTCTCCCTGTCCCAAAACTATTTTTGTTTTAGTTTTTTTTTATCAATATTTTTCTTGTTGAAATTTTTAAAATTATTTCCGTTTAGTTTTACTTACATTGATATGGTTGTTTCTGATATTGCTGAATTTCTCGTTTCAATACATTTCTTGTTTTATTTTTTGTTTAAGAACATAAATTAGCATAATTATTACTTTTTTGTATACATATTTCATCCTTGTATAAATTAAAAAATATTCTTTTTCATTTCTTTATACACATAAACATTATTTCATCTAAAAATTATTATAAACAAAAATTAGTTAGTTCAGAAGTTGTTTTTGTTCTTTTTTACTATCGTCGTTATTGTTTAAATATTACATTCATTTATCTATTTATCATTAGAAAAAAAAGAATTGAGAAAAAAATATGAGTTAAGAAACTAAGAAAAGAATATATATAACATGTCTTTTTTTGTTTGTTTGTATAGTTACTTAAATATATAAAATAATATATATTTTTCCTTTTTTTTTTGCCATAGTTCTCTTTGTTTAGTTTTTTTATGTTTTTGTTTTTTCTTCTATTTGTAGTTAAAATTAAAAAAAAAATATAATACTAATCTAACCAATGTGATTTATTCTTGTTAAGTCTAAATTTTAGTTGCTTTTTTTTTTAATAATTACTTGTTTTATTTTTTTGTTGATTTAAGTAATTTATTCCATTGATTAATAAATTCCATTTAAGTAGTTTATTTCTTTTTACGTTTTATTTATCGTTCATTACAATGTATTGTCAAATTAAATATGTACGTAATTAAATTTTCCTATAATAAATTTTATTTAGTTTAAAAAATTTTAATCTAAAATTTGAAAAATAAACATGCAATCAATTATTACAACAAAATGTTTTTTCTTTTAATTTTAAATCTTTTTGGGCCACAAAATTTCAATTTATTTATTATAATCAAATTTTTCTAATAAAGAAACAAAAAATATTTTATTACATATAATAATGAACAGAGGGAGGGGGGTGGGGGGGGGGGACTAACTAAAACAAAATGAATTAACAACATGAGATAATAATTATGTATTTTATAAATACTAATACTCTACGAGAAGGAGAGGGGCTATGGAGAAAAAAAACACTAATCAAAACGATTAAACTAAATAATTAAAACAAAAACATAAACAAAAAAAATTAACATAGTTTGTTGCTATTTGTTTTGTTTTTTCTAACAAAATATTAGTAACATTATTTGATTTTGTTTAATTATTATTATTTCATTTTTGTTGAATTTAAATAATTTCATGTTAAATTAAAAATTAACTATACGATGAATTTCGGGAGTTTTCATTGTAAACTATCTTCTTCTTCTTCATTTTGTTGCTTCATGCGGGATGGGTGGTTCTTGTGTATGCTTGTTTATTTGTTTTTTTTTTTATAGTTAATTTATTTTGATGTCCAAAATTCTTTGTAGTTTGTTTTATTTTAACTTTTTGTTGTTTTTATTTTATAAAATTTTAATTAAATCTCAATTGTAGACGTCCGGTTTTAAATCACTGTCATTCTCCTTTTCAATGATACCTTCGTTGGTCGCATTGTTCCATGCGCCGTTCATGCTTTTTGACGATGAGAAACAAAGTTTCATGATGAAGGGGAATTTCGTGCCTGAAAAAGGGATGGGGAAAATAAATAGAAAATTATTGATATTAAAAAAAAAAAACCAAGAACAAATGATAATGAGGATAGGGTCTAGGGATGATTTTAAATGATTTTTTTCTTCGCTATTTATTTTAAGAGGCATCCGGTGCTTTTATTTTTCACCTAAAGAGGCCATTACAACCTGACAAACGGTTGCCACTCTATTTACAAAGTGGGTGGATTGCTGGGTGCATGTGTTGTGATGCATAACAGGCTGATAAAGGTTCGTTCCTACACGTTTGGATTTGGTAATGAAACTGTAGGTTCAGCAGAAAATGCCGGCATGGAATTAAATTGCACCATAAAACGTCTTTGAATACTTTTAGCATTTAGAGGAATTTGGTGTTCGTAGTGGAGCAAATGTAGATTCTACAGGTACATAGATGCAAGCAAATGGCATCTTTTTGAGACTTACAAATGGATCAATAATGCTAAAAGCTAAAAAACTTAAAGTGCAAAATAACGAACAACCTTAATTGAAGAACAAAAGAAAAGGGAAGACGAAGTAGAGCATTCGTTAAGTCTCTCAGGACTTACCCAGAGAATCATTGTTCCTGTTAAAAAGTTAAAACCAAAATACTGGCAGCCGTATTCATTACATTTCCTTAATTGCCTTTTAATTCATGTTTAACTAATTCTCGATTAAAAAGTTGATCATTGTGTTATTCATAAAATTGTGAAATTGCTTTGATTAACGGTTTCGGAAACATAGTTTGAACATTTGACTTGAAAGTGTCAAAAAAATAGAAATTGCGAATTAATTTTCGCATATTTTTCTTGAAAAATCTATATTTACTCCGAAATTCATAGTAATGGAGGTTTTGACAAGGGGCAATCCATTTTTTATACCTTTTTGTACGGTGTGTGTCTAAATCAACATATCAAAGAATAAAAAAATTAAATTATAAAAAAAAATTCCCATCTGTCACTTTAATTAAGCTTTAAATGCCGATTTCGACATTAAATCTAGAATAAAGTCACTTAGCTCATCGTATTCTACTTGTTAAACCATTTAATTTGATACCCATATTAAGGAGCTCGTGATGATAACGGTAATCCACCATCTTGGGGCGTCCGCCATGGATTTTAAAGATCATCATAATACATGTACTATATTGCATTGTCATCGGAACATGCAACATTTTAGCATGATCTGATATCTGGAAGTGGGTGTAAAATCGATTCCCAGATTTTTGCCTCACCGAAAGTGAAGTTAATAAAAAAAATCCGGTCAAGTGCAAGTTATACTTGCGCAATAAGTGTTCCGTAAAGGTTCAATCACATTAAAATTTAAGTGCAAAAAGTACACAAAATGCGAAAAATATGTTCTTTCTTTATCCGATACAATTAATATTCTTAGCACTCCTCGCAGGTTTCTGAAAGTAAAACATTTCAAAGCTGAGCACAGTCTAGCTCTCACGTTTTAAAAATGTTCAACTATTTAACACTCTCAAAACATTATCAAAAACAAACACCAAATTGAATAGTTCTAAGTACCTACAACTATTAAATTTTTGCACTCACACACGCAAAATCTCTACACAAAAAAAAGAGAGAAAAACAACAAATACATAAAGTAAGGACAAAGAATATATATTTAATTACCAAGAAGACGCATCTCATACAAATTTTTGTACTGAAAATTTTTGTATGGCGGGTTCCAACGATGGAACCCGCTCTCACAGCTTTTGTTATTGCTTTGCTAAACCAAAAACTTTTTAATATTTCTCTCAGAGAAGTTCATAAAACAGACCAACGATATACAAAATACAACACACACGGCGACACAGTCATCCATACGATAGTACGTGTGCGGTGTACGATTACCTATCTGTATGCCTATACCCATTATGTAAACTCACAGAAAAAAACTAAGATTTTAGTCGCTTAATGCCAGAACTACATCGGAACAAAGGTGATAAAAAGTACAACGAAGTCAAAACAATAGGTTGTACTCTTCCATCGCAGGCACATCTGTATCATTTCCTCTCAAATGAATAAAACTCACCGCGGCTAAAGCTAGAGCATACCCTAGCTTTCGCCGCGGTGATGTTGCACAAAGCTTTCCAGTAGTTCTTCCAACCAATTCAAGTAGTTATAATTGGATTTCGTATAAAATCCTCAACAATAGATGGCGCTTATTCACTTTTTTGCATACCAGCTGATTTCCGATGAATTTAAAAGATGATTTTAGACGTATATTCACGAAAGCAAATACCGATTTTATTATTCCCGTACAATTTTTTAGAATTTTAGGTTTGAAACCAATTTTCCTTTTTATTATTCATCCACTATTAACGAATAAATGTGCATGGTTGCGGAGAAATACATTTCCTGGAGCTTTCAAATGTCAAACAAATAATAATTTCATCCGTTAATGGCGCTGTTGGTCAGTTGGAATTGAGTGAGCTTTCAGTGTGTGCACACTTCTACTTTTTATCACTTTTGTTCCGATGTAGTTCTGGCATTAGTCCTTAGTATTTTTTTTGTTTTGTTTTTTTTTTTATCAAATTTCTTATCGGGTAAGATCAGAAATAAAGAATCCTTACTTTATGTATAAAATGTATGCGTGTGATCGTTTTTCATGGTACATAAGTACATATATTGAACGTGAATCGAAGGAGGAATAGGTATATTTATATTACTAAGAGGAGCAGGATATTTGTTGGATTTTGTTTTGTTTACCTTCTCCCTTTTTTTGAATCGCAGTATGCATAGTATTGGAGATTTCTATGGTGTATGTATACGTGTGGATTGAGGTTGAATGAGAAAGAGCTTTTCTCCCAATTATTTTTAAGTCGGCTCTTTTTTTGTTATTCACGAAAGAGTTTTTTGTGTTCGGTTTCATTTTCAAAGGCAGATAATATTTACTTCTTGGTAATTATATATTCTTTGGTATAAAAATATTTTATAATGTTTTCTCCGCAAAACTTCAGACAAAATAATAACAAGAACATACATACATACATACATAGTATTTACATAATAACTTTGGTATATGATTGATTCTATTCGTTGAATGAGATCAAACCAAAAACAACCCTTGCTACACACAATAAGTTCATCGAAAAATTTCGCACTTGATTTCCTTGTGACGTCTTCACTCGCACGACATAAATATTGAAAATTTTGTACGTAAACTCGTGCGAAACTGAACTTCGCACTTCACTGCTACAACAGTCCTGATACACAAAAATTTCATAGCAAAAGCTCGCCCTTGATTTCCTTGTATAGATCTTCACTCGCACGATATCAAATTTGAAAACTTTTAACGCAAGCTCATGCGAAACTTAACTATGCACTTCATGTGTTGTATTCGTCCAATACATAAAACGTTCATAGGCGTGTTTTGTTTGCAAACCAATATCAAAGAATATATAATAACCAAGAAGACGCATCTCATACAAATTTTTGTACTGAACATTTTTGTATGGCGGGTCCTAATATCAGGACCCGCTCTCTTAAATTACTTATTTCAGGAGCTTTTTTCGCTCATCCTACTCTTTCCGTTAAGAGCTTCTCTTATAACACACAGAATGAATTGACTGCGGAAATTTGTAAAGTAGAAACAGGTTTCTTCAATTTTGTGCCTACGAAAAGGGTCAGTATACACTTCATGATATTTCAATAAACTTTGATTTCATTTCAAATTGTTTTACCGTGATTTACGATTCCAGGTGGTCAGTCCAACGATTTGATGTAAATGAAACAGTGTTTGATATGCGTGGGCAGATTAATGCCGTTGCATCGTATTTAACAAGTTGAGAAAATGATCAGCAGGACTAGGTTGTACCAGCACGCTCTGTAGTGGACGGTCCCTTTAGGTTTTTTTGCATGGTTGGTTGAAAATAAGAATTTTATTTTCTTCGCTTGTTGTTTACTTTTGATATTTTGTGCCTCGATATGTATGTGGGCGAGTATGGAATAACTTGGTATTTTTGAATGTTTGCTAACATGATTCGTACACTTAATAGGAATCGGCAATCGGCATTCATTGACCCAATGTAGACTATGTGTTGATTACGTCACTGAAAAGAGGTGCCTTTAGTTGTCGCTAAGGTTATTATGTGAAATTGCAATTATTAAATGGCATGCATCCATACAAAACCATTCAGGCGTTACGCTCTTGCAACTATCACTGTTTTTATTTTTCTGATTTCTGGCTGTGATGAAAAAATTGAGTCGAATACTAAAATATGTTTTTTAGTTATCTCAAAGAACTCCTCCGATGGGGCATTCAAATTACCAAAATCAGTACTTCGGTTATAATTTTTCTGGAATATGAAAAACTGAAAAAATGAAATTAATTGGTTTGCTTTGCTTTCAATACATGTGACTATGCGCTGTATATGTATTGTGTGCTGTACCACGTGGTACATAACATATACTATGATCGCCGCCGAGCATACAAAATGTCAAGAGAAAAACTTTTTTGTCTTGCCTCTCAGTCTCAATCTCAATTGGATTGTTATTTTTCTTTGGTTCTCTTACGTTGTGAAAGAGCTTTTTCATTATCGATAATTTTTTGGTGGCAGATAATACTTCTTGGTTATTATATATTCTTTGCCTATATATAGGATTAAAAAAAAGCTTTCAATGTAGTAATACAACAAAACCAGACTGGATAATTACCAAGGCTTTTACATAGAAAACATGTTGCTGAAACATGTTTATTTTATACAGGGTACAAGTAAAACACGGCTATTGTATGCATTGTTTTGTTCAGTTTTACATACATGTACTGTACATATATGCTAAGAAAAAAAAAAGGGAATTAATGGTTTATCTGGGCTAAGACAAGAGAAACATATTTCGCTTGTTTGTGATTTGAGGTATATTAGATACCTACATCGATCGAATTTGAAATTAAAATTAATTTTAGCATTTTCACGAATCGCACACCCAGCTAAATATTCTACGCGACGCCACTGATACATATGTACATATGTACCATGTACCTACATATGTACATGTGTGTGTACGAATGAAGATATAATATAAAAATAGACACCACGAAACTATATACATACATACATACATATGTTCATACTTACATATAAACACATGTAGCAATACCTCACATATGTAGGTAGTCCGGTATCGATTGTTCCGATGTTTCACTTTAGTCCGTTTTGAAATTTTCCAAGAATATGTTTTTTTATTTCGAAAAAAAAAAACAAAAAAATTCTAACAAAAAGTTTTTCTTGGAAAAAATACTAAAGAAATTGATTCATAATATCCAGATTTTCCACTTATTTACATAGATACATACCAGTGGCGTCGCGTCAGGGTGTGCAAGGTATGCATTGCACACCCTCATCGTACGTATCAAAAACATGCTCAACCCATACAAATAATGTTTTTAATGTTTTCTCCGCAACATCTCCGACAAAATATGTAAACACAGGCACATACATACAATCATACGTTTATGACTGATTCTATTCGTTGAATGAGATCAAACCAAAAACAACCCTTGCTACACACAATAAGTTCATCGAAAAATTTCGCACTTGATTTCTTTGTGCCGATCTTCACTCGCATGGCATAAACATTGAAAATTTGATGGTAAGCTCGTGCGAAATTGAACTGTGCACTTCATGTGTTCATAGAAAAACTTGAAAGCTTTAGCTTAATAGTTATACAACCGAAGCGAGTTTGTGTGACATATTTCTAGGCTCAATCATTCAACTTTTACTCTCGCACATACAAATTTCACTATTCATATCTACTTTTAGGCGTTGTGATAGGGTTACATCATTTCTGGATACGTAGGATAGTTGAAATTAAAAAAATTAATTAAAAAAAACTGTCGAATGCAGGGCTGTCCTGATAATTTACCCACTATCTACACTTTATTCTCAATGTCTGTGATTTTATTCAGATTTTTTTGAGCGATATTTTCGGAGATAAATGGAAGGACAGAAACTATTAACGTTTTCCCATTAAACCCCCGAAAACTAGCCCCCAAATTCGAAATTCAGTTTTTTAAGTTCTGGTCTGTATTTGGGCCACTAATTGCTACAACTGTTCCAAATTTCAATAGTCTACGTCAAATAGTCTCTGAGAAAAACGCCTGTGACAGACAGACAGACCGACAGACAGACAGACAGACAGACAGACAGACACCGAACTGATTCCATTAGTGTTCCGTTTTGGTACGGACGGAACACTAAAAATGATGCGACTGTATCCAACAGTCCCGAACTATGTGTAAACATCACGCGAATGGGGTTTGGAGCCCCACTTTATTGGAAAGAAAGTAAATTATAACTAGTCTATATTCGATAAAATTCAAGCCAATCGCATATATATATGCTCATCGAATCCACTCCATTCGCAGCAGTTGACGCCAGGAAACGAACCTGGAACCCCTAAACTCAGTAGTACTGCGCCAAAAGTAGAAAAACCGACGCGCTACACACTCAACCGCCGCGGTTATAAAAACTTTTCATCCAAGTTCTTATATAAATAATATCAGCTTGTAGGTATGATTGAAGGCTTCATCAGTATAAATAATTTTGAAAAAAAAAAAAACATGATTGAAGTTATTATGGAAACATATTATTTCAACGTAACTATATTCACAAATGGCTAAACAAAGTAATGTCTTCGAGCACTGACGAAATGCACTCTGATTTTATAAATATAAATATATGTTTACACTTAATCTTAATATTTATCAGGATCTCCATCACGAAAAGTAGCTCTTATTTTTAGGAACAAGGTGCCACTAGGACAATAGAGGCCAATAGCCATTTTATTCGTAAATAGGTTGTAGATTTTCTACATGCGAGATCGTTAATAATATTTATAAACTAAAAATCTAAATCACTGCTCTAGAAAATCCTCTTTCTTTTGACATCTCATTTGTTAAGATTGGTTGAGTGGGAGAGCCGCAAATGGTGATAATGATTGCAGAACATTGGAATGCAAAGCATTATGATCATGTTAGAGCGCGCACATATACTCACACAGACACTATTGCAACGATACCCACTGCTGCCCGACTGCTGGCAGAGGTCACCACTGAAAGAAAATTGTGGGCGATGCATTGAATAATGGTTTTGAACATTGCTCAGCTTCAGGACAACGCAGGAGGATGTTTTACATCTCAAATGAATCTGGGACAAATTTACTAATTTCACCTATTTTTTTGTTTTTCAATCCGATAACCCATTATTGAGTTAGGGCTGTATAACTATAATTTTCCCTCCCAATATGCAGTATTTTCACTATTTTCTGAAAACCATGGCATTTTCCGAGATAAAAAGTTCATATATAAAAGTTGACCAGGAACATAAGCAATCACTATGTCAGTATTTCATCGCGCTGCTATGAAATTTGAGTTACAAATTTCGTAACCGTTCGGTATTCCGTCCCCGAAATCGTGGAATTTTTCCCCGAAATCGCGGAATTACTCCAGTAGGAATTTTTCTAACGCGCGCTTAGATGTTTACACATCAAAAACTTCTAAAAAGTGTAAGAACGACCCAGCTGAAAATTTATTTGGTCTAAGACTTTAAAATCAGCTGTTAAAATAAAGACCTCGAAATCAAACAGACCAAGATGTTAACCAAACATGCTTATTGATTGTTTTATGGATGACACATTTAGGGAGTATTAATCTCTCTTTGACATTTGCAGTAAAAACAAAACTTCGATATCACATCCTATATTACTTATCTGATGTGTTACGAGAAAACTCCAATCGATTAGCACCAACAATTTGACAACTACACTTTTTGCAACCGAAGAAGTTGTCACTATTATTTATTTTACAAATTATATTTTATGTAGCGATGGCTTCCGGCTTAAAGATACAAAAGTTTGTCTATTTCAGTTTCAGTCTATTTCATTTCTATTACTTCCTGTAATTATTGTACACCACAAATGTGGCGATGCAACTATATGTACCTACCGGCATTTATTATACCAAAACAACTAACCGTAACTCAGCAAAACAAAATTAAATTAATCCTTTCAAGTTAAATATTTATCAAAGCACCAGTCACCATAAAATTCTCTTCCCTCCTGCTGGACCACAATGTTCACCTTGCAAAAATCATGAACAAATATACCTACGAGCAGGTATACACATATTTTATATATACACATACACCATGCCATCCAGCCAATCCATTGTGTTGACTTCACAACTCGGTGATAATCAAATTTTCGTCCTTTCCATCTCAATTATGTGATGATGAAGCGTTTTATAGGATTTCCAGTCCATTGCATGTCAAACAAGGTCAATCCAGGCGGATCCAGGACTAATTGATTGTGCTTTAAACATGGTTAAGCCACGTTTTACAAAATCTCCCCATACACAAATCATAATAATATGAACTTAAATCCTAGCCGAGACTATTCAGGACGTAGGATTCAAAAGGAGCATTTTTGAATGTAGACAAAAAAGCTAAGAAAATGTCTAGCGGAGGGTTACCCGTCATTTGAATAATTTATTCATATTCCATTGTTTTGTGTTCATTTTCTTTTTCTTTCTAATTTCACCTTGTTTTGCCTTTTCAACTCATTCACCTCTCACTGAATGAATAATGGTTTTTAGCATGAGAACACCCTAAAAGCAAAAAAAAGATCCCTTTAAGCTCATTACAAGCTCCAATGATTATTAAAAATTTATTAAAATGGAAAACGAACAGTTCTGTGCCTGGTTTCCTGTGGTAGTAGCGCTCCTATTGCTGTTTCTTAATTCATAAATCGTTTGCATAATGTGGCTGAAGGTTTTTAATTTGATTTAATTTTTTTTCGGGCACAAAGCATGGGCACAGCGTATAAAAAGGCGAACAATCTTGCAACGTAATGGAGCGCGTCAAATGTCAAAGTCAACGGTAATGACATTAAGTGATTTTTTTTATACACGACCAAAGTGATGCGATCATAATCGACGTGTTTTAATTTTACTGTTAATTAAATTTCACGCATGATGTGTCCTCAAAAATATACTCATGTCATGTTTGACAGTAGAACAGTATTTTTTTCGGTAGACTGACTCCCTCTCCCATTTCTCTGTTTGGTATTTTCCTGTTATTTTAATTGAAAGCTGCAAAGTGATATTAAATTTTTGATGGTGGTCAGTAAAAGTCTTAATTTAATAGAAAACAACACGAGGTTATAAGGATTTGGGGGTAAAACGAGAATGACGATGGTTAGATAAGAAAACAGTATTAAATATCAAGGGTAATTGAGAGTAACCTCCACACAAAAAAAGGGGTTGAAAGTGGTTTGGTCTGATAAACAAATAATAATTGAAGGGTATTAGATAACTTTTAATTGGAACGAAATACAATTTAATTGAAAGCGCAATGAATGGAAGTAGAGCTAAAGAATAGTTCAAATGTTTTAAAAAGGAGAAAGAGAATGAAAAGGAGTCAGACTTTTACTACACCGTTAACTCAGAAAATACATACATACTTCATGGAATCAGCCATTGAATATAGTCGACCAGCAAATATCGATAAACAGAAAACGCGAACATATTGTGGACACTGAAGAGATGCTTTAATTTGATCTTGTACAGAAAATTTATGTTTTTTCAGAGCTAGCGGTTTAAGGCCACCTGCAGTAGGAGATTTTTATATTTCATTATTCGATCTAAATCTGCACACGAGTGAGTGAGATTGAGCTCCAGCAGATCCTCATCTTGTTGGAAGTAATGGCCTCTCTCATCCCAGCGAAGGCTATACATTCTCTATTTTCTACTATAAGGCACATTTTTTTTTAAAACACTATCAGATCTGTGTCATGGTGTGCTTAATACAAGCAACAGCCATAAGCAGAAATTTGCCAGGGCAAAATATGCATCATTTAGTGCTGGTGTTAGTGGTTAGGCTACGCTACATTTCAACACTACCACTAGCAATAAATAAACAAATGTAAGAACAAATATACATAATTAGAGTTTATGTTCGAGGAACTACATTACGCAAGACATTTTTAAGTGTAATTTTGTTAAGATTAAAGTCAAGAATGTTTACATTTAAGTTATAGATGTTACTCATGCGGCTAATAGGCTCATGCATCCCGTAATTTGTTCTGTGATGAGGAACATGCAGTAACTCTATACTACGCAGGTGATGCGATCCCCCACGAAAGTTTAATCCTAAACAGGATAATAAGTCAGGTGCATTAATCAGACCTGAGATCAGTTGATGCATAAAAATTATATCATTATTGACCCTTCTTTGAGCCAAAGGCTGCATTTGCAACAGTTTTATCCGATGCAAATAAGGGGGGAGGTTAAAAGGATCGTCCCAGGGAAGACCTTTCAATGCGAATCGAATGAAGCGTCGCTGGACAGCTTCAATACGAGTATTGAGATTTTTCTGATAAGGCGTCCATACTTGCGAAGCATATTCGAGGTGAGGACGGACAAGACTGTTAAATAGTGAGAGGGTGACATAAGGATTTTTAAATTCTTTACACCATCTTTTTACGAAACCTAACATTGAATTTGATTTATTCACAATGTGGTTTATATGCTCTTTAAAATCAAGTTCAGGGCTAAAGTAAACACCCAGGTCCTTAAAACTATAGACCCGACTGAGAGAGTGAGTCGATATCAAGTAGTTGAATTACGCAAAGTCCCGAGTTTTTGAGTTTTATTTTATTAAGGTTTTCGTATAGAGGAGTGAACCCTGTTACCAGTCCCGTGAGGGCTTCATTTTTTATTGAAAAAGAGATATTAAATGAGAGTAATGAAAAAATAAACAATTCAAAGTTGTTGTTTTAGTTTTAGAGTTTAAAGGACTTCAAATGGGAAAACGAAAATTCAATTTAAAACAAACGGCTATAACTTCAGAACAGCTTCTCCCATGTGATTCATATTAATTCTCAGCTTAATTACATTCAATACGCAGATTCAAATACCAAAATCATATCTGTGCTGAATAATAGTACAAAATGCATTCCAAAGTCGTTTTTTTTTTAAATTTTTGTCAAGCAGAAGCTGAATCACAGCACTCAGTGGCAATCGTGTATCCTTTTCGTATTTCTAGCATTTGTTTTTAATAATTTTTTTTTTCAAAGCATACTGACACTGAGTGACTTTATATGTGTATCACAGCACTCAGTGGCAATCGTGTGGAGTTGATGATGAGTTTTTTTTGTAATTCTCTCATTGCATTCATTTCTTTTGATTTTGATTTTTGATTTTTTTTTCAAAGCATACTGAGTGACTTAATGTGTATCACAGTCGCAGCACACAGTTGCAATCGTGTGGATGATGATTTTTTTTGTAAGTCGCGCTCCTTCGAAACGGCTCGGCCGACTTTCATGAAATTTTTTGTGTATACATATTTGGTAGGTAAGGTATGAGAATAGGTTGAAAAGTAAATTTCATCTCGCTAGGTGACGCTGGAGTCAAGTTATTACTAACTTCTATACTTACGGACCAAAAAGGCTCATATTCACAGTACATGTTGGTTCAGTGCCAAAAGAGAAAATTGTAAAATCTGGACCCGATAGGTGGCGCTGGAGTCAAGTTGTTACTAACTTCTATATTTATGGACCAAAAAGGCTCATATTGACAATATATGTTGGTTAAGTGCCAAAAGAGAAAATTGTATAATGAAATCTGGACTCGATAGGTGGCGCTGGAGTTATGTTATTAGATCTATATATATAAAAATGAATGTATGTACAATGTACATATTTATGTTCGCCTTTTATAGACTCGGAAACTACTCAACCGATTTTGGTTACATTTTCAGAGTACGTTTTTCTTAATATAGAATACAACGTAGCATCAGTGCGGTTACTCAACAACCGGCGGTTCTGGTAACTGTCATACAAAATTTCGTAATTTCAGTTGTTATGTGAATATGAGACATTTTGGTCAATTAATATAGACAGACAGACAGACAGACAGACAGACAGACAGACAGACAGACAGACAGACAGAGAGACAGACAGCCAGAGAGATAGATAGATATACTGACAGACAGACAGATAGATAGATTTGCAGACAGTCTGACAGACAGACAGACAGAACGTCCGATTCTTTGAACTAAATGACAATGTATGTATTGAAAGTAACACTATATTTTTTTGGACACGGGCGAACAGGGCGGGACAGCTAGTTTTTATATACTATGTATATAGATTTTAATATTCTAGAGTTCTAGACAGCATGAACCAATCCGCATCGATTCAATGCGCATTGAGTTGTCATATAAACGGGCTATATCTCAGTACTATGTAGTAAATAAATATGATAATTTTTTTTATTAAATCGAATTAGTACATAAATATTCGACTTTGAATAATTCAGAGGAAAAAGTTGTTTAGGTTTCGAACAATACTGTATGTACCTTTGAAAGTTGTTTTCATCCCCAAAGCTGAAAAGCCCAGCCACACTACTGCAAAATAATACAGACCTATTAGACTCACGTCCTTTATGCTTAAGACTTTTGAAAAGCTAATCGACGTGCTTAGAAGCGGTAGGCTCAGCCACACGAATATGTCTACGGCACAGCATGCCTACACTAATGGTAAGAGTGTGGAAACAGTGCTACATGATGTAGTTAGAACTAGGGATGTAATGATACATAGTTTGGCCGATACGATACCGATACCGATTACTGTAGTAACAAATCGGCGGTACCGATATCGATAGCTTAGTAGATAATAAATCAAATATATAATAAAGAATGTACCTCGGGCATTTGTATATATTTATTTTGCATGTAACTTACATATACTCAACAGAAAGTCAACCTTGAGTGTAAAAATAAGTAAATAAAAATTACAACATTCGAACTGCTTGATATCGGATAGAATTTTTGTTAAGGAACGAGTTAGAATGAGATGGCGAAACGCTGTGCACGGCGAGGTCAACCAGGCGATATATCGGTATCGGAATCGGAATCGTTACATCCCTAGTCAGAACCATCGAAAGAATTTATTTTATTAATTTTAAAGAAAACATGCTTTCAGCTTTTTTTGATATTGAAGGTGCTTTTAATAATATCATGTCACATGCTATTAAAAAAGCGCTGGAAGACAATCATGTTGAAAGTACGTAGCAAAACTTATAGTTAGCCTTCCTTACTTTAGATGGTTTTAACCAGGGTATGCTTCTCGCAACCATTTGTGTGTGCGTGTTATATTTTTGCACGAATGGAAGGGACACACAGTTTTGTGCCAACTCCGAACGGCGAGTTGTGAAGCTCATTGACAAATGATAGTCTTTGATTGCTTGTCAGACATTCGAAAGAGGTGGCTCCATGAAAAAAAACTTTTATGCGTTTGCTGGGATTGAAACCGTGCAGCATTGTATAGTAGTCCAACGCACTTACCACTACACCACGGTGCTCAAAATAACTCAATTCTACCGCATAAACCTACATGGTTTTAAATTTGTAGTGCCTATAAATGTCAACAATAATCTATAATCTCTACATATTATATTGCCAACACCTAACCATAATCTAGACACAACATCAGTGAAAACAGTAAATTAAATTGTACATAAAAACACATAAAGCCTCCCAGCAATGCCCTATCAGGTGTGAAAAATCACATCAATTCCCTTCGAAGTCCTTATTTATTATGACCAAACCCATTCGAGCACATACTCGTATCACTTAACAAATTTCGCAATAAAATTTAAAAATTAATGTCAAAAGCTGTCACAAATGTCAATAATTCAAAGTTCACTAGAATAAAAAAAAGAACCCACCCATCCACACACATAACGCCACACTAGCTGCACATTTCCCTTCCATTAAACCACATATTGCTGCACAGGACATAGAGAAGGCAGATGTGCAGGATACGAAAAAAAGGAAGAGTCAAATAAATTATGTACTTCCACTATATGTGTATCCTCTCGAAGTATGAGAAAAAAAAAGAGTTAAGGGGAAAAGAGCAAGAATCATGATTTGACTTGCCAGCTACTGTGTCATTGTGGCGGATACATTTACATGGGATTACACCACTCTGGCCATATCCAGTCGTATCCTCACCACTGCTGGGCCGCCAACACCATCTACCATTTTAATCAAACGTTGACACAGAAAGTGAGTGAGTGAGACAGCCAGCGTTTAGCCACACATACTCTCAATGAAAAACTAGCTGATAAAAAATTGGGTGGCGTATGAGTAGCTTTTCTTTCTTGTGCTTCTGGGGGGAAAGGATACTCGTACTATTTCACATTACTCGTGTTTGTATGTTGATATGTATATATTTTTTTCTACTGCTGCCGCTCTTTTGCAATTTTGTACCGCTATGAATTATAATCGGGATTCGGAATGATATATGTATATAGGTATATATATATCTCTCTCTGGCGATGTGCTGATGATGCTGGTCGATTTGGAATACGAATTTCCTCGTATAACTGGAGCGATCCAGTGATTTTAATTATTTCCTTGCGGTGAGTGGAACGACTGAGACTAAGGCAAACAGGTTGTAGGTGCGAAAACACATGCCGAACTAACATATGTACATATTATTAACGAACGCTCCTTTTAAGTTATGAAAAAGTTGCATGGAATTCTGGCGTAGAATGAAGGAAAGATTTCAAACCTTTACAACAAAACCATTAATTAAGGATATCGCCTATATCTATATATTTGGCTGATACGATATCCGTGGTAAGGCAGAACAAACTAAAAGAAAATAGCGGTAATATGAAATGACGATAGCTTTCATAAATATCCGCATTGAATAATGGTAACAAAAATGGCGACCAAATAAAAAACCCGAATTACAGCAAATTTCAGCAATGCAAAATGGGGACAGAAATACACGAGTAAACTTGTTTTGCTTGAAGTTTTGCTCAAAGTGGAAAAACTGTTAACGAGCTTTAAGTGGTTGACGACAGTGGCTTGTGATGAAATGTTTACACGGTGTTCTCCGTGTTTTATCATAAGCGTTCAAACCATTTTCAATGTCACACAGATGGTTTGCTCTGGAAATGTAAGAGGGTGACGAAGTAAAACAACTGATATTTTTACCAACTCTCCGGCTTTTCTACGTGACATTTTTGTTTTTACAGAGACTTGGTTAAGGGCCAATATTTTGGACACGGAACCCTCTAACTCCAAATTTGTATAATATATAAAAAAGATCGTCATGTGGATAGTTACAAGGGGTTGGGTGGTGGAGTGCTTATTACAGTTAATTCTCACCTCACTTCCAGCACAATCAATATTTCCTTCCCTTTGAACATAGAGAATTTATTTTTATTAAAACTTATACTGAGGACAAAATTATATTTGTCCTGAACACATACATTTTTCCCAATCATTGTATTCTGAACTCTCGTTAATCAAGGAATACATTCAGGGTTGCCGCTGAAAAATTTGAAAAAGTCGCAAAAGAAGGGTCACGGACCAAAAAAAGTCGCAACAAAAACCAATAATTGGTCTGTTCCTTTACTTTCTACTCCAAAAATTGTAACCTTTCAATTTCATGGAGTGGGGGTAAAATTCTCTCGGACAGAGGCAAAATTACGAAAAAGTAAAGGAACGCGTTGAATCACAAAAGTTGCAACAAACGAAATTTCATAAACATTTGAAAAGTAAACGTAAACAAAGTGGAAATAAAGGGATATATTGCGAAATGCAAATTTTAACACTCAGAACATTCAACTTTCGTCTATGTGCCTTTTCTTTCCATTATTTTACTTTTTAAAATAAAAAAATGCAAATAATTCAAAACAAATGAAACAATTACTCTCTCTGTGTGAAGGAGAAACGAAAAAAGAGAATCATGTACATTGTACAGAGAAGAGAACTGATACTAGTTTTGATTACGCGTGACGGCGACAAACTCGTGAGGCCCATACCGTGAGCTAAGATGTTTACACATCAAAACAAAATTAGTGAGTTTTTGTGTAATATACTGGAATTATTGATGAATTGACTTTTTTTTGTTATGAGGGATTGCTGATGAGCAATTAAATGCAAATTTTGTTGAAAATATATTTTTTGTACGAAAAAGTCTCAAAAAGTCTCCAAAAAAACTGAAAAGGGTGATTTTTAAAAAGTCGGGTCATAGTCTCATTGCGTAAAAAAAGGGTCAAATTGCGACTTAAGTCGCATAGCGGCAACGCTGAATACATTCATAATTTATCCCGCTCGGCGACTTAAACTTGCCAAAACCAAGCTGGGCTCCAGCGGAGGATGGTTCCTATTTAACAGCATCGATTACTAAACTTGACTCCTTCACATCGGGTAAGAGTACGCAGTGCCATTTTCTCCAGATATGAAAGAATTAGCAGAAATCGCTAAATGAGATAATGTGTGCTTCACTAACTGCCAATGAAAAACAACTGCTACAAAAAGTTTTCGAATGACAGTACAAAGAAAAACAGCAAGACAGAAAAAGCCGGATTTTCTTTAAAAAAAAGTTAATTTTTAAAAGTGTGTCATAAGTAGTATGGAGGCATAAATAGTACATATTATGTGTATTCGATTTAGGATACAATTTTAGTGGATAATATTATTCGTTCTTAGATTTTCCATACAAGAAAAAAAAAAGTAGCGTCTAGGGAAAGAGTGCGCAGTGCTTTCTTACCCAGAATTAATTTTTTATAATAATAACAATTTTTGGGCTATTCCCTTCTGTCGTAAGATGCAACGAGCACATCATAGTCGCAGGTGGTAGGTCATAGCCCGGGGCAAGAGTGCGCAACTTGACTTCCTTTTGTTTTTTGTTCAAAACATATGAAACATTAAAAAAAACGTAAAATATTTTTGCATAAATTTGTTCCTAAAATATAAAACTAGCAAATAAGAGGCTATTTTGTTTGGTACCTGTTGTAAATTTTCCAGAATTCAAGCCCGAAGTCCAAAATGCGCACTCTTGCCCCGAACGACTATATTAAAAACTACAATAATCGAACCCTCGATTTGGTTTATTTTTTATCTGATGCTGTTATTACATATAGTTCAGTGCAATTAGTCATTATAAATGAAAAATGACGGAGCCCAGTTCTAATGAATGCATGGAATGGCCGTGGCCGTGGCGGTTAGTGCGTTGGACTACTGCGCATGCTGCCATTAATTACCCATTAAAAATTACCGCAATTTTTAAAATCCGTAAATTTCAGCAAAAAATCAAAATTTCAAAGCAAAAATTTTGTTTTCCTTCTAAACAGGGTGGTCCGCTTTGTGATACAAATATTTTGGGATCAGAGTCATTGGTTCATGCTATGAAAAAAATCGTATGGGAGGGTGGTCTATCTTGAACACTCACTGAGCTACAGGGTGTTTAAAAAAGTTCATTGAAGTAGGTACCAACAGTTATTCTATTACAATTTCTAGTGTATTAAATTTAGAGCAACCGAGGTAGGGTTGTTTCATAGACAATTGATTAGTGCTTATCACAGTTAACCCGCTACTGCACAAGAAGCCATATATGGCTTTTGGTTTTCAGGCGACGACTACTTAGATTGCGCAACTGCCTTTGATAAATAACTGTTAATAATCGTTTAGATAAATTCTTTGTTTATGTGTATATGTGAATTTGGTTCTCATTTCCGCTGCTCAATCGCAAAAAACCGCACTCAAGTTCAATAGTTCGTGTTGTGTCGCAACGAAAAAATATAGGAAAAAAAACTGATTAATTTTTGCCCAGCGAATAACCTAATAGTGAGATTCGATACTAGTTAGTAAAATTCTAGTGTTAAATTTTCAATTGTGTCTATGAGACTCAAGATGCTATGGCTTCTTAAGCATTCACTAAAATATTCGCCAAATCTCGGGGTGCCATATATGGCTGCTTGTGCATTAAAAGATTGATATTCGAGCAAATATATAGGTGGTGTCAGCCTTTTCGATTCCATGCTCGGTGTTTGTCGAATTTACATACGATCAAAAAAATTAGAAAGGCGTCATGAAATTCCGCTTGGACTCTACCGATCACATGCCCGAATGGCGAAAAACAAGGCAGCAATGTCAAAATGATTGTAAATACAGATCTTTTATTATGTGCCAAAAATGCAAAGGCAATCTGCGCCTCAACAAGGCTAAAATTGCTTTGCTTCACTCCACTCATAAAATTTGAATGAGGTATTTCAAAAACATCTAACTGCATAAGCAGCCATATATGGCAAAAGTTTATGTTTTTTAGGAAAATGTAATTTTAAAAATTTTTTTTATTTTAATCTTTTAATTTTATAAAATGAAATTTTGTTTTTCATTGAATCATAGTGCGTGCAGTAGAGGGCTAAAAACTATTACCATCCGTAATTTGGTTTTCGAGATATTGGTCTTCAAACACAGATTTTTATAATTTTCTTTAACCAATTTTAGTGAAAATCGTATTTTTCTCGGAAAAGTGTGCTTATCATTTTTTTTTTATTAATATTATTTTCATGCGCCATAACATAACCAGAACCTTACAGATTTCCTGGTATTAAGCTAATTTAGCCACCAGAACCTGTAAAAGGAATGTACTATACACTATACTCGAAGTAGCATCATTTTCATGGGACAGGTCTTAAAAAAAAAAAAAAAAACTTTAGCGGAAGGTTTCAAAAGGTAAACTTTTCATATTTTGGGATAAAAAATTCAAAAAAACCGGAATCATCTAGATCCATTCAATATAGCTGGGTTCTGCGGTATTAACCTAATTCCACTGGACTACTACTGTTGTTCAAGAATTTTGTTCAAGCATAACTAACATAGATAGACATCATCCACCATTGGATGTATTCTTTGACTTGAGCTGTGGAAAACTAATTAGAAACAATGGGAAAAATAAATATTGTTTATTTTCGCTTCTTTATTTGAAAGATATCTGCACCGGTAAAACCCCGATTTGGTACCAAATATAAGAAAAATAATTAGAAACAGTGATCGAATATTAACTCCTAACAGTTTCAATTATTTCCTGTAAGCATATGTTACCTTCGCTAGTTTTTATAAAAAAAAAACAAGAGTTGCACACCAGAGATGAGAAGGCTTATTGTGCAGGAAAAATGATCAATAGATGCAACTTAAAAAAATTTGCTGTGCTCCAAAATGATAATCGACGGTGCTATAATGGTGTATAATTATCTGGCATTCTAAGAAACCCAAAAAAACTACAACGAGCAACACACATAGAGAGGACATATGTATGTATTTACTTGTCGACAGAGTAAGGCCAATACTTTTCGCAAGGACTTTCATTCTGCCATGTCGACCGACTGTAAGGAACCTACTTTTGGAAGCAGGTTTGCAGGGGTTAAAATAAAAAATCCACACGATTCAATTTTTTTTTTTTATTAAAACGTCAGTTGCAATTTGCTAAGGAGCATCCACCAAACATAACGCATTTTGGAAAAGAATCTCCACCTAGAGTACTGAATTGAAATTTAAAATGTTTTGATCCGATGGCGAAAAATATGGGATAAGAAATTAATAAAAAAAAATCGATCCTGAATATGTTATCAAAATAATTGAACCCGGTGGTAGAAATGTCATGATTGGGGGAACTTTTTCGTGATATGGTGTTGGTCGTAATGTAAAAATCAACGAGCGCATGAATCAGTATGTATACAGGGACATGCTGAAAAACATAATGGAGCCATTTGCTGTTGCCCACTTACCAGTATCGTTTATATTTTAGCAGAAAAATTATCCAAAACACACTTCACGGCAAGTAAAGTGTTGGTTTGAGAAGCAACAGATGAATGTTTTGGGGTGGCCAGTGCAAATTTCCGACCTAAATCCTATTGAGAACCTCTCCGCGGAACTTTTTAAAAATGTTGGGAAAGTATGAAAGAGTATCCTTCTTTTAAGATGCCAGACTAGGTAGCTAGTTTACCGAAACGCTGTTCAGCTGTTTTGTTGAATAAAGGCTCGCCACCAAGAACTAGCTCTTCTCATAAAATAAAAAAATATTAAGATACAAATTTGACTTTATTTTATGTAGCTTTATGAGTTTTAATGGAAAGAAACATTTTTTTTTCTAGTTATATTTCCACATGAAAACGTACTTAATTCTTCATTTACTTAAATTTGATTCTATTTACTGTATATCTTCTTGTTTCTTTTTTTATTTTTACAAAAAATAACAAATTAATTTCAGTTAATAAGAGCGCTATTATCACATTTTTGTAGAAAATATATTTGTTTCTAATTAGTTTTCCACCACTGATGTTTAAATAACTGAATACATAAAAATATCTTTATCTTAAAATCGAAAGCGTCTCAAGCCCCAATCATATTGTATCTTCTTATATTCGAAACATTTCTAACAAGTTAAAACAAAAAAACATTTACAGAATGAATTCTTGAGAGAAGTTCAGTCACTGAATTTAAAAATAAAAAATAACTTCACCAAATAAAAAGGCTTATTTCCTATTAAACCTCGTATTTATGACTTCACAACTAAGTAACAAGAGTATTACACCTTTTCTTGTTTAATAAATCCTAATATCAAGATAAAGTGTTTCCCTCTTTTTATGATTCCAGAACCGGTTGTCTGCCTTTATGAAAACTTAATCAACACATTTGCCTCCCATGCCTAAAAGAATAAAATAAAATACCAGTTCAAGAGCTCTTAGAAATCCCGCCGATAAAATTTACTTCCCTTGTATACAAGTGCGCCCATTTTATTTCGCGCTTTACTTCGTGCGTACTTTCAAAATCGAATACACAGCCCCCCAGCCGCCCTATAACCGACCTCCATTTTGACATTGCGAAAACCTCATTTCAACATTTGTTAATTTTATGAAATTTCTACCCAAAACGAACCTCCTTTTCTCGGCGAATTCTGATTTCGCCGCCCATCAGGAGTCATAAAAAAAAACGCTGTTAACGATCGCATAACAACAAATTACTACTACACTAAACCTTTATTGCTGCTATCGAGAAATTTGGCTTACAATGCATACCTCCCCGACATTAAATGAACCTTCTCCATACGCTGTTGCCATAGCCTGTAGTTTGTATCCCATAACCCTTACCATTCATTCAAGCACACAACTCGCCCCTCTGCCACCCAAAATCAAAGTTAAGTATCCCGCCGCTCACTGATTTCCATTCCTATTCCCGGTACTTGTGTATCATCATTTTGTGCCCAGTTCAATGTATAATGGATTCTCATTAAAATTCACATTGGACACTGGGTGTAACAGCAGTGGATGTGGCAGCGAAACCCTTAAAACTCAACGATAAGTGTCGTATTGCGACGAGTACAAGTATGGACGGGTGTATGTGTGGGTACTTGTTTTTCAATGTATTTTTCGGTATGAAATTAAAGCGATACAGGATTCCATAATGACAGAAAAAGTTTTGTGGGTACATGGTGCTCGGCAATATCGTTATAACGTGAATTATTGGTGAACGGGAAAAAATCCCTTTTCTCCTTTTCCAGGGATGGCAATTAGTTTCAGAAAAGAAAAAAGATTTAGTAACAACATGGGGCAACCACAAATCGGAGTAAGAACCTAAACATACAAATTTGGTTTTAGCGTGGAAGAGTAATTGCTTCTCCCTTCTTTTGTAAGAAAAGGGAAGAGTACCATTGAGGAGGTCCAATTAATCGCTAAAAGACACACAGTAGGTTCCATTAAGGAACAGAGTAGGTGGAAAAGAATAGAACTTTTTTACGAGATGGTTCCGAATAAATCATTCTAATTGCTGTTTTAACTGTTCGTGTAAGTGCTTGGAAAGGGCGGGGTTTTTTTTCTTCACTTTCACAAATATTTGAAGAGTTTTACGAGTAAATGGGTTCGCCTTTGAAGTGAGTATACACCTGGAAGAGTTCTACGAACGATTTGATTAAGAAAAAAAAAAAAGGATGGGAGAGGGATTAAAAATTCAAATGGATATTGGACAGATGAACGCAATTAATCACCAAGTATCCTTTAAATCCGTTTTTTTTCTGTTTCGAGAGACACAGGAAGAGATTGATTTAAAGTCAGCTTAATTCTTCTGGGCGATTTGTTGTCCAGTCAACTGAATGTTCGAATTGCTTGAACAATGGACACTATATTATTTAATTGCGAGCATAAATGTCACTAAATAAGATCCTTCCTGTAGCATCATCCAATCCTAAACTATTTGCTTATAATTCTTAATTCATCGTCAGATCACCACGTATCAAGGATATGACAGTCGATCGCTCTGGATTCATAGCACTCCGCTGTCAGGCAGAATGAACCATTCAATTTAGATGATGATAGCCAAAACTCCCATCCACCTGATCAAAGCGAAATGAGTAATATCAAAGCTAAGTCCAACAAGGCTGCTGTACCTGACGGTCTACCCTCAGAGCTATTTAACCCAATTCATGCCAAATGCCAAAGGCAATTCTGTCCCGGATTCGGAAAGGGCAGAAAAAATTACGATAGAACATGTTTCTTAGAAAGATTTGGTTGATTGACTCACTAAAAAGCAAACGATTGAAAACAGTATTGTATTTTTTTGTATTTATTAAGAATTTAATATGCTTATACATTAAGATGAAATATCTTCATCATCTTGGTCTTGACGGGTAGGTAATGTTGTGTTGTCCAGAGAACTCGTAGCACACAGGTAGTAATGTGGCCATCCCAAGATAAGGTGCGATTGAAGGTTAATCCAAGGATTCTCGCAGACTCAACAAAGTCGATGTTGCACTGCCCTAGTTTGATGGCTGGAAGTATTGAGGTATCCAGGTATAAAGCAAGTGACTTGGATTTGCAGTCAAAAAAATGTATGCCATTTGGCATGAAACGGGTTAAAGCACCTGGAGATGACTTGGTAGAGAGCATACACCAACTCATCTCTAAGATTTGGTCAGATTAAAGTATGCCATCGTTTGCCCGATCCACAAGAAAGGAAAACCCCTCAACTGCTCCAATTATAGAGGCATTAGTCTCCTCAACATCGCCTACAAGAATCGCACGTACAAGTGACGTACAAGTACTGTTATGCGACTTCTTCATCCACAACATGAGGAACGGTCTTTCAAAAGTTCGTTCAACTACTGGCATACGCGGACGTGGTAGAAAACAGCGAGCTATCACCTATGTGCTTGCGAGTATAGAAATACTTACTTAGTTGGCGCTACAGTTCGAGGTGAACCGGGGCCTGCTTCTCGCAACCATTTGTGTGTGCGTGTTATATTTTTGCACGAATGGAAGGGACCTACAGTTTTTTGCCGACTCCGAACGGCGAGTTGAGAAGCTCAATCATGACAAATGATACTCTTTGATGCTTGTCAGGCATTCGAAAGAGGTGGTACCGTGAAAAAACTCTTTTAGGTGTTAGACCCGGCCAGGAGTTGAACCCGGGCAGCATTGCGTGGTAGTCCAACGCACTAGCCACCAGGGCCACGGCGACCACTATAGAAATGGAAGCGGCTAAAATGGGTTTGGCGGTAAACGAGGGAATATGCTGTTAATGAAAAGGGACAATCAACATCTACGAATTGGACAGAACGTAACAATAGAGAGTTACAACTTTGAGGTAGTAAATGACTTTGTCTACCTCGGCTCTGCTATAACATCAAAAAATTACATCTCATCGGCAAGCAAAGGAAGGATTAATCTTGCCAATAGCTGTTTCTTTGAGCGTAAAGTGCGCCTTTTTGATCCACAACCTCAAGTTACCCGTTAATTAGAATGTAGTTTAAGATATGTGGGGTTTAGGAAGAAGATCAGTTCTACAATCCTTTTCTCTGTTATCTCTTTAAGGTTGTTGAAGAAAAGTTTGCCCAGTACAATGCGTTTGCACAGAAAATGTTTAAGCGACTCTTTTTAATTTTCATCGTAGCAGCTTCGGCAGAAGTTGTTGTGAGGGATCACAAGTTTGGCTGTATGATTCCCCATTGGCCAGTGCCCTGTACTAACTGCTACTACTCTTCCGATGACTACGCGGGTTCATTGTAGTAGCTCGTTAGTTTTTGCCTTTTTTTTAATTTGGCCATATCTTTCTGGATATGACGTAGTTAGTAAGTCTGGACTAGTTTTAGGAAGTGTGAGAGTATATTAACAGCACCTATAGGAATATGAACGTTTTCCGCCAGTGAGCTGTTAAGGGCTGACCCTTGCCTGGCTAGTTCGTCGGCTCGCTCGTTCCCTTCTACAGCACTATGTCCTGGAACGCAGAGAAGAGTGACTCTAGCCTGGTTGCACAACCAGTTGAGTTTTTCTTGGCATAAATCTACCAGTTTCGATAAAGTGATTGACGAGTAAAAGGGCGTTAATTGCGGCTTTGGCTATCTGTAATAATAGCGATGTTGTGTTTGGGTGTTTTGACATGCCTCGAGGATCGCTAGTAGCTCCGCCTGGAAGAGGAAGACGCCAGCGAAATTCGGTGGGGGATAGGATTTCGACATGCCGAAAAAATGCCTCCGCTCTCTCTCGCTTCTATTCCTCTCTGCTTGGAAAGCTAGGAGTTGGAGACCGAGACATAACCAGATCATATTTGGTATTGTGTCCAGGATTTTACTGTGTCCATATGGCTAAGTAGTCCAACAGCCAGATACCTTGAGTCGGACTGCACTGTACAGCGGTCATTTTGATATGAAGGTCAAGAGGCAGAAGGTGCAATAGCACAGTGTGAGCAGCAGTTGGGCATGTCCTCAATGCACCTGTGATGGCTAAGCTTGCCGTTCTTGGACTCTTCTGATTTTGTTGAGGTTATGCTTTTTCACACTATTGACCCTAAGGTGAGAATTGGACGCACTACACCTGTGTACATCCATAGTGTCATCTTTGGCTCCAGTCCCCATTTTTTTGCCAAAGGTGCATGCTTTCTTGACCCGCCAATCTATGTTCTTCTTTCAGCTAAGTTAAGAGTCAAGGACGATGCTCACGGTTCTTTTTGTTTGATTTTGGCAGATATGTGTGGGTTGTGTAGTAAGCCTTAAGTGGAAATTCATTAATCTCTGATTTATGCAGTGTAATGTTTCTTGCGACAATAATTTTGGTCCTTAAAAAAATTCAAAACAAATGTTTCCCGAATTGAAAGCAAAGAGGAATATGTATTTCTTGTTACCATCCCAATACTATTGAACGTTTTGTGTATAGTCTCAGAGGTTGTTAAACCTTCACTGTGCCATTTACAGCGTTGCTTAAGTACTTCCTAATTCGCATATATTCCACATTATAACACCCAGTACAAGTCATAAACCATGGGGGAAACGACTTGCCAAGAAATTATCCGTCACAAAACAGCATCTCCATGTAAACTCATTCATAACATGGAAGTGTTTTGGCTTAAATGGAGGAAGACGCGCGGAAGAGAATGCAAAACATCTGGAACATTGCCAGAAATCCATCAAACATACACAAACAAGGAATAAGGGAGAGATAGGCACTAATGTGCGAATTATCAAATGAACTTGGGCAAAGTATCTGCAGTTAAATGCATTTCAGACCATTGAACCTAATTTCCGTTGATTAAGGACGATTTTCTCTCTCGCATTCGTACCATTCTCCACACCCCCTTTCAATTTTTAATTATTCCCAACTCGTACTTTATTACTTTTCTCTTTGTAATGTAAAATGAGTTTTCATTCCCACGGGAGTGATACTAGCACGAATAAAAAACAAAAAGCGCACTTCGAACAATGACTGTGAAATAATTCATTGAGTACAAAGCCCCACGAGTAGTAGTGCTATAATAAATCAATAACGGGCTATAATACGGGTATATCTATGTATAATTCTCAGAATATTTATGTACATATATTGTTTATCATGTTACTGTCTCTAGATAAAAAATAAAAAATAAAACACATCAAGGGAAATAAGCGCTAAACAGATCCCCAGCTCATAGTGTACTACGAGTATCCAAACGTTTCTAACCCATACCAGTTGCGGGACATTAAATTCAATAAATTCGAAGAGCAATTTAAAATTTTTTTTATAATACAAATTCCAACAAAGCGAGTACAAAACAACAATTTCGCTATAAAACAAGGAAAATGAGCATTGAACCAGTGAACCCACAGTAGATGGTTGGGATGGAACTTGAAGATGGTAGACGCGAAAGTGGATTTATTAGTTATAATTCAATCCAGCAAAAAGTTGACCCTGAATAGATTCCTAGAAGACCGACAAGCTTTTCTGGAAAGTTATAAAATACAAGCGGATATCTAGCGTTCGTTGCTACTCTTTATTTCACATTGATTTTTTTTTCACTGCTCTTATGCCGATACAATGCTGCATGCGTTGATTATAATGAAAATGGATATTACTCGAAACTTCTTACGCGAATAAGAATGAAGCTGCTCTGCTTATCTAGTTTTATATGACGGTGGCCACACGGTCATGGGCATAATAGGAATTGAAAAGTTACCCGTGGCTACACACAAAATGTGTGGATGGGAACGCTTTGAAAACAGAACACATCATCTCCGTGCTCCGTCCTGCATAGAGAATTAAATTTTTGAGTATTCCGTGATGTGAACCGGAACCCTCCCACAGTCGGAAAAAAATGAAAAAATGTATGAGAAATGAAACGCTGTGAGAAAAGAACATGCATCTTCCACCGAGAATTATTATTCAAACTGAACTTTCGGTGTATTTTTGGTGAAACCAATCCTTCTCTTTTTAACTCACATAAAATCTCACTGGACACAATCGGTATGGAAATGATCGTGTAGCCAGCCAATGTACAGTGTTCCACAAAAGTCTGCGTACAGCGATGAAACTCTGATAATCAACGACGTTATTCATTAACGGAAAATATTTTATATTTGAAGTGAATGTATATCAGTAGAACAATATACCACGCATTCATTTCGAATAAAATATAAATAATCTTATTATTAATTTAAGAAAAAAATAATAAAAATAGAAAAAAGTCATCGAATTCATTCCACAAAAGTCTGCGTACAGCTGCAGATATATACTGCTTGAAGGTCTTCTAAGAAACGGTAAACGTTTTTTCATAAGAAATGAACACGCTACGTGGTGGTTTGGATGTACTGCTTATGATATGGAATAGTTATTTTTAGACATTCAGCTTAGATCAACGAACTAAATGCCAAATAAACAATTTAGTGTGTCTGAAAGGCAGTTGATTCTTAATTTGTATATAAAATAACAAAAGTAAAACAAAAAATATCCGAATCAGCTTCAAGAAGCCAGTCAACTATCCAAAGAACAATAAACCGCTTTAGGAATGATGGTCAGGTCAAACCAAAGCCAAGATCGTCGGAGACGTCAAAACCAAGCGTTAAATCCAAAGTTTACCACCAAGACAGTGAAACACGGAGTAGGAGGTTTGATGGTATGGGGCTGTATTTCTACATCGGGGGTCGGAAAGCTGGAATTTATTGAAGGAATTATGGACCAGTTCAAGTACATTTATATTCTCAAACAAAATTGAAAAAAGAACTCAAAACTGGGAATTTCGGATTATTTACACTTCCAAGAATATAATGACCACAAACATACGGCCCATAATGTGCGTTTGTGGCTATTGTTTAACGCTCTCACATAATCTAAACGCAACCACACAGTCCAGACCTCAATCCTATTGAGTACCTGTAGGAATAATAAGAACGCAGAATCCGAACGCACGAAAAACGGAATAAAGCGCAACTTAAAAAGGCATTATTGTCTGAAAGGAGATTAATATGTTGTTCCTGTACAGAAAAACTGGTAGCTTATATGCCAGGTCGTTTGAAAGAGGTTATAAAGTTGAAAGGATATCCGACTTAAAATTGACTATAAATGTAAAAAGATAAATTTACTTTTTATTTAGATAAGTTAATTGTTCAACCTTTCCTTTACAGCTGTACGCAGACTTTTGTGGAGTGAATGCGACGACTTTTTTCTGTTTTAATTATTTTTTTCTTAAATAAATAATAAAACATTTTTTTTTTAGATTGGCAACGCGGACCGCTGACATTCAAACGCCTTTAAAATAGCTCTGTAATTTTTTGTTAAATTTTAAGTTTTTAGCGCTTATTTTCAACAGAAAACTAATAGGATTCGATCAGTGTTCTCATAAAAAGTGCCTGTTTCCAAAATTAGGTGCGTCGACTGTATTCCTATATTTAAAACACGATTCAGACACTTGCAATGAGCAACGGTTCAAACAGGCAGAGAACACCTCCAAAAAAAACAATAACACGCCGCTAACTAGTGCACCGCACCCACACAACCCCCAGCAACATAAAAGACGTATTGTTGAGACCTCCCCCCTCTCCGGAATTGACTCACAACACTGCGACTTCGGATAATCGGAATGCTGCTGTTGGGAATATGTCCGTTTTCGAACTAAAATCATTGATGGTGAATTCAATGGCGAATTTGTTGGACGAGAAATTAAAAAATCTGCCGACCAGAGAAGACCTAGAAGAAATTACTACCGAACTTAAAGCACTGCAATTGAGTAACTCTACGCTGCAAACACAAGTTCAACAAATGGAAAGTCGATGTGCTATGTTGGAACGAAAAGTGGACTTTCTGGAGAGAAAAGCAAATGAAAGAAATATAGTGGTGCATTTGCCGGTACAAACTGATGTGGATGCAGCAATAAAAGCGAAAGAATTATGCTTGGAATTGCTAGATACAACGGATTCTTCACAAGTGATAGATACACGGGCTTTACGCACCAACAACAATATTGCGAATGTCATTGTAAAACAACGGAAAAGAGAGGACGTGAACCGCATATTAAACTTGGCACCTAAATTTCGCAGCACTGGCGTCTCCATGCACAGGGACTATACTGTAGCATCACGTGAAAAAAGGAAACGATTATTAAAATTAAAAACCGATATTCTACTGAAGAACAAAAATTTAAAAGTTAAAGTTCGAGGGCATACTCTTAAAATTGGAAACCAAGAGTTCTACTACGATGACAACAATAGCTTGCGATGTGATGGAGAATGCGGAATGTCAAAACTGCAACAGATGGTCAATGACAGCACTTTAGCAGTGACAGGTGTAGCCGAAATTAATTATGATGCAAATGCAATGGCAACCACCAGTAACTTCCAAACTGCAGGTCCAGTGTCTCAAAATCGTTTTTAATTGTAATGCCGTCTGCCGTATTACCGTAAATAATAATTGTTTTAAAAAAAAAGTATTTAAAATATTATCACATAATGTAGCTGGCTTAAGTAATAAATCCTTGTTTAGTGAATTTTACAATTTCATAAATCAGTTTGAATTTATTTTTTTATACGAAACATATCTGGTAGAGGGTAATTTTAGTAGTTTTGAAAATAAGGTTTTGAAGTACGAGTATAAGTGGATTCCGGCATCGAGACAACACGAGAGGGGAAGGGCCAGTGGAGGCTGCTTCTTTGGTTATAAGAGAGAGCTAGGTGACATTGACTGCGAATTTAAAGTTTCGGATAATATGATATACTTAGAATTCGATATATACTGGGAATTCGATAAGAAGAAATTCTGCTTAATACCATCGTATCTTAATTGCAACCATTGGCAGAGAGATTTCGAGAAGTTACAAGATATAGTGACGCACTGTGACAACTCCAACATCAGCATAATAGGTGACTTGAATGCACGAGTGGGCTTGAAAGACGGTTTAGGAACCAACTTAGCTGGAATAAGTAGGCAATCAGAGGATCGAATTTGTAACACCAATGGCCTAAAGCTACTGGATTTCTGCGATTCATTTGGGCTACGAATTTTAAACGGTACAAGTTTGAGTGACAAACGCGGTGAGTTCACATTCGTAGGAGGGCCGGGGACTTCGGTTAATGACTACTGTTTAATAGGTGATGAATGGAACACCTACATAACTGACTTGGAAGTAAAGCAAGTTACATATTCAGATCATCTCCCGATTGTAGTTTCTTTTGAGATCATGGTAGCTGACAATATGAGTTTGAGTACAAGGAATATGAATTGCCTCCCAAAGATTATATGGAACAAATCGAAAGCGTTGACCTACGGAAATATTATATAGGAAAAACTACAAGGGCAACAGGATGTTGACCTTGATAGAATCGAGGAAATAATAAAGGAATTGTGCCCAATCATGAAACAACCAACAAATAGGAAGAAGCAATTTAAGGAACCGTGGTTTGATACTGAATGTGAAAAGGCTAGGAAACTATCATTCGACTGGCTCAGGCTATTTCGAACTTTTAATGAAAGTGTTATGAAAAATTCATATATCAAAGCCAACAGGGAGTTTAAGACACTTTGCAGAGAGAAACGGAAAACGTATTATGAGTCAGAGGCACGAAGGCTGGCGCAGTGTAGTAGTGCTTCGGTATTCTGGAAATTGGCTAAGAGACTTAATGGCGGAAGGTATGTCATATGCAGAGACCTAAGCCCGGACATCCTGCAAACCCATTTTGATAAGCTTCTGAACCCATCTAGCGGTACGACGAGTATTCATTACTCTATTCCTGGCTTTTATAATGAAATTTTGGATAGACCGATTATTTTGCAAGAAGTTACTGCTGCATTAAGCAGTCTTAAGGATGGCAAGGCTGCAGGATCGGATGGGATACCTTGCGAATTCTACAAATACACTACCGACGAGCTTAGTACCAAACTGACTTACCTTTTCAATGAAATTTTAGATAATAGAACTGTCCCACAACGTTTCAAAGAAGCTCTAATTTTTCCAATATACAAAAAAGGCGGCACTACAGACCCAGCGAACTATAGAGGCATCTCCTTTTTAAATTCGTCCTATAAGATTTTTACCGCCATATTGCAGAGTAGAATAAATTTATGGATAAAGACCAATAACTTACTCAAAGAATACCAAGCGGGTTTTCGGCCAGGATATTCGACTGTTGATTACGTGTTTGTCTTAAATAGTATTGTAGAGTCTTTTATCTGCAAGAATAAAAAACTGTATGTATTCTTCGTCGACTTTAAAGCAGCGTTTGATTCGGTGGACCGAAATGCCCTATTCTTTAAGCTATATAAGATGGGAATGTCCTTAAAGTTCGGAAGAGTAATACAAAACTTATATGTCGATACCAAATCTGCCGTATGGAATGGAGAGGTGTTATCGGAATGGTTTTACTCGCGGTCAGGGGTAAGACAAGGATGTGCTTTGAGCCCAAGTTTATTTGCTCTTTTCATCGAGGATATTGTGGATACTTTTATTAGATATATAATATATATCTAATAAAAAAGCTGTCCTTCAAACAATCCGAACAAAAACAGGATGGTACAACGATTGGCTGGAACTAGCAAATGGGTTTGGAATGGAGCTAAATCTCGAGGATTCAAGAAGCTGGAAGCCCAAACTTTACCATTTGATCGAATGTATGGATAAACAGATAAGACATAAATATCTTAAAGACGCAACAGGCTCACTCCATAGAGCTATCTACAGCAGACTCTGTCACAATCTGGAAAAAAAAAAATATTTTCGTGATGAACATAGCATTGAGGAAATATCCACGGTGCTAAAGTTGCGTGGTGAGCTCCTCAAACTTAATTATATCCCACATAGGGAGGATTTACCCATACTCTGCAGCATGTGTAATTTGACGGAGAGAGAAGATGTCTTGCATTTTATTGGCCGGTGTCCTGTTCTGAAGGAGACGAGGAGATCGATATTCGAAAGGGATGTTTTATCGGAAAATCAAGTCCTTCAAATATTAAATGGAAGCGACGTCGCAAGAATAACTAGGTACTGCAAAATTGCTCTTCAATATAGGGAGAGAATCTCGAATGAAAGTTTTTAAAATAAAAAAAAATTACTTTGCTATTAACCTTTTTTTTTATTTTATCTTTTTTTGAATTAGTTTTGAAATTTTTAGATTTGTCAATCAGGCAGACGGCAATGCCATGCAAATTGATTTTTGAATTATAAATATTGTTCTGTTTTCACAATAGTATACAAATAAAAAATCCTTTCTATCTATCTATCTATCTAATAAAAAAATTTAAACTTTGTTCAAAATGAATGCCAAATAACTATTTGAACATTGTATTCGAAACACAGAAAACGCACAACCATATGTACATATGTATGTACATATTAACAGCATTACCGCCACCAAATGGGTACCTGTCTGTACAATGCTATCACTGATCTACATATAACCAATACATGTCTACCCGCTTTGGTTTGATAATTTTTATTCCTACTCGTTATATACTTGTGTTCATTATTGTATATAGTATGTACGTATTCCGGTATAGCGCTCATCGTTGAATTTCACGTTTCACCCTTCTTGTCACCATACTAAGGAACAAAGATAGTCGACGGCGACGCCAAATTAAGCACGCATACACATTACCCACACTATTACGTCACCCACTGCTGCGTGGCTGTTGGCTGCGGTCTCCACTGATGGAAAATTTTTGGCTATGACTTTATGAATTGTTTTGAGCATGGCTCAGCTTCAAGATAACGCAGAAGGATGATTATAGCTCAAAGCAATGAGTGGAAAATATACTTAGAGTCGTTTGGGGTAAGAGAGCGCAGCGGGTAAGTGTACGCAGTGCCATTTTCTCCAGCTGTGAAAGAATTAGCAGAAATCGCTAAATGAGAAAATGTGAGCTTCACTAACCGCCAATGAAAAACAACTTCTACGAAAATTTTCCAATTGACAGTACAAAGAAAAACAACAAGAAAAAAAAAAGTATTTTTAAAAGTGTGTCAGGAAAGGAAATTTTTGGGCTATTACCTACTGTCGTAAGATGCAACGAGCACATCATAGTCGTAGGCGATAGGTCGTAGCTCGTAGCTGAACTATCTTTCTGTTTTCGTTTTTCCAGAAAAATGCCTTGTATCTTCCAAACACAAACGGAAAAGAAATTGATAACCCAAAAGCAAATCTGCGAGGTTAGGGAGCTGATTTAAAATGGAAGCAGCCGATGAAAGGCTGCCGAAGAACTTGGTTTGAGCGAAAGCACAGTTTCAAACCATTTAAACTACAAAAACTGTGACTTAAACTGGTTGCGCACTCTTACCTATGCCTCTGCGCACTCTTACCCTGACATCGGGGCAAGAGTACGCAACTTGACTTACTTTGGTTTTTTGAGCAAAACATATGAAACATTATTAATTTGTTCCTTAAATATAGTGCTACCAACTAATAGGCTCTTTTGTTTGTTATCTGTTGTAAATTTGTCAGAATTTAAGCCCGAAGTCCAGAATGCGCACTCTTGCCCCGAACGACTATAATCTACCTACTGTTTTGTTTTTCGATCCGATAAGCTATGAGGATAAGTTAGGAGCTGTTTAGACATAAAAATAGCTTTTTACCCCCTTTCTGCCTCTTGCTCAGCTCCTAGCACACCGATGTTGACCAAACTCAGAAAAATAACAAAATTTGAACTCAATCGCATCGGTAGTTTCGAAGTCTAAAGATACATACAAACAATGTTTAAGTTTTGTAAATATAGACTTGCAGATATAATTTTAATTCTGTGAAGTTTGTGTTCAGTCAAAGTATGGCAGTTTTAGAATACGTCAAAAATGTGAACTTGTTTTTAGAATTTGTGCAGTTCGCCAAATAATTATGGTTGGGCATGTACAGTACACACTATTGTTCGTGTTTCGCCTTATAACGACGTCAACTTGGCAAATTTTGGGAAAAAGACTTGGATCCTCATTTGAAAAAATACTAACCTATGTGGAAGAGTTGCTTCTGTTGGTAATATGTAAGTGATCAAGCTCACATCTTAAGAAAGTTTTGAGTTTTTGTTTTTTTTTCAAGTTCAAAGACTAATATCGATTCTATATGAAAATCGGGAGCACCCTTATTATTGAAGGATGAGATGCACCGCGACCTTAAGATTTATTGTGCCCACAAAGTATGCGGCAGCCCCTTTCCTGGCAAGTTTGTCCACTTCTTCATTACCAGGTGTCCTGGTGACGTTGTTTCGTTCGCCCAGTCTATTTAGTTTATCTAAGCATTCCCACACGATTCTAGATTTGATGATCTGAGCCCCGATTGCCTTGATAATTGCTGGCTGTCTGACATTATCGCTATGTCTCGTCTGCTTTAGCGTTTATCAGTTCCGGGGCCAAACATTTCTTCCTCACTTCTTGAACCATCCGTGTACCATTCAATGGTATGAGGGTTCAGCCTGCAGATTCTAGACCCATACTTGTGTATGGCGACCGAATAGTGCTTATGTGAGAAACCACTATTTCAGGGCTGTTCTGAAGAGCTCAGCCCTCAGTCCGCATAAGAAAAACCAAATTCCAATGCTCCGTGGCCTTTGCGAGATAAAACTATGGTATATGGACAATAATCTTTAGATGGAAGCACCTGTGCGGCCGTTCGGAAACGCAATTAAAGTAATACGTACAAAACCCCGTCATATGTATATTACAGTTAAATGCTGCACAAATTGCTGCTCTCTGTAGTGCCTCGGTTATTCTTTGCCCAGCAGTAGGTACAATCTGAAGTCTTAATTCATTTCACAAATTCAGAGTCAGGGCTTAAAAGTACTCGTACAATTTATATTTTTTGTTTTATTTGATCATACCTTGTTGTCCAGGAAAACCTTGTTGTGAGCATTATGCAGTAGAAGGTCAACTTTCACTCAGTGTAACGGCCTAAATACCATCTCATTTTACCTTCTAATATATACAACGATGTTGCTCATACACAGAAGTTTTAGACTATATGTACATAAACAACAAGATTCCATACTAAAAATAAAATAGGAAAAAAAAAAAAGATTTCCTGAATTCTGTGTAATATCCAAACCCGTGTGTGTATACGAACATAAAAGCGAAACTAAACCAAACGAAGTCTCACTAAATTTACGAAATTACGTTCAATATAAATGTGTACTTGTCATTAGACGTCTAACCAAATAAACGACTCAACCGACCCAGGATTTTTTATATACGCACGAAAAAAAACCCTTTTGCCAAAACTTAATTTTCCTTGAAAAGTATGGCAATACCCTTTTCTGTTATTTTATTACGATAGAATGCCAGTAATTAAGTTCACAACTGTGTCGTGTGGACATGCTCATATGTGTGGTTCTGTTTCATTTGCCATTTAAGAGAAAAGAGCTGAAATTGGGTTACTGTCAAAATAAACTATATTGCACATATGTATGTCTACAAATAGGCTATTTTGAATGTTTATCTATTGCTTGATGTTTTCTGATAGCTTATCCGCAGGCAAGTGCGCTTACAAGCAAGTGTATATGTAACAAAACCGTGAGATTCCTTCTTCAATGAAAAGTCCAGGTGGCCCTTAAAAAACCGCTATTCATAGAGATTAACACCTGTTTGAGCCTTCAGCTTCTTTTGCTGTTGGGTATGAAATGCGTGCTCTACTTTTTACTGATGATCAGCAGAAGGGTTTAAAAAGTCGAGCGAATGCTCATCAAAATACTTTTGAAAAAAAATTCGAGTAAGAGGAAAAATCGAGTTAGAGGGACCTTGAGTTTGGAGAAGTTGACTATTCATTCCTTTTTCCTTTGAGAACATCACACAAGTAAGGAAAAGATCTATACAGTTCTATGACTTCAGTCCAAAATTCTTTATCTCTTACGGAGACCAGTTTAGCACATTAAACCATTTCAACCTATTGGGTATTTAAATACCCAAGAAAATGGTAACACTTAAAAAATTCTGGCGTAGGCCCGGTGAGAGATATCGCGGTAAAATTTGTTTTATAGTAAAGAGGAAGGGTAGGTGCACCAAGAAAAAAATAAAACAATGTAATTTTTCGTGGCCTACTTATAGATTTTTACAGGTAAGATTCGCGGTTTTTTTTTCGAGGAAAATGCTGGCGAAAAGTGCTGCCAAATTTAGGGAATTGGGAAAAACAAAAATCGCGCACCCTTATCAGATACCTGCAGATGTCCCTTATGCAATGGAGTAAAATCTACACCGATATGTCAACAGACCTAGCTGTCACACCTGGTCTAATGACAATGGGTATTTAAATACCCGACAGCCGTAGGTGTGTACTATTAACACATTTGTTTGCTATATTGAAAAGTTTCATTTGGAGTGAATCAAAGGCCCATTTAAATTGGATTTTATTTTATTTAATTGAGAAATTATGCTGTTTCCTGTTTATTAAGATTTAGCAGTCTCCTTCTGATCTGGGGCAACACCAATATGGTAATCCAGAAAGGAAGGAGGAGGATGCAGGTTCGCCTGGCACTTCAAACAACCGTATTTAGTCCTGCCACCGCATTGGTTACAAACGATGACGAGTATTGCGTTTCTCAATTAAATGATTGGTACGATCGTAGCGCATTGCTATTGAGCACCGGAAACCATCAATCTACCCGGATGATGATAATTGGACTTGGACGGTTCATCGGGCAACAATTGAGCTTCTTCTTCTTATTCTCTCCATTTAAAGGACGAGGTTATGATACTGGTCCGCCTTTGGGGTTCGCCGGTTCGACCTCAAAAAATATCTGCAGGCCTCCGGATTTTGAATCACTACGTCATTGAGGCCAATCAAATGCTGGTGTTTCTGCATTTGTGTGATCCAGGAGTTTTAAGGCCTGCCTCTTTTACGCGATTGTAAGGGAACGTTGATTGCCATTGCCTTTTTGACGGGGTTCATAGCATCCCTCCTTTGAACATGACAATACCAACTGAGCCGGTCATGCTCCAGTTTTTTCGAGCTGCTGTCAATTTGCACTCATACTTTTTGTACATTATCCAGCATTGTGAACAGTGTGTGAGCGCCGGACGCACAAATGCGGTGTAGAGCCTTCCTTTCAGCTTAGGAGACATTTTTTGGTCACAGAAGATGGCAGAGTTTTTCTGCCACTTCATCCACCCTACGCTTACAGATATTTGAACTTTTCACACTTGAGAACCACCACTCCATTCAAGTAAATGTCTGGAATGGGTTGGCATGGATCAGCGAATGGGCAGTACAGATACTCTGTCTTTTTTTGGCTAATAATAATAATAATAACAATATTTGGCTTCAGCAGTCCTAGGTAGAACCAAGCCTAGCTTCCCGCAACCATTTGTGTGTGCGCGTTTATATTTTTTTGCACGAATGGAAGGGACCTACAGTTTTCTGCCGTCTTTGAACGGCGAGTTGTTGGGAAGCTTTACATGACGAATGATACTCTTGAATACTTGTCACGCATTCGGAAGAGGTGGGCACTGTGAAAATTTTCTTTCCTATTGCATACACATTTTCTACCGGATTTCTTCAGATTAGCTGAAGAACTTATTCTAGCGAAGCGTGCCTGATGAAATGTAAATAGAATGACGAAATGACGAAATATATAAACTTCTATGATCCCCAGGGCACATATTTCCAAATTTCATCAAAATCGTACCGATCGCCGATCTATGGGCAGCCTTTAATGGGTTAACGACGACCGTTGTACAACAATTGTAGCGTGTATTTCCAGCTTAGTATTGAATTGAACATTTTTCCCGCAGCCAATACTAGCCCGTTAGCAGCAGTAGGTAGTAAGACCCATCGAAAAGGAGAGGAAAATAATGTTTTTTTTGCTTTCGATATTCACAGAAGAAGAAGGGCCAAATGTCAAACGATGTTTTATGTGTTCTCTGATGACAAAAAATGATAATTAAAAGAAAATGAATGGCAAATAGAAATAAAGGACATTTAATCCAAGCGGAATACTGTAATTGCTTCGTGTTCTCCTGAAATAAAAATGGGGACAGTTATGTAAAAGTATAGTTGTTTGTTTATTTGGAATCGTAACTACAACTGTGCATTCTGTTTTTGTTATTTTTATTGTCAATTTTATGTCGTTGTGTTCTCTACTTTCGTTGTGGCTGCGCATTTATCATCATCATTATCATAATCAGCTAAATACCTATACATTGTCAGAAAATGTCAGTCTTCTCGATGAACGTTTAAAGTTTTGGGCAGTGTTTATCTTTTGAAAGGGAGAAGCGAGTTTAACTAAATTTGACATATTGCCTTCGAACAAAAGCGGCAACGATACAGTGAATGGTAACACTTTTATTAGATTGTAGATGCATCACCAGAGTTGGACATTATATTTCTAACTGATTTAAGGCCCAAGTCGATTGTCTTCAATTTCTGTATCAATTGAATCATTAAATCAAATCATTGACATGGTGGCCTACATTTCCTGTGCACGGCGTCTAATCGATAAATGTGGATCCTCCCCACTACTTGCTTCTGCAGCGGCGATATTTTCTTTAAAATGCACAGTTTACAATCTGGTTGTATCAATAGTTATCAATAACACGTTGTACTGCAGGTTCACTTGGGCGATTGTGTGCACCAAAAAATGAACGAAGCACTCTCTGTAAAATTATCGAATTGAGCCCTGAGTTTGGAAATAAATTTCCACAATTTAATAGCGTTGTTGTGGTATAGTCTTTTGGAGATGATTTCAGAGTATACAAAACACAAATGACATCTTAAACGCGAAAATTGATTCACATTTGACAGATTGTCTCTATTGAAAGCATGGCAGGTTAGCCTAAAAAAAGGCATCACCCTTTAGCTTTATTTAACTAAACATTAAAACAAGCTCTGAAATGCACTGTTGGGAGGATACATTGCGTTCAGAAGATTTCAATCTACAGTTACTCAAGAGCAGCAGTTATTGGTGGATTTTTTTCATTTTTTATAGGATAAGAAAATAGCAAAACAAATGGATTCTATTCAGTGATACAGGACAACCGCTTACTCATAAATGCCTTACACCACAACTTGAATACATAGAAGCTGCCAAAATCACCTATACAGCGCTGGCAAGCTAATTAGCACACCCGTATGGAAATTCAAACTTGCGTTTTTTTCTGCAATTTCTTTTACCTATAAGCGAACAAATGCTTGAGAGTTTAATACGTGCATCAATGGCAAAACTTAATCGAGAAAAAAATATATCGTTTTGCAATACGATTTCGTGCTATATAAGATTTACCGTAAGTGTTTGTGTTTTACAGTGGTATTTAAATTAGCACACCCAAGCATCCAAGTAAGTTTTTACTGAAAAAAACAAATTCTGTGATCAGAGCTAATTTTTTTCGAATCTCCCTTAGTTGTTCATTATTTTTTTAAGATTTGAGAATAAAAATGGGGAAAAAAAGAGTTCAATGAAGGCAGAAGATGAAGATTAATCGGCTTTTTACCAAAAAAAAAGTACAGAATGCACTTAAGCATTGCCATTAGCATGGGGTTTTTGCAAATCAGAAACAATCCAGGTCAAAAAATCCGGTCAAGTGCAAGTTATACTTGCGCAATAAGTGTTCCGTACTGTATCAGTTATTTTAACTACATACATATGTATGTCATAGATTTATGTTGATAGATCTATATGAACCCTTTCTTTACGATACGATTTCTACTAAAGATACAATGATACTTTGTTCGATACTCACATATATGTACAAACATAAAAACATATATAGGTACATATATGTACATATGCACTTGTATATCTGCAGACACAAGAAAGTACATGTGTACCTACATACATAGTTTTATGGTGCACAGCACATTTCAATACAAATAAATTGAGCACAATTTGCGAAAAATAAATTCAAATTTGTACCTACATAAATGTATACCAACAAGTAAGTTGAACAAATTACCTACATATGCATGTATGTATGTACATATGTCTCTGATGTCCTTTCTCATCTGCTCAGAAGAATAGTTATACACACACACAAAGTAAAAGAAAAAAAAAAAAACAACAAATAAAGCATGTATATACATACATACATATATACCTACATAATATGTTCATATGTATATGTATTTACAAGAAATGTACGCTTGTGCATCAGATTTAATTTTTCGTCTCGTTATTCGTTCAATTGCATTAACTGCGTATTTTGCGATTTGTCTCCCTCTCTGTGGCTGTATATACACAAATTCAATTTTTTCCAATATAGTAAAAGTAGAGACACCTACATTATAATAGGAAACCATCAAGCTTCCTTTATGTGTTATATTATGTATCATTGGTTTAAGTCTTAGGTCAATAGTTATCCGGTAGGAATATGCCACGAAAATTCGCTGCGGGTGTAACACTTTTGCCATCAATTATTCAATTTTTACTCTCGTATCTACTTTTAGGCGTTGTGATATTTTTCTGGGTATGTAAACAGTAGGGTAGTTGAAATTAAAAAATGAATTAAAAAAAAACGGTTGAAGTAGGGCAGTCGTGAGAATTATGTTTCCATCTACACTTTATTCTCAATGTTTGTGATTTTATTCAGATTTTTCTGAGCGATATTTTCGGAGAAAAAGCTCGGGACAGCAAGTTGTAACGTTTTGTGAAAATTTGTTAAGAAACTACCCCCCCAAAGTCGAAATTCAGCTTTTTAAGTTCTGGTCTGTGTTTAGGCCACTAATTGCTACAACTGTTCCAAATTTCAATAGTCTAGGTTAAGTAGTCTCTGAGAAAAAGGCCTGTGACAGACAGACTGACAGACAGACAGACACCGAACTGATTCCATTAGTGTTCCGTTTTGGTACGGACGGAACACTAAAAAGACCTAAAAACATGAGTCCGATAGTCAGACATACCCTTAGGCACCCCTTCGCCTCTTCAATGGAAATAAGAGCTCAAATGCACCAAAATTGCTGTGTGAATATATCAGCTAGGACTGTTAGAGCTCGGCTTTTGCAAAATAATCTTCGAGGATGCCAGAATCTCTAAAAACCGAAGGTTTCATAGCCTAATCCAAAACAACGGCTGGATTTCGGAAAATGCCATATCTTCAAAAGTCAGTTTCTCTGGAATTCTGTCATCCGGAGTGATGAATCCAAATTTAATCTGTATGGAACCGATGACAGAACCTACGTACGACATCCTCACAACAAGGATTTGGACCCAAAGTACACTTCGAAGTCGGTTAAGTGTGGAGGTGCTGCTTTACCACGAATGGTGTTGGGCCAATAGTCCAAGTTAAACGAAAAATGGATGGGCTTATGTACCAGAGCATATTGGCCAACAATTTGGTACATTTTTATGATGATTTTCCACTTGCAATACATCGGCAAATTGTGTTTCAGCAAGACAATGCCCCATGCCATACGTGCCGTACAGTTAAGGACTGGTTTGATGCAAACGATGTTACCGTTCTGACTTGGCCCCACAAAGCCCGGATATCAATCCAATAGAAAATTTATGGGTCATCGTCAAACGACGTGTAATGGCATTAAAACCAACAACAGCAAACGCGTTATGGACCACTTTTCGGGAAGACTGGTACAAAATTCCTCCTGAAGTCTGTTCTGACCTAATGGCGTCATTAAGTAGGAGATATGCTGCCGTTATTGTTCAGAAAGGATACTCAACCTAGTATTAAGTATATCTGAATAACCAAAATCACATTTAAATTACTTTTAAGTTGTTCTCACTATTTTTCAAACTCTCTAAGTATAATTTTAGAGAGCAGCTACCTCACATAATAACACGACCACAAAGCATTGATCTTAATCATTGTTTATTTTTCTCGAAATTATAGTTACATTTACTGTTTTCGGTTTTTTATATTTCGTAAAATATAATATTGTGTTCAAATAAAACTAAATATTTGTATTTGGAATGCGTTAATGAACTTTTTTAATGCATTTTGTCGCCAGAAAGAAAAATTCCAATGGGTGTGCTAATTAGCTTGCCACCCCTGTATATGTAGCAATGTTGATTTCCTTCTCCTTAGATCAAACGCGAAACTTGCGTAACCTACTGTCACAGATAATTAAGTGTACATAGATATCGCACGCCATAGGAAAAAAATGACACATTTTCAGTCAAATGGGACTAACTACTACGTCCCAGTTTGATCGAATTTGGTCGAATCATACAAAGACATGATGTTCTTCCAAATTTTGTTGGTTCAACAAGTTGTTTTTGGTTTTTGCTTATTTGTTTTGTTCTTATGTTTTTATTTTTTGTTTTCCTTTCATTCGTTTTATTTTGCTGTGTGTTTGTTTTTGTTTTTTTTTTATTGTGATTTTTTCGTCATCTGCCCTGCCTTTCAATGCGAGGAGTTTCTTTATATTTTTTGTATTTTTGATTCCCGACAAAATTTCAATTTTTTGATTTTTACTGGTACCTACATAATTATGTAGATAAAACTTTTTTGTATTTTCCAGGCACAATGTTTTCGCAAGAGAACAAGCAAAGTAAAAAAGTTATTTGCGATTCACAGAGCATGAGTTTTGCTCATCAACCCAGTCTGAGTCTCTGATATTTGTTAATCTTATACATTCCAAGGCCATTAACACCTAAAACGCGAATAATAGAAAATAGATTTCCCAAGATATCTCCTAGATGCGCAACTATTTTGCGCTGCGCTGTTTTTTGATGAAAATGCATCTTAAATGAGAAAAAATGGCTACAAATGAATAATTTAAAGTATTGTCCATCGCTATCTACAACTTTTTTTTATTCTGACGGAGGTCGAAAGATCGTTGCGGTAAAAGTGTTCATCTTTTAAGGCTATCCACGAATCAAGCCATTTTTTGATGTCTTCATATGAGCGGAACTGCTGATCAGCCAGACCACCATGTGCCATCGCACGGAACAAGTAATAATCGGACGGCGCAATATCTGAGGAATATGGAGGGTGGGGTAGGTCTTCCCATTTGAGTAGGTTTTTAACGTAGGTTTTTAACGGGTTTGGCAACATGGGGCCAAGCGTTGTTATGCTGTAGAATCACTTTTTCGTGCCTCTGCTCGTATTGTGGCCGTTTTTCGCGCAGTACTCGGCTTAATCGCATCAATTGAAGCCGATACAAGTTGTTCTTGAGTTCAGCACGGATCCTCATCGAGCAATGCCTCCAATTCAGCGCCTTCGAAGGATTTTGGCCTTCCTTTACGCGGACGGTAGTAAACATCGAAATCACCGTCTTTGAAGCGACGGAACCAATCACGACACGTCATCACACTAAGAGCAGCATCTCCGTGAATTTTTTGGAACTATCGATGCACTTTAACCGCCGTTTTCTTCGAATGAAAGAAGAAAATCAACACTTCCCGCAAATGATGATTACTTGGCACAAAATCAGATATTTTCAAACAACCAAAAATATATGACGCCAGTCCAAATATACTTTTTTTTTTTTTTTTTTTTTTTTTTTTTTTGCCGAGGGTAGGTGAAAATCTTCCATAGACACTATGAGAATAGCAAGCGCGTGCTCATAGTAGTGTCAGATTCTTACTGACCAAAAAACACCACCCTTCGATATAAATTTGTTAGATACTGCAACTAAGTTATACTACTTATCAAGCAATTTTTCTATCACGAAATATAAACGTTTGGCAGGTTACTTTCCAATGAAAGATCCTGCATGTTCCACAATTTAGACGCGGTTAATCCTTATCTCGCCAAGTCGAAAGGTTTTGTTCTTTGTAGTCGGCGCAATAAATTGCTCTCATCCAAAATAAGTAGGACTGTATTATTAACATGTCCGATTAGTCGGTTTCTATGTTTTCGCGCGAAGCTTCTACTTTCAGCTTCGATTGTCGGAATTCCGAGATCCCTGTGGATATCGTCGTTTCTAGCATACCACGGTGCTTGGACAATTTCTCTTAGCACTTTATTTTGAAAGGTTTGTAAAATATTGGCATTTGTTTTCTTGGTACAACCCCAAAGTTGTATACCGTAGGTCCACACCGGCTTTAGCACTTGCTTGTATAAAAGCAGTTTGTTCTCGGTACTGAGGTGGGAATGTTTTCCGATCAACCAGTACATTTCTCTATATTTGATATCTAGTTCTTTACGTTTCATTTTCACGTGCGAATTCCACTTCAACCTTGCGTCGAGTGTCATTCCCAGGTATTTGGCTTCATTTGCAAAGGGTATTCGGGCCAAATTTATAAAAATGGGCAAGTCATTAATTTTCCTATAAGTGAAATTCACGTGAACAGATTTAGTTCCGTTAAGGGCGATCCGCCAGTCCTTCGTCCATTCATTTACTTTATTTAATGCGTTTTGCAGTTTGGCAGTCGTTTCCTCGATTGTTTTACCTACCGCTAGGATAGCGGTGTCGTCGGCAAACGTAGCAAGGATAGTGCCATCTTCTTTCGGTATATCACGAGTATATAACAGATAGAGAAGCGGCCCCAGAACGCTTCCTTGCGGTACGCCGGCCGAAATATCTTTGAGTTCTGAGTATTCGTTTCCATTTCTAACACGGAAGAGTCGATTCCCGAGATATGAATTCAAAATCTCGTATAGGTTTGCGGGAAGTACTTGTCGTAGTTTGCATTTCAAGCCATCGTGCCACACCTTATCAAAGGCTTGCGAGACGTCAAGAAATACGGTTGAGCATATCTTTTTTTCTTCTAGTGCTTTTTCGATTACGTTAGTAATTCTATGCACCTGGTCAATCGTCGAATGTTTACTTCTGAACCCAAACTGGTGGTCAGGTATTAGATTATTTGCTTCTATAACCGGTTGGAGACGCCTTAGTAATATCCTCTCGAAAATTTTGGATATGACTGGAAGAAGCGATATTGGTCTGTATGATTTTACATCATATGACGGTTTTCCTGGTTTTAAAACCATTATGACTTCCGCAACTTTCCATTGGCTCGGTACGTGTTTTAATCTGAGTGCAGCATTTATAATATGGAGAAGCTTAATTAATGCTTTTCTAGGTAAGGCTTTGAGAATTTCTCCCTTAATCAAATCATAACCAGGAGCTTTCTTAGGTTTTAGTTTCGCGATCTCACGTTCGAGTTCTCTAAGCGTCGCAGATCTGCGCGTTAAATCGTCAGATGGTGGAACTACCATCCTTGTGATGTTGATGTTGTCATGAACCACTTGACCAACGTTCGGTTTAAAGGTTTCTTCCAAATAGGCGGCAAAAATATCCGCTTTTTCTTTATCTTCCCTTGCCCATTCATTTTGATTTATTTTAAGTGGCGGCGCAGGGATTTTGGGCCTTTTGGTGCCTTTTACGGCTTTCTAATGTGTCAAAACGGTTTGTTTACCATATATCTAAGCTCGGTTCATGACGTTTTGGATCTGTCAAAATCTAGCAGTACTAACTGCTGGAGCCATCTATTGACAAACAGTGAGAACAGTGTATTTCAAAATCATATCTTAGTAATAACGCCGTTCATTGTCTGTTCAATTCCTTTTAAAAAAAAGTTTCTTGGAGGATTAGTAGATTCTAGTAGGTACGTACATACTTATGTATTGCTTTTGTAAGACAGAAATTGTTTAACTTTGTAGTTATTTTTTTTAAATTATTTATTAAAATAATGGTAAAAGATTTTGAGAAAAATTGAGAGCGGGCTCTAATCTCAACATCATCGTTTCATTTCATCTTGTATCGTACTTTTGAGTTTGAGTTAGTCGGCAGTTCCTCTACTTTCCTTGCCAACTCATAGGCAAACTCGTTGCTTTCTACAACAGACTGACCAGGCACCCAACATAGTCTTACCTGGTTCTGCATACCGCATAGTGCCCTTAGCATTATTTAGCAGCTCCTGACTTGTGCCGATTTGGTAGTGAATTAATCTGGCTCCGCAATTGCAACCTGACTGTCAGTGTTAATAACAATATCTGGATAATCGTTTCATTATCAGGAAGTACGGTTAGAACTTCTGCCTAAAAGACGCTGCAGGTATCCAGGAATCTAAAGCACACGCTTAGCTCTGGTTCCATGCAGTAGTCCGTGAGGACTATAGTCACAGTGTCTGTATTCCGATTCCGAGTAACTGTATTATTCGTCCACTATACCCGCACAGGTCTAATAAAAAATTAGGTCTAGAAAAGTAAAACTAACTAAAAAGTACGAAACAAGATGAAACGAAATTGTGATTTTCAGAGTACAAGTGTGGTCGAGTGCCGCTTTGTCCAATAAATGCGTAATTATATAAATACGTTATTGTAAGAACAATTTTATTAACAACTTTTTAGTTTCAGAAAATATGAAGTGTATGTAAGTAAGCAATGTCGTGTTCTACTTGCCAATTCCTTTCATTTGGTACCCATATTAAGGAGATATTAAGGATAACGGAAATCCGCCGTCTTGGGGGTGTCGTGAATTTAGAATGACATCATATCGTTTTTTTTTATTTTTTTTTTTCCATCACAGAGCACACAGAACACTACGTTCTCTAGTGTATACTCTCAGTATCGCTTAACACAACTGTTGTTTGTTGCGCGACTAAGGATCATCTACCGATTTTCAATCTTATAGACTACTTCAAATAAACAATATTAAGTTAATCAAAAACCAATGAAAAAACGCGTTTTCTAAATTCTGCTCGTGATAAGCAAAAATCAACTTCATCGCACAGCTCATTGTAAGTGCTTATGCACCTTGTAATAGGCTCATTAGAACCATAATTGGTTCTATGCCTTTCTGGAAAAAACAAGCTTCTAAACCGCAGAGACCTTTGGGGAGCATATATATTTAATAGAAAAACCAATTCTGGTGAAATAATATGAAAATTAATAATATCGCGAATAAACATGATGGAAGTTGCGTTGCGTCTGAAACTTAAGGTTTGCAAACCAATTAATTGGCACCTTCTATCATAATTAGGAAGCACATCAAACATATTTAATTTACGAACCGCATATCTCGTGAAGTTTTTTTGAACTCTTTCCAATCTGAGTTCGTGAATAGCATATGGTGAATTCCAAATGATGGATGAATATTCTAAATAAGGTCTGACTAACGAGCAGTAGATAACTTTAAGGCTATGTACATCTCGAAAGTATTTACTATTACGCTTTAGAAAGCCCAACAAAGAGTTAGACTTGGCAATGGCATAATCGTAATGCAAGATAAAGTTTAGTTTATTATCAAACATGACCCCTAGATCCTTCACTTCATCCAATCGTTGAAGTCGAAGATCGTTTATACAATAATTATGAAAAAGTGGAATGGCAATTCGATAAGCCGAAAACATTTTACATTTTGAAATATTAAGTTCCAGGGCATTATGATTACACCATTCCGATAATCTATTAATGTCTGATTGCAAACGAATACAATCAGTAACATTATTTACACGAGAAAATAATTTTAAATCATCCGCGAATGTCAAAGCCTTACAGAATTTAAATATTTTGTGAACATCATTGATAAATAAAATAAATAGCAACGGGCCCAAATGACTACCTTGTGGAACGCCCGACGTTACTTCAATTACACGAGAAGTCCAACCATCGACCTTTACCATTTGCCTTCTATTAGTTAAGTAATTAAAGAACCATTTTAGCATTGAGGAATGAAAACCCAACGATTCAAGTTTGGCTAAAAGTAGGGTATGATGTACCCTATCAAAGGCTTTGGTGAAGTCTGTGTAGAGTACATCAACTTGTAAACGTTGCTCAAAACTGTCAAAAATATAATTACATAACAAAGCTAAGTTAGTGGTACATGATCTACCACGAACGAAGCCATGTTGATTATTTGAAATAATCTCTTTTACCGCGAAAAAGAGTTTTTCCTTAACAATACTCTCAAATAATTTGGGTATTGCCGAAAGCTTGGATATAGGTCGATAGTTTTTATTGTATTCTACTTGCCAGTATCCTGGCGGTTGTAAAGAAAGAGAAAAGAAAAAGAGGTAATCCGCCATATTGCTTGGTGCGCCCGCCATATTGAATCTTTCTGTGACGTCACATGACCTAGGAGACTCTCCGAATAAAGACGAATCCAAGGACACCTCATTTGTTGAAATCCGGTCTGTAGACATCCTTACATACAGACAAACATACAAACCTAGCCTGTTAAAATCATAATCATAAGAATCTTTCCTTTTGCCTAGTCGGATAAAAATAGAAAAGAAACAAAAAAAATAAAACCAAAAAAAAAAAAAAATTTAACCGCCTTGGCCGAGAAAAGAACCTGGAACTCACAAGGTGAAAAGCCGATGCGCTATATACTGAGCCACAGCCCCAATACGAAATTCCTATCCAATTTCTCATTATGATTTTCGTCTACGACGAATGAAAATGAAATGTGCAAATAAAATCAAACAACACAAAAATATGTTCGTTCGTTCCGTTCGATAGAGAGGAAATACGAAATTAACGGTTGCAGCAAAATCAAATATAAAAAAAATGTGTGTATACCGAAGTCACAACCCACTGGAGAACGGTTGACTCGCACGACTATACAACTTAAAATGGTTTGAATGGAATCTATTGGATTGATGCAACGATCTTTAGGTTGCGAGTAATTTTTGTCGCTAAAAATGTGGTCATTTTTTTTTACTCTGCGTGCGATATCTATGGCCCCTATTGCGAGTGTCGATCAACGATCGATAAGCGACAACTATCGATAGTCGAGTGCTGATTTTGGTATTATATCTTGTGATTGTGATCGATATTTGTCGATTTGACAGTCGCCTATAGTCGATCACAAATTTCAAGTCGATGGTTTTTTTGAGAAATGTGAAAAAGTTTTGTGCGAATCAATCGACGCAATCGACAATTGTCGTGACGATCGTTGATCGAGACTCCGATAGGGGCCTATGTAACTATATTATCTGTGCTACTGTACTTTACCAGTCTGTGTCTCAGTTGGTCATTATTAAGATATCTTTCTCTAGTTTATACAACGAATATCACTCTCTTTCGTCAATGAGAAATAATAATTGTACATCCTATTATGAACGTGTGACTATGAGGTTAGAATTAAGCCAACCGTGAAAGGAGAAGGCCGTGGTTTTTAGTTATTCTACACGTGCAATACAAAAACGTGCGATAAATCTCATAACTGAGTCAATTGATTCCCGTGAACACCGTCGTAATATTACGATTGTAATGAACGAATTTCTCGAATGCTTCGCATAACTAATGCCTTCTAAAACACATTTGATGTTCACTTAACTATACATATATACTCTCAGAAATGGCCTTCACTACTATATTGATTCCACTCTGTTCCTTTCCTAGTATTTTAAGTTGAGTTTTAAGACAAATTTGTGTATTTAAGCTGTATTTTAAGCTTTCGAATTTAGATTGTTTAAGATGTAGTATGCTTGTATTAAGCAAATACATAAATGAATATCCCTTCAATATACAAAGATCCGGAGTATGTATTTTCGATGTGGTTTGGAGTGAAACTAAACACCACTAGATCTGTAGAAAATTTAGAAGGTCAATTGGTCTTAAAATAAACAACACACTTGCAGTATTCTTTTTTTCTCACCTTACAGTCCACAATTTTTACTCATTTATGAAGGAACTACTCGTACTTCTTCGACCTTTTTCCTTCCCTAAATGGCTATTTTCAAATAGGGCAGAAGGCGTCTACAATATTTAACTTTATAGCTTCAAAATTGTAGTGTCCTAACGAGAAAGTAATAAAACAACTTTTACACTCTAGTACCCGGTGTAAACGTAAAGCAGTAAAATACTTGTATTTCGATTCACGTGTTTAAATTTCAATAGTCGGAGGAGGTTCACACTTCAAAAACAACCTCTCAACTGTGATGAGCTGTTTTATAGTGCAATCACTTTGCCAGTTTACATGTCGTACACGTAAAATATTTACTTTTTAAATTCACCGAGGCGTATACGCAACATTTTTTTCCATACGTTTTTTTTAAAATAATTTTAAGAATGAAAATGTGTGTGGAAAATATGGGATAAATTAAAATCAAAATAAATATATATATTTTTCATATGTTTCATGTTATTGATAAAATTTTGAATGTTTTTTCTTTCTTATTTTTTTTATGAATTTCTGGGTGTGTGTGCGTGTGTACATGTAAAAATATACAAACACAAAAACCCCATTATTTCACATAAAACAAACAAAAATCCATCAAGAACTCACCTTTACCCTCAATTGGTAGATGATTACACTTCATGATCGCCAGCACTGCTTGGGCGATATTTGGAAATTCAATAAGTCCCGATGATGATCGTTCCGTTTTCAATGGGAACAGTCGCACCGATGTGGCTGGAACTTCTTTGATATTAAATATGCCTATCAGTTGGTCCTCATTGAGACCAGGTGGTGTGTTGAAAAAGTGAAGAATCTGAAATGAAGAAATTTTGCATAAGTCACAAGGGGGATGGATATACAGAAGTTTTGACGGTTACAACTTACCTTACTCGGTGGTTGGATACGATTTTTACTAGCTTGTGCCGGTGATAAAAATCGATTATTTTTTGAGCCAGTGTACTCTTTAAAACTGGGCGTATGATCAGGAAGTAAAAACGGATTTATGACTTCCGATAGGAAATTCTGTTTGGAGAACGCTATTTGAATTTTGCCCGAACTGCCAATGGGAATGTTGTTTAGATGCTGTACACAACGTTCGACCGCAACTGAATCACCCATTTGTACCATGGCTGTACCTTCTTTGGTTTTGAGGAATTTTATCTGTAAATAAAAAGAAAATCCAAGAAAATTAGTTTGAAGTCATTTGTGATTGCGCGTTTAATTAAATTCATTCAAAGGGAAAAGGAAATAAAAATCGAAACGTGTTCGCCGCCATTCAATGGAATTCAATAAAAACCTCTTTCATGTTTGAAAATCTTTAAAAAAAAAGAAATCACGTTTTGTGCAGCGCGTGGCAGGAGGGAACTCGTGCTAATTCAATTTCCAATTGAAATTCGTAACGCGCTACGATGACACAAACTCATCAATTAAATTATATCACTTCGTTTCGAAAAGGTGCTCCTGCTAGTTGGAATGACCAACGACCAAGGACCAACCGCCATTCGGAGAGCTAAATTCAATATTCTTTTGGGATTGGTCAGTCTGCTGGGTGAGTTTTTTAAAAGTACACTACACTCACTAGATGTTTAGACAAAGTATCTTGTGTATCTCGCTCACAAAATTGACACAGATGTGATTCCCGAATTACGTCGTAGTTGTCGAGTTGCTTTCTTATTAAGTTTAATAAATTGAAAATAAATTTAATTGACTCTCTAGGGCGTGAAGAATTGAAGGGATGTAGTTTTACAAGTACCGACATATTCAAATATATGTATATGGTATGTATGTGATTTGGGAAAAAAGTGTCCACAAGGATGGTCGAACTACATTTGTCAACATTGAATTGTGCTTGCAATGACTATATGACGGACGATAGTATTTGGTTTTAAGTAGAAAAAAATTAATAGTTTATTTTTGCTATGAAATGCAATCAGAACGGTTAGAGTTGCATGAAGGAAGCAATCAGGAACAAATTGCCAACCATTTCATTCTATACAAAAGACACGAGATGAAAACGAAATCAAACGTCAGATATTTGCGTTGTTGTTGTGAGGAGAACGCTTGAAATAATGGCCACCTTGTGAACAAGCAAAGAGACACTAAGAGCATACCAAAAATTGAACTACTTGTAGGTACATGCAATGTAGTACTATTTTTTCATGGTCTCGGCGCCATAATTCACTTTGCCAGAGTAATTTATTGAACGAAAAACATACTCATAGTTACTTCTGGTTGGCAGAAGTATGTTGTTTTCCTTTATTTGTGCTGCTTAGAATAGTATTAAGGCTGGTATCATATTTCCAAAGCCAGTCGAAGCACTGGAGGTCGAATGTAGGTACATATATGGACACACCAAGATACTAGGCAATTTACTTTTACGGTGCCATCGAGACTACACTGTCCCATATTTGGATTTCGAAAAACATTTCTTGTGGGCTTTTCTAAGCAGAAAGCAGTGAGGAAAAATGAGGTATCTCAGGACGCTTAGTCTATCTATTCCCATGGATCAAGGATGGACATAAGTATAGGAGCAGGTTGCTTCTCAGAGGAACTAGGAATAAGCAGCTCCACATGAGTCCCAGATCAGAGCAGCGTTTTCCAAGCTAAACGAGCAGATGGGATGGTTAAGTCCCCACTCTATAACTTCAGGGACAAAATTGAACAAAGATCAGTTATTGAAGCAAATAACAGGTGGAAATCACTAACCACCTGCGAGGTAGCAAGAAGATTGTGGCCAGAATACGATAACACAATAATAAGCAAACTCCTACAAAAAGATAGAAAGTCGTTGTCAATGCTAATAGGAGTGTTAACTGTGCACAACACTCTAAGATACCGCATATGGAAAAATTACGACTGAATGATGATGACATTTGCTGTGCATGCAGTGACGAAGAGGCATATGAGAACATAGCCCATTTCTCTGTCACTGGATCACTGCCCTAGCCTCTGTCAACTAAGAAATAGAACCCTGGGCAAATTCTTCTTCGAACACATCGACGAGCTATCAGTCAGCTTGAATTTGCTAGGGCGTCGCGTCGGGTTGGTTGAAAAATACGTACATTACATAACAACTTCTATGCGGAATACCTACTGTCTGTGACAACCTAACGACACTGAGCACTATTTACATTTTGGTTGCAGAATATCATTTTCTATGTTTATATTGAACAATGGTTCTCTCTCTAGACTCGTCTATCACCAGGGCTCCTATCGTGTAAAACGACGATCGTCTAACGACGTCGTTTAGACGACAATAGAGCCAGAGATAGGTATTTGCAATTGCAGCTCGATGGATGAGTTAGGCGTATTGAGTTAAGTTCACTTTGCGCATCCAAGCTGGAAGGGTGTCTATACGAGTTCGGTTATCTATCTTTTTTCAATGAAGTCCTAGCTGGAGGTTGCTACCAATGTTTGACTGGCAACGACTTTGGCATTTCTGTTGACACAAAGTACCCTTTCAGAGATAATGACTCATGGAATTCATTCTAAGACCAGAAATGTAATTGAAAGATGTATTGGAGCTAATCTCCTTCGTAAATACGTTCGAAGCTATTTCATTTTTATCCGCAGGAAATACTTACATCATAGGAACGTTAACTGTCAGTGTGACTGTGACTATGGTGGTGATTGCGGGAAACTACCTATCCTTGCTTTGAATTTGATTCGTCATCGCTTACGGGCTTAAAAAAAAAACAGGTGGCAAATGAAAATCACCAGGTGACATTTTCCTTGGGTTTTGGTGTCCTAAAGCAAACTCAACGGGAGAATCGTATTGTTAGAGGTGTCAGAGAAAGTTTTCCTTTTTCGGGTGTGGAAAGTTTTTTTTTTTCCTCTTGAAGTTTTTGTTTTGTGTATGGATTTGGATTTTCAAACTCCGACGATATCAAAGAACTGTCAAAACTGGCGAAATTTGATTTATGTGCACTGTGTTGTGGTGCTGCAGTATTGTCAGATGGTTTTGAAGTTAAAGGTATTTTGGTGTTGATTCCTTTGATATGACAGAGGTAAGAAATTATTTGAAAAAGGATTTCTTTTGACGTCTGTGAAACGGGAACACAAATATGGGCGTATTTTTAAGGTTAAAGTTTACTTAGGAAGTCGTGAAACTAAACTAAATTTACCTATATATACATACATATGTACATATATCTGTCAAAACAAACGTTTTCAACTGCGTCCCTTTAAGTGTGTAGTTCTCACCGTGTAACTGAATTATATGTGGCCTTTAATGTAAGGCAGTTCGATTGACATTGTATAGCTATTTAACCTTCATTTCATCCTCAAAAAAAATTACGTTATCTACCGTTGTGTGTAGTTTTCTACACATATGGGATTAAGTAACAAGTGAAAATAAATTCAAATTAGTTTTTTCGAATGAATTTTATACAAACATTTCGATTATGTTGGTTTTTACAATCAGCTTTTGTGCAAAAACAACAAATTGGCTCATATAATATATTATTTTTGGTGGAATTTTCTTCATTGTAAACGTGACATCTTGTACCGCCTTTTATTTATAGTACTCGTAGAATGCGTCGCGTCGTGATCATTTTGATGGATTTAATAAAGATGATGAAGAAGATGCAGAAGTATACTCTGGAGATTGTGCTGCTAAAATTTCTCTTGAAACTTTTGCAAGCAAAGATGCTGATAATGCCGGTCTTCTTCCTCTAGCTGCCATATGTAGTTTTGCAAGTGAATTCTTAGCTCACTTTCCTTCGTATTGCTATTTTTTAGTGTTGATTGCCAATTCAGTTTCACTTCACTGAAAATAAGTAATGGATTCACATCAGAAATATCAACCATATTTTGCAAATACAGACATTGGCCATCCATTTGTTTTTCTTTTACAGCTGTAGCAAGGAACCATTTTGGCAACTGTGGCTACATCGCCTAGGTATGTACATATTTGTAAATCGAATGAAAAAAAAATATTGACTTGAAATTTGATAAGGCAGTCAATCCTTTTGTTTTATTGTTATACTCTGTTATTAATTTTTCACCAGATCCAATTTCAATAGAGTTATGCATTGTACTTTGCACTACAGTACATTTGTTTTTCATTCCAATGTACGAAACAAGTACTATGTTGTCAGTGTTGTGCTTGCAACATATTCGAAACGATTAGTTTGAAAACCTTACCGTATTTAGCTTGTGAATACACATTAGAATCTTTCACAGTTATACTTTCAATGTGTGGTGGGAAGAAAAATAAAGAAGCATCTTTGATATTCAGGACGAAGAGAAATCATATTTTCATTCCGAATCTTCTAGTTTGATGCCCAACTGGTTGTGGTTACCACACAATCCCATCTTTCGAAACAACCAATGTATCCATATTTTCACCTTCAACAACTGATGTATGTTTCACTTGATTCACTCGCTATCTTTGTAACATCAGAATCTCTATCATCTGAATATGCATAGTAAGTCATCGTTATCATAAACATTTTCTTCTCGCACAAATTCGTCATTTCTGTCTCTAGAAATATCACTATCATCACCATCACTTTCATTCAAACATGCTTCCATTTCCAACTATCTTGGTCCCGACATAGTACTTTTAAATTCACAATATATATTCGAACGTTGTTCACTTGCGAAAAGATTCAATGCAAATTAAATTTTATATGAAATGCACTAAGTTTCCATATGTGTAGAAATCTACACAAGAAGGTAGATAACGTAATTTTAGCAATAACAACCGTCATGAACATTTTTTTCATGGGGAAAAAGGTTTTTTTTATTGTAATATAAGGTTGTTAACAAAGTCAAAAAATTACAGAAATCATCAATTAGTGTTTTTTGAAAAAAGTAAGAAAAAAGGTTGTTTTTGTGTAGTTTTCTACACAAGGATGAGATGAAGGTTAAGATTAGAGCACAGAAGATTGTATTATAACAAAAGACTATCGCGAAATTCAACTTCAGACTACGTGTGGTAGAAAATCAGGCACTACCAAAAGTCTGCTTCGTGACGCACAAATCATTACACAGTGGGTCCATTGTGTCCGTCAATTTCCCCAGCCGCGATGATAACTGGCAACACAGGTACAGCTATTGCCGAAGTAAGAGGCATAGTAAAATACACGGATGGATGAGATATTAACGGAGAATCGGGAGCTGTCCCGATCCTCCAATAAATATTTCCATTAATTTAGAACCCTCGGTGACTGTTTTCCAGGCGGAAGTGTTTGCAATTCTCAGGTGCGTAGACGCGTCAATGCCAATACTAGCTTCACTTGCGTACACATCTGCTCGGACAGTCAAGCCACGATTAAAGCACTTGCACACCCAATAACTAACTCTAAGCTAGTGAAGGAATGCAAAGAAAAACTCAACAACCTCGCAAGATCCTGCACGGTGAACCTGCTCTGGGTACCTGGCCACAACGACATACCGGAGAACGAAAGTGCAGATGACCTGGCAAGCGCAGTGGATGAAGACGTAGAAAATTTCACAGTTACCACTATAGGTACAAAAGTACAAGCAGTGAAAACCACTAACAGTCTGTCCTTTGCAAAACGCCTCTCGCAAATGTGGAGTCAAATCCAAACATGCAAGGCTTCCAAAGATATGATAGAAAATCCAAACCCTCAACGGACTAAGAAAGTACTGAATCAAGGTGAAGCACAAATAAAACTGATGATTGGGTTGTACACAGACCACATCAACTTGAACAGACACGCAGAGACTGGGACTAGTGCAACATAGCATCTGCCCGGGTTGTGAAGAAGAGGACGAAAGTATCGCTCACTTCCTCTGCGACTGTCCTTTATGTTAACTAAGGCACAAATACCTGGGAAGACATATCCCCACCTGGGCTGACATCGCTTAGATCCATCGACTTCTTGAAAACACTAGAGTTCACACGACACACAGAGCGTATTTCGTGATATACTTTCTTTTACTTTTCCTTTCCCCAATATTTAACCCTTTCACTCAAGAACCCCACAACCCCTTCTTTCACAGCTCAGTTCCTGAGGAGAACACAACGGCGCCGACTCGAGGCCTACGTGAAAAGGAAGATCTCTTCCTCATCCTCACAAGCCATACCAAATCAAAGCTTCATTGTATTGCCACACGAGCCGATTTTTATCTGTATCCTTGGAACCATGTAGAGAATTGGATAAATTTTCATATTGAAGATCTATAAAGAAGTATTCTCTCAGAATCTTTTTTCTTAAGGATAAAAGTGCTGGGCCGCTGCATAGGAGGTGATAGGGGTATTCTTCCTCCTTCTCATCCATGCAGCTGTGACAGAAGTCATTGACAAAAATTCCCAGCCTGCTGATGTTTCTGTTTATTGTACAATGATCTGGAAGACACTACAGTGATCTGGAAGTCTTACGGACAAGTTCAGGCTCAGCTGGCCCGAAAAAATACCCGCTCATATACCATCACCTTTCTCATATACCATCACCATTTCTGTCGGCTGGCAATATGAGTCCTATATTTTATATTGAAATCTAGGAGCGAAGTCATATAGTCCGTACTTCCAGTATTTAGATTATTCATTGAGAATATTCAGGCGTGCCCTTAGTTAGAAGGTTCCTGTGAGGTTTCTTTAAGTCGCAACGCCGTTTTCCTGCTATGCTCATACAATAAATGTCCAACAGCAGCGGTAGGGGTGGTTCACATAGCTTCAGTAACGCAGGCCGTTCTTTGGATTTTATTGAGTATATTTACGTAGCTAACTTTGTCTAGTGCTGTCCGCCACACTGCAATTCCATACATAAGTATGGGTCTAACCACCGGAGTGTAGAGTGGCAGAGATAGTACTCTCAAGCAAGACGTGGTCTGTGATCTTGTATCAATCTTGCTTTGTCTATTTGTAGATTTGACTTATTAAGCCATTCTGTTGTATGACTTGGGTCCATCGGTTATTGATAAAACAAAACCTTCGCGTGTCATTGCCGCAGTAATCACCATGCTAGAGAGTAAGCGATTGACTCAACCCACTGCATTAAATTAATGCGTCACGAAGTGCTAGCTCCATGTTTATTTCGTCCTTTTGTCCGCTATGAAATTTTACAAGCCTTAAAAGAAATATTACCTTATAAAGTGTAGAGCGAAAATCGACCGATGCGTTGTCCTTAAAAACTAATAAACTTAATTAAAATTCCCGTAATAAGTATTTACGAGTTAACTGGTTTACAAAAGGTAATGGCTTCTGTTATCATGGTTATTCAAACAAAATGACATAGATGGCGTGATAAATTGCGATAAATTCAGCCTTTAAGTAGCAATGAACCTTACATGTAATTAAATACGTACCGTTACGTACATCGTTACAATCTCGCCTACATCCCGAAGGGATTTCTCTTTTTTTTCGTTTAGCAGTTCCCATTCTCTTTTCCATTTCCGGTAATTTCTACCCCTCTAAACGACAACAAATGTGTGAACATAATAATTTAAATTTACTTTTATTCTATGTGTGTCTTCATGTATTTGTGTGTGCAGTACCATTTAAAAGCAACAATGTTCAGCCATTTCTGCGTTGGTTTTCAATAAAAAAAAGTCCTCAACAAATCGTTGCTATCCTTTTGCAACGTTACTGTACCACCGTCAGCCAACACCCATCCTTCGTACGTAAAGAGAGGATAGCAAAAAGAAACTTACATCATGTCAGGCATTGCATCCCGCGCTTTGCAGTTAGTTTATAGCACAAGGAATGGAAACAAATTGTCCTTGTGTAGTCTTCTCTTGTTTCTGTAGTTGCCACCTAAATGCCATACGGTCTATGTGGCACGTACTGCAAATCGTCGTACAACGTGTTTTCTGTACCTTGCTCGCTTTATTCGTTCGTTGGTAAGGCAGTGTGTGCGTGTGCAATTAACAACACTACTATTATCCTTTTAAGTTGCTTTCCTACGTTACACAGGCGAAGACTATGAGTATAGGTACGGTTCGCCAACTCATCTTGTTTTTATACTATTCGTCGTATATTTATCGCTATAGTCGAGTGTAATGAAATGGGAGTTACTCGTAATTTAGAAAGGCGAAGGCGGTGGGGAGAAAAAAAAATTAAATGAAAAGAGGAGAACGTATAAAAATATCCCACTTATGACACAAAGGAAGCTAATTTTCTTGAACTTTTCTTCACGTGGATGCTACCGCTGCTACTACGCCTTTGGAATAGTAATTGAAAAAGTAATAAAGAAGAAAGGAGAAATAAATGAACTTCACGAGGAGTCATTTCATTTCACTCTTTAATGAAAATCTTATTCGTAAAAATTAAAAGGACGACGTGTACAGAGACGGTAAGGTCGGATAGTGGAAAACTCTTGAGAACGGGAGCCTTTGAGTATTTAGGTATCTATTATTACAATACAAAGTAAAAGTGTAAAAATTATACTGGTTATCATTACAAAGCCATTAATTACTTTCCATTACATAAGCAATCTATAAAGTAAAGAAATCTTATGCGCGTCAGCGTTTTAAGAGGCTCATAATTTATATGTTACATCTCCTTAAACACCAATATCGCTACTGTTAGCTGGAACTTAAAGTATAGTAAATAAGTTAAAGTACTTTCCAACTGGAGCTGGATGCCTTTCACAGAAATTCTTAAAAAAAAAAAAAACAAAATCCGCCCCTGTACTATTCTTCCCTTCCACGTCAGGAGCACATCTGCATAAAAAATTTTAACGAGTAGGACCATTAACTAACTACTCAGGTGGATTTTTTTTCTCGTTGTGATAGAACAAGTGTACAGTTACTAATAACTGCCAACAAATGGTGGAAGGATGAAATTAATTACATAAATGTTAAAAACAGAGCCAAGTTCTTAACGATTTGCTTAAGCAGTTTGCTTGTATCTTTTTTTTTTATTATACTTCGTCTTCCATTTTGGAAGGTAACACAACAAACAGGGAGAATAAACGAGGTCACGTTAAGCAATTGACTTTTTTAAAGGACGTACACAAGCTGTAACGTGTTTATTTGTTGACGTGTTGCTACTGTTGCGCTCTTAGATTTTTCTTGGTTGTTTTGGATGGTGCAAATCGGTTCCATACTTGAAAATATTTAATGAAGCTACTTCGCTTTGCATTTTACTCTCTGCAATGACATTAACGCGATAATTAACTGTAACGATGACTGGGTGAGCTGGGTGAGCAAATATATGTTATGCCCTTTAATTACCTTTATTAGGAGTAATGAGAATCCATGCAAAGGAAATGTGTTATGCGGCAATTACCTATAAAACGTTATGGTGGGTGATATGACATTAAGAATGAGTGACAAATAGTGACGATTTAAAACGAAAAAAAAACTAAAAGGGTCTCAAAAGAGAAATCATTTTTTTTGTGTTGTCGTCCCCGGTAGTGTTTTCTTGTCTTAATTGTTTTTCTATTCGGCCGCAATATCCAAAATCCAGAGAAACACAGTCTCGCTTAAAACTAAAATTGAAATTTTAGAAGAGGTAAATTGTGGAAAATATCAAAAGAGATTTCCAATGAATTTAAAATTTCACAGAGCACTTTGTGCAAAATTATCAAAAATACTGAAAACAGAGATAATACAAATGTTCATGCAAGAATTTAAACAAAAAAAGAGATAGTTTTGGGAATGTACTACTCATATCCATCTTGTGGAGTTGTGGCACCTTATGAGGTTACGGAGTTCTATGTCGGAAATTCTAAACGACTTTGAGGAAGTATCTGCCGAGTGTAAGGTGTATGATTCTGGCTAGTGCCGGACATTCACAGAAAAAGTGAAAAAGGCTTGCCTCCGCAGGTGCGAGTTGAATGGGATACTTAACCTACGAATATGGGCTCCGATTGGCCAGTAACCGGTACTTATTGCTACGATTCTGGAGATTTAGACTCGTAATCTGATGATTGGGATCTATAGGGATCTATTTTTGCTGTAAACGGGAGTTAAATATGCAACATCAGCGACAACCCAGATGGCCAACAACCCCAACCATGAATCAGCCATTTCAGGGATCAACAGTGGCCATCGCTCCAAATCAAACGGAAGCAATGAAAATGCAACATCAGCGGAAAAGCTGGATATATGCACCTCGTCAATGTCAACGCGACGACAAGTATTCGATTATTCTAAGAGCGAAAAGTTGCAGCGACGCTTGGACGGCGAACTTAAAAGTCAATAAAGAATATTATCGAAAAAAGTCCAAATAAAGTGTTTTCTTTTCTTATTATTGAAAAGCAATATATTCAACTCGGGCCAAGTCTTCCTTGAAATGAAACAGTTGTCGGCAGTTGCCATTTAGAATTGGCTTTTAAAAAAGTGTGTTGGAGGATTTTACCATTTGTAATGTATAGTAACGTTTGGTTATAAGTTGTTATACTAAGTATAATTATTGTTGGGACAAAAAAAAAAAAACTGAAGAAAAATACTACACAAACTCGGAATTCTCGAAAAAAGATACCGGAAATTGTATAGCTTTCGGTTCGTGGATTCTAATATGATAGATAATAATTATTTACTTATATACATAAATACCTACTAATAGCAAAACAATAATTATAATATTATATATTATCTGACAACAATAATTAATCTCTTGGAACTACTTTATATAATTTTACAAGAACTAGCTTAAAATCGAAGGTAATGATAGGTAATGAAAATAAATTAGTTAATAATTATTAGAAAAGTAATTGGTTACATATATCTATACTTTTACTACCGACAAAATGTCTTATGGCTTTTTTAACAAAGTAATTAGTTACATATCATCTATTGCTGTTACTGCCAAAAATATGTCTGTTAGTAATGCAAATATTTATGGCTTTTTTATATATTATATATTATCTGACAACAATAATTAATCTCTTGGAACTACTTTATATAATTTTACAAGAACTAGCTTAAAATCGAAGGTAATGATAGGTAATGAAAATAAATTAGTTAATAATTATTAGAAAAGTAATTAGTTACATATAAAGGGTGATTTTTTAAGAGGTTGAGAACTTTTTTTAAAAAAAAAACACAAAAAATTCGAAAAAATGAATGAAATATTTATTTGAATCGATAGTTTGAACCTTGCAATTTAATATTTAAAGATAATTTCATGCAAATGTTGACCGCGGCTGCGTCTCAGGTAGCCCATCCGCTGAGTCCAATTTTGGCATACTCTTTCACACATATCGGCCGGTATCTCACGAATGAATGCATGGATGTTGGCTTCCAGTGCGTCAATCGAAGCGGGCTTGTCCCTATAGACATTAGCCTTGACATACCCCCACAAAAAATAATCTAATGGTGTCAAATCGCACGATCTAGGCGGCCAATTGACCGGCCCGAAACGTGAAATTAACTGTTCACCAAACTCGCCTCGCAATTGCGCCATTATTTCGCGTGCTGTGTGGCATGTGGCACCGTCTTGTTGAAACCACATATCATGCAAGTCAAGAACTTCCATTTCGGGCAAAACAAAAGTGCTGTAACAAAGGCCTAACTGCTGGGAACGGCGCCGAATCGACATTTCGCGGTCTTCTGTCACACTAGCTGATACGGCCGCAATATTTTCTTCACTACGCACAGTACGTAAACGTGTTGGTGGTTTAATGTCCAACAAAGTAAATTTGGTGCGAAATTTGGTCACAATCTTCCGAATAGACTGCTCAGAAGGTCGAGAATGCCGATCATAAAATGGAAGCAGCGCGCGATGAACATTTCGAACCGAGCACGAATTTTGATAGTAAAATTCAATAATTTGCAAGCGTTGTTCATTTGTAAGACGATCCATGGTTAAATTGCAAACCAAACTGAAGCTGTTTGACAGTGACACAAGGTACTAAACACACGTCAGCTGTCAAAACCAGTGTTGCCAAAACCAAACCAGCTAAAAAATCACCCTTTATCTATACTTTTACTACCGACAAAATGTCTTATGGCTTTTTTAACAAAGTAATTAGTTATATATCATCTATTGCTGTTACTGCCAAAAATATGTCTGTTAGTAATGCAAATATTTATGGCTTTTTTTAACCAGTAGAAATGGCAAAAGCCCATTGTTCTAATGGTCAAACGTTATATCCTTCCGCTCCATTAAATTGATACTTCGCAGGAGGAAATACGTAAGATGTCAACCATCCAACTGAATGTATAATGAAATCAGCATTTTTTCTTCTACATTGACCCTTCATCCTGCACATTATCCCAATCATAATTACTGCCATCTATAAACATTTATTTGTTTGTATATGTCTTTTGTTTCAAACACAACTTCGTTCACAATGAAAAAGAATTTGCGATTAACCCCAGTGGTGATGGGGGACGAGTGGGTGTGGGTGGTTATCTAGTAATATTAAAATGTCATTTCAAATCATTTTATTCATTTCCTGTGATATCTTTGCTTTCTGGACGAATGATAATTGCCTCCAGCGAGTAGCAAAAAAGAGGTTTTTGTGTGTGCGTGTTCGTGTGCTAAAACTAGTCATTAAAAACATCTGTTTTATAGGATTTCTGCAGCAGTAAATAAATATATATAGCTCCTCCTATAAAACTAATAGCGAACAAATCTGAAACGATGACATCAAAAGTGGTAATACATTTTAATGCGTGTTAATATTTCATGAGATAAGAAATAGAGTCTTGTGGGTGAGTGAGTATGGTTTCATTGTTTAATCGACTGAAGAAAAGAAGGGGGCGGTGGAGGGTTATTCCTTATTCTTGCCGCGCACCGGCCCCACTCAAAGATTCGGACACATATACGAGTACAATTCCCGGGTCATGAATTAAATCGAAAAAAAAAGCGAGAAATGCGTTCAAGCACAACTCGTTGCACTAAGATAGAGAGAGATGATTTCTAGGATATGGAATACAGACGACGTATGTTTGGTGATTTTCTTAAGTCAAAGATAAATGAAGTGAAACTGACCCCAGAGGGCAACATACAATGGTGATTTACAATTTGTGCGGCCAACGAGAACGTGTGATTCTTAATGCGTTGTACTATTGTTGATGTTTGTTGAAAAATGGAAGGAGTTATGGATAGAGCCTGTATATAATGGATCAGAAGTTGAATCATTTTAGTTAATCTCTCATGTTGCCCGCTATGTTGAAAGGTGATTTATTTTCGTATTACCCTATGCTTTCGAGGGGCATATGTACATATGTATGTGTGTATGTACAGTTCATGTTATTTTTAAAGCTCTATGTTGGTCTTACAATTGTTGAGGTAGTAAAGAAAATAAGTTTCGGTAGGATGGTGGAACACACTCGTATGAAAGGCTCTTTCGTCAAACTCATCATATAACATTGTGAAAGTATTTTCAAGCTATCCACTTCTAATTATTAACTTAGAGTCGGTTCGTGCGTAGATGTGCCTTCAGTTTGATTAGATCGACCAAATATGCACACATACAAAGGTTGCGCAAAGTTTAAGTGGCCATCGAAGAGAATATTTGGTACAGATCTCTACCTTCAAGATATGAACGATGACATGTGGACACAATGACAGGTCATTTAAGAGACCATCAGAGTTGACGTAAATAGCCTGGTAGTACAAGATCTTCAATATGGTCATACTTTTGTATTGTGTGACTGGGGGTTTATTCAAGGGCCAAAGAGATAGTCATCGGTTGTCTTCATCGGACATCAAGGGTGGGTTGGCCAGACCTTTGTCAACAATACCAGGTATGTCTCGGTATTGTATCTCTCTCGTAGAGAGACAGACGAAACGAAGAATCTTGACTTAGGGTTAGTCGAAAACTGATGTAAGTTAGTGTAGGTTTAGCTTAGGGTGTATTTATAAGACTTCGGTTTAGTTTAGGTTAAGTTAGACAAGCTAGGTTTAGCTTCGCGGTTCTATGTGGTATCGGCACAGGTTCTTGGACTTCTATTACCTTTCTTTCTTTCTTCTTTCCTATCATTTTAACCCATATGCGCCCACCGCCCCATTTTTCAAGCGCCCTAATATGAATTAAATAAAATACAGTAGTGTGTTTTTCTCTGTGTATTAGTATTGGCGCAAATTCATAGTCAGCCCATGAATAGTGCCTATAGCCGACTATAGTTACAGCCGGCTATAAATAAAAAAGCCGGTTATTCATAAACACATTTTTGCCTGTGTATTAGTTAGTATCGACTTTGGTATGTTTTTGTAAAGTGATTTGAACGAACAAACCCAAACGTCAAAATATTATATGAGAAATTTATAGCCGACTCTAATTATTTAAAATGACGTTTGGGTCATTTTAAGTTTCGAGCCGGCTATAAGTGGCTATGAAAAGCAAAAAGTATATTTTAGGTTATGTAGGTGAATAAATTCTTTTATCGTCGGCTCTATCTGACTGTGAATTTGCGCCAATGTTTTTAGAAATTATAAGTATGGCATCGTAGCACAAGTGGTTAGTGCGTCAGACTACTGAGCCAGGCCGCAAACACCTAAAAGTTTTTCACAGTGCCCACCTCTTTCGAATGTCTGACAAGCATCAAAGAGTATCATTTGTCACGATTGAGCTTCTCAACTCGCCGTTCGGAGTCTGCAAAAAAACTGTAGGTCCCTTCCATTCGTGCAAAAATATAACACGCACACATAAATGGGAGCTGTAGCGCCAACTAAGTAAGTAAGTAAATAAGTATGGCAACACTTATTGGATCAGTTACTAGAATGACTCGTTACTTTGTCAGTGAGTTTTTCTTTGGAGAAGTGTGCAAAAAATTAAAAGTTGCGAAATCTTACAAAAGTAAGAAATTATATTCATCTTCCGAAAAAATTCTTGTTTTTTTATTTTTCTCAATGAACAATGTTTGTGCAATAAAATGTGTATATGCTCAATTCAAGTTTGTAAAAAAATTGTAGATTTTATTAAACACTAGCTGGCCCGTGCTCGCTTTGCTTCGCCTGCCTACCACATTTATGGGATGTAGTTGATGGAATTTTGATTTACTTTGCTGTCTTAATAGACCAAGAGCCCGCAGTAATTTTCGGTTGTAAATAGTAACCAAAAGAGTCACTGTTACTCTTATCACGATTCCTCCGATAAATCCGAACATGAAGAGGAATATAGGGTGTCCCAGTTTAGAGGTAGATGTAATCCGTTAACTGTAAATTTCTGCAGATTGGCGAACAAAAAATCGTATGACAGTGGGGTATATTTTCAGCCCGTCGAAGTAAGGGACCTCCGATTCGGTGGTAGGACCACTTTAAATGATATTACTTCTGAACTACTACAGATTTCTTAAATTTCGGAGAGGCAATTAGAAGCGCATACGAAATGTTGAAGACTTTATGTACATCTATGCAGTCATAAAAAAGTTATGGCCCCTTAAACTCAAAATTTTAAAAAAAATTGGTTGTTCCAATTTCTTACCTTAAATGCATTTTTCTCAAAACTTTTACTTCATAAAAAGCTCTTTTTTTACTACATTTTTATCTTTGGCGAATTCTCTAAAAATTATGTTAATCAACTTTTTCACGTGCGGCTAACAGAGGTGGTAGTAAAAGCCATTTTTCGTCAGACCATTTTGCTGGCCACTTGCTGTATCAATTTGATGTAATCGAGCATTTCATTTTAATTTTGCATTTCGACTTTTTCGCCCAATATCAGGCCGATTTGATCGCTAACTAATTTTCGCTGAAAAATTGACTATATTCCGCTTTGAAATATAATTGCCAATGCCAACTAAATGATAAAAGATAAAACAGAACAGATAAAGAAGAAGAACCCTACAAAAAAAAAATTAAAACTCAATTTCAATCCAACTCAATAACCTTAAAATTGCACTCAAGTATAACACACGAAATACAATTACACGAATACGACACACCCCTCTACAAAACTTTACCAGCTGCATTACTCAACTAACTTTTGTAGTGTATACACACTGTTACACACATACATGAACATAATGTAAACAAAACAGAAAGAAAAAAATACGCACCAACAAAACCTTTGGGCTTGAGCGCTGACGCTGAGCAGAGCAGACACATACACAAATCCATTCCACTCAGATTTAACGCGTATTTATAGAAAAAATGAGAAATACAAATTACGAAGAGAGATCGAAAGGAAACCAAAAGAAGAAAACACCACTGAGATTGATTTCAGAACAGTAATCAATTAACAAATTAATTAAAAAAGACTTAAAAGAGGCGTATTTTATTTCAATAAAATATACGAAGGAGAAGTTTACCTTTTTTAGGTTCAAAGTCTAATTATTGAATTTCTTGGTCTTTGCACTTAAAATCAGAATCTGCTCCTTATCAAAACCTATTCAACACAAAAAAAATGATCAAAATCCGTTTAGCCGTTTGCTGTGTAGGTCCATGCAAAGGAATTTTCACTTTGTTTTATATTATTAGAGATTTTATGAACTGCCCCATTATTGGGGCGGTGAGCACGGTCTGGCGCACTGTTTTCAGTTTATAATTTACCGTATTTTCTGCATAATTGATGCATTTGCAAAATTTAAATATTGCCCAAATTATTGACATCTGGCAACCCCGTGAAATCCAACCCGTGGATCAATTTCCAAAAATTAACCTTTGTGGTAAAAACTCAATAAAAAGAGGATGCGATACTCGCCAATATACCCAGATGTAAGCATAGACGAGTCTATAATACCATACTATGGTCATCATGGCACAAAAAAACACTGACATGATAAGCCAATTCGCTTGGGAATCAAATGTTAATGTGTGGATACCCGGCTTGGGTACCTCCTGCAGGCTGAGCCGTACCAAGGTGTTGCTACTGGTAATACTGTTCCGGATTTAGGAGTCGGAAGGCCGGTGGTAATGAATCTCGTGCGAATATTTCATAAGATTTGGTGAAGGCCATAATTCTGATAAAATGTGTGAAATAAATTCTAAATTATAACTGGTGTCTTCTTATTTTCGTATGTACCCTCATGTGCTTATCGCCCCATTTTCGGGGCGGTCCATAACTCCAAAACTAAAACTAATAATTTTGTGTTTCATACTACAATCACTTAAGTCCCCAAACACTGGAAAATATTTAAAAAAAAATTAAAATTATAACAACAAAAAAAAAAAAGCTGGTCACACACGGGTTAAGTCTTAGTAAAGTAGCTTTCTCCCTCTCTATTTTGTTTTCTTAATGGCACGATATTTTGTTTGTGGGCAGATGGTGCAAGGTGTGGTTGGCAATACATACCCCTGTCCGGCGAGCAACCACACGCGTGCCTCCGCCCAACACACCTACATCTATGTAAGCTGAGCCTGTGGTCAATCCTGCCCATTGACGAACGTAAAAGAAAATACAACTGCGATGTCTACAAGATTTATACAGATGTGGATGATGGACACGCTTGAAGAATGTACAAAATCCAAGAATATCTTTGAATACCACCGCCCCATCCAGTTCAAGATAACAAAGAACGCCGAATTCCATGATTAAGTGGAAGCAAGCAACATGCTCAATTTCGACAAAGATGAAAGGCTGCAAAACTTAAGTAAAATTGAATTGGCATCACTCCATTTTGCAGCAATAAACGTTGCACTTTCACCTGCATTTGGCTTTTCCCCTCAAACAAACCGCCAAAGGCAAACAACCACAAAGCGATGTGTGATTGTAGAAATCTAACCACATACCAATAAGATTGCACGAAATTTTACGAAATCACTCAACAAACTTGCGAATAAGTGTGCAACACGCTTTGGTTGTCGCTGCGTCATTCCCATTTCGAATGCCCGCGCACAGTTTACATTCTCTCCATAATTATTCCAAATGAATCTTAAGCCAACCCGCCAGCACTTGTTATGGTTTCGCACTAACTAAATCACTACACGATGGATATTATTTATATGTTCAGAGGCATTCCATAAAAGCATCGAAAACTGCGAGCACAAGGAATCATTACTCTTGGAGTGTGCCACAACAGTTGGCCAAAGCCGGTTAGATTATGATTTCTAAATTTAAATTATTTCCCTGATATTAAGAGCAACATAAATCCCATGAAAGGCAGTCAAGCATTCCAGTCGACAGTTTTACACGCGCTCATTTTTCATAATTGCTTCCATTTATGGATCAATAAAATATTTGGAAATATCTTGAATTTCAAGTTAATATTTATTGCATTGCAAATCTTTAATACTTTAATGAGTAAAACTTAGCCCGAGGCTAAGGACTGGAAGAGAGATCTTAGCTGGGCACACGTAAAGGTAATCCATAGGTTGAACGGAAAGTTTTTCCTTTCTAATGGAGATGGAATTTATTTAATTTATTTATTTTTATTTTTTATTTTATTTTAATGGAGAGGGAATAGATAACAGATGCCGGAGCATGAACATATTTTTATTTTTGCTACAAGGAAGCACGTGTCCATAGGAGAACTTAATTGGTCAACTGTGGTCGCATGATATCACTGAAAGTGTCCTTCGATAGATGCAGCTAGTTAAATTTCAGCATACAGCTGACGTAATTTCCTTCGACGTTGTGCAGGTAAACAACTTTTGTTAGGTTAGGCAAGGTAGAGAGGGGTTGTGAGGCTAAGCATCACAAAACACTAGGCATGTATCAGAGTGGGCCCATCGCGATCCCCTAAAAATCCATCACAGGATGGCACCTAAACCGCCACAATTTCTTCCAACCATTTTACTACCCTGAAAAATTTTATGATGAGTATATGGTTGATTTTGGCTACCTCCTCAAGGTAACGAAGTAGCAGCCCAAAATGCTCCTGCGATATCTTCTGCTACACCTATGTATGTCATTGCAGTATCTGCAAGTATCCGTGTCCGTGACTCCGAGTCTTTTGGCGTGTTTGCCCAGGAGAAAATGCCTGGATGATATTCCTATTGCTATTCTTATTGATGCCCTCCTAAGTTTAAGGATTACACTAGTCATTTTACGGTCCAGTGCCAGCTAAAGTGCCTTAGGGACCCTATGTCCTGCCATGTTAGACCATCTATGTCCAACCCTTGTCATAAAAATTTCTCTTGCCATTGATTAAATGCTACCTAGCGGTGGGGCAACTACCGCCGGGTAATGGCAGCCACCCTCCTTTCCTAGCTAACTAATCGGCAAGTTCATTGCTTTTAATCCCAGAGTGGTCAGGTACCCAACATAGACTTACCTGGTTTTGCGTACATAATGCCCTAAACATTGTGCGGCAGTTTCTGACTAATGCCGATTCGATATTGCACGATTCTAGCCCTGGCTGTCGATGTAAATAACAATATCCATGCCGGATATTTGTTTCATATTCATGAAATCGGCAGCTCTAAGTACGGCTCTACATATAAGACACTGCAGGCAACCGGAAGTTTTAAGGACACTTTTAGATCTGGTTCAATACAGAAGATACCAGACTCGTCCGTGTAAACACCAGTGTCTGTTTGCCGAGTTATGCACTGTGTTGTTGGTCCACTCTTCACGCACAGGGTACAAAATGTAGTGCGGTGTGTTGAAGGTAAACAACTTAGTATTCGAATATGTACTCTGCTATCTAAATACTGGTATCAGTATCCAACACACGCTTTTGACTTATACCAAGTAGCATTGAATTTCTAAGTTGCTTTAAGGTGTCATCAAACAAAACTCGATTTAAACGCCGCGTTAAGATAATTTTCTTCTTTCTTTTTTCTTCAGGTGGCGCTTAAGTTTGGGGTGAACCATTACCTACTTAGCACAGCATTCATACTCATTTTAAAAGATAGCCCTTCTTAGGGGTACCTTCGAGTCACAAACACTCAAATCTCATCAGGAAACGGGAAGATGTTCAATACTGGAATTCAAGGGCCAGTGAGAAACTAAGCAATTCATAACCCCAGCTCGCGTTAACGATAAAAGTCTACTTGAGTTTAATAGACAAGACCTTAGGAGTCTTAACTGGTTTCTAAACAATCGTTGTTCTATTTTCTGAACAAATTGATGCCACAGATAAAATACAAAAATATCGAAAACTAGTTCAAACTTATTACTGACGTTGTGCAGATTGGACAGAATACTGGTGTCAAGTGCAGTGGGTTTATTGATTTCAAATCTAAATTTATAGAAATTCCATTGGATGCATCGATATGCGTTCAAGTACTCAATCATAGATTCGGATACCGTGTATCTAAATTGAGTTCAATTCAATGGAATATTGAGAGATACTCGTATCCGCAGCAGTTACACTGAATTGAATTCGTTAATGGATTTTTAATTAATTATGCAGTTTCTTGTTTTCTGTTTTAACCCATATTCTCCTGTGGTCGTCATATGACGACGCAAATGGAGTGTGTTTCAAGTTCTCGTAAGCTTTAACTATTCATGTTCTGGTTTACTCCGAATAGCTTGTTAGTGCAAGGGAATGCTACTTTAGCTGAAAAATTACATTTACCCCATGAAGTTGAACAAAGGTGATTCGTGAAAAAGTATTTACATCAGGGCTTTATCAACGAAGTAAGTAATAAATACAATTAACGTTTACTATATTTGAGAATTTATATATTTTGAACAAGCAGAAGTAGTCTATAGATATGCAAATATAAAGGTGTAGTAGTGCGCTTTTGGAGATTGATATTTGCATATATTTTGGACCGTCTTCATATGACGGCACTAGGATAAGGATCACCTGTGTACATTTGTTATTTTTCATTTATTCTAGAAATTTGTCCTTTGCCGAGATATTAGATATAATAGATGAAAGTGATGATTAAATTCAGGATGTTTTCAATGAGCCACCCGAAGTCAATGATCTGGCAGATTAAGATCCGGGTAAAGAGGACGAAATCCTGAATACAGATAATCTCTCTCGGAATCAACTGTATAAACATCAGCCACCAGGTTTGACAGTGGCGAGAACAGAAGTTTCATCCAATCCTCAGAAAAAAAAACTAAGCGGAAAAGAGCAAGCAACTCAGAAGAAAATTTGAACGAAATATTGTCGACAATAGGAGGTTCAATATTTAAAATGTTTTTTGATGACATTTTGATTTTGAATTAACCAAACTGGAACTACGGATGTTTTTGGCCATTTAAATCGTATCTGGCTCCAACCTACCAGGAAAGGCAATGTATTGGCAGAGAGGCGATGATATGCGTAGCAGTCAAACCACCTAAAATAATACTGAAGCATAACGCAAGTAGCTCAAGTAATTCGTTTCGACCAAATCGGGCACTTTGTAAAGAAAACCGTTATAGACGATGTGCAGGAAATGGCTGCAAATAAACTAAAAGGACGGAATGTTGCAAGTGTAATGTGGCACTATGTTTCACTTGTTTTCAACCAAATCATCACACAGTGTAAATTTTATTTATTCCCTTTTCAAACGCTTATGAAACCTTTTTGTCTATTATTAGATAATACTTCAGTAGAAAGATAAAACACTATTGAATATCTGTGTTAATTGTGCGGACAACTGCAATGTATGTATTTTTATTACGAAAATAAAATCTATCTATATATTCAAATTAATTTTTTAAATTACTTTTATTATTTGTACTCATATTCTCCTAGTGGCGTCATAGGATGAGACTCCCTAGCAACGTATTCATCTATCTTGTGAAAAATGTGAAACAAATTTCATACGTGTTGATCCATGTAGAGATACAGATACATAACTTTTGGATAAGTATATCGCTACTCCGGAGAATATCCTCCTCTTCGACTACTTACCTTGACGCTAGTGGGGAGGCTCAGTAGGTCCCAGTGACCCCAGAGGGCGATTGCAGCAGGGCTACCCAGCTGTAAGGTCTCTGGATGAGGGCCCGAAACTATAGAGTAGTCACCCTGATTCCAGTGGTGGTGTGAGCGTATAGCAAACCGTGCCCAAGGATGCAAGGCTGAAGGTTAAATCAGTCACTAACGAGCTCCTTCAGGCGCCCTGGCGAGGGCCTGTCGTATTAGCGCCCCACCAGAACCGGCTATGCTGTGGTGGCACTTTTTCCCACCGGCTTACTCGTGGGATCTAACCAAATGAACAAAGACAAAAAAGATAAAGAACAAAACACACAAACTTCGGGGGAAACCCCAACAAATATGGATGACGAAAAATGTCAGGAAACCCACATCACTATTTCGGATGCAGAAAGCGGCGGAGCGATTGATATCGACTTGGAGAATCTTCTTCTCGACGATTACAGTCGCTCGGTTGCTAGCTCATCCAACATCTCTTTGCAATCCACTGCATCAAACCGCAGCAGGATTGCCAATAGTAAATTGACAATAAAAAGACTAGGGAAGAAGAAGTGGGAGGAGCTGACAGAGGGAGATAGGAGAAGGCTTCACAGTGCCCGGGCCTACTTGCAAGAGCTGTCCTCGCGAGATAGTGAGCCGCTAGCTAGCTGCTCGAGGGACACAGTGTCTGCAACAGGTTCGGACACAAAGGGGCTGATGGGACCACCCATGTCTGTGACTTGCCGTAGCCAGTCGGGACAAGGGGTGATCCCATTAGCACCTGTGAAGGAAAGAGGTGAAAAGGGTGAGAGAAAGGTGCAGGACCCGACTGTAGGATCACCAGACCCATCAACCAAGAATAGCAGCAAGTCTCCTACTCGCACAATCTTGGCTGGTGGTGAGGAGATCCCTCAGGTGATGAAGACGGGAGAGGAGCATGTTAACGTCGCGACAAGCCTACGCTCGTCAGGCGGGATATGTGCACCAACCCCATCAAAACCAGGGAATTGCGAAGGGAATGACGAGCAAGGGAACGCTAACTCCACATTGGGTAGCTACTGCACTGTCGTTTCCGCACAGTGCGATTCGAAGCACTGCCACGGCTCGGGATTACCCGAAGTTCCAACGGTCGCTGCGAAGAGCATGGTAAAGAACGCAGGGCAGCAAGCCCCTTCGAGTAAGCAGCAGCTTAGCAAGGAAATCAAACAGCGAGCCAATGCCAAGAGGCTTATTAGGTGGCTCAGCAAGCGCGACTCCACATCCTACACGGAAAGTGATGTCAAGGCGCTAGATAGGGCAAAGCAAGTTGTAGCTAGGTCGACACCAGGACAACAGGGAACACCTAGGGCGCATGCCTCTAGACGGGCTAGCGAGAGGCTGACTGCGGCAAGGAAGGGAGGTCGCTTACCCCCCACCTCAGTTGCGGACAGGCTTGTGCGACCCCCTACTGATGCGGGTAAGACACTGACGTCCGAACCTGCATCGGAGGCGGGATGCTCGAAGAGAGGTAGGCATGACGATACGACTTCTCCACCCTTACCCAGTAATAAAAGAACAAAAACCCACTCTGATATTGTCAGAAGCAACCTAAAGGTTGCGGTAGTTGACTACGGCAATCCTGAACGGAAACTGACAGAAGATCAGTGGAAATTAATAGAGATCAGGATCCTTGATAGTGTGAATGACGCTCTCCTGAAAGGAACGGAACCCTATCCACTTTTTGGACAGCTGACCACTTTCAAGGGATTCAAAATCATGGAATGCGATGATGACCGAAGCTCCGTGGGCTAATGCCGACCTCAAGGTGATCGAGAAGAAGGACATTGACATTGCCCTCATACAAGAACCCTGGACTGTCCGAGGCAAAATTATGGGGCTAAACTCAAAAGGAAAGTAAGATAAGAACTTGCATTGTTTCCAAAGAAAATATTAAGCTTTTTCTTTTATCTAGATACAGCAACAGTGACCAGATAGTTGTTAAATATGAGAGACAGGGAAAACCGTCGCTTGTAATAGCATCTATCTACATGCCATACGACTCCGCGGATGGACCACCATCTGAAGACACTGCCAGACTTGTGAGAAAGGCAGAGCACGAAAAATGGGACTTGCTAATGGGATGCGACGTCAACTCCCATCATACACAATGGGGCAGCACGGATATCAATCCTAGAGGTGAGTCTCTTTTTGAATTTGTAATAGAACATAATCTGTTGATAGCAAACATTGGGGATGAACCCACCTTCATTACAAAGAATAGGCGGGAAGTCCTAGACGTTACATTAACAAGTAACTCAGACTCTCTCTCTCTGTGAACCGGTGGAGAGTTTCCACCGATATATCCTTTTCGGATCACAGAATCATTGAGTTCGAGATAAATTAACCTAAAACTATACGCACAAAATATAGAAATCCCAGAAAAACCAACTGGGATCTTTTTGTCAATGAAGTAGAGAAAAATAGTAGTAAACTACAAGAACAAGAAACACAGACACTACAAGAAATCGACGCTGTAGTCGAGGAAGTATGCAATATCCTCAACAACGCGTATAAAAAAGCATTTCCTTCCAAGAATATACCCAATAAAAAGTCACCGCCGTGGTGGAACAAAGAGCTTTCATCCATGAGGAAAGAAACAAGAAAACTCTTCAACGCGGCAAAAAGACTGAATACTGAAGAAGACTGGGAAAAATACAAATCCAGTCAAAGGAGACTAAGGAAGATCCTTGAAAAAGAACCATCAGTACCCGGGTATCTTAAGGATACAAACGGCAACTGGACACAATCCTGTTCTGAGTCCTTGGAAATTCTGCTCAGCACACGCTTTCCAGGATGCTCGACGAATCAGGCTGAAAACTTGCACACGAACATCCAACCACAAGAGAAGATGAGTGTACCAGTAGGAATGGTGACTGCAGAAAGAATTCTGTGGGCGATTGAGTAATTTCAGTCCTTCAAATCACCAGGCACTGATGGGATCTACCCAATCATGCTGCAAAAAACGAAGCACCTATTGGCACCAACTCTAGAAAGAATTTTTCAAAACAGTCTTAGCTGTGGTCATATACCAAAAACATGGCGAGAGGTGAAAGTGGTTTTCATTCCTAAAGCCGGAAAACCCAGCCATGCTATTGCAAACACTACAGACCCATAAGCTGTACATCATTTATGCTGAAGACCTTCGAGAAGCTGATTGACGTGCACATACGTGCCAAGCTCAACCACACCAATATGTCTACGGCACAGCATGCCTATACCAAAGGCAAAGGCGTGGAAACAGCGCTGCATGATGTAGTCAGCACCATTGAAAGATCCCTGCATTTTAAAGAATACACGCTTGCAGCGTTTCTCGACATTGAAGGGGCATTCAACAATGTCGAGACACATGCCATCGAAAAAGCGCTGGAAGACAACCATGTTGAACGTACCGTCACTAGACTTATAGTTAGTCTTCTAAACAGGAGACACATAGTCGCTGAACTCGGGGGAACCCGTCAAAAAGTGATGGCATCCAGAGGCACGCCGCAAGGAGGAGTTATATCCCCCCTTCTCTGGATCATGGTCGTTAATGAACTACTTCTAAGACTTAGATTCAGTGGGATTAAAGCAACTGCATATGCAGATGATGTAGTGCTACTTGCAACGGGCAAGTTCCTAAATACTGTCAGTGAACTAGTACAGAGAGCTTTAAATACGTTAAACAATTGGGCGAAACAATGCGGACTGGGGGTCAACCCTCAGAAAACCGAACTAGTGCTATTCACCAACAAGAGAACAATACCAGCCTTCAGGCTGCCGACCATTGAGGGAACTACCCTCAAACTTGACAGGAAGCTTAACTGGAAGCTGAACATAAAAGAAAGAGTAAAAAAGGCATCAGTTGTCTTTTATACCTGCAGTAGGTTCTTCGGGAAAAACTGGGGATTCAGACCACGAATTACACTGTGGATGTACTCTGCGATAGTTAGACCAATACTAACATACGGAGGACTGGTCTGGTGGCATGCTGCCGTCAAAACTAGCAACCTAAAGATTATGACCAAAATACAGAGAATAGCATGCACTGGTACAACCAGCGCGATGAGAACAACGCCAACAGCGGGATTGGAAACAATTCTCAACCTCCTGCCTCTAGATCTCTACATGCAGGAAGCGGCAGCAAAGAGCGCTCTCAGAATAAGCCAGTCAAAACACTGGAGACCGAATGCATATGGGCACACCAAGATACTTAGCAACTATCTCAATGGTAACGTCAACTCAGACCACACTGTCCCATACTTAGATTTAGATAAACCCTTCTCGTGGGCCTTCTCAAGTAGAGAACAATGGGAGAGCAACGAAGTATCAAATGAGTCTAAATCCATCTACACTGATGGGTCAAAAATGGAAATAGGTATAGGAGCGGGTTGCTTCTCGGAAGATCTAAGAATCAACAGCTCCACACGACTCCCAGACCACAGCAGCGTTTTCCAAGCTGAGGTTCTAGCAGTGACAAAGGCTGCCCAGTTGGTGTCAATGATGACAATATCCCGAGAGGATATCACAATTTACATTGACAGCCAGGCGGCCTTAAAATCATTAGCTGCTACGCAAATAACATCTAACCTTGTGAAATGTTGCCGCGAAGAGCTTAAGGTTCTTGGCACGCAGCACAACGTAAAACTCTGCTGGGTCCCTGGCCACAGCGGGATACCAGGCAACGAAGCCGTGGATGAATTGGCCAGAAAGGGCTCAGCCCTGGATATAGAGCAGGCAGATTACATGGTTAAGCCTCCACTCTGCAACCTCAAGGCCAAAATCGAACAAAAAACACTATCTGAAGCTAATAGCAGGTGGGAATCACTAACAACCTGTGAAATATCAAGAAGGATGTGGCCAGAGTACGATACAAGCAAAACCAAAAAACTTCTACAGAAAGATAGGAAATCCCTATCAATACTGATAGGAGTGTTAACTGGCCACAATATGCTAAGATATCACACGAAAAAATTACGACTCAACGATGATGACTTATGCAGAGGATGCGGCGACGAAGAGGTTCACGAGGACACAACCCATCTCCTCTGTCACTGCCCTAACCTCTGCCAACTAAGAAATATAACCCTAGGAACATTTTTCCGCTTACCTAACCTAACCTACTCCGGAGAATATGGGTTAATTTGTTTCTAAAGATTTTTTTTTTAAATTGGAATGCAACAGCGATGATGAGTAAAATCCTGAAGTTGTGTATCCTTCAAAAAGTACTTTAAGCGTCTTAATTTGTATTTCATATTTTGTTAATGTGTTTTATAAGCTACTAGTTACCAGAGTGTTTATGTCATAAATTAAATGAAATTTTTTCGAGTGACTTTTTCTGAACAGTAATGACTCACTCTGATAGAGAATTAAATGCTGACAACTTTATTTGGAGTTGTTAGCTGTTAGCTGTCACCGTGCTTTACTGTAGGAATCATTTTTGAGATTTTGGTTTTCATGGCCATCTGTCGGAAAACTTGGAAACTTTTGATTAATAAACACTTCTCACTTCATAAAAAATATATTCTGTAAGTTTCAGCTCAATCGGATGGTTTTGAAATGTTGGTGTTCCAGCGCCATCTATCGGAAAACTTGAGAACTGTTGATGTACGAACATTTCTCACTTCATTACAAATATATTGTGTAAGTTTCAGCTTAATCGTACGGTGAGTTTGAAAATGTTTAGTTCCAGCGCCATCGAGCGGAAAACTTGAGAACTTTTTGATGTACGAACAATTGAAACATCAGAAAATGTATATACCTACCTGTTCTGCATTTCACTTTTAGTGAATTCAACCAGAAAAGTGAGTGATTTGAGATTTGGTTTTATTCGTTGGGCCTTGTTTCACGTCACCGCCACCCTCCCCCTCTATTTCATTCAACAAAGAATAGCGGAAATTTGTTGACATAGGCCGCGTAATTGAATTATGTCAAACAATTGTTGTGTGTCTCTGGAGAAATAAACTGTTCGTATTAAGTAATATGTTGCAAAAATATATCATGTTTGGTACCGTTGAAAAGGTTTTAAAATGTAGTTTCGTAATTCAGTAAAAAAAAAGGTACCTTGATACAATTGTTTTTGAAAAATAAAACCTTTTTACCCTTAAAATATAAGCACATTTTCCAAATATCTTATTAAAAAATGGATTACAAAGCATTTTATTTCAATTGAAGATCCTTAATTGTAGCTTTAACTTGAAGTATCATTTATATATTTATATATACGTGTTATAGTTTTGAAGATATTTTCAGACTTTGTATGTCCTTTTAGTCCTTTCCAGTAGTTTGTGCCAAAAATCGCTTTGGATTTTGACTTCTGACGTATAAGACTATACATACAAAAAATTTGAAGAAAATCGGAGATGAGTACTATTCGGAACTTTATCCCGGAATTTTATTTGAAGTGAAATTGATATTCGTTTTCAAATCACTTTTACTCGGAATTCAGAACATGTCTGATAGTGTAAGTTTCAGCTCAATCGGATGTTTAGTTTACGTGTTTTGAGGTATCAAACGAACAGCTCATTTTTATATATAAGTAATTGAAAAAACGTTAATTTATTGATGATTAAAGATGACAGAAAACATATCCATACATTCGATGTAAAAGATACCTTGAAGATGAAATTCAATGTTCCAGCATTTTTGTTCGGTTTTCTAATTTGGGCTCTTTAAGGCGTTGTCCAATATAAAACGTTCTGATGTCGAGTTGTACTGTATTGCGATCCTTTATATAAATGGGACCTACCGGTATGAACATTTTTCATTTTTAAGTTTTTTCAAAACTCCGTAACACTCCAATACTTCCTTATACGACCTCCTAATCGGGTTCCGTGTGCCGTCTTTAAACTGTCATCGTTTGAAACTAACAGGCAAAGGTACAGATATTCAAAAGGGTGATGTGAAATAAGGTCCAACGAAATAAGACCAAATCTGAAATTTGGCATTAATTCAAATAATTTCGTTCGGTTCATTTGCCATCATAACATTGCAAAGTTTTGTGCATAAACAGTGAAATATGTATGGGGGGGCATGCTGACCCCCTGGAAACCCCCTGCTTGGTCGGTGTTGGAAAGGGAGTTGGTGCGAGGTTGGATATATGCAATCCAGACTTCTAAAGGCCCGAAAATTCTACTTGAGTAGAAGTTAAAACCAGGCACCGGTGGCCTTTAGAAGGACTTTGTAAATTAATTTCAACACACCTTTTTCATAAATGGGGGAATATTGAATATTATATCTGACACCACTCTGATAAGGCAGTTCCCTAGGCGAAAGCTCACCAGCTGTGTGTGTCTCCAAAAGGACTAATCAATGTATTTAAAGACTTGATGTTCTATCAACCCAGTCGAAGCAAAATATTCCTTGGCTTTCGTTACAAATACCTAGAGCATGAATATTGCATTTTTGTATTAAGTCTATACGTCCATGTAAGAACCATCAGCTTACCGGCCGATTGATTCCCTTGGGGTTGTGCCAGTTTCCCATCAATATTCTACAGACAGCAGCAATGTTGCACCTGCTTTTGTCTTTACATTTTTCATGTCATACGTGATTAAATTTCTAAACCACCTGCGTGCAGTTAATAGCTTCCATCCTTTTGGGCGGTGAAAATGCCCTGAAAACCCTTGGGAGTAATCTTACCACCCATCAAGTATGCCCGTTCGATTAGTTGATATCAATAAAATAGAAAAGTCGATACACTCCCTTGGTGCAGCGTCGTGGATGCACCATCCATTGACACAAACCAACAATCATTGTAATGGATTAAATGCTCCCATGGAATTAGGTTACTCTATGAAGATGACATTACTTCGAACTCGACATTGTTTCCGGGTAACCCGAGTCCTTTTCGCACATTCAAATGGTAGTGAACAGTGCCCCAACGCTACTGTGTGTATCCACTGGTAACAGTTTGCTGAATGTCTTATGAAAAGGACTTTTCTCGAATTCCAAAACTGAAGTGACTCGGTGTGTAAATCTTTCTCTCTCTCTCTGTCTGTATGTCTGTCTGTATGTGTGTGGATAGAGAATGGGTGTCAACAGATACTTGTCAGTGATTCCTTTATTGAAACTAGAAATGACATTAAAATTTCCATTGTTGTCCCTTTATCTCGCTCTGTGGGTGGGAATTGAACAAAGAACGAGTGTATCTAGATTTAACACTTCTGAATATTTATCTTATGGATTGCAATCTGATATGCGATGATGGGTGGGTTTGAATAGTTACTGACTGTGATGCCACAATTCAGTTCGATTCGAGTACCAACAGATGACAAAAGGAGAGATTATTTAACATCAAGAGTTGAATTGAAAATTGGATATACTTGATAGCCGATGACAAAGAAAATAAACACCCCAAAATCAAGTCAAGTTGATCGATTTGGTTGAGATATATTTAAATAGTTTTAGATATAAATATTTGCAGAGGAATTTGAATTGAAGTCAGACTACATGATCGTAAAAGAAGTAGGTACTTCATTTTCATATAAACAATAAGACTGACAACTGCTATTAAAGGACATTGCCTCATAGGCAGACATGCGACTAGGTTTCTGCGGAAGTTCGAGAAACGATGAGATCTTCACCTCCTCTGAACATGTCCAGCTATTTCCCGAAAAAAAGAACTCATAATTTTTTCGATAATCTAAAAAAGCCAGATGTCTCGTCTGTCCCGCTTTGTACAACGATTTGATTGGTTTCACGAGCATACACAACATGCAAGATCCTTGGTATCAGAATGTGCCTTTTTCACTTGTCTAAGTGAGCTGATACCTTAAATACTGGCAGCCACTGCTACTTCCCTAACCTAAGACTGGCAACAGGACGTCTAATGCGAAGCACAAGCTCTCAGCGAATACACTTTCCAAGACAAAAACCATAGCTGAAAATTTGTGTAAAAAAACGTTGTCTACTTTTAGGCCGAAATGGTTATGTCTTCGCTCGTATTTTACGAGGGTTGCTACTTGAGTTTTGAGATAGACAAGAAAAAAAAAATATTTTTACAATCGAAAATGGATCTGTTGTTTTCCAAAATATTCTTCATGAAGATCAATACACTTTCGCACGTGTTTGAACCAATTTTCGAAGCACTTTTTCACTTCGATTGAGGTACCTCCAAAACATGTGATTTGAACGCATCGACCGCTCTTTCAGGCGAAGAAAAACGTTTACCTCGCATTTTTATATGATCTGCGGGAATGAGAAGAAATCATTGGGTCAGGTCAGAACTGTATGGCGGATGACCAATCAATTCAATGTTTTGAATGCTTAAAAATACACTTGTTTAAGCCGAAGTGAGATGGTTTCCCTTATTTTTCCGAACACTTCCGGCAAACAAATTGTGGTGTACCATTGAGAACTGACCGTTCTACGTTGCTCTAATGGCACGGTACATGTCAAATTATTCCGAAAAAACAGGCGATCATTTGCTTCAAAGTGTTTCGTGCGGGAACAACTTTTGTTGGATTTGACTAGTCTTGAGAGATACATACAGTCGATTGTTGTTTAGTTTCGGGTTCATATGCATAAAAAAAAAAAAAAATATGCATAGATCCATGATCCGTCGCTTGTCACAATCTTCGTCTTCTAGCGAAGTGCGACCACGATTGAATTCGGAAAACCAGCTGTTCAAGAGCTGTTCAAGATTTAATTCCATTTTTTGCCCAAGATGAATGTTTCAACGAGTGGGCACCATAGCGCAAGTGGTTAGTGCGTCGGACTACTGAGCCAGCGGTCTTGGGTTCGAATCCCGCCGCAAACACATAAAAAAAGTTTTTCACAGTGCCCACCTCTTTCGAATGCCTGACAAGCATCAAAGAGTATCATTTGTCACGATTAAGCTTCTCAACTCGCCGTTCGGAGTCGGCAAAAAACTGTAGGTCCCTTCCATTCGTGCAAAAATATAACACGCACACACAAATGGTTGCGAGAAGCAGGCCCAGGTTCACCTCGAGCTGTAGCGCCAACTAAGTAAGTAAGAATGTTTCAACGTTCTGAGTACGATTGCCATTAAAAATGTCAAACTTTACGATGACAATCTCGAAACTTAAGAAGCATCCTACGTAGTTCTTATGACGATAGACGTCCACCATAATATCACATTTTTTTTGAAAGCCTGGATCGGGACCATAATCGAAAAAAACTATTTCGCAAATTGATTGATTTTTGTTTTAATTTGCAACAAATTACATCATGGGAAATGTTCGCTCGAAATGATAAAACAAACGAAGCCGCCAAGTATGAATTTTCCTAAGAAATTTCAATCGAAAACATGTTTGCTTTTTATTAAATGGTTGTAGCCGGTCATTAAAGCCTGTCTAAGCATTTTCCATTTAACACCATTCAGATCCAAAAGAAAATTGCGATAAAATATTTATTTGCAGTGGTTTGCACTTGAATTAAAGATTCGGCATTTGGACTTAAGTCAAACGTTTGTACGAGTATGTACATATGTAGCTTAATAAAAGTAGAATAAAGAAGAAAATCATTAAACGCTCATTTATGTCATCAAACATGAATGTCCGCGGGTAACAGGGAAAGTCAATTATAAACTTTACACTATACTTTCCGCACACGTACTCCATCATCGTTCACTGTCAATCGGTGATAAGTATTATCGATGGGATGAAACTTCCTAGCTCAAAACTTTTTTGCAATCAGGTATTAGCTTGGACACTTCATTTATCAAAATCTCCTTTCTGCGTATTTTCATCTAACAAGGACTCAGTGTAGTTTTCAATTCAAACTCTTTGCCAATTGCAAAGAAACTGAAAAAAAAAAAGGATGAACTGTATTAATTCGGAGCAAAATAAATTGCAATTCCAATTAATAAGAGTCCATTCATCATTGGCGTGACTAACTCTTAAGGGTTCAGCAGTATCTCTACCCCTCAATCCTTGTCGCTGGACCGAACTAATATCAGGACGATGAATAGGTAATCATTAATAAGGTTTGAGTTTTTTTTTTTGTTCATAAAAAAAGCAAACGAGAAAAGAAAATACTTTGACCAAAACAGCAAGGACGAAGGATATTGCACAACGTAGAAGCAAAACAGTGTAGCACAGCTCATAGTAGGGTAGCAATGTTGATTGAATAACTATCAATTTGGCCGCTATCTATTCAATCGCAGTCGATTCTTCATCATGACAAAATGATCCTTGTTCGTCCGTGTCGGCGTCATCGCTGCGCCAGACAAGACAATGATGATGATGGGGATAGTATACTACACCAATCAAACTCCCCTTTAGCATGGTACTCAGAGGTACGCTGACAATGCCAGCAAATACAATGAATACAACAGAACGTACCGGTTGAGCAGTGGATACTGATTAGAGGGTGTCAATGAGAGGGGATGATTTAAAAAGAAAAAGCTGTATGGTACATTCATATTGACTGGTAATAAGAAGCTTTTTAAATGAAGTCTTCTCGAGTCTGTCACGTGCCTTTCTAAACTAGGGCTTTATATAGCTTAGACCTATCGAGGTTTTCTTTATCCCAAAGGAAGAGAAAAAATAATATACGATTAAACACGATCCCGGGCTTTGAAAAGACTTTTCCTGAGATCCACAGCATTGACGTAGTCGTCCCAGAATAAAATGCGGTTGAAGGTTAACCCCAGGTTTCTCTCAGTCTCAACAAAGTCAATATTGCACTGCCGTTGTTTAATGGTTGGAAGAATTAAAGCAGGGGTGGCCAACCTCTTCAGCAGGCGGGCCAAATTTGAGAAAAAAATGTTCTGCCGGGCCACGGACCAAGTTTATTTTTTGTTAATTAAAGTAACCAAGCAAGCGTGCTACATGTTCGAGCACATCGTCGTTTCCCAGTAGATGAGATAGTAGTCAAACATTTGTCTGGTTTAATGTACTAATAGCCCAGTCGAATTAGATCAAAAGAGGGGCTGACGGAAGTTTTTTTTTAATATTTCCCTAGGAGCAATATTTTTCGATTTGAGGTGGAGGTGAATTTTTTTTATTGAAAAACTCGATTATTTTCAATTTTACACGGAAAATGTTTATTGCCGAAGTTGTAATTTTCGGGTCTAAATCGAAAAATATCGCTCCTAGGAAAGAATTGATAAAGACCAAAATTATTGTAGGAAATTTAATTTAGCATTTAATTAGCATTTTCGTGTAAAATTGAAAATGAATGAGTTATTCAATAAACAAAAATTCACCCTCAAATTCAAGATGGCGGATGACGCAATAGGGTTGGAGTCCCGAAAACCGACTGGGCTATAAATAAATACATAATGTATTTATTTTTTTGATAAAAAATAAAACAACTGAGAATCAAATAATGTAAAAATATTTTAAATTGAGGCATCTGACTTTTTTTTGCAGAACTAAATGCAGCAAAATTGATCTCGACTGATATTGTCGCTATACGCAAACTCTTTTCCAAATGAACATCAGTAATTCATGTTCTCACTTGTGATTTGATGTACTTCATGCATTTAAAAATCTGTTCACACGCATAAGTGTTTCCAAATGGTTTGTAAATCGCAGGAAATTTTTTTATAGAACTCTTCCAAACTCTTCCAAAATATGTTTTTTTAAGGGTCGGTCGATCGCAAAATCTCTCCAGACGCCGTGACGATAATAGCACAAAACTACAGAATAATACGGAACTTTGGCAAGCTGGACTGAAAGCAGTTATGAGTATGAGCCCAATAGCGTTGCGAGCTCCCCGAAAATACCGATTTTATCAACACCTAGCGTCGGACAAAAAACTAAGTAACCTTGAGTGTTAAATAGCGGGATATTTGTATTAGTTAAAATCGATGAATTTTTCCAAAAATGCAGGATGTTTCAAAATAGCTAAAACCAATTTATTTTTCCAAGAATGAATTTAAAAATATATGATACAAATGACTCATGATGACATGTTCTTTTAATGAAATGTACAATGAAGTTAATATGTAGATTCATTTTACTTAGCTCCGCGGGCTAGAATATAACTCCCGGCGGGCCTCGGTTTGGCCACCCATGGATTAAAGTATACAGCGAGTTGCGGTATATAACCAGTGACTTGGACTTACTAGGGTTAAGGCAAAGACTGTTTGCCTGAGCCCAACTGAGGGCTATCTGGAGATCCTCATTCATTTTTGCCATGACAAGTTCTGCCGAGCCAAGGCGCAATGAAATTTGTAGCTGCACATCATCTGCGTACATACATATGTACACAAAATTGGACCCAGAATGGAGCCTTGTGGCAGGCCAACTATCACGCTTTGAAGTCTACCAACAAGGTAGGATTGCATTAGCCGTACTGTTTGGCGCGAAAATTTAAAGTCATGCAATAACTTATTGGAATGTGCTAATCGAAGAGCATGTTAATATTTTCTTTGAAGTAAACAACCTGCTCAGTTACACACGACAAATAAAAAATACTAATCCGATGTATGTTACGCAGGTCATGTAACAAGTTTATTTAACTTTTAATTTAATTTATTTATTTATTGTCGCCATTTTTAGGGTGCGTTTGAGGTAATTCTGATAAAAATCAAGGTTTACAGGTAAGCATCCGCAGGTTTGGAGTCTCAGGCTCATTGGTCCTAAAGTATCATAAATACTATTCTATAGCTTTTTTACTTGCAAGTCAAACCTGACTGGCTTCAAAAAGAACTCGACCGTAACTCTTAAAGTAAGACTTGGTCATATTACACGGTATGGCAGCCTGATAGGAAAATAAAGACCCACCTTCTCATTTGTACTCAAAAGACTAAGTAACTGCCGGCGACCACGTCGTGGATTCCAAGCCAGAATTGAAGTACGTTGGCATAGTCATAGATACACGGCTTGCTTTCAACCAACACCTACAGTAAAAAGCCGACAAGGCAGCAAAGGCTGATCTGGCGAGGATTACGCATCCCAAATGTTGGTGGGCCGTGGTATTGGAAAAGACTGCTGCTATCAAAAGTCGCGTCGTCAATAACGTTGTATGGATGGGTCCCAGATATGGACCAATGCTATGAAAAAAAAAACATATAGAAGAACAATAGAGGCAGCGTGCCGAATCAATGCTCTGATAGTAAGTGGCGCTCTTCGAACGACGTCTTATGAATGATGCAGCGACTGTTGCGGCTGGTATGGTGCCAAACGACTTACTAGCTCAAGAAGCGCAAGAGGAGTAGGTACCTTACCAGAAGATCAACGGCGACATTAACGACAACGCCAATCGAAAGTCAGACTCCGCAAAGAGTGAAAAGCCCAAGGAAATGGCAACAGAGATGGGACTGTTGTGAAAAAGGACGCTGTGGACAGATACAATTATATCCAACATCGAAGTCTGGATCAATAGAAAACATGGAAATCTGAACTTCTATCTGACGCAGATTCTCACAGGACATGGATGCTTTAGCGCATATCTTCGCAGGTTTGGATACTACGACAATCCTGATTATCCAACCTGCCCGGGAACAATTGAAGAATATAGAGCAGAGCGGCATGTACTGGAACTGAGGCTGGAAGAAGTTTTAAGCCCAGAAAATATGATTAGCCAGATAATTATCTTCGCTGATAGTTGGAACGCCGTCAGTGGCATAGTGGCAATTATTATGATGAAACAGCGACAACGGAGTGCAGTGCAGAAGCTTGGAACTGCAAATACATCCAGACAAGTAAACATAGTCGGAGAAAGCCAGCCGCGCGAATTTATACTTAACGGCAGTGCCGCAGTGAGAGTCGTTGAAGTGTGCAGTGTGTGGGTTAGTACGTAGGCGTATTCCTGGCACGATTATGTAGGTTTGCGAATCGTGCATGCTAGTAGCCCGGGTAACTAGTATCTTTAGAAGATTTCACATCCTTTGGTGCAACGAACAAAAAAAAAACACAGACTAAGCTCTACTACGGTCACATAGCACCTGGTGTAGCATTCAATTCAAAGGCAGGCATTCAATTATCTAACTCTAACAGATCAGCGCGCGTAGACAGTGGAAAAAATCTTTTCATTTCTGTCACCATTTGGTGTAAAAGAACTCCTCTAGGACGTCCAATGGATTTAAAACTGTTAAAAAATTCCTGACCTTAATCTTATTAAAGGGTCAATCTATCTGTTGAAGTCAGTGTTGCCAGCAACTTTAAGTGAAATTCCCCATCACAGACCTTAAAATTCCCCTTTTTCCATTGGATTCCCCCCAATATATTTTCAAAAAGCGTTCGCTTCCTTTTTGCGCCATATATTTAAAAATGTATGTAATTTGAAAGATTTGACAGTTTTCATACATACGTAATATATATCTGCCCAAAGAAATTCCTTGTTCTAAAATTCGTAGCGCAACATTTTTCCGAATGTGAAGTTTATTCGTAGGTTTTCAGTTTTTGGGGGATTTAAACTTAATAAAAAACAACTTTGTAGGTATGTACATAGTAAAAATTAAATCATAGCAGTGCAAAATCTCTTTATTGAAAAATAAATAAAAATTGCTGAGCATTATTAAAAAGAACGAGAGGATTGTAGAAATGGTTGACTATGTACATTATTTGTATACATTAAGTAATCAAAAAAAAATGTTCGTTTAAAATTAAAGCAGATCAACCTAACGCCCTGTGACCGTAACCCATACCTTTGAATGTATTTGAAATGAGCTCATGCATATGGCTTATTTTCCAATCAGGCATAGAAGTGTAAGACCTGCTACCTTCGCACGAGGAAGGCATGCGTTACAGTTACGTTTACGCACTGCTGTTAACACTTTATTCTGTTTTGTTATTGCTTTGTTCCTCAATTAAGAGTTATTGACATTCTATTTTTATTTTCCCCACATTTCGTTCTAAAAGTGAGTAGATTCCCCTTTTCCCATTTCATCGAATTTTGAACTAAAATCCCCCATGAAAAAAGGAATTCCCCACGAACTGGCAACACTGGTTGAAGTGCCACAAATCAAATGCTGTGCAAGACATTTTAAGGGTATTCATAACCCTTTTAGCGCGCGCGTATTATAAAGAAAAAATAAAAAATATGAGCGAAGTCCAGAACCATTCGTTGATCGTAGATTCAGTGAATCAGTTGAGGGTTTAAACTGGTGTCACACTCACACCTCCTCGTGTCAGTCGAAATCGATGCCACGGGAGCGTAATCTGTTCCTTCTCATCTGCACGATTAAAGCACAGCGGACCAACACACGTATTTGACGGCTGGATTCTGTAATTCTGACTGAATCCATTACACCGATTTGCAATTTGTATTTTAATTAAAACTCGTCACGCGTGTGAACTAAACAATTAACAAATTAAACAAAAAAAAAAAAAAATAATGAGAAATTAAATGATGGGAAAAATACAAAAAAAAAAAAAAAATTTAACAATTAAGAAGCTTAAGCTACCATGTGACTGCCAGTTGACAGGTAATTGTGGTAAATATATTTTAATGCCGCCCAAGTGTCTGCGCTCCATTAGCCCAGATGAGACGAACGAATGTGGTAATTGCAAGTGCAAGGCTGCCCCTGTGTGACGGGGTGGAGCGATAAATTCAATGGGCGTCGGACTCTTATTAAAAAGGGTGCTACGTTGTCAGTTGTATGCTTGGGCTGAGGCTTTAGGCGTATACGTATGTACGTATGAGTTCGGTGCTGTTGGTGTGTTTCTGTGTTCAAGGATAATTGGCTTGGGTTCAATTATAATAAAACATGTAATTCAGTTATCTGATTTAAATAAACACATGAGACCGGCTAAGGATGAAGTTTACATTACATTGAGGGAAATAATTATGATAATTTATCATGTTCCCTATCACAGATATCAAATTAATTAACTGTTAGAAGATTGTACGTATTTTTGGCAGTTTTAAACACTCAAGAGATTTGAATTGAACATTTGAACGTAACTCTTTTAAGCTAGTTTCCGAGAGATATAAACTCTGAATTTGTTAGGAGTTACTTCCGTATTTTGAAGACGCATTTTTATTTTATTCCTTTGATGTTGAAGTTCTGCCGTACTTTTTTGTTCGCTTATGAGAGCTGTCCGTTTGAAAGAACGTATTTTGTATGGGAAATTAGAAATTGGTTCCCCAAAAAGGTGTCGGCTAATGCTAAACAGGGTGACCGCTAATGAGAGATGTCACTGTACTGATTTAAAACATTAAATCGCTTTAATCTTGATAACCAGTCAATGCCGCAAAATTTGAGTATTTCTTTGATTACTTTTAATGTTAAGTTTTGTGCTGAATATTGCGCCATCTTGTGGACAGACTATTTTGTCTACTTCAATCATAGGAGGGGGCAAAAATAAAGAAAGATTTCACCTGCCGCAATTGCAGTTTATGGATGTGGACGACATGTGATTTCAACAAAACGGTGCCACGTGCCATACAGATCGAGAAACAATTCAATTACTGAATGAGACATGAGACCTGATCATGTAATTTCCCGTTTCGGTGATCAGAATTGGCCGCCCAGATCATGCGATATAACACCGTTGCGACTGTTTCTTTTGGTTTTTTTTTTGGAAGTCTAAGGTTTATGCCAACAAGCCCACGATCATCCACGTCTTGAGGGAGCAAAATAAGCGCCACATTTATTCAAAACGGCCATGGACACTTCCGACAAACAAGTGCGTATGTGCCAGCAAAGCCGTGGAATGGAAGTCATTTACCCGATATGCTATTCCATACTGTTTACCCACTTTATGAATCAATAAAAAATTTATTGGGTTGTCGAAAATGTCATGACGCATTTCTCTATGTTTTTCAAAAATCATTTATTTATACAGTAAAACTTGTAAATAGTGGAAAGCTTCGGTGCATATTTTTTTTCTACTATTCGCAACATTTCTACTATTCGCAATTTTTTCCACAATCGGCAACCTAATTTATTTTACTATTTTTCGATAAATTTTTATATCGGAGTTCAGAATGTGTACTTGCTGAATGAATTCGCTAGCGGAATGAGACACACACGAAAAGAAACAATTGAAACGTCAAAATTCTCGGAAAAGGAAACGAAGCCGACAAAATATTAATGAACTTTGGCGCATTCATATCTTGATTCTTGATATCATATTTTGCTATTGAAGAGTAAATTTGTATGAAAAAAAAACAAAATTCATTGAAAAATTTCCAGTATTCAGATTTTGCAGGTTTCTACTATATAAGAGTGAGTTTGTATGAAGAAAATCAAAATTGGCATCCAAAAATGTCCACTATCCAGGTTTCGCAAGATTGTTTTATTCGCAAGTTTAACTGTATAAAGAACAACAATCAATCAATAAATATATTGCCCGTTTGGTTCGATGACTTTCTGCCATCTTTCAGCAAGTTGCATTATTCCTCGTTCATAGAAGGATCTATCTTTATCAGAGAAAAGATTAAGAAGATGCTGGTTTACAACTTCATCATAATTGAACGTTTTTCCACGCAACGAGTTTTGAAGAGAACGAAACAAGTGGAGGTCCGATGGCGCAAGGTAAGGTGAGTATGGAAACTCCAAACTCCAATAACTTTTGGTGGGCGTTCAAACTTGTGTGTGGTCTCGGTATTGTCGTGATGCAATCCACTCCTTTACGATTAATAAGCTCTGGACGTTTTTGAATGATAGATTCCTTTAAACTTTCCAACTGCCGATATCAAACATCAGAATTCATTGTTCGATCCCTTGGTAGGAGCACTAAACCTTTTACATCCCACCCACCACACTGATAACATAATTCTAATGAATGTACTTTCGATTTCGTTTGAGGCGCTTTATCACGTTAGGACCAAGACCGCTTGCGTACCACATTGCCGTAAACAATCACCAGTTATCAGTTGCTTTTAAAAAGTATCGTTTTCCTCACGTTTAGTGAGCATATCGCAGATGTTTATACGCATCGTGAAATGAACCTCATTGAGTTCATGAGGAACCCAAATATCGATCTTGCATACGTATCCCAGCTTCTTCAGGTGATCATGAGCGCTTGAAACATGGATGTTCAAAGTTTCTGCAATCTCTCGTGTTGTGTAACGTGGGTTTAATTCGATCAATGTCTTTATTTTGTCGTAATCAACCTCAGTGGACCTTCCTGACCGAGGACGGTTCTTAAGATTAAAACCACCCGGGCAAAACTTTCGGAATCATCGTTGACACTGACGTTTCTGTAGAGCATAGTAACTGTAAGCGCCGTACACGCCATCAATGTTACTTGACAATGTTACTTGAAACATGACTCATTCAAGTAACATTGATCGTTTGTATGCATTTCAATGTGTTCGTCAAGTAACATTGATACATTGATGGAAACCAAAATTTATTTGGTTTTCTTCAATGTTCATTGACAATGCTTAATGTTTCATTGAACGTGTGTTTGGTGCATCAATGTTACTTATCAATGTTGTCATTCGCCGGTGATTGTCGGTGAAAGAAAATGTCTGTTTAACGGCAATGAGGCAGATTTTTCCTTAAGGAATTTATCGGAAAAACGAATGTTTCTGGAAAATTAAATCAGGAATATATACATACAGTGGCGGAAAACTAAATAGCACTTTTATGAACAACTTTGTTCAAACTCATGTAATTTTATTCAAACTAAAACTATAAATATTTTTTTGATATCTATGTATATGCAGATTGAACATAGTTGCGTGTATAACGGTACTTTTTAACCCATTAAACAAACCAAAAGGTGACATGTCGTCATTCGAGTAATTAAAAAAAAAATAAATAGCACTTTTTGTTGTTTTTCATTAAAAAATTGATTTTGACAATTTTATTATTGTAAACTTAATTTTGTTCTGTGTTTTCTACCAATCTAAGTAGTTTTGTATAAGTTTAATATTGGGGAGAGGAATCCACTTCTTGGCATAAAAAAGGATCCGCTACTGTTCATAAACATAGTATGAATAAAGAAGAAAAATTAAAAGCATATGAAAAGCTACGCGAGAAGCGATTAGGTTATTAGAAAATTGTGGGGGTGGGTGGTATTTTCAATCTGTTGTTAATAAAGTCATCATAGAAATCGGTGCGCTCTATATCGTCTCCGTCAGAAACGCGCCCATTAGTGCCAATGTTGCATTATATTTATTTTAATTCATATTGAGCATTTACTATAGCTCACAAGCTAGAAGAAATTAATTTGCGTCCATATTCGGCAATACAAGCAAAGCAACTGAACAAAATATGGGGAAAAACATTGTCAATGTTCATTGATATGTGTGGATGCGATTTTGCATCAATGTTACTTGATATCAACAATCGTCAAAAATACCTGTCAAGTGAACATTGATCGTGTGTATGGCGCTGTAAACTTAACGCAACTTTTCACAAGCTTGACATGCATTCTTCCCTTTACGGAAGTTAAAGAGTAAAATATGGCTAAAATGCACACTTTGGCCTTCCATTTTTAACCCATTTTAACCAAGCTGTCAAATGGCACAGCAACAATCTATTAATTAATCTATTACTTAAAAAAAAACTAACACCATCGGTTCGCAAAATGACGCATGACTTTTCGGACAACCAATACAATTTTTAATTAAAAATCTGTGTGTTGCAATCAAAATTACTTCTTGTGTGAATTTCGTGACACCCTTTATATCACATGTAGTCGCAGGTAAAAATGCCGGGAGTGGCCAATCACTGCAAAGGATGACCAATTGAAAGGTTTGTACTCTCACACACACTTTCATTTGACAGCTGGGTTTGTAATTTCGTAGCAATTTGACAAATGGCGTCTTTCAGTTTACGTAACGTTTAGAAAATAGAAAGACAACTGTGGCCATAAATTGTTAACATTTCTGTGCGTCGAGCGCTGGATACCGTATTAATATCCAATAAATACATCCAACATCTATCTCGGAATGTCAGTCCAATACTTCCAGCATGGCCGCACTCGCTATCGTAAAATGGGATAAAAGACAAATAAATTGTGTGAGGTATGTTAAATGAAACTAGATTTAAGTTATTGAGGTACAAAAATGTCTAGTACTCAATTCACCATTTCATCACCACTCCATGTTACGGTAAGTAACTTGGAAAAATCGATAAAACTAAATCCACCGAAATTACTGCAATAACTCTTCAAATCCCCAACACGAATCTGCCGTAACCACAAATCTCGCCATCATTATTTAACACAATCAGGTAATTTATATCAATGGTGTGAACGGTGAAATTCTCCTATACGTATGGGGGTGGCCACGTTTACCCACCGAGACGGGAATCCTTTTTCAATTCCATTTATTTTTTATTTATTCTCACACATTTCTTTCCCGAGCGGGTAGATCAATTCGCCCCCCTCCCATTTAACACTCACTTAATCCATCAACTTACACATTGTATAACAATCGCCTACAACTTTCAGCACATCCTTGTGCATAAATCCTTCAAAAGCCTTCAACGACAATGCTATCATACTTCAAACGCATGTTGATAAGTTGTTGGAGTTTTCCTGTTTTCCTTTTTTTTGGTCTTTTTTTTTGTTGAGTGCCCTCTGAAGAAAGCACAAGACAAGTAAAATGTAAGACTGATAAAAGGATGCGGTTGAGGATAAAAATTACATCCTTCAAAGTCATTGTCAACACAGCTAAAGAATTTGACTAAATGGGAATATAATCCTTTCACATTAACCGCAAAGCATCTCACATCGTTTTTCATTTAAATTTGTCAAGTTATTTAGAAGGACCTTTCGAAGAACTTGATAGAAGGAGCTACCATCTTCTGTGTGTACAAGAACAGGCGCATATATTCTCATTGCAGAGGTACAGGAGTGATTCATGTGTCTTTTTTTCCTCCAAGGATACAAAAAAACAAAAAAAAAACAATCTGTTAAATAATATCAAAGTAAAGGCGATAATGGAAGTACCTTTTACAGTTAAAAAAAAAAATGGCGATCAAAATGATGCCGACAATCGACTGGAGGTCATAGAACCCCAAAGGATTTTATTTTCCACTCGACTTTGTACATATACAGGAAGAATCAATTTAAAATCTTGAAGCAGCCCCGCTTTTATTTTCGTTGATGATTGCTGTTTAAGTTTTTAATGTGATTTTATAGAACTTACCCTGGCAACGTTTCCATATAAACAGACCAAATTGAATAGCTTATCTGTGTTCGATGTTTCCTGATCAAGTCCATAGACCATCATGACGGCACCCTGTAATTAAAAAAAAAAAACAAAGTAAACGATGAAAAAGAGTTATAAAAACCACAAGATAAAAAAACCAAAGGTTTATGTTGACCACGTTAAAGGAAGCTCGTTTAAGTCCACCTTCCCAAAAAAATCCTTCTGACTGCAAAAGTTCCACTAAGTTCAACAAATGCTCTGATCCTGTCTACAATCTACCCACAATGATAATAAAAACAAATTAATTCAAGTGGGGGTCGAAAGGTGTAGATACTACAAGGGCCAAGGAGACGCTACGAAAATATGTAATAAAGGTAATAGCATCGATTTCAGAAGAAGATGCAAAGCGACAGATAAGATAATACAAGACAAACCAAAAGTTTTAAATACCATTAATGGCATATCTCAGGGCGGAGCTAAAACTTCGCTTCTTTTTAGCCTTTTTGTCTTTTGAAAGGCTTGGGGCATACTGTAGATAATTTCACTGTCGATGTTGATATGTTTTTTTTTAATTTTATTTGCAAAATTAAAGCAAATTCAAAGCCTTTAAGGGGTGAGCTTCTTATCAATACCGTTCAAAACTTGGGAGTAATAATGTTTTGCAGCACAAAAAAAAATCTATGAAGCAATAACTTGAACTTAAGTTTATGGTCATCCAATTTGACAACGTTTTGATTGAGTTTTCATTTCTTATCGTACCGTTGTGCTCAGGAATTTCGGGGAAGTGGATCTATGACGGCTGGATGTTGTAGAAATAGGGTAGGCACTGACTGGCTTTAACCTGGCAAATCCCAGTGTTGTAACTGTAACTATACAACAATAATTATGCTTATTTTACCTCCAAGTGGTAGCCATCGGATACTGGTCGCTGCCCACCCGGGCTCGCCTTGCTAAACTTAAAAGCGCGAGTGCTGACCAAGAAAAAATAGCAGCACTATAAAACACGTCAGCGGACGAATTCCGTCGATGGAACCAACGGTTTTTTGTGGTGTTTCAAATTCATAGTTTGCATCATTGTCTTCCATCACATTGCCCTTTCAAAAGAGAAATACATTAAATTTGAAATTTCAAAGCAATAGCGCTGACAACTTTTGTTCCAACATAGCTTCCAGAACTGCGTTTAATCAACTGTTTAATTAAGTTTAAACTCTCGTGCAGGTTTAGTTGAACTTCAGTTTAAAATCTCACTGTGAAACTGGGCATTACAATTAGTGGAAGCCAGTGGACGTCACTTAAATTGTGTACATTCCAAAGCCAATGGAAAATCGTTGCAATGATTTTGCAGCTAGAAAAATCCCCAATTGATAGAAAATCGCTCTAGATCTGCGTACACATTGTATGTATTTACATTTATATCACTTTTGCCCGGTTTCACAGTGAGAGCTTAATCCTCAATTGGAGCTTAAGCTACGATTTAACTCATTTTGATGTTTCACAATGTCAGTTTAAGAGGTAAGCCCCCTTAAGGGGACCTTCTGGTCTAGATTTTTCAAAAAATCGATTTTTTTTTTTTGATATTTAAAAAGTTATTCAATAAATAATAAATTCAATAAAAATTTTCTACGTTGAATACTTCTTACTTTTTACATACGAAAGGTAATGAAAAAGGGTCTTTTTTTCGAAACGTAAATTTCAACAGCGCGCCATTTTGTCAATTTTTAATTTTTTTTTCATTCTGTTTCCTGCGATAACTACAGTCATACTGATTAAAATTTTTTTTGTGTTTTTTTTTTTCGATCAGTGGAAGAGCCAAAACACAGAGCCATCAAGATACATTTTTTTGAAGAGGGTAACTGTAAACACAATTTTTGTTTAATTAAAATTATTATAATTTTTTTTTTTGAATATTTTTGGATATTGTTAATGTAGTAAAATATATCTACAAAGTAGAGTATCTATTCACGAAAGTTTCATCCAAATTTGTTAAGCCGTTAATGCGTTATTGAGTCACAAACATCCAAACATCCAAACATCGCAACATCCAAACATACAAACTTTCACATTTATATATTAGTAGGATAGGATAGGATTATTATTGTATTTCAATATGGAAATACATTCAGACCAAGAAGATAAGTAATTCTGAATATGATATAATAATTTTGTGGTTCACGTTAAAATCAACATCGAACTTTCATAGGTGGGATGGAGTTGATTTCTTCACAAGAATTTCAATTTTTTGATTGCATTCATTGACTTCATGTTGAGACTTCAAAAAAATTAATGCAGACACCAAAGATTGCATTATTTTTTCCAACTATTCAATTGAATGCAATCACTTATGACTTCAAATGAATGCTTTGCATTCTTTTGCATTCATTTGCACTCTTTGCAGTCTTTTGCACTCTTTGCATTCATTTCCATTTTGGATTAATTTTAAATAATTTGGTACTCAACGATGGTAAATTAAGAACCATATGAAGGATCTTTGAATAAATTAAAATATTGTATGCTTCTTCTTCTTCTTCTTTTCTCCCGATTCATATTGTTTTTTTTTTTTTTTTAAATCACTTGACGCGGAAATGAAAATCAAGTTTCGTTTGACATAATCAGTTCATAATCAGTTTTTTTCATAAATAGTTCACAATGACACTAAATCTGTGACTTTCAACGACCACACCACGCTGAAAACATCGGTTCTCGTTCAAATGTCATTTCACTAAATTTTTTTTTCTCAAAACATTTTTCTTAGTTCTAAAACTCTAACTTTAATTAAAATTCAATAGCATAAGTTAGGTTACGTCGAAAGACATAGTATAAGTATTAAGTTCAGCTTAGAGTGCCCGTGTGGGGCCAGTAAGTTAGAGTAAGATAGTTAAGTTAGTTAAGCTAGTTTTAATCACTTTTGTCTAGCATTTAAGATTTAATTGAATTAATGAATAAAAATGAATTAAAAATGAAAATGAAAACATCGGTTCTCGTAAGATCACCGAAATCAAGCAGCGTCGGGCACGGTTAGTACTTAGATTGGTGACCACTTTGAAATACCGCGTGTCGTTGACATAGGAGTAGGAGTAGGGGAGTTTCGATAAACGACTCCATGTGGTAACACAATGGACCTACTTTGGTCTAAGAATCCTACCGATTACGAAGGATAGCCACCCAACCTAACCTAACCTAAATCTGTGACTTACCTAAGCCACACATTTTAAATGACTGTGAAACCCGAAATTTAAGCCAAAACTTAAGCTCTGCGTTTTACTTAGCTGAGCTACGATTTAAGCTCCCACTGTGAAACCAGGCATTAGGCAATGAGAACGAAAATCTCTATCCGGAACATCGGCAAAAGGGCATTTTAGTTTTATTATAATATAGAGATATATAAGAATAGAGATTATCTTCACTTACGGAAGCGTTATTGGCGCGATCTTGTTTTTAATTTATACACCTTGCGGACGATAGTAATACGAGTGAGTTATTTGCAAATCAATTAAAAGTTTTGCGTTTATTGGACAACAAAAACTTTTGTATGCGATTGTACGTCGTAATTTTACTGCAACAAGATGCACACTCTGCTTTCTCTCCTCTCCCGCTAACTTTTGTATTTCCCCGTGCCTCTTCAATATTCTGGAAAAGTGGAGGGCAGCCATGGACCCATAAGCCGTAGGCCCACTTTCCTAGCATATTGGTCTCAAGTACCAAAAGACTGATTGTCTAAGGCGGTCCTTCACAACACAACACTAAACGAGCAGAATCAAACAACACTTGGCGAGCATAAACCAACGCAAAGACAGTAAGACGGCAAAATACTTATGAGACGGGTGAGTCTCCAACATCAGAAAAACAAACCAAAACTTGCACTGCGACGTACAAACATACACTACCACCATCACAATAACTCATACTAACCAACAATAAACATAACATAACATATGTACATGAGACGGATGGGTCTCCACCACCAACAAAAATGCATTACCAAGAACGAGACGAGTAGACAACAAGCAAACGAAACCAGAAGACTAGACAACGGGACGGAAGGTCCCCAACGAATAACAATGGCCGAGGGCGAGGGCCCAACCTAACTTAAACTATTTTGTATAAAATGGCACGCTAGGTGTAGATCCCTCCACCCCCAAATCTGCACGAAAGTCCACCGGAGTAGTTGGCGTAGTAAATTAAAAGTACTGATTCCTTTTTCCTCGGCGGTAGTGAACTTCTTCTGCGATCGGCCCAAAAAGTAAATTAAAAGTAAGTTAGTAAAATTAAAGTAATTGGGAGAAAGCCCAAAATACATTTCCTTTTGTAATTGAGCGCTTTTTTTTCTCCGAAAAGTCAGCGAAATAAAATCGCTGAACTTAAGCATGGGATTCGCAGGCACTGGAAATGTCCCAATGTGCTGCGAATTCCAGTATGGGTGCGATGCGTGAAAAAGCATAGTGGGGAACGAAAAACGGTGGCGTATTCTAGCCAAAGAGCAGAATACCGCTTGATAAGCCGCAAATGGATCCCACTGTGGCTGAATGCATGAATCTGTGAGTGCATGTGGGTGGGATTCTTTGTGTCCGTGGTGGACAAAGAAACCCACTGGAAAGGTCACTTCACTTCTTGGTTGACCAGTGCGGTGTAAGGAAGAAGGTACAAGAGAGAGAAAGACGAGAAAGAAAAGCGTTTAAGGGAAAAGAGAAGAAAAATAAATAAATTAAGTGAGCATTTTGAATTTAATTAAAAACAAAAGGACTAGCGAGGAAATAGTCGGAAGTGAAACGGATCATAGAATAGAATAGAATAGTCAGGGGAGAACAAAAAGAAGGAATCAGGAGAAATAATTCAAAGATAAGTAGAGTGATAATTTGGTTTTTTCATAGTGTTTGATCGTTAGGGTTTGGTTGTGAAGAAAGGACTCCGGTAGGCTTTTGCCCGTAAAAATCCCGGCTTAGTTCGGGACCGTACCATAGCGGGCCATTTTGTGATCTTAACGGCGATTTCTCTTTTTTTGGTCTTGGTCACGGGTTGGTTTTTTTTATCCACCCCGCCCGGTGGATTTTTTCCAGCCCCATCCTAAAGTTAACTTCGTAATTTGGTTTATTTGAACATTTAATAAATCGACCATCGCTTATAACGTGGTACAAAAGAAAAATTCTATTTCACCTTCTTTCTTTTCCATTTCTCCACTTTCAGAATTCACCGTCGGTTTTCTCCTTGTCCTGCAAAGGTTTCTCAATCCCTTTTACCAAAAATTGGCCATTATCCCCTTTCTTGTTTTTTTGGTCCCCGTGTACCGATACTTCGAACCCACCCCAGCTGAGCGGCCGGCGCAACAGCTTCCAGGCGATCAGCTGTCGTTGAACTTTTCTCTCCCATTCGGCAATTTTGACGTTTTATCATTTGGCTGCATGCGGGCGCAGCTCGGTTTTCTTTTATTATTTTAAATCAATTAATTCGCGGCGGAAAAAGTGCAACAATCTGCGTCCTGCATATTTAAATAATAAAAAAAACTAAGTGCAATAAACTGCGTTTCTCAAAACTATTCATGTTTCCTCAGATATACTTCTACGTGTATCAATGGAATGTGTTTTATACAGGGTGGCCCAAAAACACTCACCCGATGTTGTTACTACGTACTTTAGGTAGAACTAAAACTACGTAAATATGTTTCTTTTTCATATTTAATACATATGGTATTTCACAGTTGAAAATATGTTATAATATAAACGAGTTGTTTTATTTATACAAATAACTACTTTAACGTACTTTAGGTAGAACTAAAACTACCTAAATATGTTTCTTTTTCATATTTAATACATATGGTATTTCACAGTTGAAAATATGTTATAATATAAACGAGTTGTTTTATTTATACAAATAACTACCTTAACCCGGTGCGCTTCGCTCCACCTTACTTTTCAAAGTTTGCCAGCGCAATTAGTTATTCGGGTATGAAAGCAAAGAAGAACACCAATACCCCACTTTGCGTCGTTTCGAAGTTGCGTCGTTTAAAAATAATCGCGATTTCGAAGCTGCGTCGTTTTTATTTCAGTTTGCGTCGTTCACAAAATTTTGTGATTTCGAAGTTGCGTCGATGTGCTTTCGGTTTGCGTTTTTGCTATCTGTTTTCTTTATTTATTATTATTTTTTTTGTAAAAAAGGGATTTACCAACTATTTCACAGGGATTGGAAATATTTTCTGATAATGATGCTGACCAAAACCGCAGTTTTAAAGTAACAAAATCTGTGACAGACGCTATCAGTTGTTACAAAGAAATTTACTTGGAGAAAAAGGCAGAGAAAATTCAACAAACTATGGACCAATTAAAATCAGCACTACAGCCAAATCAGTCGACAGTAACGTCCATTGAAATTTTAAAATGAACTGAATGTCACATAATAACAAAATATTGAACTTATATTTTCTGTAGAATTTATTGATTTTTAAGTAATTCGATTTTTGAAATTAAATATACCTATCATGAGTAAAAAAAAGTTTGGTTTTTTAATGATATATTTTATTCTGGTACCAATTAAACCAAATGTACTGAAAATACATGGGAATCGCCAATTCGATTTGCGTCGTTTCGCTCTGCGTCGTTTTTTCCTGGTCTCAATTAACGACGCAAACCGGGGTATTGATGTACATAGTAGGAAGCAATCACTGCTGTTCTGTTTTTCAACTTCTTCTTGTCTATCTGTCTGTCTATCTATCTGTCTATCTTTCTGTCTGTCTGTCTGTCTATCTATCTATCTGTCTGTCTGTCTGCTGTCCGTCTGTCTGTTCGTCTGTCTGTTTGTCTATCTATTTATCTATATGTCTGTCTATTTCTCTGTCAGTCTGCCTGTCCGTCTGTATATCTTTTAGTCTATCTCTCTGTCCGTATGTCTGTCTGTCTGTCTATCTATCCATCTATCTATATATCTGTCTGTCCATTTATCTATCTATCTATCTATCTATCTATCTATCTATCTTTCTATCTATCTATCCATCTATCCATCTATCCATCTATCTATCTATCTATCTATCTATCTATCTATCTATCTATCTATCTATCTATCTATCTATCTATCTATCTATCTATCTATTTATCTATCGATCTATCTGTCTATCTATCTATTTATCTATCTATCTATCTATCTATCTATCTATCTGTTTGTCTGTCTGTCTGTCTATCTGTCTATCTATCAGTGATGATTTCTCATACCTGGCAAATATACACAAAAAATTTCATAAAAATCAGTCAAGCGGTTTCGGAGGAGTTCGACAACAAACAATGTGACATGAGATTTTTATATATTAGATTTTCTCCAGCTAAATTTGCAAAATCGCACACTGTGCGTAGCTTTGAACGATACTCTGGCACTCAACTCTAAATTAAGTTCCCAGTTATATGTATGTAAAGTATGACACCTCAGGGTAGCGGTCCATTGTTATCTTTTACGTTTGACCACTTTCTCCTCCATCTAATTTTAATTTATTTTAAATTCCATTCGTTATCCAAAACTATGTATCTCTAAACTTTAAAACACACTACACACGTACCTACTTTCGAAAATTAAAAACAAACATTTGAATCCGCTTATATTCTCGTACTTTCAAATTCAATTACACCATTGTATCGCATTGCTGGCGAATATATCCTAAAGCACTGACAATGGCACATTCTTTACATCTATGGGCTAACATATAGCTAGTATGCATGTGTATATTAAAATGAAACTCACCTGTTGTTGTCCTGTTGTAGCAAAATTAACTGGTCCATTGCGTCCGGCGGCTATTGGTGGTTCTTTCATTAGCCCAGTTGGATGTATCGGTGCGCCTTTCCAATTCTCTGGTGTGGTGGGATGAAATTCCGGTGGGCCAAAAGGTGGAAAACCAGCGCCTGGTCCCAATAGTGGTGGCTCTTTAAATTGACAATAAGTTGTTATGAGGCCAACTGTATTTTCCATTTTATGTTTTTATTTTTAACGTTATTTAGTGCAATTTGTTATTTTTATAGTGGCAGGATATTAATATTATGTTTGTGTATGTGTATATATTTTTTTTTAATTGGAAGGATTCGCATGCGTTCACAGGAGGTAGTTTCAGGAAAATAAACAAATGGAAATAAAAAAAAAAAAAGAAACAAAAATCATGAACAGAATTTTTAAAAATTAATAAATCAAAAAATAAACATTTATTGTATATACATCTATACATCTACATACATATGTATGTATGTAGGTAGTTTAAAAAAAAAACAACAACGCACAAGGATGACATGATTTAACAATCCGTACCTACGTAAGGATATACTGGCATTTTTTTTTAATAGTGTTCCCATTCAAATTGTCACCCTATTAGCCCATAACATAACAGCTTTATGTCTATTTTAATATCCTGTTACGTCCTTAATATCCTCCAAAGTCCATTCCACTTAAATATGTCATCAAAAAGAAATATATCAGCAGAAACAGAAAAAGAAAATGAAATATGTTCCCACTCAGCAACGGAAATGACTTCATAAGGACACTAGCGGTATACTGGCAACAAATAAAAAAAACCATTGCAACCGTTTAACATAAATCAGTTACATTTCTTAAAACTTCCCAAGACCCATTGTACTCGTACTTGTAGTACGCAATACAAAAATACATTCCACAAGTCCTTGTTGAATTCGCGGGCACAGGGAAAAGAGTTGGCAGTGCCGGATCGCAGGAGAAACAAAAAAAATTAATTAATAAAGCACAAAAACCATTCATAAACTCAACAGCGCGGCAACTGTTTAGTTGCAATTTATATTAATTTATACGCGACATTTAGTTTTTGATTTGAGAGTAGGTACACTACCCGCACTGACGGCCATCCCGCCCACGTCGCCAACAAAGAGAGAAAGACAAACACGTTTACCAAAGGGCCTCCGCGCAGAGTAATTAGAATAAACAAGCCTTAAACAGGACTCCGGCTCTTGTGTGGAACATGGTGTTGGTACCAATTTTCTACATTGGGTATGTAATGGTGGCCCTTCCGGAAATGTTGAATTAGCAGCCTCAAAGCCTCCTCTACACCGAAGGATGTTTTTTTTTTCTGTTTACACGAGGTACGAGTAGAGGTAGAGAAAAACGAAAAAAAGTGAGAACATTTCACCCTTGGTTTCCAGGCGACAAAGTGGAAACAATTGTGTTAAAATTCATTTTTACCGTTCTCTCCCGCACCGCCCACAAACACACATGAAATTCAAAGGACACTACGTACGAATGTATAGTTATGCCGGATGAAGTGGAAGCCAAACACCCAACCTTAAGCAGGAACAACCATTGCCGTGTATTTAGAGCGGGCGGGGGTTGGATGAATAGGCTAGGAGAAAAAAGGATGAAAATTGAAATAATTAAGGACATTTCTCTCCATGTGTATAAGGTTACGTATACGTAACTTTTTGGTGATAACATTAGATTATTACATATGTAAGTTAACCTGTAACGCTCATATTGAACCCGGATGCGCGTGGTTGGCATAATTCACCGCTGGGTATTTGCCCTCTGAAAGCTGACATCCAATTTTACCGGTCATAGACCCAGTCGCCAACGGGGGACAACCAGCTGCATCCGGATTGGAGTACGAGCGCGGGGCGCAAGCTCAGCATTTCCTGCCGCTACTAGGTAGGGCTTAGCAATTAAGTAATTAGATTTTTAGATTTAGATTTAATTCAATATTGAACGAATAAAGTCTCCGCGCACTTTGTGCCGTAAATCTTGTCTTTTGTTTTATTGCTGTGCCCTTTCGCCAGCATTACGAATACGGAATACACATAAAAATAATTGGCGTTCAACTAGAAAATCGGAATCCACGATAAATTTTCTTGATTTTAACGAACAAGTGCAACAAGTGAAAAAAAAAAAAGAATTAAATTTCAACATTAGGACTGCAAGCTGATAAACAGCAGCAACAAGTGTAACAAAGTGAACAAAAAAATTTAAATATCAACAAAAGAACTGCAAGCTGATAAACACCAACACCAGACATAATTGTCTTTGTTTTTGTGCAAAATTCATTGTCACCAGAGCCGCAGGCGCACTCTGGGCAGCGGCGAAGATTCTGACACCTATATATCTCTTACGATCAGGAGCTACGTTTACTGGGAGACAATTCTGAAGAAGACCATAGAAGACAATAGCATAGATAGCAACAGGAAATTATCAATTATGGAAGTGAATGACTAATTAAGATAGGTTTCAGTATCATTGTCAAGGTGCTTTTTAAGAAAATTTTGTGTGTCCGTGTGTTTTGCCGTCGGCAAAGCAAGATTTTTTGTATTCTCTTCTATATAGTTACATTTTTTTTTGTTTGTGCGATTGCACCACTGGTAAATAAAACATTTTGTAAAAAATAAAATAAAACCAAACATTCTGTGCTCGTGTCGTGTCAGGTTATAAACTGAATGTGTTGATTTGGTCTTGGTCTGATGATTGATCAGCAAACAGAACAGTGTGATAGCGACGGCAGCATAATACAAGAACTAATTAGACTTACTAGTGACCTTAAAGTGTCAGAACCATTAGAGACATGTATCCAGCGCACTAGCGGTACAGGCAGCTCATATGAAACAAGATTTCGACGCGAAACTTAGGGAAATTAGGAACGAGGTGAATAGTTTAAAAGTCACGGTCCCCGAAGTTGAGGTTTATCAGAAAGTTTCTATTGTGCAGGGGGTAGACTGTAACGAACCATTGGATATCGTTAAGTCTATACCGGAATTTGACGGTAAACAAGAAGATTATATTTCTTGGCGACAAGCGGCATCTGCTGCCTACGAGCTTTTTGAGCCACACAATGGCAGCTCGAGGCACTATCAAGCCATTGCCATTATGCGTAACAAAATCAGGGGCTCAGCTAACGCTGTCCTCTCCTCCTTTAACACCGTTTTAAATTTCAAAGCTATCATAGACAGACTAGACTTCACATATGCTGATAAAACGCCAGTGCGCGTCATTCAGCAAGAGTTAGACACCATTCGACAAGGTGACTTAACACTTACGCAATACTTCGACGAGATAGAAAAGAAGTTTACTCTCATAACCAATAAGATCCTGATGACCCATGACGCAGCTGCCGCTGCAGTCCTTAACGAAAGATTTAGAAGCGATGCACTTCATACCTTTGTGTCGGGTCCTCTCGGGACCTCTCAGAATAGCCGTATTTCCGGCTCAACCTAAAGATCTGCCAACAGCTCTGGCATTAGCCCAGGAGGCGGAGGCGAGTAATGACCGATACATGTTCGCGGTAAATTACGCTAGGAGCATTGAGGACAGAGCTCAGAAGTCCGGAGGCCAACAGCCCACAACGCGAAGGGAAAGTAGTTATTCTCAAGATAATGACAAAGGTGCTAGTCAGGGAAAAAACCCAAATTATTTTAGGACCCAGGGCCAAAATAGTTCACAGCGGGGCTCACTTAAACAGCGCTCAAATGACAGGAATACCCAATGTGGCGTTCCTGAACCTATGGACATCGACCCTACCTCGTCCAAATTTCGACGACAAATAGACTACCAAAAAGCCCAGGGTTCCAATGGCTACAACTATTACCCTCAGGGAAGCAAGAGGCAGAACACCTCAGAATGTATGACTGTTCAGAGGCGCCAAAGGGTCAATAACCTGAATCAGCAGAGCCTTGATCAATGTGCTGTAGACTATGATGGCATAGCCGCAGCAGCTGTCGCGGAAGTCGACTCCGAAAACGGAGCGGATTATGAAGGCGACTCTGTAAATTTTTTAGGGAACGCTCCCGGCTGCCGTTCGTCAAGCGGAAGTTGGCTGGGAGAACACTAAAATTCCTTATCGATACAGGAGCGGCCAAAAATTATGTAAAGCCCGTAAAGGAGCTGAAGGGCATAATGCCGGTCGACTCCCCTTTCACTGTGAGCTCTATCCATGGCTCCAATAAAATCGACAAAAAATGTTTAATGAACATTTTTGGAAGAACATCCCCATTCTTTTTATTAGATGCCTTAACATCGTTCGATGGGATCGTGGGCTTTGACCTGCTAACGCAGGTGGGCGCATCCCTAGACCTAGAGGCTAACAAGATAAATTACGGTACTACGTCGGAGGACATACAATACCAAATTTGCGATGATGTCAATTTTACAAATGTTGACGATATCCTAGTACCCAATTCAGTTAAAGCTGAATTCAAAAGAATGATTTTGAAGAGGATTAAGGCATTTACAGACTCTAACGAGCTGTTGCCATTTAATACTTCGGTCGTAGCTACAATCCGTACCGAAGATAATAATCCCATTTATTCAAAGCCATATCCACATCCAATGGGAGTGGCAGGGTTTGTTAATAATGAGATAAGAGAATTGCTTCGAAACAGGATCATTAGACCGTCAAGATCCCCGTACAACAACCCGACCTGGGTTGTAGATAAAAAAGGCTGCGACGAGTTGGGTAATAGAAACAAACGGTTGGTAATCGACTTCAGAAAACTCAACGAGCGCACCATTGCCGATAAGTACCTAATGCCTAATATTTCTATGATTTTGGCCAACTTGGGGAAGGCCAAGTACTTTACGACGTTGGATCTGAAGTCAGGCTATCACCAGATTCTTCTCGCGGAACAAGACTGTGAGAAAACTTCGTTTTCCATTAATGGTGGAAAGTACGAATTCTGCCGACTGCCGTTTGGTCTGAAAAATGCCGGGAGCATTTTTCAGAGGGCAATTGACGACGTCCTGCGAGAGCAGATTTGCAAGACATGTTACGTATATGTCGATGACGTCATAATTTTCTCCGAAAATGAGTCCGATCATGTTAAGGACATAGATCGGGTATTGAAAAGCTTGTGCGACGCCAACATGAAGGTGTCCCGTGAAAAAACGCAATTCTTTAAAGATAGGGTAGAATACCTTGGTTTCGTGGTAACTAGAGGTGGAGCAAAAACAGACCCCGAAAAAGTCAGGGCCATCCAACAGTACGTCGAGCCAAATAATTTGTTCGCTCTCAGGTCCTTCTTGGGGCTGGCTAGTTACTACAGATGTTTTGTTAAGGATTTCGCCTCGATAGCAAGGCCTCTTACCGACATCCTCAAAGGTGAAAATGGCTCCGTAAGTAAGCACTCGTCCAAAAAGGTACCCGTTATTTTTAACGAAACACAGCGCAATGCGTTTGAGAGGCTGAGAAACATTTTGGCATCTGAAGACGTCATTCTTATGTACCCGGACTTTAAAAAACCTTTCGATCTAACCACGGACGCTTCAGCATACGGCATTGGTGCGGTTCTTTCGCAAAATGGTAGGCATATCACAATGATTTCAAGGACATTGAAAGAGAGTGAAACGCACTACGCGACGAATGAAAGGGAATTGCTGGCCATAGTATGGGCCTTGGGAAAACTCAAACACTATCTGTACGGGACTAGGGATATCAGCATTTTCACCGACCACCAGCCGTTGACATTCGCGGTATCCGACAGGAATCCGAATGCAAAGATTAAACGATGGAAAGCGTTTATCGATGAGCATAACGCTAAAATCAATTATAAACCGGGCAAGGAAAATTTTGTTGCGGATGCGCTCTTTCGACAAAACTTAAATGCGCTACAAAATGAGCCCAAATCTGATGCTGCCACAATTCATGGCGAATTGTCACTGACCTACACGGTCGAAATAAATGAGAAACCTCTAAATTGTTTTAGGAATCAGATAATTCTGGAGGAAGCGCGCTTTCCTCTAAAACGAAATTTTATATTGTTCGACGGAAAAACGCGCCATGTTATTCACTTCGTGGATAGAAACACGCTTATCGATGAATTGAAGCTAGTCGTCAACCCAAACGTAGTGAACGCAATTCATTGTGAACTACCGACGCTAGCCTGCATCCAGCATGAATTGGTTAAATGCTTCCCGTCGACCAAGTTCTGGCACTGCAGAAATATGGTGTCGGACATTACGGACAGAAACGAACAGAGGGAGATAGTCACCGTCGAGCACAACCGTGCCCACAGAGCTGCACAGGAAAATGTGAAGCAAATCTTATGTGACTACTACTTCCCAAAGATGTCTAAACTGGCTAACGAAATTGTGGCAAATTGCAAAATTTGCACAAAGGCCAAATATGATCGGCATCCGAAAAGGCAAGAGTTCGGAGTGACGCCGATCCCGTCATATACAGGCGAGATGCTGCATATTGACATTTTCTCTACGGACAAGAAACATTTTCTCACTTGCATAGACAAGTTTTCTAAGTTCGCGATAGTTCAGCCGATACCATCCCGGACAATAACGGACGTAAAAACACCCATCCTCCAGCTGATGAATCTGTTTCCAAAAACAAAGACTGTCTATTGTGACAACGAGGCGTCTTTTAACTCAGAGACGATAACATCTCTGTTAAACAACCAGTTTGACGTCGAGGTGGTGAACGCGCCACCTCTTTACAGCACTTCCAATGGACAGGTAGAGCGCTTTCATAGCACTCTCGTAGAAATTGCTAGGTGCCTCAAGCTCGAAAAGAAGATCGATGACACGGTTGACCTCATTTTACAGGACACCGTCGAGTACAACCGGACAATACACTCAGTAACGAATAAGAAACCGGTCGAGGTAATTCACGCTGCCAGCGATGAATTCAGGGAGGCAATAAAAGACAGGATTGAGAAGGCACAACAGGTGCAGTTAGCAAGAAACAACCCTGCCAGGCAGAACAGAGTTTTTGATGTAGGGGAAAGGGTACTAGTAAAAACTAATAGAAGACTTGGAAATAAGTTGACCCCCTTGTGTGAAGAGAAAAAAGTACAAGCAGACCTAGGGACGACGGTCCTTATTAAGGGGAGGGTGGTCCACAAGGACAACCTTCGATAGCAGCCATCAGTTTTATACATTATTCCGATACTAGACGGTGACGCATTAATATGGGACGAATACAACTACGTAAGACACTCAACTAACCTAACCGATTTAACGCGCTTGACGGACGAGACTATTAAGATGGCGGACTTGTTCCCGCAATCGCATATGCGAAAACTACTTGAGATCGACATCGGACATGTTAAAACGTTGTTGTCCGCTTTAGGCGTGCACCACAGGATAGCGAGAAGCTTAGACTTCCTGGGCTCAGCGCTTAAGGTTGTCGCTGGCACCCCGGACGCCGACGACTTGAACAGAATTAAAGTGACAGAAGCCCAGCTGGTAGAATCCAACAACAGGCAGGTATTAATCAACAGCAGGAACCAAGAACAAATCAACATCTTAACAGAAACAGTCAACAAGATGCTCAAGGAGGCAAAAAATAAACAAGTCGACACGGCTCATTTGTTTGAAATTTTGTTGACCCGAAATAGAATCATGATCACAGAAATCCAAAATGTCATGCTTGCCATAACTCTCGCAAAAATTAATATCGTAAATCCGGTAATTATTGACGACAATGATTTGAAATCTATCTTGGTTGGGCCAATCACAAAGGTAGCCATCACTGAATTGATGGAAGTATCTAGCGTTAAGGTAATCCAACACGAAGATGTAATATATTTTATAGTCAAATACCCTAGAATTAAGTTTTGTTGTAAAAAGGTTTTGATATTTCCGGTAATACATAACGGCACGATTCTACAGCTCAGCGAAAACATAGTAGCGGAATGCGGCAAAGGGATCTTTGCCGTTACTAATTGCGAACCAACTACTACGTCAACCTTTTGCAGATTGGCCACCAACAATTCATGCGCTCAGGATTTGTATGCCGGCGGCGTAGCACATTGCAGCGCACAGCCCAACCACCTGGCTGCCAGCACGGTGGTCGATGATGGGGTCATTATAATCAACGACAGCCCGGCCAGAATCACCATTGATGACGCCACCGAACAAAACATCAGCGGTACATACCTGGTTACCTTCGACAAGGTTGCGTTCCTTAACGGCACCAAATTCGTCAACAGAAACAACGTGCAGAAGAAAACTCCAGGGATCGCCGCGTCACCTTTGTTGAACATCACGGGCCACGATACCATTCTGAGCCTTCTCTACCTACATCGCCTCAGCAAACAGAATTTAAAGTTCATCAAAGAGATTAAGGAAGGGTTCATGGCCACCACTGGACCGATGCTGGCTTTCATCCTGAGTTTGGGAGTATGCGGTTTGATCAGTGGCCTCGCCTTCCTCTGCCAGTACAAGAGGAAGAGGAGAGACCTATGCTATGAAAATTAGATTCTATCCTTAAGTTAACGAAAACAACATTTCTTGATCAAAGTGCTTTAATAGTGTATCGCAACGTATCGTAACGCAATCTACTATAATGTAACATTTCACATTGGACTTCTAGCAAAATGTTTTTAAGGGAGTACCTACACCATCACATAAGGACCCCCAAATAGCTCTGGAGTTTTGCCTTAACCTAAACCTTGGAATCTCAGCACCGTTTGTCCGATCTACAAGAAAGGAGACCCCCTCAACTGCTCCAATTACAGAGGCATTAGTCTCCTCAACATCGCCCACAAGACCTGATCTGCCATATCTATATATGCTGTTTTAGACCAGGAAAGTCCACCATAGACCAAATGTTCACACTTAGGCAGATTCTGGAAAAAAACCAAGAAGTCCAAATCGATACCCAACCCCTGTTCATAGATTTCAAGGGCGGCAATGACAGCATCTGGAGAGATGGACTGTATTCAGCCGTGCCTAGTTTTGACATTTCTGCCAAACTCGTCCGTCTGTGCAGGATGACCTTCGATGTCAAAAAGGGATTCAGACAAGGTGACACACTGTCATGCGACTTCTTCAAAATCATTCTTGAAAGAATTGTTCGAAACTCAGAAGCTAACGCAGTACGATATCTTTGAAAAGCCCGTTTAACTATTTGCGCGCTGTCAGCTGAAGCATCGACTTTATCGAAAGCGGATGATGATATCCTTGGTCGTTTCGAGAGAAAAATCCTTCGTAAGATATTCGGTTCCGTGTGCGTTGACGGGTTTTTGAAGAGAAGATTCAACAACGAACTATACGAGTGGTACAGCGACTGGCTAGGACATGTAGAGCGAATGGACATCAACGCTCCGGCCCGCAGAGTATTCGATGCCGGATGGTCAGCGCAGCATAGGACGACCTCGCCTAAGGTGGTGCCCACAAGGGAAAAAGGACTTCCACCAGAACCAACTTGGAGTGCACAACTGGCGGTAGTTGGTTGAGACCTTGGTTCACCCCGGACTGTAGTGCCACCTAAGTAAGTAAAAGCTTTTTTTTACCTCGATTTCTGCACCGCAGTCTGATGCGACTCGTATGGTGAGCCTGTTTAGGCTAATTTCATTTTTGGATCAGTTTTGATTAAAATGTGTTACTATCAAAAATGTTATGTTATCTGTCAGCTTTTGTTGACTTCATATAAAAACATATTTGGTTGGCAGAAAAACCCCTTGTTTTTTTACAAAGCATAACAGACAGCTGACAACGCCATGCCACTAAAAGAGTCCATCACTAGTTTTCTGCGTTCAAGTTTGGGCACTTCACATTCAGAATTTTGAACGTTCAACGTTTTTTGGTTAAATAGTGTAAATGTAAAGCAAATGCGATCGATTTGGAAAAAATCCACTGTCACAGGTGATACATAACACTTGCTCATTCCTTCCACAAACCACGTCATATGAGTTGATAAGTCATTCCCAAGTCAGAATGACGTGGTTTAAAGCGTTTTTGAAGATGGAAGCTCTTCCTTGTTGTAACAATTTACGTCAAAACGTGACATGACAAATCAGTCACGAGTGCAATGTAGGAATATCAACAAAATCACATGGACACCATCACGTGCATTACTTTAAACACGACTGTGGAATGAGTGTATCCAGCAGATTTGCAGTAGTTTCACCGCTTTATATCCAGTCCCACCTCATTCCTGCTTAACCCCTAATCTAACAACGTTCCTGTGAACATATCCGTTCAGCAAAACGAAATGTCATACCAAGCATTAATCTTGAATATTTTTTTTTCTACATCATGACAGAGACGAAAGGAAGGAAAAACGTCAAATTAAATCCTCAGGGAGAGCCGAATAAGGGCAAATCCACAAGGGAAGTTGTACACCTGTCATTAGAAAGGAAGACGAAAAAAAAGAGAAAAAGAACTGAGAGGAAAATTTAAATGATTCAACATTCACCTTTGAGAGTATTACGTAAGACGTAGCGTATAACATGTCCTGGCTCTAAGCCTACACCGGTAATTTTATTTTGATCACATGGTGTGCCTGTCGTTGTGGAAAAGGGATGAAGAAAGCTGGGGCACCCATTTTATTATTATTCACCTGCGAACTGTGATTTTTCTTCCTTTATTTCAAATAAACAAAAACTAGATTCAACGAGTGGTTACTAACGTGTTGAACAAAGATAAAGCCATTCAATGAGGACACACAGTGTTGGGAAAGCTACTTATTACCGTAGCGCAAATATTTGACCTGTGGATTAAGTGCCAGATTGCGCGCGCGTTGGCATTGGGGGTGGGTGGGATGGTGGTGAATTTTCGTGGAATTTATTTGCATACACATATACATATTAATATTTAGAGTAGGAAAATATTTGGTTGTTAAAATATTCATAAAGAATTATGAGTGGCGTGCCACGCTGTTGTATTAAAAGATTTTGATTAGTTTTCCTCACCAGAAGACATAATGATAGTTTTGACAATTCAATCAAGTTGACGACAAAATTCCATTAAATTAAATTTCTTCTGTCTGCAGTGACATCTAAATTGTGAGTTCCTTACGCTAACAGCGTGTACAGAGATGTAATAAAACTTGCCACTCTGCATGTCGTGTCGTTAGTTTGGTGCAGTTTTTGATCTATTTGAGCGTCACCTTCATGAGAATTGTTATTTGTCGTTAATAGTGATTTTTTTTTTTAAACATTTTTAAAAGGTTTTCATAGAAGCGATTGCTATTTAGCTCGATAGCAACAAACATTTTTTCACAGGAGCAGGAGGATTTGACTACTAGAAACAGTGCCACTTAAGACTAGTAGAGACAATATAAAAGGCAGCATTGTTTTTTGTCATCTTCAAACGGCTAGTTGAATAGCTACTCACGAATGACTGTCGGATATTCAAAGAGGTGGCACCATGAACAAAACGTTTTACTACTGAAGCTGCCAAAATCCATATATGTATGTATTACGATAAACTGATAAACTGACCATGCCATGACTCTATATCAAACTACCTAGTCTACCTTACATGAAAGATTGTTCTGAAAACGAGACATTAAGTTGGAAGACAGTCGATACATTTACACAGACACTTCCAAAATTTACTTTCGGCCTTAATGTATGATATGTGGAATTTTTTACTGATGGGCTGCTACAAAATAATTAAAATCAGTGGTTTACAGACACAAGTGAGCAACTCTGAAAATACGTCATTTAAAAACTATTCGGTAGGTGGGTGGCGCTCATAGTTCACAATAGGTACACGAAGTAGGCCCTTACTACAGTATCCTACGATTTCTCGTCTTCGTAACGAAAGTTGCACAAATAGGGTAACTTCCTCTTCCCGATGTTATGAAGAGAGTCGTTATTCTGTTTTTTTTTTCTTTTTATGAACAGTGTCGTTTTACCTTCAGCTTGTAGCTGCCATGCTGAATTCACATGCACATGCGTATACAAAAATAGGTAAATATTTTCAAAACAGTAATCCATTATAATATATGCAAATATGTACATCAACTAGTGCCAACACTTCTCATTCATCCATTATTAGCGATTTCCTACAGCACTCAGTGAATTTTAAACTAAATCCTTAGGCAGGCGATACAACACAGAGTCTACGTATTGTGTATAGGTATAATGGTATGTATAGGTATATATAAATTCACACATGGCATTGAATTTAAAAACAATTCCACGATTTGCATATTGTTGCCTCTTTAAAAAAATGAACGGAACGCAGGAACTAGCGATTGACTAAAGGTTAAACAAAAAAAAAAAAAAAACTAGAGACCAATTCCACCATTCATACATATTCAATTGCTACAAAGGACAAACTCACCTCCCGGCAGCGCCCACGCAGAGCATGGATTCAAAAAAAAAGTTCATCTCCAGGCATTGACAGATAAAAAAAGAAGAACCAAATAATACAAACAGCTCCACTACAAATACAGGCAAAGGTTCAGGATGTTCAAATCCAAACACATACATATCGTTTCAATATTAGAGTTTGGCATCAAAGCAAAATACCTTACTCACATATTCATCCCAAAGCAAGAAGGAAAAATGAGAAAAAGGAAGTAATACTCGTATTGCATGCGAGACAGTGAGTTTATCCTTAGAGATTTAAATATTGACGGGGATTTAATGGTATTAAGGACATAAATGGCATTGATCCATATACCAATAAAATTTCCCAATAATAGCAAACCAACTATCCCCACAATCACACACACACACACATACACTCAAAGTCTTAGAATATAGAAGTATCTAATCCTCCAGATGTTGGAAACCAAGTACATAGAACAGCTCTCACATCAAAGAGATGCGTGTATGTGCACACTTTTCAACTATTAAGTTTGGTGGTTAACCACAAACGATCAACTATGCCAGTTGGCACGCAGGCAACATCCACCCCCCAAAGGGAAAATCGTTTAAAGTTTACCCATCAATTTAATTTATTTTCGATGGGTGGAGTTCGATAGAGATGAAGAAAATGCAAATAATTTCGAATTTAATTGAATTAATTAAAATTTCCTTCCCACCCATATACACCCGCCGCCATCAATCTAAACCCCTGCGTGAATCCTTGTAAATGATTGACAATTAAACTCTTTAGAAGGGCGGAGATAAAAAAGAGAAAAACCCATAAGCAAATTCGCTCCATTAATTTCCGTAGGTGTGCAACCAGGACACACACACAAACAGCCTGCTTTGTATACATACTCGTACTTCGCATCTAACCTTCGCACTTTCGCACGAGGAAATTGAATGTTTCGAAGGATGGGAATCCTATGAGCCTCCATTTCGCATATACATATGTACTTGTATGTAGGTACATATGTATGTAGATATCCTTAAACATTTTTTGCTGGAACACAAAAGGCAACTAACACTTCGCGCGATTGAGAGTGCGCTGCGTTAGACAGATGAGATGAGTACGGGGAACAACTTACGAAATGGAGCTTTGCGAAATGCGATTAGCCAAGGATAATCGCTTTGCCATTAACCGCACTAATTTGGTGTGACATTTGAAATTTATTTAATTTTTAATCCTCAAAGGAGATTTGGTGAAGAGGAAAAACGTTTCACTTAAAAGTTGCGTGACTTAAAAAGAGAAAGAACAAAAATGTTACGTATACGTCAGAGTAAACGTAACGTAATGGGCTTAGTTAAATCAAGGACTCTTACGTTAATAGACGTAGTGACATTTATGAGATTAAATTATACGTAACATGCTGCAAACATGCGTTGGATGTTTGAGAGAAATGTCAGAATATTTTGGTTGGTGAACATTTGAACCGCAAGCTTTCGAATCATCAACCAAAAATGTTACGGTTACACGCGGTTCGAAATAGGTAAGGTCGATACCAGAAGCAAAATCAGTAGACGACTGCAGCAGGCATCATAACGCTTCTATCCGAACGTTCTCTTTTGGATGGTTTGATAGTGAGATAAATAACTATCTTTCACTTAGACCTCTGTTGGTGTTGGGCCTGTAGTGCCCCCCCTTAATGTCATAGCTGAGAGGGATAGTAGTTTGCTTGGTGGATTGTGATCGGAAGGATGTGAGTTGTCTCGGGTCTATGGATGTTGTATTTCTTGAATCTCTTTTGAATTCGCTTGTTTATAGCTATATTGATAGTTGTTTTAGGGAAACTCCTTAAATTTTTTGGGATAATGTTCGATGTTAGTAGCCCCTTCGCTTACCAAATTCGTTAATTTTCTGCATTTGTGTTCCCAAGTAGACAGATTGTGTTGAGATTGGCAAGGAGATTGAGGCTCATTTCACACTTCTTTAACAAAGAAGCTTTCTTGTTATAAGATTCAGTGTTTATTTAATCACGCTTTCTTATGAACCTCGATAGCCTACCACATCTAGTAGAAATATTTAAGATGCTACGTACGCATACCCAAAGGTTAGATTAGGTCTACCGTGCTCGATAGGATTCACTTCTTAGACCAAAGTAGATCCATTGTTTTTACAATGAAAGATTTGGATGAACTCGGATTCAATGTCAAGTATTCTAAAATTCAAACCAGGTAATCTTACGGGTCACTTAGGCATTATTAAGCTGGGCAACAATCTCAGCCTCTCAATGGAGAGACAAGCCAAACTGTCAATTAAGCCCCTTACACCCATCACAAGTAACCTCTGAACTACACTAAGAAGGATATTAGGTATCTAACAAACTTCCTCTCCGGTTACTGCCAGTAGCGATACCACCTTAACAAGTTAGGCCTGTCTAGCGAGACCGATTGTCGACTCTATTTAGAAGAGGTCGAGTCGGCCGAGCACGTCCCTTGTGAATGTCCGGGACTTTTTGGGGTCAGACGGCGTACCCTACATAAAGGACTCCTCAGACCTTTTGATTTAAAAAAATGCGTCAATCCAGGACAAACTAGCATTCATTGGGAAGATAGTTAGCCTCTTGGACTAATTAGTTTCCTACGATACAATAGATCTTTTAGGTCGCAGTATCGGCCTTGTGACAGGATGACTCATTAAAAATTCTAATATTAAACTAAAATTTGTAAGGCCTGTCCAAATTGTTACCAATATAATGTTATGTTACGATTAATTCTCTAATGAGACCCGCACATCCGTCATAGACCATCAAATATTCTTATTACAACAAACAGAAAAATGTAATTTTTTAAAATAACTTCTGTTCTCTAATTTGCAATATTCTAATGTTCTCTTCTTCAATGACAAAATGTATTATATTTATTTTTACTTAAGGATCAATCTCTTGTTTCAATTTTGAAATTGTGAAATTACATAACCTCAAAGGGGCACCCCACCCATTTATTTTCTTTCTTTTTATTTAATTCTTTCCTTTTTTTTATCTTATTACTATTTCTGTTTAAGGAATATGTAAAGTCTCTAAATTTTCTCTAGTTGTAATTATTAATTGTATAACTGAATTTAGTAAATTTTGAAGTACTGTATATATATTACTAGAGAAAATAAAATTCTTACTTACTTACTTACTTACTTACAACATCAATAAATTCGCTAAAAATAAACACAATTCGAATTGCTAAATACAGTCTCTTTGTCTTGGTATCTTCAACAATATCACCATCCATTCTGCATCCGAAAGAGGATAAACACTTCACAGAATAGGTACAGAAAAAGAATTAAAAAAAAAAAACAAAAGTAATTAAAGCCATTCGTCATAATCAAGGACTAGGCGAAGTAACCAGACTTCGTGGTCAGGATAAAAATGGCTTCAAGCTTGAATCCCACCACTTGACACATTCCAGTGATAAAGCCAATTAAAAAAAACTTTCCCTCAACCAAGAAAAAAAGGCTTCCACTATTCTCCGGATAAATCTCACTCAGTTTCTTAGAATGATGGTAGGTAACCAGAAAAGCCAAGGGACGAAGAGACAAATGACCGAAAGAGACGACTTTCCAATATGAATTTATTATCTTGCTACTTAAGTCGATTACGTTTTTTTTCTATTGTACTTGTACATTTTCTAGATTTTTCTTTTCCTGCGACGAGGGAAAAGAAAGTGCAAAAAAGGATCCATAATAACATAATGAATCATTTCTATCGGGACGAGGAGGGTAGAGCTGCTGGACACCCAGTATCCAATACCAGAACACAATGTTTAACTTCCTCTTTCGAACGGAAAATGGAAGTAAACAGTGGCACAAGAAAAAATTATTTAATTTCCCCTTCTTAACGCTCGACTAAGAAAGATAAAGTGACAGCGAAATGACGACGGAAATCGTATGGGTGGGCGGATCCCAGCGCTGGGCACGAAGAATTGCAGAAAATGCAGCCAACAATAAACGGCGACTCAATGTTGAGGAGCGCGGAATTAGAGCTGTCAACGCTATTTTAATTAACTTGCTTTCTCTCTTTCTCTCTTTTACTGTATACGAGTAGTATGTGGGTGGTTGACAATGAAAGGGTCAGCCTTCGTACTTCGTTGACTTGGGAGCGGTGGCATTCCTTTAGCTATTTATTGTTATTGCCGTACCGTAATTAAAATGATTTATATTTCAGATTATGACGAGAAAGTCATAGTGGGTATTTGTTCGTTTTTTTTTTTTAGCAAAAAAAGGAAAAGAAATAAAATTTTCGACTCCCTAAAGTGTGATTGACTGAAGGATTAAAACCCTGCAGAGACATGTCATTACACATGAAATGAGTTTTAATGGACAAGAGGGGTTATTTTCAGTGAAATTTTATTTGCAATGTGGGTACAGTTTTGTATTTAATGATTTTTGTTTGTTTTCTTTTTTTTTTGCAAAGCTAAGTGCGCGCAATTAAAACGGTAATCACATGGGCAGTGCTTTGCAGATCCATTCATAAGATTTCAGAATGTTTTCAATTAATAGGAGAAGATTCAACCATGATTCTCGGAATATTGTCGATAAATGCAAAACAGTTGGGTGGTAATCCATTACACATGTAATAAGTTATTTAAGCAATTCATGTAATATAATATGTATACAATACTTGTAATACATCTTTTTGTGATAAAACTGTAATCGATTACAATTTATTGATTACTTTATAATTACAATATCGTTTAAAAGACACTGCAATCTATAAGGGTTGATAGTTGGTATTCTAGTCTAGAATTTTGAAAAAATGTTTTTTTTTATTTCATATTTTTAAAGTTTAGACAAATGATCCTCCAAACTTTTCCTGAATTATCATACAGAAAGTCTCTTATACACCATGAATTCTCAGAAAGTCTCTATGTGAAGGTCGTTGTAACGTATTTCTTTAAACTCGTTTTTCTCGAAACTACTCCTTCCAACACGTCTGACATGATTTCTCAAGTTGTAATAAACCGATCAACTTGAAATTTGGCGTGGATTTTCTTTATGTATCCCTCTATCGCAGGAACTAGAATTATGTTAAAAATTTTGTTATTTACTATTTTTAAAAAATTAAAAACTTTGAAAAAGGGCATAAAATCACTTTTTTCAAATAGCCGCCATTTTGTGAAAAAAAATTTGTTTTTTATTTCCGTAGTTCAGGCGATAGCGACGTTACTGATTAAGAATCTTTTGATTTTTCTTCTTTCGTATCACTAGAAGGGTTGGAATCATGTCAACGAGGACGCACCCTTATTTTTCACCGCCCCACTTTACCAGCCTGTAATTTTTTAAATTTTCAAAAAAAAAGTTATTCTAATTTTTTTTTGTATTACTAAAATATTAATAAATATCTTGTTAAAGACTGACTAGTAAAAATATACTTTTTTTTTTATTGAATGTTTAAAAATATCCAAAATTCAAACCGCTAGACTAGAATACCCCCTTAAGCATTTAGAGACTATAATATCAATCAATGACAGTACCGAAGAGCGTGTTTAGTTGGGAAGTGTACAATAAAAGACAATACAATTGACAGCAAGCAGCAAGTGATAACTCATATTTTTTTTCATTTGCCTATAGCGGTTTTTTCTTAAATTTCATCCTTTTGAGAGCTGTGACATCTATCAAGGTTAAGTACAGTCAAAATTAAAATTCAGTGAACTGCATATTTGGTTTAATTTTAGCAGCTGAAGAATGCCATGACACCAATTAAACTAACAAACACCAAAACAAATAGAAGAACTGATGACGAGTCTCCTCAATCACAACCCACATCCTATACCATTTTTTCAGATAATGAGTCCACCTTAATTGTCGTCGCGAAGATATAATGTAATAAACACAAGTACCCACGAACGATCCATTCCGTAAAATTCCCCAAAACTCTGACACTTGTGTCTTTCACCTAACTCTTTCCTGGTTTTTAATTAACGTCACAAGTGAAATTAACATGCGTAGAAGGGTGGTGGTTGCAAAATAGCACAAAATCAGCAGCTCTCTCTCTGTCTCAAGTTCCACTGTCACCTTCCATAGGATTTGTGTCAACTCCTTTTGGGAACCCCAATCCAATATAACAAGGTCTCCACTTGACATCCATAATTTACACGTTCTAAAACTGGTGCGGGAGACTTATATTACGCTTCACTTTTCATTTGCCGTGAAAGTGGGGTCCTTACGATTGGTGACATGGTTACTTGTGTTTTTTCCCCCTTTTTGGCGGGTAACAGAACGAGTATATGTATGCCGCGCCAACACACCACCACGACGATGAAAGGGTTTTACGGTTTAATAACTTGTATATCCCAGGTTCTTTTGGTTAAGTACTTCTGGCATTTATAACCCTAGTAGTTAAATTTTGAATTAATTTTCATGTTTGATTTATATTCGGTACTTGTGTCGACGGGCGCCGCGTGATGAGAGGTAGGTGCTACTTTTATGCGTTTCGTACTAGTCCCTAGACAGGGACACTTGCCAAAGGATGTAGTGTACTCGTAGTTACACGGTAAAGATTAAGTTGCAGTTAAAATATACGATGTTGGTATTAAGTTAATGGGCTTGTCTTTCCTTTTTATTAAGGACTTCATATGATCTACCTATGAACGGAATTTGAAGATGAGAAGCGATTTTCTTATTTTAACGAGGTCCATGTGTAAGGACAGTTAATTGATGCAACAGTTCCTTTGAGGAGATTTTCATTTTGTAACTTTTATGTCTCCATTTACTGGTATTATGTCCTTTATCGTTTGAACTAAAAAAAAGGTTTTATAATTCATAGTTTGCAAACTAGATGGCGTTTGCCTCGTTTTACTCCATGGTGGGTTGTATCCAAAACTAAGTTAGAACAATTGATACCGATTTTAAGTGTTCGTTTATGATTGGTAGTAATTATTTTGTTTCGTAAATAAAGTTTGGATTTGAGTTGCCGAACCCATTTACTTCTCATATTTAAGCGTCAAAAAACTAACTAGAGTCTATTTAGACAACTGAGTTTTTGAGAGTTTTTTGTCGCTACAAAGAAAGACGCAGATTAAAGTCACTTCCTCTTTTTTCCCACCTTCACCCTAGCTCCGTTGTTAGAATTAACCTGATTACCACCGAAAAAAGTCCTTTGAATTTTACGTAACTATAAATACAACAAAAGTACCATCAATTTGATAGTAGGTAGTAACGTATGGATATAGAAATTATTTGTATTTGGGAGGAAGGGCTGGGGTACTACGCACTCCACTGGTAATAAATATTGACAACACAATACCGAAGCATCCATTACGAATGCATGTATAATAACGGTATACACAAGCCCGCAGACGGACTACTGTTAGGCAAAACAAAAAAAAAAAAAACATTACACACACGTGGAAATTTGTGTGTATTTCGTGAACATAAAACCAAACTTATTATGTTATGGACTGTTGTTGTTTTTTTGTTTTTTTTTTCTTATATCACTTACGAAAGTCCTCTCTAGTTATATTATTTATTTTTATTATTATTATTCGCCCCCCCCCCCCCCCCCCCCCTCCTTTTCTCCTGACATGAATAATCTTGCCATCTCCTTATATGGGGGGTATAGGTACTTTGATATTTAATCGATAATCGCGCATGGCGGTCTTGACTGCCTTCACCATTGAAGCGAATCACTGTACAGAGCCAATATACAACGGTATAAAGGAAACAGCAGGACATAAACATTTGTCTTTGTGGCTTGTAACGAGTGTGGTGTGTCGTCGTTTGTGATAGCGTACAACCCCCAGACGTCTCATTCAGAGAAGAACGCCAACAGAGCCATTAGGTCTGAAATATATACATACATATATGCGAACAAATAAATTACCCTTTTGAGAAAAAAAAAATTAGGAGAAGGCGGAGATCGGTAACGTGTATTCCAAGGAGCATACATTGTATAGTGTAATGAGTGCAATCATTGCTATCTGTTACCACCACCGTTAACAAACGAGACCGACAGCAATGGCAAGGATGCGCCGCAGCCACACAGCCAGTCATAGGAGCCGACACTTTACAAATGCCCTGACATTTATCCTCAGCCTGATTATCAGCGTTGGAATTATATATTTTTTTGCGATTTTTATGTCCATGTCATCATTATCCTTGCATTTGTTGTCACATTCTATTTGTGTAATACGAGCGAATATGTGCGTGGCTGTGTTCGTCTGTGGGTGGTAGTTTTTATTATTTGTAATTCTAATAAACTATCAAAAAAAAGTACATGTACATATCCTTATGTATGTTTATGTATGTGTTTGTATGAGGATAGGGAGCGTCTGATTAATGATGTGAAGGGTGGTAAATATTTTTTCAGCACAAATTACACTGAATGTTTTGTGTTTCATATGACAATGCGCTTGGGGGGAATACACACAATTGCGTCTCTATTTGCTAATCAATTAATACGGTTTTTTGTTTTGTCTGTGACCAACTGATTATGGAAAGCAAATAGGGTAGTTTCTAACTGAATATCTACATAACGGTTGCTTGTAAAGAATTAGGTTAGACACAGAAAGGGAAGCGAAGTGTAAACAAGGGAAGCACAGCACAGAAACCACTGAAGATTCAATCTAAATAGAAACATTATAGCGGCTTGGAGTGATCCAGGTCTCCCCCTCAGTTGTTATTCAACAAAAAAATTAACATAAACGGACCCAAAATATCCTATCAATTCCCACCGCTTAGCTTGAGACGAAACCCATCATAGTGCAGACTGAAAAAAGTACCATCTGGGTGTCAAACCACTTATGAAAAAATAATATTTCTTTCCATTGACACATCTTTCTAAATAACGAAGTGACATCCGACTGCTGTGCAATTTCATAACTGGCTTGACTTATGTTACCGACAGGCTTTGACCAAAACTTCGATCAGTTGAGATGCGTTTTTATATAGAGCGGCAATGTATGACTTCACTTCTCAGATTTACTATTCTACTTGAAAGGGAGGTAGTCTGCATCATAAAGAACTTACAGTGGCTGGCCAAATTACTAAAGACAGTGTACCTTTTTTGTAATTTTCAGGTTTGTGTGAATTACGCGATGAAATAATTTGCTTTTGGTGTTTATTACTCAGAAATGCAGTCATACTCTTAGCGTTGTGGCACGGTGCCGAGTCGGGCATTAAAATATAGGATTCGTCACCAGGGAACAATTCTTGGACCTGGGGCTGAAGCCGACTTTCCAGCATGCTTGTACCCCTGCCACATGGTTTCTTCGACGATATAGAGGCGTCCCATAACCTCACGGACCACCCTGTCCACACGGCAGTTTGGGTGAACTGCTCTCCAGGGCGTCGTCGAACGAATGGGCTTTCGTCCATTAAAATTTGAAATGTTGACTAGTCCGAGAAGCAGACCTATAAAATAGTACCAACTGGGAAAAAAATCATTATTCAGGATTCTTACAATTTTATAGAAGTTATATTCACCCCTATCATAAAATCCGCCGGGGGGAATGATTCACGAAAATTAGAAAATCGGTATCATTGAATCCGTTCGAAGGGAATCGTCCACTTGTCGGTAATGTGAACAACTTTTCACTTGATCATTGAAAACGAATGGATCGAATCTCTCCATACAAAGTTTGACTTTTTAGATCCGCGAGAGAATCGTTGGGGATCTGGTGCTTTTGCTGTAGGATTGGCTAGCATTTTTTTTTTACTGCCAAGAACGTTGAAAGTGAAGAAACAAACAAATGGAATCAGAAATAGTGCGGCATAATATCCATCATTGGATCAATCTTATTTTCGGCCAAAACCAAATGGGACAGAATGCAATGCAATGCAATGCAAACGGGACAGAATTCCTCTCTGGTGTTGTCACAAATCGGGAATGATAAGTGTGTATAAATTTTCAAGTCTGGACTCGACGCGTATCGTCAAAAATCGCCAAAGCTATGTAAAGGGAATCAAGTTGTGAACTCCGCTTTTCAAGATCAGCCCCAAGAGTAGTTTGAAGATGGAGGATCTAGAATAGGCGGCAGAAGTTCAAAAGAATGGTATTGGCACAGAGTTGACCTGGTCATTGCCAAAAACTTTGAACATCGAGAGTGCAGAAACAAACAACTGATGAACTAACATACGTAGAATACACAGATTTTTACACAAAACATGCGACCAAAACAAGGAAATTTTAATGGAAATAAATGTAAATACTAAAAACGTTCAACTTTATAAATAAAATAAATGAAACACGACATTGGAATGCAGAATATAGCAAAGCAAAATCTGAAAGAAAAACCAAAAAAGTATTTATTTATAATTTTTTATTCCTTAGATTTTTGTTTTCACACCAAAATCGCCTTTTCAAGTGTCAAATCAGAAAACAGCTGATTTCGAAAACATAAAAAGGGATGTAGATAAAGTAGTGTATCCGGCGGATTTAATGATCACGACGATAGGTGAATGTGAACCGAATGAGTGAAGGGAATCTCAGATCCGTCGGATTTAATGATAGGGGTGATTAACTTGACTCTAGTCCTCAACAGTCATTATCCGATATTATTTGACCCATTGAAGTCGCATTTTTGCGATAAACTGTCCCTAATAATTTGGCCAGCCACTGTAGAAGGACAGAGGAAGAGGATCTGTAGCGAATGTTAGGCTACTTCTTTGAACTGCTAAAATAGCTCGAGGATGTAGTCTTGTTTAAGTTCTAGGCTCACAAATGAATACCTATCCAGTGGCAGATTCAAAGGGGTTCCGACTTTGTTGTAAAAGTGTGCTGAGTCTGACGGTTTCAATGAAAAGTTATCATTTCCGACAAAACGTCTTCCTTGAATAGCAGTCAAGTTAAACGAACTCACAAGAAAATGCATGCACTATCAGCCTAATCTGGCTAAGATTAAGAGCTCATTGAATTCTCTCGCTACCAATCGATTGGGGAACATGAGCACGTTGCTATTGATGGATAAAAAGGAAACAGCAGTGGCTAGCACTTGTAGCCTTGCAGCAAATGCTCTTCACAGCATTTCTCTTTACTTCAATACTTTGCTATGTATTTGGAAACCTCTAAGCTTACCAAACGCATGGAAAAGTTGTTAATGTTGTCTGTCAAGTCACGTTCTGCAGACTTGTCATTTGGAACATTGGTATCTTGAGCAGTAAAAGTGCATGTCGCCTTCGAATATGCGGTTCAAAATAATGGGATATTCAGTCTGGTTTGGAAAAACATAATTACAAAACAATCAGCAATTCTTCAAGTCTTTTTGAAAATTGGACAAGGATTTGGCATCTCAAAGGAAGGCCAGGTGTCAAAAACCATCGAAATACTTTTGATTGATTATTAGCAATTACAGACGAGCGTCTGCCATGCAGATAGACAAAATTTTGCTCAAAAACACCGAGTCTAATTTAGTGCTACACCTTCCTGTCATAAACAACACTGACATGGCGGAAAGGGCGAAGTCCATTTGCACTGGTCTGCTAGGTATTAATGATGCCAACTCCAGTATTGATTCAGCACACAGTATCCGCAGCCATAACGAAAAAAACGCGACTATTATCGTAAGGATGAAGAATCGAGATGCTCTCTGGAAAGTGCTTAAGAACACAAACAAACTTAAAGGTACAAACATCATTATTCGAAAAGATTTGCCATTCAATGTAAGGCAAAGAAGAGGCAAATTGCTACCAATTCTGAAGGCACTCCGCGAAAAGGATCCCAAGATGAAGATCGTACTCAGGGACGATAAACTCCACGTCGGCAATAACATTTTTTCATGGGACTTTTCGGAAGGGCTGAAATGCGGCGAAAAAAATGGAGAAACCATACTTAAATCAATTTTCGGAGAAACATTACAACTACACAAATTTACGAATGAAAACAAAACACACGAGACGTCAAAATCAAAAGTGTCGGAAGTGACAGCAGGAGAAACGTCAACGAGTAGAAGTGCTGTCAACATTGCGGGTAGGCGTTCATCCGATGAAAACCATTTGGGTGTACACACAGTAAATCATTCACACGTTGCATGAGATGTACCTGTCTACCAGAGTAATCGTCTGGAATTAAGAAATGAAACCTTTTTAAAATTAAGAATTTTGAGCTACAATGTAGACGGCTTGAAAAATAAATTATTGTTTGTTAGCTTTTTCAATTATTTAAGAAATTTTGATATTATATTAATATATGAAACCCATGTCTTAAAAAAAGAAGAGGATAGATTTAGTAATTTATTTTCCAATTATGAAGTAAGATGGATACCTGCAGAAAAAACAGCATCATGTGGGCGAGGAAGCGGCGGTTTGTTATTAGGTTATCGTAAGGACCTCGAAGGTGTAAGTGTTGAGTTCAGGCAAATAGAAGAATCATACGTCCTGGATATATCGTCTTGCAGTGGAGATCTGAGCGTAGTCCCAATTTACTTAAATTGTAGTCATTGGCAGAGGGACTATACTAGACTGAGAGATGTGCTGCTGAACCTAGGATCAACAGATATAATGCTTGTCGGCGATTTCAATGGTCGGATCGGTCTGTCCCAAAACAATTTTTTAAGCGGAAACTATAAAAATATTATTCACATAGATCGCAGGTCCAAAGATGTAGTCTCCAATATTAACGGCTCCAAGGTACTAGAACTTGCAGATGAATATGACTGTAGTGTTCTGAATGGGAGCTGCGACGGCGACCCGGATGGTGAAGTTACTTTTATAAGAGGATTACTAAGCTCCACAATCGACTACTGTTTCATATCTGGAAAATGGCTTTTCCTACTAGAGGACTTTCGTGTTGGATTAGAAACATACTCGGACCACATGCCGCTGGAAATTACCTGTAAAGTAGGCGAATCCTCGAATACAGGAAGTACGAAACAACTTGGGCTACTACCAAAACTGGCTTGGAACGATGGGATGTGCAGTGCATACCGGAATAATCTTGATTCAGGACTCGAGAGGTTAAACGTTTCGAATAGGAATCCAGATATTGAAACCCTTACGAAAATTATTAAAATGTCAGTTCCAGCAAGTAAATCGATGAGAAAACCTAGACTTTATAAGCAAAAGTGGTATGACAGAGAGTGCGAGAAGGCAAGAGAAAAATCGTTTGCGTTTTTAAAACTAGTGAGGAAAATTAGCACAGACATCTTAAAATCACTCTATGGAGAGGCAAATAGGGACTTTAAGCGCACTTGCCTTGCAAAAAAGACAGCCTATGAGCAGAATAAAATTGCTGTCATTAATAACTCGCGCTCCTCTGCAGAGTTTTGGAGGGCTGTTAAATATTTGAATGGACAAGTGAATGTTATTGCCTTATCTTTAAACGCATTAAAGTTAAAAGACCACTTCAACAAGCTTCTTAACCCGGCTATCTCGTCGCCACCTTTTCACTATGCTACGCCTCTATTTGTGGATGAGTTCTTGGACGCACCGTTTTCATTGTTTGAAGTACAAGAAGTCATTCGGAATGCCAAGACGAAGAAAGCTCCAGGTGAAGATCGAATTTCTTTTGAGTTCTACAAAAACTGTACAAATAATTTCATGTCTGCGCTCACCATAGAATTCAATAAAATTTTCGATACCGCAGCTGTTCCTGAGTGCTTCAAGAAATCAATTATATTTCCGATACACAAAAAAGGAGATCGCAGTAACCCATCCAATTATAGAGGAATTTCTTTTTTAAACACATCTGCTAAGCTATTTGCTGCTCTGATATTTAATAGACTTACCCAGTGGGTCCATAATAAGAATGTTTTGTCGGAGTTCCAAGCAGGATTCAGAAAAGGGTATTCCACAGTTGACCAAATCTTTTCGCTTATGAACATTGCGGAATCGTATAAAAACAAGCATAAGAAATTGTACGCTTTTTTCGTCGATTTTCGTGCGGCTTTCGATTCTATATCACGTGAAGCACTTTTTTACAAATTGTATGTTATTGGAGTATCAAGTAAAATCATCCGAATTTTAAGAGCGATGTATGATAGCAACATAGCCTATGTTTGGGATGGTAATTCAATATCTGACGAATTTCCAACTTCTATGGGTGTGAAGCAAGGCTGTATCCTGAATGCCCTGCTATTTATACTGTTCATTAATGATATAACTGATACTGTTCGAGGTGGTATAGAGTTTGGCCAAACAGTGATTCGCGCATTGATGTATGCAGATGACATTGTCTTTCTTGCGGACTCTATTGTTGGAATGCAGCTAATGATGAACAGGTTAAAGGAGTATTGTAAATGCTGGAACCTGGTTGTTAACCTGGATAAATCAAAGATGATGGTGTTTAGAGGAGGTAGTGGGCGGTACTGCCGAGACGAAAAGTGGACATATGATGAAAAAGCTGTGGAAATTGTACGGGAATACAAATATTTGGGAGTACTGGTATCTGCCAACTTAAATATGAATAAACACCTCGAGTCAAAACTTTCCGAAGCCAAGCGAGCTATATCTTCGATTTGGAATAGATGCATAACAAATAGATATATATCCCATAGTGCTACGCTAAAACTGTTTCGCTCAACAGCAGCCTCAATTCTTTTATATGGAGCCCAAGTATGGGGATATTGTTCCTTTGAAGCAGTAGAAAAGTTTTTCCGTTACTTCCTTAAGAGAATTTTCCGACTGCCGAGTAACACACCAAATTATATGCTGTACCTTGAAACTGGTACACCACCTTTGATTTTAGATACACTTAAAATGCATTTTAACTATGTCATTAAAGTGATGGCGATGAAAGATGAAAGGATACCGAAAGTAGTTTTAACACATGCCATAAGAACGAGAGGAAAAGTAGTACAAGAGTGGGAACGTCTTGCATGCGACTGCGGCCTAAGTTTGCTCCTATCACAAAATGACCAACCGACTACGTTAAGGAACCAATTTGACATTTTGCTTGAGAAAACGGCCCACATCTTATACGAAAAGTACGCTAACGAGGCTTGGTCCTCACAGTTTAGGTGTTATTACAGCAAAATGATCCATCACCTTCAAGATAGAACTTATTTTCTAAACAATAGCTCAATAGAAAGAATTAACACGATCTTTAAGCTAAGAGGAGAGTTAGTAAATCTAAATTTCATACCACACCGTTCAGACCTACCAATCCTGTGCAGCATCTGTGACCTGAAAATAAGAGAAGACGTGTTCCACTTTATAGCAATTTGCCCAGTGCTTAAGGAATTCCGTATAAGTTACTTTGGGAAACCTGTGCTAAATGAGGATGAAGCAATCGGAATCTTGAATGGAGAGAGGGGGTGGAACTCATTGTACGAATATGCTGTGGTTTCGCTCAAATACAGAAAATGTATAATTGATGAAGATTTTTAAGTTTCACTTTTTAGAAATTAATTTATTTTTTAAAACTATGTATTATGTATAAACAAATTGTCAATCTGGTAGACGGTCATAGACCAAACCTTATAGACTCAGGGATAACTTTTTATGTACTAAATTTATGTTGAAATAAAAGTCACTAAAACTAACTAACTAACCATGCAGATCTTCGCACACTGAAAACGTGTTTTTCTTTCATTAAAGTTCGTTCGCATAAACTTTTTCTGGAAAGCCATGCACTCAAAATACCAGCAAAAATAATTGAATTTGAATAAATTTCAAAAGACTCCTACCACCCGCCAGATAACCAACATTCAGTCGTTATCCTCAAAAACTCACATATAACCACCTGTGACCAGAGCAATCTTTGAATTTGAATCACAACATCGTACACTCCTCGGGTGCCATATCATCTGCATTGGAATCTCTTTTGAGGTAACACCCGAGTGTGATTGTGGCGCCTTTTATAGGCGATAACTTCCAAAGCAGCATTTCAGTTTTCAGATTTTCCAAATTTATATGCGACTTGGGAGCGGCGGCAGAAGTTTTTTTCCTCTTCCTTCTCTGTTTCTTCATTTGAAAAATGGAAATTAGCAACAGATGTGTCTGTGAAATACTTTCCAGGAAAATAAAATGTAAAAAAAGGAATAAAAGATAAGATTTCCTTAGAGGAGTTTCCAAGAAGCCTTTGTTCTTTTCAGTATTTGAATGCGGGAGAGCATGATACAAATCTTTGTACAATGTCTCAAGAGAAAAGAAGAACAAAACCAAAAAGATACAATATCTGTGCGAAAAGAAATTCACATACGGATTCTGATTCAATTTTAAAATAGTTATAGCCATTTGAGATTGACTTACATTATGTACTTGAATTTGGTCCTAGACAGTGTGTCAAATAATATCCCGGACTGGCTTTAGAAAATTGAAATTTTCTTTTTTATTTTTCGTTGTTTTTATTCGAGATATTCTCCTCGCGATTCAAATGCCAGCTCTAGTTCATTTGCGGAATTGCCTCCAGTGCTTATGTCAGAGCTGCTCGGAATATCGTCAAAAAAGCATATTTTCAACTTCAATTTCAATTTCTGAAACAAAGAGAAGTCAGGTGAATACGGCGGATGATTTAACCCACGCACTTGATTTCGGGCCAAAAATTAACAAACAATGAGTGCTGTGTGACTCGTGTATTATCGTGCAATAGATACCAACTTTCTGGATCGCAATATTCGGTTCGAATATGATGGATTCTGGCCATCAAACGCTTCAAAACTTCACGATAGTTACCGGTAGTAACTGTTTGACCAGTTGGAACGAACTATTTGGGGATAACTCCTTTGCTATCGAAGAATGTGATGGGCTTGAGTCACTTTTCGTGTTGTTTTAGCTTGTGGTGAGTTTTTTTTTATTTCCATTCCTCCCTTTGACTCTTGGTTTCTGGATCGTATTGGAAACACCATCTTTTATCACACGTAAAAATTGTTTTCATGAAGTCTGTACCATTTATTGCGACCGCGATGACATCTCTGGAATGCCAGACTCTTATCAAAATCATTCAATGTGTGTGGAATAAATCTGGCACAGTCTTTTGTTTTGCCCAAATCGTCGTTAAGAATGGTTTGAATAGTGTCTTTGTTGATGTTAAAGGCCTCTTCCATAATTCTCAGTGAAGCGTTGAGGTCTTCTGCAAGCAAATCACGTACTCGTTGGATCATTTCAGGCGTCCGAACTGAAATTGGCCTACTTGTGTAGGTCTACTCAAATGATCATCACATTTTTACGAAGTTTTGTGTGAAATTTAATGATCGCTCTTTGTGCCACGTTAAAATTACAACATCAAATGGAATGGTGTTCTGGGCACTCATTCCGTAACTTTTAGGACGATAATCGTCTCAAAGATAGTAGCCGACAATTTCATCATCAGTTTGCTTAACCCATTTATTTTCATGGTTGCTTTAACGCAACATTGAAAAAATATGTTTTTTTAGAACTAAAAACTTAAAATGTTCGATGCACTTTAAGTTTTACTTCATTTATGGATATCTGAACATTTAAATAATCTTTTTTTTGAGTTCGTTATAGGCTCTTGGGATTTGCAACAAAAATGTTAAGTTTTAAGTTCGAGAAAAAATATTTGTTCAATGTTGCGTTAACGCAACAATGGGCATAAATGGGTTAACGTAACTCAATGACTGTCATCTCGCCTATCGTTTATTTTACTCAAAGCTTGAGAACTTTCTGTCTCTCAGAATCTCTCAAACAGTAGGCGAAATAGAAGCCTAATGTCATCTAAACTGTTATAAATGATATTTGTGTTATTCTTTTGATTGTTTTTTTGTGTGTGAAGCCGGTGATTCTATAAACAGATTGCAAAATGTAAGTAATTGGTATTTGTTTATATTTATTTGAATAATTAAAAACTTCTTTAAATGTTATTGAAAGGTCAGCTACGCCGAATCAATTAGCAAATTTGATCAACTGTATGGAGGAGCACCCGGACTTGGCCAAGGGCTATAAAACCAATACATACTATCCAAGGCAAATAGAATATAAATAAAATGTGGACTGATTTGGCATCAATTTTAAATGCCAATGGGCTGCCCATAAAAACGTACAATTGTTCATCTTATCGTGGTCTCTGTAGAAAAAGATGTGTACCTCTCTACCACTCAACAACTAAGTACATATAAATGGAACAGAGTTTTTATTGATGATTTTTGTATGTATCGGTAAAACCATTGTTTTATTTCAGCATTGTCGGTATCGATGGAAATTCCCCATTTTATCCATAAAGGACAAATTTTGGTTTCTATAATGTTGGGAGTCTCAGCAACAATTTTTGATAGCGTATTTTGGGCGATAGCAACTCCAAAATCATCAGGTACCAGTCAACCACTGGTAGCCTCCTTCACCCAGAACCTCCAGCGTACCCGCAAGTCTTCGTAATGGAGAAATATACATATGTATATTACACGACAACCATCTGGCATATTTATTGTTTCCAATACCAATACAAATGCTTCTTTTGATAGTCGAAATCGTTGAACAAAACTGCGAGCAGTTAAATTATTTGAATAGCGGTAAATGGATAAAGGATCCGAATCATCTCTTAATTGTCTTCGTCTTCGTATTGCTTGCAATTTGTAATTTTTATTTTCATTTTCACTTTCTAAAACCAAAAAATTTAAGTGCCGAAACATTTGGTAAACCTCACGAAAAAGAGACCACACGCAAAAAAGGCATATACATACATAAATCAATGCAAGACGAGACCTCATTAGCTATCGCGTAAACGCTGTAGTCTTGACGTCGATTATTGAGATACGTGAAGCAGATTATCGTCTTGATGATAATCGCTTCGTCGATTATTGATTTACGTGATACAAAACAATCGTCGAAGCAATATCATCAGGCGATAATCGACTTACGGAATGAGTGCTCTGGAAAAATAGTTTTTATAATTGTTAAATGTCAACAAAATGTCGTTGCTGAGATTTGGTCCGCGATATTATTTGACAGTGAGTGCACTGTACATCCTATAGAAACTTGAATTAGATTATGAGACAGGTTCATGGTCATCGTTTGATTTATAGAAGTTAGAAGTTATTTATAGAAGTTACTCAATGTATACAATTTAATTGCACCCGTGATTACCTATTACTCAACACTTTATAATTTCCTAAACTTATTCTTCTAACAAACAATCATTCTTCAAAGAGAGCTACATACCACAAAGTCATCTACAAATTAATCTGGCTTTTATTTGCCACTCTGGACAACCCTCTACAACTTAATCTATACTCCTAGGACCATAATGTACAAATCCACAATTACATACGCCGTCACTAATTAATGGTTTATCCTCCCTCTCATGCTAGTTGTCATTCCCATTACCCTTTAGTTACAGATACTGTGCCTCCTTACTCTCTCAACAGACTAATGACTTTTTACTGTCATTTCATTCAGCAAATCTCCGTGTGTATGTAAAAAGTGAGCAAGAAAAATCAGCACACACCGCACATGGGTAATTTTTCTGAGGTAATGACTGACGGAAATATGATTGATAGTGTGCCCCATGCTCCATCAACGCGACCAAGTAAAAGTATCATAGTTTTCCCCAATTTTCCTCCAAAAAAAAATACCAGGCATCATGACCGTGATACTGAAAAAGGAAAAAATCAACAACGTGTTCTCCATTCCGATATGCAATTTTGGTTTCTTTATTTACTGCCAGTCAACCGTCCAGATATCCTCGCCATCGAGATAAAGAAATCCATTATGAGATCGAAGGTAATCCCTCCCTATGATTGGAGACCGAATTTTGTGCTTAAAAAAAAGAAGAAAATTCGACCGAACCCAATCTTCCAGTCGGAGACATTTGTAGGTATTGAAAACTAATTTGTACACTTCATTTCCAAATAGGGTATGTTTGTAATCCTTTGGTTTGAAATTCGAATAGTCTCAGTATCAACCATGCCCGTACTTCTGAGTCCTATTCTACTATACTTTGTCTTTCTAGCAAAATCTATTTAAAGTTGCCTTTTGCCTTTCAGGACAAATGATTTCTAGGAAACTAGGCAAAAAAAATCCAACTGGGTCTTAGATACTTATTCATCGCTGTAGGGCTTAAGGTTCTAAGCGTGCCACGTTCCGCATTCTTTGCGACGTTTAAAACGTCGGTTTTTGAGCTGAAAGACTTTAACTGCAGTCGCAGTGATCTTAGCTACATGTAAGATGCCACAAGGCAAGAAAATGCGGGGCTTGTTTACGAATTTTCCGATGATCACGTCAATATCAATGATTTACCATCTGCTTCGCATATATCTTATCTCAAACTTGTTAGAAACTACAAAGTGCTCTGTAGGGTGTTATACAATTCCTAACAAACCGCTCATAGTTTTCTTGCTCATATTCTGTCATTCTTAAAGCTTGGAAATGCGCATGTTATAAAGTCACATCCATCATAATCATCTCATCGCATAACGCCGGCATAGAGTAAAGGAGAGAAATTTCAACGATAAATAGATATCATTTCGTTGGCCATTTTCTTGATTTTCCAATGTCTATGTGTGTGTGTGTCGGTATTTCACCAGAACACTCATTAAATTTAGCATTCAAAGTCACACCATATGGAAAACTACCCAATAATTTTTGAATTTATGAATTTGCTGTGCATAATTGCCCGACATACTCAAACAGCAAAAAGTAGATGTGTACGTACACACATAGGAGTACTTATATGTAGATTCATGTGGCATTCTATCCATGCAATTCATGGGACTTGCAGTAGTGGCAGATAAATAATCGTTGAGATATGTATGCATAAATCGTCGAGGGTAGGGAATTCTCTTCTCTTTTTTGGAACATCACTTTACACACACACACACACATAGTTGCGCTCTAGATTAAGAAGAATAGCGCGCGGTGGGTAATTAGTGGCGAGGCGCAAAACAAATGCTTGACATAAACACATTATGAGCGGACTAATTGGTGACATGGTTTCGAGGCGACACGTGAATGCTTCCTGTGTCTATATAAATTGTATTAAAGGGTTAGGATTGCCATGCAGTGGCAATGGCCTTTGAAGGTGTGAAAAGTTGGTTCCTTATTTTCAGCACGGCCCAGGGAAGAAGGTGCAAAGTAGTGGGTCACTCGGGGTGGTAAGCTAAACAAATCTGGAATTGTGCGATGACGTTTGTTAAGACGTTTGTTAGATAGTGAACACGAAAAACGCAATCGGGATAAAATAATTGTCTCTTGATTGTTACAAGATGGACGCCAGTCCCAACAATGGTGAATTTAAAATGCATCAAGCGAAATATTTTAAAAATTCAACTTCGAATCTAAAATATAAAAAATGCAAGTGCCTGTTGAGCTTTAAATCTTTTTCTCTTTTATCGCCTAAAAGAAAGGTCCAGTGACAAATTGCACTCCAAACGTAAGGGTTGGCTTCTGCCGGGATTACTATTTGCTCGCATCGTCTACACTTACAGTAACATTAATATCAGTGACAAGTTGCTCCTTGAAATCCCATCAAGCCTACCTTACATACCAACCTGTGAGACCGGTTTTATGTTTTGTTGGTGTTTGGTGGTGAACATAGACAGATTATTCAATTTCAATTCTAGTACTTATGTTCTTTGGAGGTTGATGTATTCGCTAAAAAAAAAACACATGAACGTGCTTAAGGCTCAAGGCATGTCTCCACCGAGAAGAGCAGCTAATAACACAGTCCCACATGAGGGCAGCATGTGAGTGCGATAGGTTTAAAGAGAACTTATAGGCCTGTGTTCGCGTATTTTTTTCACCAAAATTTTGTAGTTCGTTAATTTTCGGAGAGCGGGATTGAACTTCTCTCAGAGAGAGGTAAAACAAAAGAGCACGACTCGTTGAATGAAATACAAAAAGTTGTTCACTTTTTCAACGTTGCGAGTGGATGTGGTATAGTGATAGTCGTCGTCGCTTGTCACTTGAAGGTTCATGGTTCAAATCCAGATGTCTCCAAAAAACTTATTTCTCATGGAATAAAAAATAAGTTCATCAGTTAATGTCAAAAACCTACTGCGAAGGCATAAAACTGTCAGTGGGATGGTGGTATAGCGAAATAAATTTATCACACAAACAATGAATATTTAAAAACATGTGGAAAAATCTTCTGTGAATTGTAGGTTCAATAGTACACAGCTCTCCAGTTATCCTGAACACAACCTATAGAGTTAGGTAGTTGAAACCTAATATCTGAGTTTCCTATTATTATGCCGATCTGTCTGTCTCGCCTTCTGTTCCTCCTTGTGCTGGCGCTGTATAAAAGGGTATTCATACTCCCTTTAGCGTGTGTAAAATTATAAAAAAAAGCGATTTGACAGATTTCATAAATCTGCTAAAAGAAAATTCTTGGGCTAAAGTTCGTAGCATGGGGAAATTTGTTACTCCCTCCGGAGCACTCTCTTTTAGGAACAAGATTTTCTACACACGCGAATAGGACTTCGAAGACCTAATCTCGATGGGATCACTAAAATGTTACACACAGATCAACCGATCAAATTAGGATTAAAACGTGTTAACAAAAACGCTTATCATTAGCTTGTTAATTTTATAAGCCTTAAGCTTAGAATTAGTTTCGCATAACACTTAATTGTATTGCTTAGTATTGAATACAGCCGAACCCGCTTATTTGAAACCCGGTTAGTTGGAAAACCCGCTTATACGAAAAATGTATTCTATCCCCGTGTACTTTTTCACAAATTTCATACAAACTACTCCGTTTTATTGAAACACGCTTCTGAAAAACAGTATAACTAAAAAAAAAAAATTCCGCAAACTTGTCATATAAAAGGCTCCGCTTAAATGCAGAAATGAAAATCATATATGTATGTATATTATTTCTGTGGTATAGGTACTGTAGTGTTCGCACGACTAAATGAAAGACGGATCTCTTTGGATGAGTTCAGTTTATTGACTAACGGGTCATTACATTATTATTTAAACCTATGTACATGTGTATAGAGAGAGAGAGGTAATGAGTGGGTGTAAGACACTCCACAACTCCCCTTAAAAGCAGGGTTCATTCTCTACATATTTACATTGTTAAGATAATAGAGATTAAGGAATAAAGTCAATAGTACTTCATTATTATTAAATTCATAAAATTATTAGTTCAGAAATCAAATGAAATTATAACGACAATAGTACTTCATTATTAAATTCATAAAATTATTAAATCAGATAATCAAATTAAAGTATAACGACAAGAGTACTTCGTTATAAATTCATAAAATTATTACATCAGAAAATCAGTTAAATTTTACTATTTTACATCCGCACTAGTTTGATAACATCTTACTTTGACGGATATGTCCAACGATCGGGTACTTTTGATGCTCTTCCTGATCTTGTCGTATAGTGACCTGTAGTTGTTGTAGGTACTTATTTTTGGAACCTGTAATCCACCTTCACTATGCATCTCCCCATTTGAAGTGTTTGAACTTGTAACTCACCTTCACGTACTTCTTCCGGGTTATATGGTACATCTTTCCTATGAGCATTGTTTAGATGGAAAACATTTCTTCTGTACAAGCCGGAGTTTGTTTTGATATAAAAGGACCGAGGCGTATCCGCTTTGTCTTGAATTCGACCCCATTGGTGGATATCCCGGATCCATACTACCTCTCCAATTTTGAAGTTTCTGGTGTCACGAACCCCGTGTCGCCTATTAAAGTTGTCTGCTTGTTGTTACTTTCGTTGCTCTTCAACCTTTCTAATTTCGTCCATATTGACGCGTTGTGGTTCCAAACGGTCGCTGGTAATCGGTATTCGGTATTCTTGAACGAATTTTACGACCCATTAGCAATTCGGCTGGACTTAACCTATTTGCAAGTGGCGTAGCGCGATATTCCAACAAAGCCAACTGCGGGTCTTCTTTATTTTTCTTCAACAGCATTTTAACTATTTTAACCGCTGACTCAATGAACCCGTTGCTTTGAGGGAAATGAGGGCTTGATGTAATGTGCTTAAATTGCCAGGATTTGGCAAATTGGCGCATCTCCGATGTCTGAACTGTGGCGAACTGAGGGTCATTGTCCGTTCTTATTACTTCCGGTATGCCAAATTTGGCGAAAATCGATTTTAAGTGTTTAATGACGCAACGTGATGTTTGGCGTTCCAATTGGACTACCTCTGGGAATCTGGAAAAACAATCGCTTATCACAAGAAATGTCTTACCATAACATGGGCAGAGGTCCATCGCTATCGTCTGCCAAGGTCGCTCTGGGAATGTCGTACTAATAAGTGGTTCGTGCCTTGGAACTAGATATTGTATACAGGTAGTGCAACGCCGAATAAATTCTTCCATCTGCCTCGAACATTCAGGCCACCACACCGACTGACGCATTCGTGTTTTGCATCTAACTATGCCTAAATGTCCAGTGTGCATCGTTGCTAACATCTCATTTCGCATAACCGGTATAATGACTAATCGATTTCCGTGCGTCGGCAGTTGACCATTTGTCGAAAGATATTGGCGATCGTTGTAATATTGTCTTACTTCTCGCGATATTTTCGAGGGATGTGGCCATCCTCTCTGGCAAATTCAATGACTTCCTTGATTATCGGATCGTCCTGCTGTGCCCTCCGGATAGAGTTCAATTTGTCCGTTGATGCCGGCAGTTCCTCGATGATGCTGTTAATAAAGGTATCGATTTCTTCATCCTCATCGTCCTGGCATCCGCAGCTACTAAATTCTTACCCGGTGTATAGATAATGTTAAAGGTGAGAGCCATCATTTTCATTCGAAATCGCTGGATTCTAATCGTTAAATCGTCAAGATTCTTGGTCGTAAAAATTGGGATCAGTGGCTTGTGATCCGTTTCAATCGTAAAGTGAATGACAGTGATGTAATCCCGAAATTTCTCGCATGCCCACTTGATGCCCAAAGTCTCCTTCTCGATTTGTGCATACTTCTTCTCACTTTCCGACAAGGTTCGAGAAGCATATGCTACGGGCTTTAGAATTCCATCTGAATCGGTTTGCAGAAGATCTGCCCCTAGTCCGAAAGATGAAGCATCAGATGACACAATGGCTTTGTGTGTCGAGTCGTATGCTTTCAAAACTGGAGCTGATTCAGTAAAAGCCTTTTCTTGCATTGGCGTCCAAATAAAATTTGATTGGAATTTCAAAAGCTCATTAAGTGGATGGCTAACTGAAGACAAATATGGAACGAACTTACCCAGGTAATTGACCAGTCCTAGAAATTGTGGAAGTTCTCTAACGGTTTGTGGACGTGGAAACTTATCAATTGCCTGGATCTTAGATGGACAAGGATGTATACCCTCTTCGTCAATTTTATGCCCAAGGAACGTAATAGATGTCACGCCTATCTGACGCTTCGACCTATTCAAAGTGGCTCCACTTTTTTCTAGCTTCTCTAGTACAGCACGCAAGTTTCGGTCATGCTCCTGAATGACCTTTCCTGTTATCAAAATGTCGTCCATTTGGCAGATAACTCCATCAAGCCCTTCAAGGATTAGCTGCATTCGTTTTTGATACACTTCCGGAACTGTACAAATGACAAATGGCAGCCTTCGAAAACAAAACCTCCCAAACGGTGTGAGGAAAGTTGTAAGTGGCTGTGATTCGGGTGATAACTTTATCTGCCAGAATCCATATTTTGCGTCTAGTTTCGTGTAATATTTCGCTCATTCTAACTGAGCCAATGAATGATCAGCCACCGGCATCGGACGGATACCCATTGCGGCTTTTACACTTAACCAATCTTAACAAATGAGGTGACAAAAGAAAGAGATTCTCCTGGAGCACTGACGAATTGCACTTTCACTTTATTTATTTTAACAAATTAAAAAATCTATCAAAATAAATATTCTACCCAAAAGGAACTCCCAAAAGAATAAACTAATTCCCGTATAATTTAAAGTATTTCCATGAGTTGACAGATGGAATTTGGTTGAATTTTTTTTTATTCGCATCCACTGGGTGGATGTTGTAGAAATAGGGTAGGCACTGACTGCGAAATAGCAGCACTATAATATGCGTCAGCGGACGAATTCCATAGATGGAATCAACGGGGGCGTTAAATTTCCAGAATGGAAACAAAACCTTATCTGAGCTACTTCGACATATTCGGAGCTCAGGTCGATAAGGATTTCCACGTACTAGTCAGGGTCGTGGAAAAGAGTTGGTGGTGGATGAGCCCCTATTGGGCCAACGGCAGCGCTCACACCCCCGTAGTGGGTTACTGACACCGGTTGACCCGGCCCCTTGTCCTAGGGGTATATTAGGATCTGGCCCTCCAGGTTGGAGGTTGTGCGTAAGGTTAACTACCTACCGCGCAAAAAACGAACAAAACGAAGTGCGGATAGCAATATCCAAGCTTAAGTCCAACAAGGCTGCTGGACCTGACGGTTTACCCGCAGAGCTATTTAAAGCAGCTGGAGATGACTTGGTAGTGAGCATACACCAACTCATCTCTAAGATTTGGTCAGATGAAAGTATGCCAGATGAATGGAATCTCAGCATCGTTTGTCCGGTTCATAAGAAAGGAGACCCCCTCAACTGCTCCAAATACAGAGGCATCAGTCTCCTCAATATCGCCTACAAGATCCTGTCTGCCATACTATGTGAACGCCTGAAGCCTTTCGTCAACAACCTGATTGGCCCCTATCAGTGCGGTTTCAGGCCGGGAAAGGCCACCATAGACCAAATTATCACACTCAGGCAGATCCTGGAAAAACCCCAAGAAGTCCAAGTCGATACCCACCACCTGTTCATTGATTTCAAGGCCGCCTATGACAGCATATGTAGGTATGAACTGTATAGAGCCATGTCTAGTTTTGACATCCCTGCCAAACTCATCGGTTTGTGCAGGATGACGATGGAGAAAGCTCGCTGCTCCATCAAAGTCGGTAATGACCTCACCGAGACCTTCGATGTCAAAAAAGGATTCAGACAAGGTGACGCGCTGTCATGCGACTTCTTCAACATCATTCTTGAAAGAATTGTTCGAAACTCACAAGCCAACACACAAGGAACGATCTTTCACATCATTGGTAGAACACAGCGAGCTGTCACCGGTGCGTTCGCGAGTATAGAAATGGAAGCGGCTAAAATGGGTTTAGCGGTAAACGAGGGCAAAACAAAATATATGCTGTCAACAAAATGGGACACCCAACATCGACGAATTGGACAGAACGTCACAATAGACCGCTACAACTTCGAGGTAGTAAAGGACTTTGTCTACCTAGGCTCTGCCATAACTTCAAAAAATGACATCTCATCGGAAATCAAACGAAGGATTACTCTTGCCAACCGCTGTTTCTTTGGGCTAAAAAGGCAATTGAGTAGTAAAGTCCTTTCTCCTTTCTCGATCGACTAAGGAGACTCCATATAATACCCTTATCATCCCAGATGAAGATATCTTTGGTCGCTTCGAGAGAAAAATCACGAACTGTACGAGCTGTGCAGCGACATCAACCTGGTCAAAAAACTGCACTTTGGGCGTTTAAGATGGCTAGGACATGTAGAGCATATGGACATCAACGCTCCGGCTCGGAGAATATTCGACTCTTACCCGGAGGGTCAGCGCAGCAGAAGACGACCAGGCCTAAGGTGTCGCACACAAGTAGAACAAGACCTCAGCCAACTTGACGTGCGCAACTGGAAGCGGCTAGCTAAGGACCAGGCTAGTTGGAAGAGGTTGTTGGTTGCTGTAGCGCCACCTAAGTAAGTAAGTATTCGCATCCACACAATTTCTATTTAGGAATATTTCACGAGCAATACTGTGCTAATGGCGCCCTCAATGCGGTTAATATTTCTCGTCAATACTCGCAATCTCCGCCTTGTATGCTTCAAAACAAAACGTTTTTCTTTAATCTATTTTCATCCTACATGCAAACAATGATTTCGCTCACCACCAGAATGTATGTTTAATCCATTGCAAAGTGAAATGGAAATAGAAAATTCTAAAATTATCCACACGGCTCACTCGATCAGAATGACATACGCGCGTTACCTTAGAAAGCATAGCGCAACCCGAAATACACTATAGTCTCGTCCATTGCAATTGTACGAGTATACATATTATGTATGTATGTACGTGGGAGCGCATCCCCCATTACCAAAGAAACACGAATTCGATAAATTCATTTTCTAAATGAAAACTAAATCAACGCGACACCAGAACATTTGTTTTGCTTTAAGCAGTACGGGCAAAGTCACCTGAAATTAAATTCTTTAGAGCAATTCACAGGGATTGCAATTGCAAGCCATTCGGCAGAGAGACGATGTGTCTTAAGGGATTGTCGTTCGTTTCAATTTAATTTAGAACAACTGTCACCAAGTGGTGTGTTTGCAATATGTCACTGGTGTTAGTATTGTAGTAGACGACTATTTCCTAATGAGAGGATATTTATTAAAGTTAAGTTTAATTGAAATTGCAAGATTAAGGATACTTCTGCGGACAGGAACCGAGTGCAACTTGGAAGGTGCGTGGTTTCGATGCGATGTGCGAGCGGTGGTTTTATGTCATTCAAGGGCGAAACCTTAATTTAATAATGATTGCTTTAGTAAACGTTCCTTATGCTAACAAAAGGCGTTTTTCTTTTTTAGTTCAGAGCAGAATATGAACTGTCAAAAAAAATGTTTGTCCTTTTTTTTAAAAAAAAAAGGGTGCGTAGAGAGCTACGCGACATAAGTGAAACTTATACGCTATAATCGTGGACAAAGGAAGAAGAGTTTGTGAGAAAAGGGAGATATATTCATCTCGGCGGTACTGCAGAGTGCCGCGCTCACCCATGACAGGTAGAGCAAGCCCCTAGTACTCCGTTTTTTTTCCCCAGGAATTAATTTAGCAATGCCATCATATTCATCACTGTGAGCTTAGTAATAAGGTCAAGAAGCGATGACTTTATTCACTCACATTGCTCGAATATAATATATTTTCAGCAAAAAGATAATTTAAACTCAATGCACAGTACATATTTTGTTTTTGTAATTGAGTTAAACATTTCAACAACCAGCAAGTGTATAAGTTACTTACCCTCCACTCACCTCATATATATGGGAAGGGAATACTATTCGAACTAAAAAGTGCATTGTATTTGTATCCTCTCCCTTTCCGCTGCTTTGTTTGTTAGCTACATCTACACTACATATTATTCCATATTCACAACACCACTCATACGCATACCTATACCATCTGTCATTCCTTCCTATACCACCACCACGTTCGTAAGCCAACTATATTTAACGCAACCATTTGAAGCAACCGCCCGAAGTCGAGTCGAGTGAGAAATCAAAGCCCACTGGAGAATGATTGACTCGCGCGACCATATAACTTAAAACAACAATTCTTCGGTTGCGAACATGTTTTGTATTTGTTATTTTCCGAAAATACGCATACATCTCACCATGAACAGCCTACCGCACAATCGATGGCACACTGATTCTTTTTCTGAATTTCTGATTATCGATGTTCGCTGTCTCTGCTTTGTTGAGTACGTACGCACTCCATATGGTGTCGGTTTTTGTAATATAGGGAATGGTGTCGGTTTTTGTAACATGGGGAATGGTGTCGGTTTTTGTAACATAGGGAATCGCGTGTATTCGATTCACACCCAAAGTTTCACTTCCAAAATTTTAAATCAGAGTGTTCAGAGTGTGGAACGTGTCTTTCTTTTTTCGCTTAGAGCGCGATCTATGCGCTCAGAATAAATTGACATTCTGAGTAAAATGCTGAGCGTAGCCAACGCCACATTTAACATGCAGAAAAAAATGGGAAACAATTTCCAAAACAATTAACATGGCGGACGAGGCATTTTGTTATGGCGTAGAAGTTAATACAATTTAATACTTAAAACAATATATTTTTTAATACTTATAATTAATTCAACTAAGCACAAACTTTATTTTAGGATTTAAATGGTGAAAAACATGGCTGAAACCATTAGAAATAAATCTGATCTCAGACTACGCTCAGAGCACACTCAGTTGCGCTCAGGCTCTGTTCAGAGCTCTGCTCAGCTGCCGAATGGTCTTTATGGTTAGTTGGTCTACACAAGACACGTCCTTCTTAATTTCGCACCAAAGGTTTTCAATCGGGATTAGATCTGAAGACTGTACAGGCCATTCCAAGACATTGTTCCTGTTATAAAAAAAAAAAAAACAAGTTTGCCAAGTTTGCTAATATGCTTTAGGTCATTGTCTTGTTGCCAGATCCCTTATATCAGGGCATTTCTTCCTTAGCATAGGGCAACATGATTTCTTCTATGAATTGGACCTTAAGATGTTGATTCATAATTTTTTTCGAATAAGTAGATGGAAGCAACACCGTAAAACGAAAAGCATGCCCTAACAATTATGCTAGATCCTCCTTGTTTTATTGTATTTGATGAAAATTGTGATTATATTCGGTATTTGGAGGACTTCTTACATACAGACTAGATTCGTCTGACCACAAAATATTCCTCCATTTCTCTACCGGCCACTTATGTATGTAGGTGTTCTTTTGCAAAATCAATTTTCCTGGTCACATGTTTTTTTTGTTAACAAATTGACTTTCCGAAAACTATGAGCTGCTAGATCATTATCTCGCAAATGTCTACGAACTGCTTCAACACTAGCATCAGCGCTTAAAATGTCCTTAGCTGCGTTGCTGGAGTAAAAGGATTGACCCATGAATGCCTGACCACCCGTTTTTTTTTTTTAAATTTTGGAGACATAACCGGCTTACGCCCACGTGTATCTGGTTCGGTAAGTATTTTATCGAGTTTCTTATCAAACAGTCAACAAGGTCTTGAATTTCGTAGCAAGTTTTACCGTTCGAAATTAGCTCTTTATAAGGGCGCGCCTTTCAGGTTCTTCGCATTGCTGACGAAAATCTAAAAAAAAGAATGCACATTTCACAAATTTACGCAATAACAATAAAAGTGAGCACATTGTATTATTTTATTATTATTATTATTCATCTCTTTATTGGTATAATTTACATGATAGATAGAACATACTAGTTAAGATAACGTGAAGAGAAAAAGCATGGCTTTATATTGCCGTCTGCCGATAGTTTGACATTTCATGATTCGTTTAATAAATTAAAAATAAAGGATATAATTAAAACAATAAGCTAACTTGGTATACAACTCATGGATATCAAGAAAAAAAAAATTCTGATTATACTTATTTAAGTTACTTCCGCATTTGATATGTTACAATTTTTACAATTTTACAAATTCACAAAGCTATTACGATACTTATAGGCATGCATTATATATTTTGAGAGCAATTTCCAACCAGACAAACCGTTTAACAACTCTTTCGATTCCTGAAGTGTGAGAAAGCTCTTGGAGAAATACAGTCTTCTTCGAGAAGTATTGGACATTCTGCAAGGAAGTGGAAAATGCCATCAGCCACGTTTAAATTAAAGAGGCTGCAAGTTGTTCGAAGATCCTGTCTGTGCGGTATAAGATTTAGGCCCAAAGTCTCAGTTCAGATTTTGAAGATTGTGCTAATTTCATAAGTTGTCAATTCATTACTGAAATAGTTGTGAGTGAATGATTTAGCGTTCCATATAGGGTTCTAGATACGGACGTTTGCGCCCTGTTAAGGCAGTTCTCATAGAAACGTTCATCTATTTGGGCTATGCACTGGTAAAATTTGTTTTGCCATTCTTTGACATTTTCTAGTGTTAGATTTAGTTCAACATCATATTCTGCTGCAAGATCGATCCAGTCACTAAAAGGCGTTAATTTACAGCGAAAAGCTTATCTTAGTAATTGGTTCTGGAGATTGGTGCTATGACGGTTTATTACCATAAAAATATAGTCAGCATTAGCCTTCAGATTTTTATAATAGATCTGCGGGATTCCTGATTCTACGTAAATGGCATAGTTAGGCAGGGAGTTTAAATATGCGTTTAAAGAAAAAACGTAGTAAACTTTAAAATTTTTCAATATTTTTAAATTCGAAGATTTGATTTGCATAGCAGAGGAGACAAGCGTTAATAGTGGCATTGAAAATCTTAAATTTGGATGCAGTATCCCCATTTTTGTTGCAATAAAATTTTGGCCACATGAGGTTTATTGCTGTTTTTGCCTTAATTATTTTATCTTCCACATGTAGACGCAAGTCAGCATTGTGGGTTAGTAGAAAACCTAGATATTTAAACTTGTTGACGACCTAAATTGGTTTACCTGACAGTTGCCAACTTTCATTTGGTAATCTTTTGATGATATTCGACTTTGCAGTGTTGACTTGCAGGTCCCAGCTTTCGCAGTACTGCTTTAGTTTATTAATCTGCAGCTGCAGCGTATGTGGGTTATCTGTAAGGATAACGAGGTCATCAGCATAAAGCAGGACTTTGACCAGGACGTCACCGATAACAACACCACCAGGCAAGTATTCATGCACATCATCAAAAAAAACGCATCCTTGAGGGACGCCAGTCTCTGCCACAAAAAAATTGGACATCTCATTTCCGTTCCAAACAGACGCTGAAGTATTTGTTATCAGTTTCTTATAGATTCTAAGGAACTTTGTTGAGATACCTATTAAACTTAACATATAAATAAGTGAGCTTCTGTTAACGGTGTCAAAAGCCGCCTTAAAATCAACAAAAAAAGCATATAGCTGTCTTTTTCTTGCTATAAATTTCTTAACTATTGTATCTAAAGCAAAGATTTGGTCAACCGTCGAAAGTCCAGCTCGAAAACCCCCTTGAAAGACACTAAGCCGATAATTACTTTCAACCCAGCTTATTAAACGTTGATATAGAATCTGAGCGAAAATTGTAGCACATTGTACAGTTGTTTGTATTATCAATGCCATAAAAAACAGTCCAAACAAAAAAAAACAGCTTACAAATTATGGTTTGATTTACAATACTACATATTTTTTTGACCGTGACTGTATGTAGGTACATATGTACGCCATTCTGAAAGTTTCTTTATTTCTCAATTAAATTGTAAGTGTGATGATTAGACGCCAATTTCCGCGGCAAACTACTATTTGACAGATGTCTACGCCTGACAGCGTTTAGGCACAATCCTCATGAGTAAAACATACATTATAAATGTAAAAGTAAACCACGTGTAATTTTCTCTTTTGATTGTCAAACTTCAGGCTACAGACATAAAAAAATCATTTAACACTTCTTTATTTTTCGTCTTCTGTTAGAATTCTTTGGATTTTTGCACATGTCAGATACTTATGTCAAAATATATATGTACATATATAAAAAACAAATGGAATGGAATTTCATTTTTACTTTAAGAATGCGGATCGCATAGTTTAAGTACACAACAAGCACTTCATGAGAAAACTTTTTCCATTAATTGGATACCCATGAAATTTGACATTTTGATTGATGGTTGACGTTGTTCCTCCCTCAACCTACGTCAACATACTAAGTAATAGTCTTCATTAAACTATGTTTCAAAATGTCATATTTTTGGCACAGAAAAACTACATATACCGTTGTTTTCTTTTTCTCGTGTTAAAAGAATGTGCTTACTTACGCGATATCTAATTTGAAATAAGAACTCAATGCCTTAAGTTCTTAAAAGAGATGTCAAACTTTGTTACAAAATTTCATATACAAATTACAAATCATAATTCTCTTAATTTGTCAATTCATATAATACCTACTCCTAGTACTGTTATATTTCATTTCCCTTTCTTATACAAACACCAACGTCAATCAACTGTCAATGTTTTATTTGTATTATATTCTCAATCCACAAGTAAGAACAAATATACACAGTAGAATAAAACCCAAAACAAAACATTACAAAGTTCAATAATCTTGACATTTCCTCAATCGACGTCAGGCAACCCGCGGCCAGCCGAGAGTCATCACGTTAAGTTATATATAAATAAAATTAACAAAAAAAATCAAATCAAATGCTTACTGTTACTCGAACATTTTCACAAGATTAATGCAAAGGCGGCATGGTATGGGGGATTGATATTCACATTCAAATTTCCATTCTAATCGATGATCGTCCTAAAAGGCTAAAAGGAAAGATATTAACGTACAATGGAGTGGGTGGTGTACACAGAACGCGCGATTCAATTTTCGAATATTATATCCGTATACATTGAATCTGCAAATCTGCATGAAGCGTCAATTTCTTTGATCTGCCTTTCTTATGGCAAAAGGCGCAACAGCAGCGCGCGTGTATTGAATTCAAAATTGAAATAAAAAAAAAATTACAAAAAAAAGAAACATACACAGCGTGCACATGAGTATAGCGCTACTGCTGCTATTCATTCGACGGATAAAGATGAGGAAGATCATCGTGATGATGACAAACTGGGGTATTATGAAAAATAAAAAAAAAATAAAACCGGAAAAAGGACACAACAAACATTTTAAATTCTACAACAGAGAATGACGACAAAAGTTCAATATAACGAGAAATGGAATCGATGATTTTATTCAATACACACTGGGAACAGTGTGGTGGACAAGAATGGTGATGAGGGACGAGGATTTATAGATCGAGTGGATTGAGTAAGGCTCCCTTTCTACTACGCAGAAAATCTATCTAATTTGTACTACTCTGCTACATGAAGTCGTTAATCTACTACATTCAATTTAAAAGTAACAAATCTAAAGGGTTAATCACATTCAAATTTAAGTGAAAAAAGTTGAAACTTGGAAAACTACACGTATACGCAGATGCCCTCCGAAGCGGACAACTGTGTCTAAAGCAATTTTTCAAACCTTCTATAATAACAAAACAACAAAATAACATAAAACCAGATACGCACAGGGGGATTTTGTGTGTGTAAGTGCAAAAATGAAATAGTTGCGCTTAGAACTATGCAATGTAGGGTTTGTAGTTGATAATGTTTTGAGAGTGTATAAATTACCTAATTGAACATTTTTAAAACGTGAAAGCTAGAAAGTGTTTAGTTTTGAATTGTCTTACTTTCGGAAACCTGCGACAGAGTGCTAAGAATATTTAGTGTATCGGATAGAGAAAGAACATGTTTTTGGCATGTTTTGTACTTCTCGCACTTAATTTTGAATGTGATTCCCTGAATGGAGAAATTCAATATTGAAAAATATTGTTACGAGATCTTTAGACGGGCAATGAGCCGTACAATGGCGACCAATGAATGATGCGTTCAGTTAACGAAAGCCAGTTGAGCCTCGCACAACAGCGTTGCGCTGCGCATACGGTCGTATGTCACAGCTGTCACATGTGGTGACTGTTTGGAGCAGCAAGTCTGTTTCTTTTCGCACCTAACTTCGTATGTGACTAGGCCCATCGCTCTTGAAAAAACTAAACTATAGTCATAATGATGATATTTTTCAACGAATGCGTGACATTCTGGAGAGCCCACTCAGCGCTATGTTTATGTCAGAACAAATGAAGTACTCGTTTGACATATTTAATTCGATTTGATACGAGTAGCTACAAGAAAATCAGCCGGAAATTGACTTGACAATCGAATGACATTTTACGGTTTGCTGATTGGTTTCTGATTGAATGGTGAAGATGTGAACGGAAAGTTCATACTTTATTTGTGTTTTTAGAATACCGAATAGGCAAGCAGATATAAACGTCAACATTACATTCTAAAGTTACCACAGCACAGTAACAAGACTGTTAACGATGAAGTCAAAAATGTTTTCGAGCTCGGCTACAAACTGCAGTCAAGCGACCTGGTCTAGCTTAGACCCCTGTTTGTCAAACCCATAGTCTAGGAGGGTGTAGAATTTAAAGCACATACTCAGGTTAAAGGTCAAATATCACACTGTCGCTCATCCATAAAAAATAATAAAAAGGTTCAACGTTTAACTTCGTAGCCAACGGTAGAAAATCAGAAATCTAAAGGGACCCATACACGATCAAGTAAATTTTGATAACACTCCAACCAAAATTCGGGTAAAACTTAGTAGATTTATACTATCATATGAATGGTTTTACCGTTTATCTGACAGTGGTTAAATAACTGGACGGCTGTAGGTAGGTAGGCAAGGTAGGAAGAATAGGTGGTTTCGATGGAATAAAACCCAAATGGCAAAGAAATTACGCCGTTTTGATACCACAACCTCAGGTGAAACCGTTTATTCGAATGTATTTTGAGATATTTACGTGTAGATCCACCCTGTGGAGTTAAAAAAGAGGATCAGTTCTCCAATCTCGGATATCTCTTTAAGCTTTAAGGTCTCTTTATGGGCGGCTGTAAGTGTAACTCATTAAGTTTTTTAGTTATACTCGTATATAGTTGAATTTAAAAATAAGAGAACGCTCGTTCAAATTATATCGTGTATGTGACGTTTAACAGTGATTGCGAGTTCTATATTAGTCATACATTAGCCATCTAAACAATCAGGGGCCCTACTCTGTATTTCGTTTCGAAAGTGAAATTTTTCGAAAACGAATATTTTGTACTCTCTATTTCGATAGCTGAATGAAATCTATTACTTTCGGATTTACAATTCCAGTACATTTTATCACCTTTTTCAATATTTGCTTTGTCCCGTATAGTTTTCCGCTCAAACAGTTCTTCACTTGTTTATTCGTCCATTAGTGCAACAGAATACATTTTCCTTTTTTATTATATTAAATTCTTCCTTTAAGATTCATAGCAATATTATTCGTCCTATTGTCGGTTTATTTATTTGACATATTTCATAAGAAATATATCGAGACTCAACAAAAAAAAAAATACTTAAGTGGAAAAAGCATCTAGTAGTATTTTTTACATTCCGAAAGTGTTACAGAGTACCAATTCAAAAGCGAAACGAAAAGCACATCGAGAACATGTAGCCTTCCCTGCCGCACATACTTTAATCTCAAGGTTATGCAATAATCTAAAAACCAAACAAAGATGAACGAACTTTATAGAAAAGAAAAGAAAATTAAATTAAATTAAATTAAAAAAGCAAACAACTTTTTAAGAATTTGTTTTAAAATTTCTCTATGCATCATCATTTTCTGAGTCAAAGTTTAATTAGCAAAAGGGGACAAAAGGGAGGAAGTGTACTCGTATATGCGTGTGTGCAAAGATAAATTGGCATCTGGGGGATTGAATCCCCAAAAACAGACACTTATCGAATCGGAGGTTGTACATATAATATTTTATTTACGAGTATTTATTCTGTGGAATTGTTCAAATCCCTGGGTCGTTATACATTACATACATACAGTCAGCGTCGAAAGTGAGTAGACAACAATGCATACATTAATAACTTTCACTTTTCCTATAAAAACAAAAAAGATACAAAATATTGAAAAACGGTTAAACAAAGTTTTGTTCATGTGTAACAAAAAGTTCACAAGAAACAAAAACAAGAATTTTTTTTAATATTAATGTTAAATAGCCCATACATAAATTATAGGAAATGTGAATATTGACAATGTTTGCATTGTTGTCTACTCACTTTTGACGCTGACTGTAGGTATTGCAAAAGTTGTTGTATAGCTTTCCTTCTCTTTAAAAAGAAAATAACTAATAAATTCGAAAAAAATAAATAAATAAACTCAATTCAAATCGTTTAAATGCTAATTGATGATTTCATTGATGATTATGATTCTTTGTTGGATATATTCGAATCTATTACTCGCCGATAAAGTTCACCTAATTGTCATACTGCAGCCGCAGATGTTTCGATCTGACATCGACCTCATCATCATCGTCATCGTCCCAATCATTAGCGTTAGCGGCGAACATCTTTGCCTGTTTTCTGTTTAACTTTGAAAGACACACAGATACTCGTTACGATGTGTATAAGCGCATTAACTTATTAAGAGATATACAACAAATGCTCCTCCCGAATTGATTGAAATAAATTCTGGGATGTTTTACATCTCTTTAGGGTTTTCGCATGTGAAATTGGATTGTGTTTTCTCGTCTTACTTATTTTTTTTTTTTTTTAACCATTTGAAGCAAAAGGAGGAGCTACTTAATAGATGATTATTATGACCCAGATATATTTATAAGTAGGCTACTGGCGATATATTGGTATTTTCGCTTTATAATTTGTAAAATCCATTTGTTTACACAGCCAATTGAAGTGGTTGGTGTGTGGCACTCTTTTGATTGCGCATTCTTTTGAAGATTGCCAAGCAAGATAAAAGCACTCGATAACAGTATACGAATAGTATAGAATATATTGAAACGATGGTATTAATCATATAACACTTAGAATGCCGTAAGATAGATAGATAGCATATAGAAGGGGCAGAACTCCTACGGAAAAAGAGTTTTGAATCACAAGGTAGCCACTGGCATTGAACAAAAGACAAAACACCTACATACTCGTATGTACGTACAAGAGGTGAGGAGAAATTGCATAACAGGAGGAAAGAGAATTAGTGCGAATAGATGCAAGAGAATTACGTACTTCAAGTAAACGCTCAACGACTTTCGTAAGAAGATATTCTTTCAACAAGTAGGGCAAAAGCTCCGTGAATGATGTGAAATGAAAGTGATATAGAAGCACTACGATTTTCGTTTGAAATATATTTACAGTTTAAAAACTGTTTCTTTTCCAGATACGATATTTTCGGGTTTATGCTGAGCAATTTTGTAGTTCAATGTTTGATTAAGCAGTGTTGATCCATCAGGTTTGTTTGGAATATTTCAGTCCATCTCCATCCATCAGTCATCTCGTGGAAGGAAATACATAACTTTGCAGAAAAAAGATTAGTAGTTTTAAAAAAGACTACCCGTGGATTTTAAAATATCCGAGCGATAACGAAACAAGACTACCGTGGCAGTGCCTGTCTGCAAAGTTTTTTAAATCAATTGGAGATGGAGCAGTCACAACTCATCTGTAAAATTTGGTGGGAATAAAGTGGAGTAAGTTAGGGTAATATGGAATATGTGGATAATATGGAATACCACTTTTCCCCCGTATTTACTACAACGTCTTTATTTACACTCAGAACTTAGATTGTGTAAGAAATCTTAGCAACCTTGTGCTCGATTTCAAATAGCTGTCAAACTTAAAAAAAATAAAAATTAAATTTAAAAACCGCTACAACCACAATTTTGCAAGCTAAGTTTTTAAATGAAAAAATATTTGAGTTATAAATATATTGAAGTAAAAAGGTGTGTTTTGTAAGCAGTTGACTTCCATTTATTGCTGATTGTCTGATAAAATCTATAAACTATTTTTTATAAATGTGGCTAAACGAGTTAATATGGAATACCTAGATGTTGGTAATATGGAATAGTATTCCAATTTTTTTCCTTTGTTATGTCAAATACCATACTAACGCATGAACTTTTAATGCAATAGATGGCTACAAAAATCAAAAACATACAAGAGAACAGCTTGATGGTTGGTAATATGGAATATTCCATAATGCATCTTAAGTTTGATAATATGGAATATATAATATTCCATATTACCTGTACATTTTTTTGAATCAATAAATTTCATAACTCAAAAGTGGTAAGTTTTAATGTATTAGAAAGTCTGGCCTAGGTACCTAAATATACATCGGTCATTTTACAACACTTGATGGGTACTTTGGTCCAAAAATGTAGGTGTGATTTCACAATAATAAAGCTGTATTCCATATTACCCTAACATACTCTATGCCCGTGCATTGTGTGCTCGATCCAGAAGAAAACGTCGTATATAAGATCAGTGGCCTATTTCACAAAAGCACTCTGCACTCTGCAAATCATTTTATATTCCACGAAACAATTATTGCAGAGGCAGAGCCAAATGCAGAGTGCAGAGTGAATTTCATATTTCTGTTCCACTTAAGTTCTATTTCGCAAAGTCTGTGTCTTAGAATTGCAGAGTTTAGACATTTGTTACAGATAACGTAAACCACTCTTCAGTTGCCATTATACAAAAAAGTGAGTTCGTGACATTTATAATCAAAGTTTAGAGTGAAAAAACAGCTTTTTAAAATGTTAAATGTTTTAATTTTCTCGAGTGATCTTAGTGATTCGATTTGACAAGAGACATTTCGGATATCAAGAGAGCCAACGGAATACGTGTTGACTAAGATCGGTCCTTGGGTGATAGTGCTCACTTAGAGAATGGATTATGTCGTCAATTCATAGATTTTGAGTTGCGAGCCCGATAGCTTGCGCTCTAACAAAAACTTCTTTCCAAGCATTTTCTTTATAAATATTAGTTAGCGTTGAGGAAAATTAACCAAATAAAATAGGTACACTTTTTTTTCTCTAATTATATGTATTTGATAAAGATGTGCAATAGAACTTCTAACGGTAACGATTTGTTTTTCAGTAGCCCTGAACGGATAAGCCCTTGAAATGATGAAATGAAAAGGTTTAAAACTAAATTAGTCTAAATTGTCAATGGAAAATAAGTGGAAGAATCGTGACCGATTTTTAACGTTTGGTTTTTTATGTTGTTTTTTATCGCACTTGCTTTATTTTTTGGTCAATGCAAAACAAATTTCGCACTTCTCAACAGATCAGCGACAGTGGTAGATAATAAAGTACACATCATCAAAAAGATGAGCGTTTTGTTGCATTTCTTTTCTTTTATAATTGTTCTGTGATCAAATTCTACAAGTTTCCACGCGAAAAATAATGGTCCCTCGACCCGGATTTGACAAACTGTTAACATGCTATAGAAATTGTTTCAGGGATGACGATTAGAACTTACCAGCCTAAAGCTTGACAAAGTTTGACCGGGACAAATTTCTGAGTTTTTTCATAATTGTTTGCTTGGTTTTCATCTAAAACATTTTCCCATTAACTTTGTAAGTCCCGACGGTCACATAATGCCAAATGTATATGTTTTCTTTCAAGTCCTTTCAAGTCTGACAATGACATTTCACTTGTCACGAAAACCCCTCAGTACACATATGTTATACCCACAAAACTGTCCAAGTTCGACTTTAACTTCCGTCGACCTTCGTATTTCCTGTCATAATTACTTTAACGGTCACCATATGTAGCCCGCCGTATAGTAAACCCGTCGTAGTAGTAATCAACGAAGCAAACAAACTTTCGAGTAAATATTTACCCCCGACTACTGTTGGTCATTAGTGGAATTAGCGGAACAACCATCGGACGTATTAATCAACCCCTAGACTGATGCTAGACCAATATAATACCATTGCAATCATCACGAACTAATAATAAAATGAGAAAACTAATACAACTTTGCCTCTTTTCATCTACTTGTCGACCCTGTGTGAGTTTATTATTATTTTTATTATCCTTTTCTTATGTCAGTTTGTTGCAGACTTAATGACGTCGCCAATTGACAGTTGGTTAGAAGAAAAATAGAGTAGAAGAGAAGAAAAACAGAGAAATAAGATATTTTTTTCTTCCTGCTAAATCAAGTCTTTCGAATGTGGGTTTACTTGTTGTGGGAGAAGATGACAAACTCTTCGTATTATTGTTGATTTAACATGGAGCGAAACTATCAGGATTGAATCAACACAACAGTGACTGAACAATTTGAGCCTCGAATCTCCACTTTCATGGTAGCAGTTTTACTCGGGTCCATAAAGTGATTCTACTGTGCAATGTCTGAACTGAGTGAAACGAGTGTTTTCACTGACGACGTAGTTGTATGACTACTTAAAAAAGCTTTTTGTTTGATACGTGATAAAAATTTATTTGAAAGACCAGTTTTATGATTTCAAAAGTTATAGCGATTGGTCTATAACGATGGTGCCAGATTTGAGGATTTATAGCATACTTTGTACCTGTTTCTAAAGTGATATTTGAAGAAGATGCTCGTAAATTTCTTGAAACTTAGGTGTGTGTTCAAAAAAAAAAAGTCAGAAAAAATAGAAGTTCCGCTTTTTCTATGGGAAAACGAATTAGTTTTTATCCATTTTATCCAACAAGCCAAAAAATCAAATACATATGATGAAAAGTTTTTGTCAGAAAAAAGGAACATAAGTGAGTAATCTAACATACAACACTAACCAGGATTCATACTCATACACAAGACTACTAGTGGCGTATCATAGGTGTCCTGATTAGGGCCACGGCCGTTGAGCTGATATACGTACATTGTATGATCTTAAATACCTAAGGAGCCGAATATTGAACAACACGTAGTGGTATTATAATTATTTGTCGTTGTGCCTAAGCTACTGGAAAAGATAGAACAAATCGCCAAAACAAGAATAAACACTTACCAAATATGTAACACGGATAAATAATCGAGGCAGGAAATAGCTTTAAGTGTGCTGAGAGCAAGCTCTCTCTCTATCAAATACCATTGCTAAATACACTGTAACAGCAATTTTTCGACAGGAACTTACTAAATTCTAGGACACAGGTGGCTGCCGGATAAGATAGCAACAATGCTGGAATGTTTTCGGAAAAGTCTGGTGAAAGTACAGCATATTAAGTATGGCCTTAAAGATGCTATGGAACTCGTGAAATGACACTGTTGTTTCTGTTTGGGTCTGGAGTGGTTCCAAGCTGTTTGAAGAGCCTGAAGGTTTTAATTCAAGTGTTTTTTCGGTTCTTAGAAGCGTTGAGACCTAGGTACTTGGCAAGTCACGGAAATAAAAGTTAAAACCACAGATTTTCAACAAATTTTCTCAATTTATATGGCACCACAGTCTCATCTTGGCCTTGTACTTTACAAAAAAACAAACAAAAAAAAAAAAAAACTATCACTAGCTGCCCCGGTCTTTCTGTCGGGTTGAGCGTCTGCAATGAGCGCTTTTAAATGGCCAGCTGCTTAAAATATTGAAAATTCTCCATACGGCGACACAGTTGATTGGATAAATGCCCAAAGACAAGCTGACTCGATGAAGGTACATAGTTAGGCGTTTGTTGTCCATCTAAAACCTTCTGACCCAAAAAGAATCTTTCATTGACACAAATGTTTTGACATGTCGATATGATTATTGGTTTCGCGAAGTTAAATTGTGACGAGATTTGAACCGGATTACATTGTGTACAAAAATAACTCAGGCACACCAGGCTAAGTCGTTGCAATCGAAGATCATGATTAATTGACTTATGAAAACTGAAGACTGGCTTTATTCTGATTCTGAGCCGGGATGGAAATGAATTTGAATGTTCAGTGATGTAGGTTAACATTCTCATAGCAACTTCAGTCCCAGAAATTTAGTCACAAAGTGAAACATTTTGTTTTTACACAGTTCAAGTAGAAAAGTTTTTCAAAAAATTAGCAGCTGAACCTTGTCTACAAGAATATAACTTCGTTTAACAATTGAGTTTCCTGTAAGTAAACAGTATCTTGATAGACATAGCAAACACACTAACGGTTTGTAACAGAAAATTGACATTTTTTCCGTCTCTCAACCTAAGGGACAGTTGCCTACTTTCTGGTGTTCTGACGTTTTTGTCAAAAGTCCTATACAAAGCCTAAAAGTCCTATACAAAATGTGGCAACACTGCGTGAAACTTTTTTATCGTTTCGTTTTTTTTTTCGGAACATGCAGCATCTTCTGATGTACAAGGAGCTGTTGATCACTGTAGCACCTTCTTGTCTCGCTACTAAGACGAAGGTCAGAAACCAGTACACTAGTTCTTATGTCCAACAAAAACTGTCAAACAATTTTCATATAAGTAAATTCTACTTATTTTCTATAAATGCCATAAAACTAGACCACTTAAGTCTCATTCCAATTTCAAAGACGTCGTCCAATCCTATTTGCATGCCCTCAAGATCTTTGTAGCAGCAATCTCCCATTTCACTGACAACTGATTGCCATAAAATTATTAATATGCCTATAAAAACACGCATACACAACATTCTCCACACTAATTTGTTATTAACTATAAATCCATTTTAATTATCCACAACAGAAAATTATTTTCCAGAAAAGCCGCCGCGAAGCTGCCACAGCACACCCATCTGCCTGCGCCGCACGCCACACACGTATATACATTGAAAAAAAGAGAAGAACAACTTAAATCTCAAAACTAAAAACGAAAACCAAAATATAGGAAAATATTTCAACATTTCGGGTGGCGGTGGGGGTGGGTGTTGGAAAAGGGAGGCAAAACTACACCGCTATGCGGAAAAAAAAGAATACACTCAAAAATTTTCGAATATCATAAAAACGAAAAAAAAAACACAAATGATACAAAAACAGATGAAAACTTGGGAAAAACAAAAAAAAAAAAACAGTGGCGGCGGCGGCAAAGCGGATCAACGCAGATAAAAATGCCATCGTCGACAATACCGCGCCGCACTTCGTCAATGCTAGTGGCTTAGCGCTGGATTGGTTTCGTGATTGAATAAGGGGATTACCGTTTGTTTGTACTCGCGGAAAACTTGCAAAATTTTCCTAGCTAGCGTGCGAGGTGCGCGGGTGGCTGTAAGAACGAGCGAATGAAGGCGAAAGTTTAAGGTTTGAACTAGAAAACGACGAATGATTGGAGAATGTTTATGGTTGGAAACATCGAAAGATGAAATATTTGTGTGTTATTGAATGGTTTTATAGTTGCGCCGCGCCGTATCCGACAGCGATTTCCAACTGAGTAGCTTACGATTTATCGTTACAATACAAAATGGTGGGGTGGTGGTGCTGGTAATGGTAAATTATGATGAAACAATGCCGATGAACTAAATAATGATGGGATGTCAAAGGTGAAAATCCGATTTGAAGGAAACTCATAGTAATTTCCGGTGAGAAACACAAGACTTCCATTTCGAAGGTGTGCACGATGCATGTGACGATATATAGCAAATTTACAGCACTATCGTTAGAGAATATACAACCATTTTGACAGACCGTAGCGGTTGTGTTCTTCTTAGGTACGGTACGTTTAGTGTACGGTTTTTTTCGAACTCTGGTTTGAACATACATACATATGTAGTACATATATGGGTCTGTTCTGTCAGTCTGTTCGGCGAAAAATTAAGCTTCATGAACGAATTTAGAAACGATATCACAATAGGCCTAATCGTGGCCGCAGTGATAATGGTATACTGTAATGTAATGTAATGTAATGTAACGTAACGTAACGGAATGGCCCTAATGTTGTGCACTCCGACCAAAAAAGATCTATTGTGCTGTCCCTTAGATCACTCTAGCACAGTGATGAGCTCTTTATTAATCTCAGTACTATTCTGGGTTCAATGTTCCATATCTCTTCCGAGCTAAGAATAGCCTTTGTGTATGGAGTACTCTACCTTTTGCCACGGCAGGACAAGCAAAAGTAATGTGAGATATTTTAATTAGTCTTTGGAAGTTGACTGTACACATCATGTTGATCTGAAGTTTCTCGGTTCAAATACCATATAAGAGTTGGATAGAAGAACCAATTTGGTCCTGTTTTAAGTCACTTACTGGCGATACAGTCTGGAAGTGCAACAAGACTCTAGTTTCTCAAAATCAGTCGTTTGCGAGGTATATTTCGAATGGCAACTCAAGAAAACCACGAAATGCCTGATTGAGGATCACATTCTCACTGACGAAGAATTTGAATGATGAACTGTCGGTTAATGGAATTAGATAAGGTAACCGAAGGATGGGGACGGAAACATGCCTCAAAATAGCTTTTATGACTTTATAAAATTACCCCAATCGGCATTTTATGAACCAAAACCACAGATTGAGATACCAAAAGTGTCTTGTTTTGATGAATGATCTACAACCGCATTTCTTTATCCAAAATACACACGTATCGCAAAAATATTTCATGTCCATTCCATTGAAAGAAATAAAATCGCCATAAACACAATCTGCTGGTATTTTAAGTGCACAGCCGCCGAATGACTTAAATTAGCGAGCACACGGAAAATATTCAAAACTAAATGTGGTGGGTAGGGGCTAAATCAAGGAAAATGTTCCCGATTGCAATTTTAATTGATTTTCAATTGAATCGCTGCTTCTGCCAGCGCTGTCTGACTTGTGCGGTCGGGCGGACATGTACATTCAATCTGCAATTAAAGTCATATTAATAAATTTTCCTCTTCCTTCAAATGCGGTCTAGTTGAATGCAATTCGAACTGACAGTCTAAGCTGGAGATTTATGTAATCCATGTGGGACGCGACGAGACGGATGCAAAAGGCACAACACAACTAAAGCGAATATGAATTTGCTTTTTCCTTCGATTGCATCTCTCGAGGGTGAGAATCTGTGTGTTTTGGATTTATTTTTACATTTGAAAATGGTAAAATTGATTTCTTGCACTTAGAAGTGACGGTTTTTCTATTCTGTATCTTTCAAATAAACAGATCTGTAGCATCTGGTATGTGATTGTGTAATGCACTAAACTTTTTGACAAGACGAGGTCTTTGATCTTGAAGAGCTGGCGTATTAAGTTTCGCAAAATAGCCTCAGATAGTATCATAGATACTTTGAAACAATTTTTGACAAGCACACATGTACTTATGTATGTACATAGTCTTGTAGCTAAACACTGAATTCTTTGACACATTATTTGACAGCCTAAATGAGGTGCTTTGAAGAGTTGCATTCTTACTGTGGTTTCCATATAAAATGACAGAGCATTGAAAGAAAGGCAGTGAAAGCGAATGAAATTAAAAAATCCAAAAAATTTCCGAAACGTTACAAACTATATTGTCTTTATTTCATTCGTTCAAGTCAATAATAATTATAGGCAAAAATGGTGAAAAAAACATGTATCCACTGGTTCGACACTGGGTAGATGTTTCGCGTTTGGTGGTTGCTAAAGAAGAGAAAGTTCAATTACTCCACAACTCATTATAGAGTCGTGCTTTTGCTAAAAGAAATACATAACAAAACGGTATTGCTCTCACAGTCAAGGCACTCGTACGTACCGTGCTGTATCAATGCAATGCAAATCTAAGTAATTAGCGAATTATGTATATAAAATGGTCTGTACATAATGATAACAAAAAGAGCGAGCGACAATTGATATTAATATCGAACCAGCGATTACAGTGGGATAAATTACTTTTAAGTTAAGAGAAAATTCACGAAGTTTATGTATGAAAGTTAAGTAAGTATGAAATGTTAGAATTTAACAATTAAGAATCTAATCATTTAACAAATAATAATATGATTATTTAACAAATAATATTTCAATTTACAAATACAGTGGAAGTCGCTTATAACGACCTCGCTTATTACGACCAGTCGCTTATAACGACCATTTTCCTTTCACTTGGTTGGTTTCTTTATATTTTAAGCTATTCTACCATCGGATATAACGTCGTCGTATATAACGACGGTTCGGATATAACGACCAATTTTCGAGAAGAAAGAATCGATTTCGTCGCTTATAACGACGAAGTGAGAGAAAATTTACCAAAAATTACATACCCATTCACGTATATGCATATGTATGTATGTACGTACGTTAATCTGAATATTTCTTGTTCATTCTAGTAATTTTTCACAATTTTTTAGTGTTTTTTTTTTTGCTCCGCCGATGATGGTCGTTCTACATTGTGCAGCTGTGTATCTGTTGCATTTTATTATTATCGCCAGGATAGTTGATCTTAGTTTTAGTGTTTTGTGTATTTACTTGAGTTAACGCATTGTCATTAAAAAGTAGGATATTAGTTACGTTTTTTTTTTTTATAATCTACACACGCTAAAGGGGATATGAATACCCTTATAATGTTTACACACAGCGCGAGCACATGAAGGACGAGAACGAGAGACAGACAGTTTATTGATTTTATTTTCTTATGCAGCCATGAGTTCTAGAAAACGTAGGAACTTAGAAGTAAAGGAAAAGGCAACGATTATCTTCCGAGTTTGGAGTGATTTATTTTGTTAAACTTCAAAACAAAAAAATGTTTTGTAAAAAGTACGAACTTCATTTAATTAATTTTTTTTACAAAAAAAAAAACATAGAGTAAATTACTGAAAATTAATTTAACATTCAACGAACGACGAGGTTTTGAAAATTATAGCTGAAATTTAAAAGAAAAGCAACGCGATATGTTCTTGGACTGCAAGTTTGATTGAGAATTGCAACGATATCACGGTGATCAATCATCTTTATCGTTCTTCATAAGGTGTTCTTCTGCGGTAGACTTTTCCAGTGTGTGTTTGATTCGTGAATGTAAAGTTATTTTCTTGATATGTATTATCAAGACACTTAAACTCTTTTTTTTTAAGATAAAGCCTTTTTACATCGGTTTAATTTATCTTATCCCGAATAGTAACTTTTTTATAATTAAAAACCATCTTAAAATATAAAAAAAAACATAGAACTTAAATAATTTCAACTATGGGACACGTACGAATCTGCCCCAGATGCACTGTCTGTAAGTACCCCACCCCCCACTTTTTAAGAAAACTAACCTTTTTTGTTTAGTTACAAACTCAATTTGGTAAAAAGCCTGATCAAAACGATTAATTAATATCTATTTAACAAAATAAAAAAATATATATAGATCAAGGATCATCACAATAAGAACTTATTTTTACTTACTTCAGACACAAGAAAAAACACTTTTCACCGCCAAAACACAAAAACATCTGCATAGGGCATTGTAAAGAAGCAAACCGAATGAAACAAGCGCGAACATGTTTATTTTAAAGTGCTACCAAATTGCCCAGAAGGTGCTGAGTACTAAATTTGTTTCCTTTATGAGTAACAGCGGGTGTCCAAATGTGCCCCACGTCCGAAAGTGCCCCACTCTCCCCTACCTCGCTTTGCTTAAGAGATCGCATCTGAATCTTTATCGAATTCTATAACTCACGTAACTATAACGCCAAATTTACTAAATACGAAATCAGCGGAACTTGGCATTACAGAAGCTGTATGGCGCGTTCGTTCTTTGCTTGTAATGGACATTTAGTCACTCAGCGCTCGCCACTCACTGCTTCATGGTCGAGTTTGCAACTGAACTCTGGGAATCCGTTTTATCTGAGTCTCAGCTGTCATATACTATTAAAATGAATTTTTGATTACCGCCATTGAGTGTCAAATTGACATTATTTTAAGCCACAATGAAAAATGTTTCTAAAAATGATTCCTAGACTTAAAAGAATACATTTACCGTACCCCAGATTTATCATATCATATCACCTTCCACTCTATTTCAAAATAAGACTTTCGATTAGCAATCCAAATGGTAGTTCACAATTTATTCCCGCACAATTTCTAAATACAAACGTATCAAAATATGTATTCGAAAAGTTACCAAGCAATTGTACAATTTCAAATTTAAACCCCTTTTTCTGGGGGCTCCCTCCAGTAACATTTCATTTCCAAACCATTCGCGAAAGGACACTTCAAAACATAAATTACTAAATGCATTATAAGGCTCAGCAGGAAAGGTTAATTTTTAAGAAAGCGAAGAAAAAAAATGAGCACGCCATTAAAAACGATTGCTCAAAGTAATTTACTGTTTTCGTAGTTTCATTTTAACAAAAATATTGAAGAAAACTAAGCAAAAAAAAAATATTATTCCTGTCGAAAACATTCTTCTTCTTCGTCTTCCTTCATCCGTCGCCATAATTCTCATCCAGATATACTTTTTCATATTTGTGTTTTTTTTTTTTTTAATAAGAAACTCAAGAGTAATTCCAATGAATTCGCAATCTCTTAACAAAAGAACTGTCTTTTACAATAACGCCCTCAGAGGAAGGGTGTTGCCTTAAAAAAAAAAAAAAAATGCCACCTCAAGAAGCCAGACATATCGCATCTCGCCGTGAGTTCAATGGCAAATATCTTTCATCCTTACATAGTATAAAGCAAATTCCCGATCGGTGTCATATTACGTTTGAAGAAAGGGTTCTCAAGAACCGCTGAATAGATTTTAACGATTCTTTTGGTATAAGATAACTAATTTCTCGCAGAAGGTTTATCAATTAGCTTTGAATTAGATACATTTTTAGTTTTAGAGTTTAAAAAACTTCAAACGAGAAAACGAAAATACAATTTAAAACAAACGGCTATTACTTCAGAACGGCTTCTCTCATGTGGTTGATATTTATTCTCAGCTTAATAACATTCAATACGCAGATTTTAAGACCAAAGTCATATCTGTGCAGTTACTAGAAGCTGAATAATAGTACAAAATACATTCCAAAGTCGTTTTTTTTTAAATTTTTTTTTCAAGCAGAAGCTGAATCACAGCACTCAGTGGCAATCGTGTGGCGTTGATGACAAGTTTTTTTTTTAATTTTCTCATTGCACTCCTTTTCGTATTTGTAGCATTTGTTTTTGATTTTTTTTTTCAAAGCATACTGAGTAGGCTTGCCATATTTTTGAACCGACTAACCGGGACACGCCACCTTAAAAAAAAAGGTTTTAAAGTTTTTGATCAGCACTCTACTGAATACAGAAAAATAACGTAAGCGTGAGCGAGTACTCCGAGTACCGAGAAGGTAGTGTATTGTATTGTGTTTAGAGGGGGGTTATCCCATAGGGACAACAAGCAGGTTTACCTGTAGGTCCATTGTACTTTGGTGAAGCACCACCCCATTCGCCGAGTTAGCGGTTTGCTGCTGAGTTTAACATAGATCCAAATCTACCCATCGCTTTCGCAAATAGGGCAAGATTGAGCTCCAATAGATCAACGTCCCATAGGAAGTAGCTGCCTAGAGTGGCCTTTCTGATCCGACCAAAGGCCGGACTCTCGCTAATGAAGTGTTCAGCTGTCTCGTCATCTTCCAGGCACATCTCGCAAAGGCCCGAGCTTCTGATTCCAATTTTGATCAGATGCTCGCTTAAGGGAGTGAACCCAGTGACCAGTCCTGTGAGGATTTTGAGGTAATTTCTGTTAAGGTGTAGTTCTGTTTGACTTGGGCGCGACTACTAACATTTTGGCCTGTCGGCATGACCTAATCTCGTGCGAATGGTTGTAGTATTGTAGTCGCAGCAGTTCAAGAAGCTTGTTTTTAGCATAGGCTGAACTGCAGCCAATAACAGGTTGAGTGCCGATTAACGGGGCCACTGATCCAGCTCTAGCTAGAGCATCAGCTTTGTCGTTTCCCGTGATATCAGAATGTCCCTCTTGCTTGCCTGAAAAATAGTTGTAAATCTGCCCAGTGGAATAGATTGCTCAACGTGACATTCTTCTGAGTAGATACCTGCTCCGGAGAGCTCATCCATTAAGGACCCGTCCGTATAGAAGACTATACTTTCTGATGGGAAATCAGACCAACCTCCGCTGTTCCATTCAGAACGATCTAGACGGGGACATTGGAACCTTCGCCCGAAATTATATTTGGAGCTTGTAGTGTCCAGAGCTCCCCCCAAGGCTCCTGATAATGAATCGAGAAGCCGAGAAGGTACTACGAAAATCGAGGAATGCCGATAGAGTTCGAAACATTTTGGAAATGAAAACAAAATTATTCATTAGTAATAACATGTCTTTTTTAGTTCGCGAAAAGGAAAACATAATTATTATTAATCTATGTATGTATGTAGAGCTAGACGCGCACGGTCAAGTTCCAGACGGTTTGGCATTTTTTTTACGTCAAAATACATTTTGATGAAAAAATTAAAAACCGGGACAAAATACCAAACCGGCCGGGACAACTGCTTCAAACCGGGACTGTCCCGGTCAAACCGTGACGTATGGCAATCCTAATACTGAGTGACCGATTTTCATGATGGTTGGTTCGGTGCCAAAAGAGAAAATTGTAAAATCTGGACCCGATAGGTGGCGCTGGAGTTAAGTTATTAGATCTATATATACAGGGTGGTCCGGTTTGAGTTACAGATATTTTCGGATCTGATTCATTGATTCATACTATGAAAAAAATCGTACAACAGAGTTTTTTAATGGTCTTTGTAATAAAATTAATCGTATACCGGCCAAACTGTAAGCAATAGGTAAAAACATTTCGCGGTGAATTTGTAGGTGACATTATGGCGCATCTAAATAATAAGAGTAAAAAAATTATAGGCACACTTTCCCGAGATAAATGCGATTTTCACAAAAATTGGTTAAAATAAATCAAAAAAAATCTGTGTTTGAATACCAATATCTCGAAAACGAAAATACGGATGGTAATAGTTTTTAACTGTTATAAACACTATTCAATTATCTATGCAACGAGCCTACTTTGGTTGCTCTAAGTTTAATACACAAGAAATCATAATTGAATAACTGTTGGTACCATTTTCTATGAAGGAACGTTTTTAAACACCCTGTAGCTCAGTGGGAGTTCAAGATAGACCCCCCCCTGTTGTACGATTTTTTTCATAGCATGAACCAATAAATCAGATCCAAAAATATCTGTAACTCAAACCGAACCACCCTGTATAAAAATGAATGTATGTACAATGTTTGCCTTTTATAGACTCGGAGTTTTTACAACACAGCATCACTGCGGTTACTCAACAACCGGCGGTTCTGGTGCCTGTCATACAAAATTTCGTAATTTCAGGTGAAATGTGAATATAAAATATTTTGGTCAATTAATATAGACAGACAGACAACCAGAGAGATAGATAGATACATAGATTGACAGACAGACAGACAGACAGGGTTCGATTCCTTGAACTCAATGACAATGTATGTATTGAAAGTAACACTATATTTTTTGGACACGGGCGAAGCCGGGCGGGATAGCTAGTTTATTAGATATTTATTACCATTTTCCAGATGGAAACATTTTTTTTCTTTAATATAAAACAAAAATTATTAATATTATTTTTCTTAAAAGAAAACGAAATATGTAGAAAAAAATATGTGTACCGAGTCGTAGCTAATGTTCTACTCCAGAGATATAGATCTAAAAAAAGTCCTTATCTTTAATGAGAAGAAGGAGGAAGAAAAAAAGAAGCCGCCTCGTAATCGTTCGTTTTACACGCAATATTTTTTGGTCGGATAAAGATTTGGAGTATATGGACAGAAAATTAGATTATTTGTGTAACGTCGTTTGATTTTTTTTTTTTTGCTGTATTTACCACAGGTGTTGAATAAATCCAATTATACTCCTGTATCCATTTTGAGTGTTACTATGATTTATTTCGCCTGCACTGTGGGTGGGTGCCGTTCATGTATTTATAGAATTTTTTATTTCTACTCGTATTTGTTTCCCTTTCCTGAACCGGAAGCTATAAGCAATTCATAAATGCAAGTTTATGAACTAAACAACGAAAATAAATCAAGATAAAGTAGAGAAGGGGTGGAACACATTTAACTTGGTACTTAAAGATTCACTTTAATATGCTTATTTGTTTTGAGAGGCAAAACTAATAATTGTCGTTGCGAACAAAGTTGCGCATAATTAAGTGGGAAATGTTTATTTAACTTTGGCTTTGGTGTGCGAAAGCAAACGGCTGTAAACAGGCTATTTTCACGTTACGAGTAAACTGTATAACGCATAGCAATGCGTTAAAGTAGAAGGTTGCGTCGATAAAAATTATGAATGTAGTGGGTAAGAGTGGTGGCGTTTTTGTGAGATCATATGAAAAAAAAGTGCTATTTGAATAAAAGAAAGCAACAATAACAATACCTATTAAAGTTTTCACTGGCAATAGTGACTTCTGTAAGTCGACAATGACGAACAGAAAAGTACGCATGGGTAGAGAGAAAATAAAGGTTCGTCGACAGCAGTGGGTGATGGGTGGACTGCGGAAAAGGAGCAGGCATCTTCTCGGAAAAACTCGACACATCGAAATCCTAGCGTCTTCGAAGCGGAGCTACTAGCAATCCCCGAGGCTTGTCAAAACTTAATGAACGACCCAACGCCCAAACACAATATCACTATTATTACAGATAGCCAAGCCGCAATTTAATCCGTAATCAAAAACTGGTTGATCAAAACCAACAAAAACTCAATCGCTTGTGCTGATTGCTAGAATTGCTCTTCTCTGGGTTCCAGGACATAGTGCCATATAAGGACATGACAGAGCCGACAGACATTGTAGGCGGTGGTCGCCCCTTAGGCTATTCAAAAGCGACATAAGACCATAAGATTTGAGACATAAGACCATATGGTTTCTCAATATTTCTTTATCGGAGCAGCGACATAAGTCCGACTTAAGTGGGACATAAGATTCAAATTGAATTAGGGACTTGTATGTATGTCCCTATGGGGTGGCACATTCTAGCAGGTACTTGAGAATTGGAGAAAAGCAACTTCTAAAATTTTAGTTTTTCAGAATTTAAGAAATGACACATAAAATTTTAGTTTTTGAGAAAATAAAACTAAAAAAATCGTGCGATTTTTCCCAAATTGAAATTTTTTATTTCAATTGAAATTTAATCAGGTAAGGGAAAAAAATTAATTACAAAGTGGCATAAAGCCATAATGGCCCTAAGACACTTTCATAAAGCGACATAAGGCCATACCCCGAAATATGGCTTTTTGTCGCTTTATGAAAGCGCCATAAGGCCCATATATTAAAATGTGGACCCATAGTGAACCACTAGTGTATTCTCACCCGTGGTGTTAGTGTCTGGGTTCAAACCATACGGGCGCCCTAACAAATTCAAGTTGGTCAGATGGTGATCCGTCTGATAGTTCGTCGATGTGATCAAAGAAGATTTTGCCCAGGTTTCTATTTCTCAGTTGACAGATGTTAGGGCAGTGAGAGAGGAAATGGGCTGTGTCCTCATGCGCCTCATGTGTGGTGCAAAGTTAAAATTCCGATTAGCATTGGCAACGACTCCCTGTCTTTTTTTATGAGTTTTCTTGTTCTTGTTTTGTCCTTTTTTTGGCCACAATCTTCTTGATACATCCCAGATGGTAAGTGATTTCCACTTGTTACTGATCTTTGTATACTTTTGGCCCTAAGGTTACAGAGTGGTGGTTTAACCATCACATCTGCTTATTCTCTATCTAGGGCTAGGGTTTGAGCGCGATCTATAATTTAATTTATTAACAGTGCTCGATTTTGTCAGTTCATCTCAAGTGTGTTTTGGATTTTTACAATGAATACAAATATCAAACAAAGAATTTATCTCAAATTTTGTATTGCAAATGGAATTTTGTGTGCTCAATCGCTCAAAATGTCACAGAAGGCTTACAGTGGATCGCCTTTATCAAAAACACGTGCATATGAGTAGAACAGTGCATTCAAAAACAGTCGATATGGTGGAAGAAACCACGTTAAATTCGATCAAAAGTCAAGGTAATGTTGGCTTCGATTGTTGTTGTGCACTCGGAATTCTTGCAAAAAGGTTATATTATCTGGGCGTTAGTGAAGCTACGAGCTAAATTTTTTTTAGGAAGCCAGGAGCCTTATAAGGGATAGGTGTTTAAATTGGCTTTTATCACGTTTTTTTTTTTTTGATCTGCACATTAAAGATTCATAGATTTGTAAACTTAAATTCATTGACCCAGTGTTCCATTTATAAGTTTAAAAAAAATGGGGTGGTATCCGTATCCCACAACACAATTCGCAAAACGATTGAATTACAAATTACAATGCGGTCATACAGCAAAGCTATCAAAAGGTTCACCCTTTGATGCATCACAACGTTTTCGGATTTTAACGTTATAAAGGACTCACCCTTCTAACTGTACTTTAACCAACAAACCTGAAGAACAAAGCAAACTTTTTACTATTTTCTTAACTAAAAGCGGTTAAACTAAACGAAATCTCTCACCATCGTTATGCTCTCTCCTTTCACCCCAAAATAAAAATAAACCTTAAATTTGCACAAGAATCCTTTTAGTTTTTGATTAAAAAAAAACACAACAAAAACCTTCTAATGGCATGTTTGTAGAACACTTGACCTATTTGACTTCTCAACCTTGCAGCAAGAACCAACCCCACCCACATCCTGCCCAACCAGTTCTTATTGTTTTCAAATATGTGGATTAAAGTTTCCTCCACCCTGGCCCTCTCCCCAAACACATTAATATTTTTTGATCTCATTATTTCAAAAAGGATGTGCAAATGATGAGAATGTCGCAGGCCTCCCAACAGAGGATACGGTGCGGGGAAATCATAATTATAATAATTTTGTTGGTGAAGACGAAAACCGGAAAAAGTTAAGTTTTTCTCTAACAATCGAGAAACACTTAAGAGAAATAACATCTTTGAGGGGAGTTAGAAAAATAAGGACATGTGTTCAGTGAGAGTACGTTGAAGGATATGGTAGGGAAGTTTCATTGAGGAAATTGTATAAGGGAGTAGATGGGTGGTAGGCGAATAAAATTAAGTAAAATATTGTTGCCTAAGTCAGGAAACCGTCGAACATACTATGTTTAACGCGAAATCCGTGAGAGACACAGGAATCTCGAACAGCCCTACGGCTTTTCGACATGCATATCTCATACGACGTAATAAGGCGCAATATATGTATGAGCATAGATATAGAAAAGGCACTCGAATCAAGAGATATAACCCTATAACCGACATAGAGGGAGCATTCGACAACGCCTCCTTCAATTCAATGATAAGAGCACTAGATAAACTAGATGCCAATCCCTGGGTAATCAGGTCGACACAGAGTATGCTCGAGCACAGAACATTCGAAGCCAACCTTGGAGACATAACAGTCAACATCAAAGCCATCAAAGGATGCCCACAAGGAAGAGTTTTATCTCCCCTACTATGGTCAGTCCTAGTGGACGAGTTGCTAGTTACTGTCAATAGGAAATGCTATAAAACGATAGGTTATGCAGACGACATCTCAGTCATAATAAGAGAAAAGCATGATGGTATCATTGGAGACCTTATGCAAGTTAACAACCAAAACCACTATTGTCCCTACTACAAAAAGAAGAATAGTAAACTTCCGCACATTTAATATTGATGGCATTACAGTAACTCCAAAAACAGAAACAAAATATGTACCTAGGAGTGACCCTGGATAGCAAATTAACATGGGAACAACACCTAATTTCCATCTGTTAGTAAGCAATAAAGCACTATGGAGCAACTACTAGGAAAATCAACCCAAAGATGGTGCTGTAGATCTATGCACAAATGGTAAGACACGGTGGTATGGTGAAATAAAACTAACCAGAAAACTGCTATTAGCAGGCTAAACTAGATCTAGCACGTTTGAGCCTAATAGGGGCAATGAGAACCACACCAGTTCTGCTGAATATCACCCCACTTCACCTTGCAATACAGAAAGAAGCAGCTAAACAAGCTCTTGCTCTTCATAGGATCTATATATTCAAAGATGGTAACCTAACGGGTCATCTGAGTATACTAAACAAGATCTATCTAGCTAAAGAAAAGACCAGTGTCAGCGATCACATGTCCCTAAAAATAAGCCTCGTAATAAACTACTAAACATTCTTACCGAACAGAGACGAATGGAAAAACAACCCAGAGTAGGACGGGAGGCGTATTGCCATACTGGTTATCAGCACAGCCATCGGTCGCTCTGCGATAGTCTGTGCTGAACCACATATTGCTTCTCGAATTTCAGAAAAGCTAAAGCAAAACATACAGTTAATCACAAAAGTAAGTATACACATATTTGAGTGTAACAAAAGTCTTAAGAAAACAGTGTATTTCGTTTGAACCATTATCCGTCTGACCTCATGTCTGTTGTTTAACATTTGCACAGTTGCTCTAAAGTAAAAATAACAGTATATTTTGCCTAGGTTCTAGAGGAGAATAACTTTTGTCTGACGAAATACCAAAACAACGTCACAAAAGTAAGTATACAATTATGGTATTTGAGTACAAAACACGGGTCAGTAAACACTTGTTGTTATAAATCTGCTCTTTTTCGATTGAATTGTTTTAAAAACATAATATAGGGTGAGTAGAAATTATTGAGTTTACATAATTTCGGTAACGAATTTCTATGCGTCTACCAGAAATGGCACCGCGCGGAAAGAGCTCTCTATTGACCTTAAACATTTGGTGATAACATTTCCTAAGGAAGGGAAATCCATTCGAGAAGTGGCGAAACTAGTCAACAAAAGCACTGCAACGGTAAACAAAAATTAAGAAAAAAATAAAACCTCCGGTAAAATAGAAAATCGGGCTAGAAGGAGAAAAGCGAATTATTGTCCGAAAATTAAGAAATGATCCTAAAAAAAGTACCACATAACTACAAGCAGAGATCTCAAAGGAAGCAGGAAAGCAGTGCAATCTCCAAACTATGCGCCGTGTCTTGCACGATGCTGGGTATAACGGTCGATCTATCAGGAAAAGCCCTTTTGTCAGCGATGTGAATCGTAAAAAGCTAGTTGAATTTGCCAGAAACCATCTAACGTCTGTTATTACCTTTTGGGACAGTTATATTTACAGATGAAAGCAAATTCAACATTTATGGTTCGGATGGGCGGAAAATATAGCTGGAACCATAAAACATGGTGGTGATTCCGTAATGGTTTGGGGGTGTATGGCGGCCCCTGGCGTGTGTTTTTTGTTGTTTGTAGAAGGTAACATAAATCATTTTGAATATTTAAATATCCTCAAAAACCATCTCAGAAATTGGCATTGGAAGGGTCATTCGTCTTTCAACAAGATGATGACCCTAAGCTTAGTTCTCAAACAGTTAGAGAATAGCTGCTATACCATGTACGCAACCAGGTTAAAACACCAACAAAATCACCAGACTTGATTGCTATTGAGCACTTCTGGAATAACCTCCAACGCCAAATACGAAAACATAATATTCGAACGAAAAATCAGCTTGAAACCATTACTCAAGAAGAATGGCCCAAAATAGGCCCCACGTCTCCCAAAAGATCGTCAATTCAATGCGATCCAGAATAAACGTTGTTATTAACTCTAAGGGATATCCTACTAGGTATTAATTTAATTTTTTACTTCAATATCTTGTCTTTTTTTGATTTTTCTTTGAGGTGTATACTTACTTTTGTGATGTGTTTTCTTATGTATTTTGCTTAATTCTAATATCTTTGTTACTTTGTTTTGTCTTTTTGTTAATTTCACTTTTTATATAAAGTGCCTATAATAGTTACTAAAAAAATGCATATCATTTATTTGGTTTAAATTTATTTAAGTGGTTGTTTTCGTTCAATAAACTTCGTATACTGTACTGTATACTTACTTTTGTGATTAACTGTATGCTACCACGACTGCTCTGTGATCATATGCGGTTTGCTTTTTTAATTAATGAAAAAGCTGAGGCAAACCATGTGCTACTACAGATTGGTCTGCGACTATATGCGATTTCGCTGTAGATAACTATGTACATAAGTGATAAACAGAGTTTTCAGAAAATTAGAAATTGAATAAAGTTACGGCAGATATTAGCTTATTTTGTTGTAATTATTTCGCCTTGAATAAATTTCTGCGTTCACTATTTCGCTTGTGATAATATGAAAGCCAAACAAATTATAAATACAAATTAATATTTTGCCAAATAAAATAAAGCGAAATAGTGAACGCAGAAATTTATTTAATGCGAAATAATTACAAACAAATAAAATTATAACTGCATTTAAAATTTAGTGTTTTTTGGCATTCGGTTGATTTTAGTTGATACATATTAGGGTATAAACAGAACAAATGAAAAACAACAGTAGAACTCGCATGTAATTTGATTTCGTAAGAACATGACAAGCGACAGGCACATGAAGTGTTTATTACCGCAGGTACTTTGCTCTTGAATTTCAGAGCAAAATATATATCAACTCAGGTAAATAGCGTTTGCTCTGATATAGTATATAGTCTGCTCTGCACTTGAATAAGCATACTATAATCTATTGCAGAGCGACCGATGTCTGTGCTGCTATAGAGTACGGCAATACCCGACCGGGAGCGATGCCCAACAATGGTACACATATGGGTCGAAAACAGAGAATGGCGTCGGGCCGGGAATAGTGAGGGTACAATAGACTAACTCTGCTCGCAGTGCTAGCGGCCACCTCTACTGTAACCCAAATTTATCATATTATATGTATGTATGAGCCTGTAGGACGAAAAAAATGAGTTACAGTTTGATATTCTGTTCGAAAATCATTGTTGTGACATATCTTCTATATACTATATAAAAATGAATTGGTGTCTGTTTGTACAAGCATAACTCGGCTGAATATCATCCGATTTGCATGGGGATTTTTTTGGTTTCTTTTTGAACCAGGTTAAACCACAACGGAGCCGAAAATTTGAAAATTTTAAAGAAAAATTGGAAAATTCAGAAAAATCGTTTTTCCATACATTTTGTATGGAGAATTTTCTTTTTTTCATGAAGCTCGTTGAAGTTATAACTCGATAACCGCTGGGCTAATTTTTATGATTCTTTTTTTGTTTTGTTCGTATTGCTGTATGTCAGGTGGAGTCGAGTTATAAACAAAAGCCATATTAATTGACCAAAATGACTCATATTCACAATATATGCTGTTATTGTGCCAAAAGAAAAAATTACAAAAGCTGGACCCGATAGGTGGCGATGGAGTCGAGTTCTTATCATTACATTTTGTATGGGGAATTTTCATTTTTTTCATGTTCATCGCAATTATTTTCACTGTCGAAATCAAAAAAATTATTTTCCGGGGAAAATTTTCCAAATGCATTACCATTTTGAGATTATATTCCTTCGAAATGACTGTCATTTATGTACGTTGGCAAATTTTAATTAAAATATTTTGTTTTTGCAAATAAAAATCATTGAATTCAATTTAATTCCAAAAGAGTTTCATTTTCCCAATAGAGAGGCCCATTTTTAATCAATTTTATGTCAATGTTAATCAAGGTGTTCTTTATTCATACATCATACAAGACTACCATACATAAACCAGATTACGAGATCAATTGCCTGTCATGTAAGTAAAGCGACTGTTTACGTACACGGGCGAAGACGGGCGGATCAGCTAGTGTATGTATATATTTATGTACATAAGACTATTAAAGCTACAACCTCGCAGTACTTAAATTTATACAAAAGCGTGAACCTGTCAAAGATGCCGTCCTCTAATATTCATAAGTTTATTTTTGACCAAGAGAACAACAACTGATGGCACATCAGAGTTCAACCATGTGTGATTTTTTATTCTGACAGCAATAGTCGAAGTGAATTTTTGTGAATCTGTCAGAAATGTGAAGGTGAATACAAAAACGGAACTTCTTCGTAAAAAAAAAAACAACTGAAACGTGACGTTAAGTCAACGCAGCAACACTGACGGAAAATTCCTGCCATTGCTTTTAGATATGAGCGTAGCTTTCAAAATGTCATACCTACGTTAATATGTACAACGTAATGAGTATAACGATAAATTTGCTATATTGTTTCAATTCTCCAAGACCCTTATATCCGAAATAACTATAAACAAATTACAGTTTACAATATAAGGTAAAAATGTCCAACCATTTATCACTCCGTAACTCCCGGATATGTGTGTATATGTGCGGTAAACCAAGCAAATATTTATCTCCCTTCACATAAAATATAGCATTCAGGATACACAAATCTGACGTCATAAGGAATTTTCTATTCACAAAAATTCCATAAATAGATTTCTATACAAATGCGAAAGTAGATTCCAGTCCTCCTCTAGAAGCAGAGGAAAAGCCAAAAGATAAACCCATCTCTTTATGCCTTGCTTAATTGACAAAGTAGCTGATGCATCTTTATAGTGTACTTAAACTTTATCGTTAGCATCCCTGCCACTGTGAAATGAACAACAACAAATGCAAGACATATAAATTATGAAAATTTATATAATTAAATAAAACAGAATGTAAAAATAACGAAAAGAACTATGACCAAAGACGAAGAAAGAAATAAACAAACCTTACCATGAAATTTACATAAACAGAAAAGAAAAAGAAAAACTTTCCTCTTGCACATCCCTGTATGTAGGTGTGTTGTCATTTTGCTAGTAAAAATGTTGCCAACAAACAACGTCGTTGCGCGAAAATTGCTAATGTCTTAACGCGCTTCATTCTAATTTCATCATCAAAAAAATGTTTAAACAAAAATAATTAATCAAAAAACTTCAGCGCAAAATAGGTGCAGTTACATAACACACACACCTACTGTTGGTAGTTTGTTAGGTTTTTTTTTTTTTATGAGAAAACTCCTTATCAATGTCGTGTACATCCTTTTGCTTCAAAAAAAAAGGTAGCACACAAAAATCTTCGCCGTCAGGAAGTAGGAGATTAAGTTTGGCGAACGATCATCAGCATAATGATGATGGGTACAATTTCTATTTCCCACGCAGTGAAAGTCGGGACTAGGAACGGAGTAGGGGTATAAGACAAAGTACGGTAATTTGTTATCCTTTTACCTTACGTTGCAAATTTGAAAGGAAGAATAAATGAGTTGCTTAAAGTTAGTGGTTGTGGAAGATACCTTACTTTAATATTAGACCCCATCCATTTCCTGCCATTTAAGCAGAAAAGTAAAAATATTTAATTTTTTTTGGAAACTAAGATCGTAAAAAAAATATTTTCCATCTAAATTTAAATTGAATTCTAAAAATATTACAATAATTCCTATTCTCTTCTAAGTTCTTTTTTTTCGAAAATTTAAAATAAACTTATTTCTAAGGCCGGTATTCACCGACCAATCTTATTGTTTTGTCTCTGATAATATAAACTCGAAATAATTCGAAATCAGCTGCCATTTCAAATTAAAATTATTATTTCTGTTGATTTGTAAAGTGGGTAGAAAAGAAAAAAATCCAAATTTATCCGACAAGGAAAAGAAAATTATAATGAATTCAGTGAACTCTTTATTTCACTATTTAATTCCTGATAAATTTGCCAAAAAAAATTGTATCCACGAACATCAATTTCACCATATACGGCTCCGTATACATAATTACAGTTGTGTTGCATCATCCCCTTATTTACATTGCCATTTGTCACTGATATGCTGGAAAAAGAGGTTCATTGATCGAAAAAGAGCGCATTCGGAGATCCGAAAATCGATTTTCTCATAATTGAAGTAGCACAGACAGAAACCTACGAGTGCTCGGTGAATACGAACCAAAAATTTAAAACTAGGTTGGGTAAGGTTAGGTTGAGAGGGGTTGAGAGTCTGAGCCATCCCAAAATACTAGGCACCAGAGTGGGCGCGATCCAACCATCCAAGGATGACCTAAACCCAAACCGCCACAATTTCCTCAAAGCATTTTATTACCCTACAAAATTTTAAAACACGTCTTCCTCTGGGAAATTTAAAAATAAGAGCCTCTTCATTTGAAAAGCGTTTATGAGCGCTTGATAACTACCGGCCTAAGATTCGTTTCCAAAAAAAAAAAAAATCTTTCAACCTTAATTAAACACAAGAAAATGTTTCATCACCTAGCGGTAGCTGTGTGCGCGTAATCGTAACGAACACCTGCTGATGTGATTAATTGCTCAACATAAAAGAATCAAATAATCTAAATTTCAATTAAAATTAAGAAATATTAGAAAAAGAAGCGAGAACCACTCTGTTTATGTTTTATTTTGCGATTTAAAATCTACAAACAGTGAACGTGTGAAAATTTTATAATAATTTCAACTCAAACAAAAATAATACGCGCGCATTTTTTATGTTTATTATTATTTATTTCTTATTTTACCCACAACTGTGTCAGAAAATAGAAAGAAAAATGAAAATAAAAATGTGTTTAAGGTCACTGCCTTGGTCAGTCGGTCATATTTTTACTATGCGAAAGCAAAAAAGAGAAGAACAACAACAAAAAATTGCATGCGTTGTTTATATCTACATACATCTGAAGTAAATAAACAAAATGTCGCTATAAGGTCGGAGAAAGGTAAATAAATATAAAAGAAGTCCAAGACCAAGAAACAGTAAGTGTGGGTCAATGTTTTTGCGCTGTGCTTTGAAGGTGCGAATTGCGAAAGCGAATCCACAATGCGGTGCACTTTGTTGATTTATGGATTTAAATTGTTTTGCACGTTTGGGTGGAAGAATAAAAGAAGAGAATATTTTAAGATAGATATTCACCGCTGTGATCAATTCCGACCGGATTGAAAACGAACGGAGTTACAAGGGAAGAATTCGAAATTAACGGTGATTGTCTTAGGTTGAATGATTGGATTTTACATTCAGAACTTAGTAATTAGATTGTATACCATTACGAGCGGTATAGAATGCAACGCCATTTTTTAGTAGCAAGTGTTCAACGCTTTAGCCGGGACAAGACCCAAGGTGTCTGGCGTAAGCCTTGTTAAGGCGCCTAGTGACAAACTACAGAAACAGGAACAGAAAAAGAAACAGAACAGAAGCGCTTTCGTTTTGTCGTAAATTCTGTTTCTGTTTGCGTTGCTCGCTCATCTACAAAAACTAATGTTGGGAACTATCGAATAAAAACAATCGACTTATTCGATAGTTGCAAAATATTCATTTATTCGATAGCTATCGAAAAATCATTCATTACTATTTTTCAGAAATCATTCATTCAAAGCAAAACAATCGAATAAAAAAACTATTCGAATAAAAAAATCGTTCAAATGAAAAAATAAGTCGAATGTTTCTCTATGGAAACAAGTAGTCCGATAGTTTGAATGAATGATTTTTTCACTCGTTTGGACTTTGGACTATCGGTTGATTTGTGTGCATGCATACTTTTCATACCTGACTCCGGTGATGGGGGCCCGGATTAGTATTCGATTGTTTTTGATGTTGTTTGAATGAGGTTCAGTATCATTGAACGGGTTGTTGTTTACCGTTCAAAAGAATTTGCATTTGTTTTTTTTTGCTTTTAGGTAACTAAGAATTCGTTTCATTTATGAATTTTTGTATTGAATATGTATATAGAGGATTATGCCTCCTGGTGAAACTTCTTGAAAAAAATCCACATTGGAGCTCCTACCTGAAATTATGGGGGTGGTGTTCTGGAAACGGACGTGTGAAGTATCGGTGAAAAAAAATATAGTAGCAAATCATGTATGAGATTCTGCTTCTGTTCCTGTTTCTGTTGTTTGTCACTAGGCGCCTTTACCGGTTGAGTGTTTAGTGAGTTCGAAGAAAATCGAATCTCAGTACCGTTTGCTAGAAAGGAGACCCCCTTTAACTGCTCTAACAGAGGCATCAGCCTCCTCAACATCGCTCACAAGATCAAAAAATTAAACGATTACTCTTGCCAATCGCTGATTCTTTGGGCTAAGGAATCAATTGAGTATTAAAGTGGACCTTTTTAGCGGGCAATGAGTATATCCTTGGTGTCTTGGAGAATAAAATCATTCGTAAGATATTTGGTCCCGTTTGCGTTGACGGATTTTGGAGGATAAGATTTAACCACGAACTATACGAGCTGTACAGCGAAGTCGACCTGGTGAAAAACTACGTACTGGACGTTTGAAATGGTTAGGACATGTAGAGGGAATGGATAACAACGCTCCACAGAGTGGAGAATGACCTCAACCGATTTGGAATGCGCAACTGGTTGCAGTAAGCTAAGCTAGAAAGGGTTATTGGATGGGGCATTGGTCCACTTCGGACCTTTCTAAGTAAGTAAGTAAGAGCGTTGTATCCAACCCAAATATCATAGCACACTGGATTCTAATTGTTTAAATAAGCATTTTGAGTAATAAGGTTCTATTTACAACGTAATTTGCAAAAAAGGTTCTACCTATAAAATAATTTGCTTTTTCTTAGGATACAAAGTTCTACCTGGCTGTTAGAACTTTGCGAACTGAATCTCAAATTAAAAGTGTGTAGTAAGTTACAATTATAATTTCACAATAAATGAATCTATGGTAATCCAAACTATTATATCCGGGAATTTAAGAAACTTTATCTAAGGTGATTTCAAGGGCGCAATGCAGGTTCCTTAAGATAATTTAATGGTCGGAGAAAGTCAAGTCTATCTTAAGGTAGAGCTATTATATCTTAGAATCCTGAAAAAATGACCATATTGACGTACCCACTCGCAAAATCGACTTGTTGATTTGATGAACGCATAAATAGGGGATTTGAACGATGGACCCAAATGGCAGAATCTGGTAATCGCTCCACTGTTTCAGGCAAGTCTTCAAAAGGCACAATTGATAACTGAGGGGTAAATTACTTAACCTACTCTGATCGCAGTGCTAGCGGCAATTTCTCCTTGTCATTTTTCACGGTAGAGCTATAAGAATGGTAAACATAATGTGTTTGATGACAACGAAGACCGAATCTCCGTTAGACATTTTTTGGCGATAGGACACCCCCCGGAGGATCTTTTTATCAAGGATTCTGTAATAAAAATATTATACAGAGTATTCTATTGCTGACCTAACCAATTACTATGGGACCCAGCCTCAGTATAACTTACAGAGCTCTTAGAAAAATTAATCCAATTTGACGGACAGTAACCCACTCGCAAAATCGTTGTTCAATGAATGGCATTAGGAAGCTAAGACTTGTTGATTTGATGAACGCATAAACAGGGGATTTGAACGATGGACCCAAATGGCAGAATCTGGTAATCGCTCCACTGTTTCAGGCAAGTCTTCAAAAGGCACAATTGATAACTGAGGGGCCATTGACTGAGGGGTAAATTACTTAACCTACTCTGATCGCAGTGCTAGCGGCAATTTCTCCGCACTCCAAGCTCATTATATCAAACCATTTCTTTTGAATATAAAAACCTGAAATGAAAAACTGTGACCAACTTCGACATTATTGGTTCGATTAAAGGCGGTGGAGATGCCCTTCAAGATGTTGCTTAAATGCATGAAACAAAACTGTTGAATAGAGACAAGACTACAAAACACCAAACCAACTCCTTAAAAAATCTTGGACAATCTGGATAAAGCTTAAGTCCCACATCCGAAGACTTGCAAAAATGTTGGGACACAACTATGCCAGAGCGTCCCAATATACAAGTACTCTCAAATGATGACCAGAACTATTTTTTTTCCGAGGGTAGGTGAAAATCTTCCATATACACTGTGAGAATAGCAAGCGCGTGCTCATAGTGGTGTCGACCAAAAACACCACCCTTCGATATAAATTTGTTAGATACTGCAACTAAGTTATACTACTTATCAAGCAATTTTTCTATCACGAAATATAAACGTTTGGCAGGTTACTTTCCAATGAAAGATCCTGCATATTCCGCAATTTAGATGCGGTTAATCCTTATCTCGCCAAGTCGAAAGGTTTTGTCCTTTGTAGTCGGCGCAATAAATTGCTCTCATCCAAAATAAGTAGGACTGTATTATTGACATGTCCGATTAGTCGGTTTCTATGTTTTCGCGCGAAGCTTCTAGTTTCAGCTTCGATTGTCGGAATTCCGAGATCCCTGTGGATATCGTCGTTTCTAGCATACCACGGTGCTTGGACAATTTCTCTAAGCACTTTATTTTGAAAGGTCTGTAAAATATTGGCATTTGTTTTCTTGGTACAACCCCAAAGTTGTATACCGTAGGTCCACACCGGCTTTAGCACTTGCTTGTATAAAAGCAGTTTGTTCTCGGTACTGAGGTGGGAATGTTTCCCGATCAACCAGTACATTTCTCTATATTTGATTTCTAATTCTTTACGTTTCATTTTCACGTGCGAATTCCACTTCAGCTTTGCGTCAAGTGTCATTCCCAGGTATTTGGCTTCATTTGCAATGGGTATTCGGGCCAAAGTTATAAAAATTGGCGAGTCATTAATTTTTTTATAAGTGAAATTCACGTGAACAGATTTAGTTCCGTTAAGGGCGATCCGTCAGTCCCTCGTCCATTCATTTACTTTATTCAATGCGTTTTGCAGTTTGGCAGTCGTTTCCTCGATTGTTTTACCTACTGCTAGGATAGCGGTGTCGTCAGCAAACGTAGCAAGCATAGTGTCATCTTCTTTCGGTATATCACGAGTATATACATAACAGATAAAGAAGCGGCCCCAGAACGTTTCCTTGCGGTACGCCCGCCGAAAGTTCTTTGAGCTCTGAGTATTCGTTTCCATTTCTAACACGGAAGAGTCTATTTCCGAGACATGAATCCAAAATCTCGTATAGGTACACGGGGAGTACTTGTCGTAATTTGCATTTCAAGCCATCGTGCCACACCTTATCAAAGGCTTGCGAGACGTCAAGAAATACGGTTGAGCATATCTTTATTTCTTCTAGTGCTTTTTCGTTACGTTACGTTAGTAATACTATGCACCTGGTCAATAGTTGAATGCTTACTTCTGAACCCAAACCGGTGGTCAGGGATGAGATTATTTTCTTCTATAACCGGTTGAAGACGCCTTAGTAATATCCTCTCGAAAATTTTGGATATGACTGGAAGAAGCGAGATTGGTCTATACGATTTTACTTCATATGACGGTTTTCCTGGTTTTAAAACCATTATGACTTCCGCAACTTTCCATCGGCTCGGCACGTGTTTTAATCTGAGCGCAGCATTTACAATATGGAGAAGCTTAATTAATGCTTTTCTAGGGAAGGCTTTGAGAATTTCTCCGGTAATCAAATCATAACCAGGAGCTTTATTAGGTTTTAGTTTCGCGATCTCACGTTCGAGTTCTCTAAGCGTCGCAGATGTGAGATGGTGGAACTACCATCCTCGTGATGTTGATGTTGTCATGAACCACTTGACCATCGTTCGGTTTATAGGTTTCTTCCAAATGGGCGGCAAAAATATCCGCTTTTTCTTTAACTTTTCTTGCCCATTCATTTTGATTTATTTTAAGTGGCGGCGCGGGGATTTTGGGCCTTTTGGTGCCTTTTACGGAATAATTGGAATCTTTTTCCGCTGTTAAACTTTCAAGGTAAGAGCCTATCGCACGATTTTTAAAATCCTTACTGCTATTCTTTAACAAATTGCAGAGACGATTCAGATATGCTTTATGCTGTGGAGCACGACTCTGTTGCCATCTTTTACGCGCTTTTCTTTTTTCCCTGATTAATTCTTTTATTTCAGAAGGATATCGTAGACCGTATTTGTCCGGCGTTTTTCTTGTATTGGGCGTATTATTCCAAGAGGCGAGCTGTACTATCTCAACGAAGCGATCGACTTCAACCTCAAGTTCATAGGGTGTCGTAAGCGGTACGTTCAGTTCAACATTTACTTCGATTTCGTTCCTAAAGCCTTCCCAGTTAGTTGTTCTACCAGTTAATTTCGCTGGCTCTCGGTTATATACTAGTTTTTCGCTCAATGTCAAAATAACTGGGGAATGATCAGACGACAGATCAAAGATTTCTTCAACTTTTATGTGGTTGTTACATATTCCTTTCTCCACGAAGAAATCGATCAGGTCAGGATCAGATGACCAGAACTGCTTTGTATAAATAAGTCGCTGAATTCTACGCTCATTGCGTCTTCTGAAAAAGAATTTGTACAATGCAGATCCTTCAAAAATACACAGTTAGAGCAGGAACCCCTGGCGAAGCTTGTTGCTTAGTCCAATTTTAATTTTTTGTTTTAAGTCCTTCAAAACTTTTACAAACCAAAACTTATTTCGAGTGTCCAACCATAAAATCAACACTTGAACATTTAGGCCCAATGCACAAGGCAAATTTTTCCTTTGAAATTTTACGAGTGAAAAAAAATAGTTTTACGCTTGAGCTTTGATGGTTCTATGTAACGTTACTATTATACCTACAGTAAAGGAAAGGATACGAATGCTTTGACTTTGACATTTGTTTTTACTCTTTTAAGTGCTTTCAATGTCCTTAGGCGTAAACGAACAAAAATAGCTGTCAACGTGATTTCAAATGTTTGACAGTTCTTATACATTATAACGTTACGTACGTCAGTTAAACACTGGCGTTAAATAAATTAATTTAATTTGAAAAAGTTTTTCTCTTTGCAACAAAAATAGAAAAAACAACAACAACCCAGAGCCAAAGAACCACTTTTGATGAGTTTTACGTTTAGCGAGAACGAGGAGCTCCTTATTTGCGGTTTCCCAAAATACACTTTTGGAAGATGCGCTACTTTGAAGATACATACACCACTCGGTGGGTGATCCCAATGATGATGATGATGGTGGGTTCCCATAGCCAGCGACCGACTTTAATTTAAAGTTTGTTGGCAGCAAAAATTATGCAAAATAAAATGTTATCGTCATCGACGTTAATAAAGATGTTACTAGTTTAAGTCTGTTACTACCTCTGTGTCGATATGTTACTAGAAAAGTTTTCTTTTTGAGAAAATTTGTTTAGAAGTTTACTTCCATCTAAAGTTATGAGATGGTGGTAGTCGAATCTGTCAGAGTGGAGAAAGTTTTCCTGCGGTGGTAATTTTTTTGACGAAGGAAGCGCCCTGTGGAACCTCCGGATTTTTGGTTTTGACGGGTGTTCTTGAGGGTTTCTCAGGAGATTATCGCATTAAAGAAGACATTTAAGAAGGTCACGTGGGAAGGTAAATTTGGTTATGGAAGGATGGACACAAAGCTGGGGTTTTGTTTGGTTAAATTTATGAAATTAAAATGTGAATAGACGCCTCTGGAGCTTTGGTTAAGAATATAAATCAAAGCAAGAAATATATATTTGCACCAGTAGAAGAGTCAGAAGCGACAGATATCTGCTTGAACCTTTACGATTAGCAATGAGAAATAGGCTGACACAATGATAGGTTTCATAAATTAAGGTCCCAAAAGCGTACTTAAACTCGATTTGCGAGGAAGTAAATCGCATTTAGATATAAATTGTAGGAAGCATAGAAATGATAGAAGAAATAAAGCGTAAGATATATATATGTATATATATACGTCGTCAGCAGTCCTATACAGAACCAAGCCTAGCTTCTCACAACCATTTGTGTGTGCGTGTTATTTGACCCGACAGTAAAGATCGTCACCTTTAATTTATTATTAATTTACAGAGCTCGAATTTAGTATCAGAAATGGGAGAGCTCGGCATAATTGTGATGGTGGAAAACAAAGTGATTTTGAACACTCGATTGATCCATGAAACAGGCTGCTAAAGATGATCTATAACTTGGCGTCGGATGAGAGAAAAATAGATAAAACGGATTTAAGGCCTTAAGTTCAAAATTATACCTTTTTAATGCCGAAAGACACGACGAGAAAGAAAAATATTTTCATAATTTTTATAGTTGAAGACAAATTTAGGAACCAAAGTTGGGCCTAAAACCCGGAACGAGCAATACAAATTTGATCCAACAGTATTGAAGAAATCAAACTGGCAAATATGTGTTATGTCGATTTAGATTGGGCTTTTCAGATTTTGCCCTCAGATTTCAGACTTTTCGTGCTGGATGGAAAACAAACGAGATTGATCTGCTTTTCTGCAATAGTATTAGTATGTCATTTGACATATTGTTCGTAAAAGGAAAAATAATAAACACAATTTTAAATACACTTCTTTATATTTTCTAATTTTTTCTGATAATATTTGTGTTGATTGAAAGCATTTTGATATGCTGCGTTTTAATTGCGTATAAAATGTTTTGGGATTAGTGCAAGTAGGTGTGAATCTCGAGTAGAATCCGAGATTTACGAAAATTGATCTAGAGCAAAAAAAAGTGCTTTTTTGGTCGGTTGGAAAATGAAAACTGTACTAGAGCGCTAAAAATTGCTCGAAATAAGAAAAATTGCTTTTTTTGCCAAATCGAAATCGACATTAGACTTAGTAGGTCTCAAAATTGAGGAAAATCGACATACGAGTTATTCAATAAGTTTTGTCGTTCGTTGTATTTTTCTAAAAACAATAATACTTTTCATGAGGACCTGTGAATTTTCTAGATCTGTTCACTCATTTGTATATTTACTGCTGTTCAAAGTTGAAGTTTCATAGTGTTTCTTTAACAATGAAAAAAATTGAATAACGTGCAGTAATAAAATTCTTATTTTTGGAAGGTTTAGCTCCAGAACAAATTCATAAACTGTTGTTAAAAGTGTACAAGGACTCATCACGTTCGATTGGAACAGTGTTGAAAGATGGGTTCCTAAAATTATACGTGGCCGTACAAGTCTTGAAATTTGAAAACGATCCACGTGAAGGACGTCCAAAAAGTGTACCGACACCAAATATCGTAGCAAAAACACAGGATATGATTGTGGAAGATCGTCTATTAATCTAGAGAGATTTAGTAGAAGTCCTAGGCAGTCTAGTATTTCGACAGTCTTTCGGATTCTCACTTCAGGGATGGAATCCAGAAATTAGAATATCACTGGAACAAGTGTTCAGGGATACTATATTGAATAGCAAAAGTATTTCAGATTAGAGATTTAGAGATTTATTGACTTCAAAAATAAATACAATTTACATTTTCTTAACTTTAAGTTTGACTTAAGTCCTTATATGGTTTGGCCGAAGGCCGTCTACCAGATTATAAAATCTAGTTTTTCTTATCGAACCACAAAACTTATTGAACAATTTAGTACGAGTATTTTAGGTCTAAAGTGCAGAATTGCTAACATACATTGGGTCGGAAGTGCGGAATTGTTCAAAACAAGGAAGCAACGAAAACAAGATTTATTTAATTATCGCTGAAAAATGTCAGATTGGATGTCAGGAGTGGGAGGCATCAACATAGTTTTAGCTTTAGCTAAAAGTAAATAATAAAAAAACATAAAACTGGATCAACTGACGTACAAGCTACTAAACTCGTTCCATCAAAAGTGGGGCATACTTTTAGCTACATTTTATTTTCCCCTGCAAGACAAGGAGTCAGTTAGTCTTTGAGGGATGGGCTATTGGACAAGTTTTTTGACGCATGCTATTTTCTGATAATTATAATCGAATATTTACTGGATAAACATAAATGTCATAACTTGAAGCACTAGATACATCACGGTCAATTACTTCATCAAAAAATTGCAACAAAATAAATCGACTAATGGCAAAAGATAATGAAACCACTACCACCACTGATTGACCAGCATCGGCCAAAGTTTCACTTTTCAATTTTTCGAGAAAGTTAAGTCCAAAATAAATTCCACAACAAACACCATGGACACCAAAGTGGTAGTAACAATTTTTCATTTGCAAAAGAGAGTACACTTTTCCATTTTTCTATTTTTTTTCTAAACAAGCCACACGTCATGTCCAATTCCCTAGGTTTCGCTGCACACACATGGTCATAAATTTTTTTTTTCCTTTTTGGCTCTGACTGAGTTAAAGTGAAACTATAAAACAGTTTTTTCTGTTATTTTCAGCATTAGCTGAAGAACGAGATCAAGTTGGATTTTTTTTCTCGAGATGCGGATGGTGTTCCTGTTGCAGCGCAGCAAACTCCATCCGCAGTTCGTGTTTCACTTTTACTTGCTATAGAAAAACAAAGTAATGCATTTGAACTCGCGCACAGCTGGAGGATAGAGGATGTAGGCTAGAGTCAATGGCCACTAAGACAGTGTGACAGTGCCGGGGTGAATGTGGTTAAAGTGAAATTAACCGAATGAAGGAAATGGATTCCATTGAGTGGTAAACAAAATTTGTATCTTTTTTTGTTTGTATCTGTCACAGAATAAATTTCTCTATCGTTAAGAGTTGATATTTTACCTGCCCAGTATACAATTTATCAATTGTCCTGGCTGTCGCCGGCGTCAGCGTCTCCGGTGAGAAATGTATGCGTCTGCCAATAACAGATCGACAAAAAGAAGAATAAGCATTTAAATGAATTGTATCTGTGAACTAACTGTGATTCGAATGGATGCAACCTTCGTTCATTCGTTAGCGCAGACAATGGGATTGTGTGCTTTTGTCAGTATGATGAGAGAAATTTTCAGGATGAATGCACGGAAGGATGTCGAGGTTTATACAATATTGCAGGTGGTGATGGATGATTGAAATCATTTCTTCTTCTTTTTCTCTATTTTAATGATTTTTTTCTACGTCTTTGTTAGGGAATTGATTGGATGGTACTATACAATAATGTTATTTATTTATTGCGTAGCATACCGTACCTCCTTTGTGTTTTGTTAGCAATGAAATGTAAGCACTTTCTGTTGAAAAGGCGAATAAGAACTTGAGAACTGAATGCGAGGTCTTCCACTGCTGACAGCTAATTGAAATGCCAATCCGTGGCTCAAGAACACTGAATTCGCTGCTACTTGCAAAATTTGGACCTAAATAGTGGTGTCAAAGCCTACTACAGAGGCATACCAGTGACAGTATTTCTTCGGTCATTTGGCAAAAGAACTAGATCGCTAGTGAATAAAAAACGTTTGAAAAAAAAACTGTGAATTATAAGCAATGATAAAAATTAAAATACACCTGAGTTTCATCCTGTCTCTCTCTCTGAATTACCGTAAGATCCATTCAGTCGCTCGAGCTAGAATATTGTTGCTGTTGCTAGAAGTGTGAGTGAGACCCATAACCTCTAGTTTTTGAGCCGTGAAGAAAGGATTTGGTCTTTGTCTGTCAGATATCAGCCCTTAAGCAGCTAAGAAAAGTGAGGCAATAATAAATATTCAACCACGAAATCTTATTAACAACATTTAAGCCCTTTTCCCTCTAGACACAGCATTCCATGTTTTGCCATATTATTAATTTTTATTTGCATGTTGACTTCACCTGAGCTTTTAGACATTTTAGCTTATTGCTGGGCCTCGCAGTTGGTTATTGGTCTAGTCTAGGACGACCCCAACAAGTATTCTGCCAATCTGCGCGCTCGTTACTTTCCTTATAGTCAGTTTCTGACCGGACTTACCTTGAACGTACATATAAAATGTTTCCAGGAAGTGTGTTTGGCGTTTAAAAGAATATTATGTAGATACAAAAAGCATCACTCAAATGAAGAAAATGTGCAAGGCCTTAGTGTTAAATGTCCTTTTTTAAAGCACAAATTCTTACTGCTGCTCAACACACAAGTTGATCAGTTTCAGAAGCTAATATCAAAAACCTACTTCGAAGGCATAACACTGGCAGTAGGATGGTGGTATGGCTGAAGAAATAGATCGCACAAACTAATAATAGGAAACATATGGAAACAACTTCTGTGAATCATAAGCAATGGCATAACTTTCTATAATACACAACTCTCCAGTTATCCTGGGCACCACCCATAGAGTTAGTTGAAACCTAACATCTGAGTTTCCTATCACTACGTCGATCTGTCTGTCTCTCGTTCTTGTTCTTCATGTGCTCGCACTGTGTGTAAACATTATAAGGGTATTCATATCCCCTTTAGCGTGTGTAGATTATAAAAAAAAAAAAACAAAAAAAAAAAAACAAAAAACAAAAGTACTGACAATTTGCTGTTTTCTTTAAAGCTTTTCAAAAAAGTTCGCCTTTTCTTTGACCTTTTTCGGTACAAATGGTTTCAGGCAACCGCTGTTCATCGTCGAGTTTGTCTCCTTAATATAAACTCCTTCATAGACTGTTTTATAAGAAATTGTAAATAGTGAGTGTGGATTTGAATATCTCGGGGTTAAGCAAAGCCCTTTTTTAACCACAGAAAATCCGTTCAGAAAAAATTCAAGACCACAAACGACATATTGCAAATGAAAACAGGATTGTATCCCTTTTATGTAACAAATAAGTATCTTTTCCGCGATGTCTGCTTTTTTTACATAATTTTAATTTGAAAACAATTGTAAAAGAGACGGTTACAAAATTGAATATATACTCTGAAGCAATAAGACACAGATAGAAATGAAAGGAAAAGGCACAAAAAAAGTATCTTAAACATCTGTACTCGAATCTAATCTCTTGGAAGTGGTATTTCATACGCCATAGTACCGTAAATCAAAGGCGAATTACACAAAACCCTTTTTTTCTGTAAATCGGTTTCCTTTGTTTCACATTTGGATCTCGACTACCTACTATGGATCTGTATCTACCATTTATTTTAATTTTTTTTCTCCTCTCCATCTAAGAATGCAAAAGGCAGCCCCTCCTATATTGAGACAAAACAAGAAAGGGGAGACCAAAAAAAACTTACTCAAAGGCGAATATAATCATTTTTGGAAAATCTACAAAATGCGGTTTATTGTTTTGTTACACTTGTTGTTTTTTACTCGTATGGTGTAAGAGGGAAAAAAAAGACAGAGTAGCATAAGATGAATTTGTATAATGCCGGAAATTGCATAAATGAGAGCTAGTGTGTGAAACACATGTGAATTTTAAGTTTTTTTTTTTTGCACATAACTCTCCTTTATTTATGTGTTAAGCGAAGATTTAAGTATTCATACTTCGAGATCGCCATTGATGGGGACCCAAAAGATAGGCACAAGTGAAGACAGAAAAATTTGGTGTCAGAAGTGGGGAGTCGCGAAACTGAAACTTCATTTGTGCTGAAACAATCGACGATTGGTAGAAAGTAAACGAAATTAGGTGAAGACAATTCTACACAATTCTGGGCTGAAAGTTAATTTATTGCCTTAAAAAAATTAAAGAGCAGTGAACGCCAGATCCCATCCAAAATTCGTGAAAAAAAACCGGCCGCAGCTGTTCTAGAATAAGAAGGACACAACTGCCATACATACAACAGACGAATGTGAACGATACAATAAGAATATTTAGGATTTTTTAATGATTTGGAGTATGTGTATGACCGACATTTTTATGCGAATTGCATTTAGTTTTAAACATAAGTTCCTTCAAAAGGGCCCTCAGTTTTCAGCAGGCGATCCGAGAGACCTAATTTCAATTAAATCAAGCTATCTGTCCACGACGCGATGGACGGTTTAAGACTGCTTTCCAGGTCTTGAATTGTTGGCTTATTGACTAATGCGTTAGACTTAATGCAGCCCAAAAGAGAATAATCGAAAGGCGCTGAATCGCGCGATTCTGGCAGACAGTTCACATCACCTCTTCTCGTGATAACGCGACATTATCCAATTTTATCTCACTGCCCGCTAACTGTTATGCTACCACACCTTAAGTGCAAAGGATTCTGAAGAAACATCTTAAAGCGGTTTACTAAGTATCTTTCTGTCTTCTTGGGTGTTGCTTGGAATGAAGCCCTGATAACTGACTTTTTATGGCCCAAATGGATGTGAACGATATGTAGTTTCAACAAGACGGTGCTACATGCCACACAGCCAATGCAACAATAATTTTATTCCACGAGAATTGGTGTTCTTCCTTTGGGTTTATCTCAAAAGTTGTGTCGCAACAATTCAATAGCTTAAGGACGAGATAAAAAGGCATATTGGTGGAATAGATGATTGATATATGCCGCCAAAGCCGTGAACATTTGGCCGATATTATCAGAGACAAGAAAGCTACAAGAAATCTTGCTTTCGACAAGAACAATTCATGGAATTAGTGCCGTATTGTTTCTATTGGCACATGGGGTTCACTTTCTGTGGTAAAATTCCCCAGTTTTGTACCTTTTCTGGCAAGTTCGTCTGCTTCACAATTACCTGATATATCACTATGACCAGAAACCCAGCACAGCACGTGAGCACGCATCTGCTCGATATCTCGCTTAGAGATGCGTTGCAGTGCCTAACTAATTTTGATCTTATAACTGCTGATGATACTAAGCTGCTAGTTACGCGAATGATTTTGTTGACACTGGTCACAAATCAAATACATATACATAATGTATCCCTTACCATGTCCTTAAAATATATATACTTAGTGTCGCTTAAGACAGATGTATAGAATAAATACTTGGGGAAAAATAAAATAAAATTGGTAATTCGAGTGCCTTGATAGCTGGTTTCTTTAAGTCGCAACGCTGTTTTTGCCACTATGTGCCTACCATTAATGTCCAACAAAAGTATTTTTAACATTGTTTTTAGAGCAGCGGTGGGGGTGGTTTGCATAGCAACGCAGATGCAGGCCGTTCCTTGGATTTTATTGAGTATAGTTACGTAGCTAACTGTGTCTAGTGCTGAGCTGAGTATGGGTCTGACCACCGCAGTGTAGAGCCAGTTCATAATCTGATAAGACTTTCTTTACGCACCCCATAGTATTACAAAAACTGGTGAAAACTGATCAAAAATTCATGTTGAACTAAAAAAAAAAAGTCAAAAATTGAACTTAGTTAAGACGACTCAATGTTCTTTTGCCAAGTGCCATTACAATCCCTCAATCCTTGCAAACTTCCTCTCATCAAACTGTATCATAATATCTGAAATCTGAAATAAAACAAAGTTCTAGTACTTCTTAAAAAAACAAAAACAGATTTGTAGCAACTCAATTTAATTAAGCTCGATTGGTTGGTTGGTTAGTCCTGTTTAGTTGAAATAAAATAGAAAACTACCCTTCAAGTAAAATCTAGGTCAACAAAAATATAGAAAAGGCCGCCATTCAAACTAGAAAAAAAGTTTTTGTCAAACTTCAACTAAAATTGAATTCCCATTCAGTAGTTCGTTTCCATTCCTTTTGGCTGTGAACTGTTTTTTTTTTTTGTTTTTTTGAAGACAGAAAAATAACCAAAAATCACATCCGACAATACTGCCATTCAACAGAATATCGAATCAAATATGCAAAACTCAAAGGCAAACATGCGTGTGTTTGCATAAATATTAACAAAGCCAGGCGCATTATGCCGATCAGTATCTCCGGTTCACTCAAAGACGCGCTCCCATGTGACTGACATTTACTCATACTCATAATGACAGAAGGGTTCTTTTTGATGACAATGCCTTTCAATATTCGATTAATTTTTGTGGCAAAATGTTTGCTGTTCAAGTGTGAGATGACGAATGTCGGGAAATTAATGGAATTTTATGAAACGTCATGATGCGCGGTGGCGGGGAGTGTTTGGATACACGTACATAAATCAATGTCATGCAAGCCCGAATTAATTATGTTGCATAATTAGTTGAAGCGAAGGAATGACGGGGAAAAAATGTGACAAAATCAGAATTGAAAAATGTACGCGCGTAAGTACAAATATCTGCACGGGAGCAGAAACAGACATTTTTGTACTCACATCTCTTCCTTAACCGTTCTGTATAAAACTCACGGGGTGTCATCCTGTCTGCTTAGATGCAAAGAAGACAAAATATTTTTTATATACGATTTTCACATCTGTTCTACTATGAGTGTGTGTGCGCACATGTGTCAAAGGAATGAGGTGGTCTTTTTTTTTTTAAATCGCGCTAAAAATTATCTCAATCTAAATCGTGTGAAATGTATCTTTTGAGTAAATCGTTGTTTATTTTTTCGTTTGCTTGAAGTGCATAGAGAAATGAATTATGCTATGAAAAACACACTGAATTACGCAAGTTTCTGTTTAATTTTTTGTTTCTCTGTCTTTGAGATCCGAACGAGTGCGAACGTATCTCAGCGAATAATCTGTTTTATCGGATTCAACTGTTTTTTTTTTTTTTGCACCGTTTGTATCTCAGTTTGTTTGAGATTCGAGGAAAAGTTAAATGCATTTGTATCTGTAAACTGCAAAATACTAATTTTTGTATTTGATGGTTTGGATTTCATATCGACAGGAGTAGGGATAGGTCAGCACTTAGCAGTTACGGTTAAGTGAACATAATTTAAAAAGTAATCTGCTAAACGATTGAGCTGTAAGCTGTAACAGCTTCGAATTGACTTGCTGACATTCGATTTGATTTGTGGCAGCAAATCTAATTTTACTTTCGCTTTAGCTTTTTATTAGCGGCATGTGGTGGAGGAATGGTTTAAAGCCGAGAAAGGCTGGGAATGCAACTCGATTTACAGAAAAATATGGGAACTTACATAAAGACGAGCGTTGAAAAGGAGATTTCGTTTGATTCGGCTCAGATATGAAACCTAAAAGGTAACAAGTGTTATACGTATGAATCAAAGATAGACACCGGGGTGGATGCTAGACCAAACACTAGAATATCATGCCATTCAAGTGTTCGCCAATGTCATCCTCGAATCGGGAATAAAAGGTTCACATACTCATGGATAGTTAAGCAGCTATAAAAGTACTAGGCTCAAATCTGATTGACTACAAATCAGTCCTGAACTGCTTTAATACCCTCCAAGACCCCTCCGATAGAAGCGAAGTCAAACTTTGGTGGGTGCCCGGACATGAGGGTATTGATGGAAACGAAAGCGGATGAACTGGCTAGAAAAGGTTCGGCTGAATTCTTTATCTTCCCTGAGCCGTTTTGCAGCATTCCAAACTCAGCTATTACCTTAAAAATCAAAAGTTGGAAAAACAAAATGTGTGTCTCCCATTGGGAAAATACCCAGGGTCCTCGTCAGGCTAAAATCCATTAAACTCTTCCACAATAAATCCATAAAACACCTACTCCTCAGTAGAAATGAAAATAACATCAAGACATTAGTGGGATTATAACAGGCCCATCTTCGATATCGTCTAAACAAAATAGGTTTCATTCAGGAAACTGAATGGTTCCCTAAACTGATTTTGCGATACAATAGATCTTTAAGGTCACGGTGCCCTCCGCAACTGGCTGGTCAGAAACTTAAAAAAACAAAAAAAAAATGAAAATTCACGAGTGGCACCATTAGCAGAGTTAACTTGACAAGTGATCATTTAATTTCTTCTTAGCGATTCGCCAAAGTTTGGCGTAAGTTAATCATTTTAATTGAAGACCCATGCAATTGAACACGCAAATCAATTCCCTGATGAAACAGTGAACCTTGCTTAGGACATCTGTCAAAGAATGGCGCAGATATTTTTAAAATGGTTGGTCGTTAACGATAGATGAATCGCTTCTTTTCAGAAAACCATACACGATGTGAGGGACACGTTATTTCCTTTTTCTCTTTTTGTAACAATCAACAATTTCCTTAAGTGTCAATCTCATGCCTGAACTGTGTGTAATTTTTCCTCAAAAGCTAAGTGCTATAACATCATTGCAGTCTCATCAATTCACTTGATGGCACATCCTCTTTCCTCGATAGCCATCAATGAATTGTGTTTTCTTTCTTTGGTTCGACGTATCTGTCTTTGTGACTTTAACTGTTTGTAGATACTCTAGTCTGGTATACTTTCCCTTTGAAAATAAATAGAACTGTGATCCATTAAATCACATGTGATTGCAAATAATTCACAATGAAATGAGGGAAAAAGAAAAGAAAAAGGAAAATAAGGAAGACAAGCTAGGTACGAGTTAGATACTTGTACGCCAGATACTCTTAGACACCGCGCGATGACGTTGTTTAAGATGTTATTGAAGATGATGATGTTACTTCACCTCATTCCACGCGGCTTGGCTTGGTAGCATCCGCGTTGGCGGTGGTAACAGACTTTGTGTACATACTGGGCCCAAGACATCATCATTTGTTACCCAATGATATGGATGGCATATGTAAGAGTACTTTTCCTTTTCAATTTCCAACATGGTGCTGCCTTGAACGGTACGTGTATCTTTTACCTGATATAAGTCGCCTTGTTTTGTGTTCCTTGCAATTTGATGGATTTTTCTGTCGTTTATTTTCGTCATTTCAAATTGTTGACACACGATAACAGCAGAGAAAGATAGGAAACAGAAAAAAATATGAAACACTTGGCTTATTCTAGTGAAAGTAACTTCACATCCAAGTGTATAACTTTAATTAAATGCTCACGAAATCATAAAGGTTACGCAATAGCATCCCGTGCAACATGTTACCATCGGAGTTGTGTGTAGATATACAAATGGGTGTGTTTTATCTGTAAATCTGTATCTTCTTTCCTGTACATGTACCCGTACCTCTGACTAAATGAAGGTCAAATGTTGACTAACTGGTTTCTTGTTGAGGAGATCTTCGTATCTCGGGAAATTAATGAAGCATCGTAAAGGAAAATGCATGTTTAACTTATGAATACACCTTCAAGGATGGTGTTAACGTGTTACATCGAAATTGGAATCCGAATCAGCCGACTAGAGATGTTAATAACGATGTTAGTGTGCATACGTTATGTTATGATGAACTAAGACGGCAGTAATGGGGTCAAGCACGAGCGGGACTTTAATTGGCTTGCACTTGTCAACGAGGTTTAATATAATAAAATTAAGCGCAATTTAGTGGTGTTTTTCCAGTAGCAGACACAGTTTTGGATCAACTTCGGCTATTTTAAGACTATCCGCTATTGTCAAGGCTTTATCCTGCACGAAGAGTTTGCCATAGCAAAATCTTGTCACAGTGGAACACAATTTTTATCATTTTCTTTGCTTCTGTTTAATATTCATAGTCTACCGATACGACTGAGGTGGAAGTTTTAAGGGTTTCGGGATGACCGTTTTATCATCTAAAATATCACCCACCCATCATCAACGTGGTTAAGATATTTAAACACAATGTCAATGATGCACAATCGATCATAATCACAAGTAATATCTGTGAACCTTGTTGTATATCGCTTTACTGGAAGACGTGAGAATTAGCAATGTTGTTGACGGCTTTAAGTAAATGCGGACAAACCCCTTAGAATCGTATGAAGAGTCGAAAACTTACTCAGGTTTGAAAAACTAAGTGCGTAAGTAGCTTGAGCGGTTTAAAACTGAATCCACGATAATAAAAAAAACGAACAATTGTCATTTAAACAACAGCAACATACTTTTCCTTAGAAAATAGCCCTAAAAATGTGGCATCAATTCCAAAGTGACGAATTCATCTTTAAATAAATGAAACAGAACGGGCAAGCTAAGCATCCCGTGGAACACCACTTTTTACGGGTAGAAAATTCGACATGAAACTAAGGCCAGCAGAGTTAAGAACGGTTCTAAGAGATAACTGAGGTGTGTAACGTATGGACGTACGTACGTATGGAACTAAGATACGGTTTATAGTTGAAGGTGGTTATATCACTAGTCGTGGATAAACTGGTGTCATATCATCTTATTGGATGTTTATTGGCTCAACTAAATCTTTCATTCATCGGCAACAAGCAGCCAACAAACAGTATCTACTGACAATGTAGAAAAGCTCGATAAATGTATGCTGGCAGCTAAATGGCAGCATGGTTGTTTTATGAAAATATTGGCAGCTTCGGCTGAATAGGCTTCTATTGTGAGAGTTATCGTTCAAACTGATCTCTACATGCAGCAAAGAGCGCTCTCAGAATTATGCAGTTCAAGCACTGGAGATCGAATTCATATAGACACACCAAGATACTTACCAACTACTGGTAATGTCAACTCAGACTACACTGTCGCATACTTGGTTTTCGAAAGACCCTTCTCGCGGGCTTTTCCCAGCAGAGAGCAGTGGTAGGAAAACGAAGTATCAAACAAATCCTAGATGGATCAGAAATGGAAATACGTATAGGAGAGGGTTGCTTCTCGGAAGACTAAGAATAAACAGCTCCATACGACTCCTAAATCAAGCTGAAGTTTTAGCAGTGATAAGGGCCGCCCAATTGGTGTCAATGATGACAACATACCGAGAGGAAATTACAATTGACATCGACAGCCAGGCGGCCATCCTGCTACGCAGATAACATCTAAGTTTGTAAAGTGTTGCCGTGTAGAACTTATGGTTATTGGTACGCAGCACAATGTAAAACTCTGCTGGGTCTCTGATCACACCAGGTAATTAAGCCGCAGATGAATTGGCTAGAAAAGGCTCAGCCGAAGACAGAGAGCAACCTTCGGGCCAAAATTGAACAAACATCATTAACTGAAGCTTAAAACAGGTTGAAATCACTAATCACCTGCGAGGTATCAAAAAAGCTGTGGCCCGAATACGATAAGGCAAAAACCAGGAAACTTCTACAAAAAGACAGGAAATCACCGTCAATGCTGATAGGAGTGCTAACTGGCCACAACATGGTAAGATATCACATGAAAAAAATAACGCCTTAACGATGTTGACATATGCAGGGGATTCGGTGATGAAAAGGTTCAGGAGGACACGGCCCGTTTCTTCTGTCACTGCGCAAACCTTGGCCAACCCTGGGAACATTTTTCTTCGAATATATCGACGAGCTATCGGACCAATCACCATCGGGTCTGCTTAAGTTTGCAGGACGTCCGGATCGTTGGAATCAAAACGTTGGGTGGGAGCACGTAATGAGGATGTGACCATTCTCGTCAACCTGCATACTTAACCTAACCTAACGTTCAAACTCAAATGTACAAGCATCAAAGCGGAACCCTACATATCCTCGAATGTCTCTAGCTAGAGAAGACATTTTTAAAGGGAAGTCGTGGCATATTTTGTTTCCTTTCCAATTTAACCCTCATGTCTGCACCACACTGGTTACCTCGTTAGTCTGCACCATGGGTCGGGCCAGACCTTTTGGGAACAAATTCGATTTATATGGGAATGGGGGAACAATAATTGCAGTAATGAGGAAAATAGTAAATAGACAGTAAATATCCTTACATAGTATAAAGCAAAGTCCCGATCGGTGTCATATTACGTTTGTAGTAAAGGATCTCAAGAACCGCTGAATAGATTTTAACGATTCTTTTGGTATAAGATAACTAATTTCTCGGAGAAGGTTTATCAATTAGCTTTGAATTAGATAAATTTTTAGTTTTAGAGTTTAAGGGACTTCAAATGAGAAAACGAAAATTCAATTTAAAACAAACGGCTATTACTTCAGAACGGCTTCTCTCATGTAGTTGATATTTATTCTCAGCTTAATAACATTCAATACGCAGATTTTAAGACCAAAATCATATCTGTGCAGTTACTAGAAGCTGAAAATAGTACAAAATACATTCCAAAGTCGTTTTTTTTTTAAAACTTTTTTTTTTCAAGCAAAAGTCCGTGTGGCGTTGATGACATGTTTTTCTTTTTAATTCTCTCATTGCACTCCTTTTCGTATTTCTAGCATTTGTTTTTGCATACTGAGTGACTTTTTATGTGTATCACAGCACTCAGTGGCAATCGTGTGGAGTTGATGATGAGTTTTTTTTGTAATTCTCTCATTGCATTCATTTTCGTATTTCTAACATGCGTACGCGGTGGGTTTTTGATTTTTTTTTCAAATGATACTGAGTGACTTTTCATGTGTATCACAGTCGCAGCATGACTTCAATATTTATGGACCAAAAAGGCTCATATTCACAATATATGTTGGTTCAGTGCCAAAAGAGAAAATTATGTAATAAAATCTGGACCCGATAGGTGGCGCTGGAGTCTTCTATATTTATGGACCAAAAAGGCTCATATTCACAAATATGTTGGTTCAGTGCTAAAAGAGAAAATTATATAATAAAATCTGGACCCGATAGGTGGCGCTGGAGTTAAGTTATTAGATCTATATATATATATAAAATTTAATGTATGTACAATGTACATATTTATGTTTGCCTTTTATAGCCTCGGAAACTACTCAACCGATTTTGGTAAAAATTTCAGAGTACGTTTTTCTTAATATAGAATGCAACATAGCATCACGGCGGTTTTGGTCAATTAATATAGACAGACAGACAGACAGACAGAGAGATAGATAGATGGATTGACAGACAGACAGACAGAGAGATAGATAGATAGATTGACAGACAGACAGACAGGCAAACAGACAGACAGAGCATCCGATTCTTTGAACTAAATGGCAATGTATGTATTGAAAGTAACACTATATTTTTTGGACACGGGCGAAGCCGGGCGGAACAGCTAGTTAAGGTAATAATTAAAGAATGTTAACTTTTATTTGAAATATATAAGAAAAAAAAGTAAAAACGAAAGAAATCAGATGAGTGAAAAACAAAAATTGAATTTAGGTGTTGTTTGCTGCTACTATTATATAAGGCATTTAAAACATTTTTGAAATTGTTCCTGAAAAGGTGAGTTGTTTAGATATCATCAAAATCATCACCATATCAGTATCGCACCATCATCATTTTGAGTAATAACATATTCTGTAAGACGCGAGTAATTATATCCTGTTTATTCACCGTCAAACTAAATACTAAAATAACAGCAAATATTTATACAAAAAGAGTATATAGAATACATAATCATATTCTAATATTTGTCACCATTCTAAATTGTCGCAAAGAATTGAGAGAACTTACAGACTCAATAAATAGATGCATATTCAAAATCAGCAGTTATTTTCGCTTTTTGGAATTTTTCCCAATAAATTCAATTACACAATTAAAATAATAGGCAAAAAATAGTGCAATAACTAACCAACAGAACTCATAATGAATTTCATTCCAAAATCTTCACAATAAATTAAAAAATTACGAAAGCATGCCAAACCATGATACACGTAGAAAAACTCGTTACTGTAAGTCCTAAAAGGCAAGATTAACCGTATTTACCTACAGGGTCTACGCAGACCCATGGGGTAGGTTAGCGTAGTTGATATACAAAAACTGTAAAAACTCATAAAATTTGTATTTTTTTTTCAAATTTTACTTCACATATCTATTGCGAATTGAGTAGCGAAGGATATCATTTAGTTTCATGTCCCAACATTAAGTATTTCTGTGCAATTATGTCACTGCAAGTAGTCAAATGGTCTGGTCAGACCATGGTGCAGATATAAGGGTTAAACACTTTTCTTTTTTTTCTTCAACTTTCTTGTTGGAAATGGTCCGATGTCTACGTTGGATTCGAGCCCGCTCTTATCCACGATTTCTTTAACAATTTAGTGGTCCGATCCGGTTTTTGTGTCTTCACCGCCGTCTAATGCTTCATCCGTAATAATGCTCCTTTTTTCATGATGCCTATAAAGGTGTCAGAAGTAGCATTTTTTATATTTATTACTTTTTTTTATTGACGTGTCGAAAGTTTTTACGTACTCGTAATCGTACCGGTATCAAGCGAAAGTACATATTTTATTTTTTTCTTACCCGAGTATGTGTCTGGTATATGCTTACTCGTAGCGTTAAGGTATTTTGTTTTTGTTAAAAGTAACTATCGGTTGATCAGTGATGAAAAAATAAAAATAAAGTTTTGAGTTTACTTTGGTCATTGTGGTTAGTTGGGTCTCTTTTGTCTATCAGCGCGTCAGTTGATGTCTTTTACGAATAAAGGTATTTTAGCCATGCTGTCTGTTTTTAACAATATTTCAAAGGTTCTTTGTGCTTTTAGTGGAAGCCATTTGGTCATTTGCCGACTTTTCTGACGGATGGTGTCGCAGTCGGCATGTTATGTAAGTAGCTTACATCAGAGATGGCGCTTTATTTTATACATGTCAAGTGAATGGCTGAGTCCACGCAAAGAGATTGAAGGGTAAACGATTTCAACGTTCAAGCTTAGATTGACTACTTATTTCATACGATATATTTTTTTCTTATTGTCTTAATTCAGTGGAAGCAAAGCGTGCCATCCATTACCTACATCTCGTAATAATATAAAACAAAAAGATAAACACCCCGCCCACAGAATTAAATAAATTACCAATTTTCCTATCTGTCACACAAAATAAATAATGGCTACTTTTCCCTATAATCCGTTACCCAAATTCGTTAAATTGTAACACGCACAGGTGTATAGACATGTACATATTTGCAATTATCTCAAGGTAGGTACATAAGTCGCACGAAAAAAAAAACTCATTTAGTACGAGTATCTCCCCCGAACACTCATAGAAATAATTTCAGCTGATAGGCACCACCAACAACATAGTATGTTTGTACGTTCGTCGTCGTCGTGTTTCACGGCGCGGCGTGTTAAAATGTCCTTTGCTTGCCACACTGCGTCGATCCAGATCAATTTGTTTTTTTTTTTCTTTTTCTATGAATCCACATCGCGCACGTCCTTAAATGAAAAGAGGCGTGCGCTGTTAAGATATCATAAAATAATTTTTACTCGTTCAAATTTTTGTTTTTGTATAGTTTTTGTTTGCTTTTACATTTGAGTGGAAATTAGTTGTGCTTAATGAGCGGTGTAGCAGGTCGGTGTAGAACTGTAGAAGGACACATTTTCACTGGATGAATTTAAACTTGAATGGCGTTCGCGAACAGTGGGGATTGCAAGTAGGTATTCACATGCAACAACTTTAAAAATGAAAGTACCGTTATTGATATGGTGGAATGGGTGACGAATAGTATCTAACTTTTATATTCGGTTTAAACCGGTTTTATGATGGAATTGGTTTTTAGGACTTGGCAAACTTTTAACCCTTACCAACCCATACAAATGTATACACTAAACTGCCCATATTTGGTACCGGGGTACCACCATATATTTTGGTGCGGTTTATTTAGAAATCATTCGATCATGTTAGTAGAAAGTGTGCGTAATAACGAAAACAACTAATTATGATAACGTCTGTGTCGCTGTCGCTATGGTGGTTAGTGCGTTGGGCTACCACGCAATGCTGCCCGGGTTCAACTCCTGCCCGGGCCTAACACCTAAAGAGTTTTCACGGTCCCACCTCTTTCGAATGTCTGACAAGCATCAAAGAGTATCATTTGTCACGATTGAGCTTCTCAACTCGCCGTTCGGATTCGGCACAAAACTGTAGGTCCCTTCCATTCGTGCAAAAATATAACACGCACACACAAATGGTTGCGAGAAGCAGGCCACGGTTCACCTCGAGCTGTAGCCGGGGTATACCGGCTGTATTCGTACGGAGCCTTCTTGATACCGGGCCGCCTTAAGGAGTAAGCATGGCCTTACCACGCTATACGGGGCTCTGGCGTGGCGGACCTTTCTTTCCCGCGTTACTCGTGAGATTAACACAGGGACAACAAAAACAAAAACAATAATAAAAACAAAAATAACAACAACAACCTGGTATGTAGACTCAACAAAATGCGGGGACTAACCGCAACTGAGATTGCTAACACAGTGGAGCACCAGTTCTGCGCTGAAGATCTAAGCAGAGAGAAACCTAGTACCAGTGGTGAGAGGAGTTCGAGGTGGGTGCTTGTAACCGACCGTAGACCGAATAGCCCAATGCTAGCAAGGAAAGAGGGCAGGAGCCAAGTTCCAGCCAACAGACAAAACACCAACTCAGCCATAGTGGAGCCCAAGGTGAAGGAAGCGAGCTCAGCTCCAACCTCCGAACCCTCAAGCTCCAGATATTCTTCGAAAAGACGCAATGTCCCGCAAATGCCACCGCCGGGCCAGCCTAGTGGCAAAGACGATCCACTAAGAAGAGGGTTGAGTGGGGCAGGTAACAGATGGTACTTGCGATACCCTGAAAAGGGCTTTGCACCTGAGGTAGCAAGACAAAAGGCGGAAAAACATAGGGGCAAGAACGGTTCTAAATGCACACACATACTGAAGAGGGGGAGCGAATCTATAACTCCTCCCAATGGAAACGAGCAGAAACGTCGAAAGACGGAGATGACGGTAGCACCAAAACCTAGGGCCAAGCCCGTAAAGTCATACGAAACCCAAGCAGGCAAAAGCTATGACAGGGTGGTGATAGCTGAACGAATGGCGATACTACCGAAGAAGTACCCGCAGGACATGCTAAGTGCCATAGACCTTAGGATCCTGGAGGACGCATTACTGGCGGAGATGCTGCTTGGATGGGAGCATAAGCTTAAATTCCAAGGCATCCACTTTAGGCACGGAATACTGTTTGTTGAGTGCGAGACTACACAATCAGCGGAGTGTTTGAGAAAGATCGTCAACAAAATGAAGAAATGGGAGCTCATTGCATGCAACGAGACTGACATTCCTAAGACATACACGATCACCATGTTTCTGCCCAGGAGCGCGGGACAGGAGCCCGCTACTGCGATCGCATTTCTAGCAGCTCAGAATGAAGGCCTCAACACCCAGGCTTGGAGGATCCTCCATTAACGCGACGAAGGCGCTGGGCAAGTACTGGCAGTCGGAATAGACCAAGAATCGTACGAGGCGATCAAATCCAGCAACGGCTCACTGAGCTATCGATTCGGCAGGATGGCGGTACACGGTCTTAGGAGGCCCAAGGAGACAACTGAACAGCCCACACAGTCTCCACCAGCTTCAGACGGAACGGAACTGGCAACGGAGCAGCAGAATCAACAGCCAGCTGTCGCACTAACCCCACATGTGGAACAGGTATTCCAGGAAACGGTGGAAGAGGTAGAGGAATGTAGGTCTTCATCCCCGGAATGTTCACTCCTAGATGAAGATACGGACGTGGAGTCGCTCAACAGAACAGCGATCCACCTTTCTATTGACCCTTTGACAGATGAGGAGGACTTCTTGCTGGCTGAGGAGGGGGCGCCCAACAACAATCTTAGGGGTGAGTACCTACTAGAATGTATACTTAGCTCCTCTCTTGATGTAATTAATATAGGCAACTCGCCGACCTTTGTCACCAGAGTTAGGCCGGAAGTAAACCTTATAAACGTAAATGAACACGGTAATATTGGCACAGTTGTCAATAAATTTGGAAATAAACCGTTAGGAATTGTTAAAATACGGTATGCATGGGATGTAATTCAACCATTTTGGATGTAAATGTTTGATGTTAGGGCTATGCAAACATTAGTGGGACATATGTGTCCCAACAGGTGCGAAAGGGTTAAGTCACCCGGAGTAGATGGAATTTTTCCGGCACTCCTACAGGAGGGAAAAGAGGTACTTCTTCCACTCCTGGCAAAAAAACCGAGAAGTAGTCTTGCCTTGGGTTATATACCAAGTCAATGGAGAAGGGCGAAAGTGGTTTTTATACCAAAAACGGGGAAAAAGGACCCAATGCAACCTAAGTCTTACCGGCCTATTAGCCTCACATCATTTCTCCTAAAAACCATGGAGAAGGTTGTTGACAACTACATAAGGGAAGATGTACCGTGCACTATGCAGATACCCTTTACACCACTGTCAGCACGCGTATAGAGCGGGCAGATCAACAGAGACTGCTCTATATCAACTAAATACTATGATCCAAAGTGCATTGGACACTAAGGAGATTGTACTCTGCGCTTTGAGCCTGGAGCCTTTGATAACACTTCTCACGAAGCTGCTGGACGCTCCTTGAGTAGGAAAGGTGTTGACGACACTATCATAAGATGGGGCCGCGAGTTACTGAGCACAAGATCGGCGGAAACTTGCACGACACTTCATACCATCAAAATATCAAAATAAACACCACTAAGGGTTGCCCGCAGAGGGAGTACTATCACCACTGCTCTGGAGTCTCGTTGTCGACGAACTACTGGAAATACTAACCAACCTCGGCATTGACTGTCAAGCTTATGCTGCTGACATTGTCCTCATTGCCCGAGGGAAGTACGAGGAAACCTTATGTGATATAATACAAAAAGGGCTTAAAGTGACAAAAGAATGGTGCGATAAAGCGGGACTAAACATCAACCCGGCCAAGGCAACACTAGTACCATTCACAAGAAAGAGGAAGCTTCCACGCCTAAAGTCTATTACCCTCTCAGGAACAATCATCACTCCTGTTCTAGAAGTCAAATACCTAGGAGTGTACCTTGACAGTGAACTTAACTGGAAAAAGCACACAGAAGAGGTCACCAACAAAGCGACTCGTGCACTCATGATTTGTAAAAGCATAGCCGATAAGTCATGGGGCTGTCGACATCATATTCTCAGATGGATGTATATTGGCATGGTGAGACCTGTGATCACTTATGGGGCAATAGCATGGGCAAAAAGAACCAGTCTGACTACTATGAGAAACACACTTAACAAAGTACAGAGACTAGCGTGTGTATGCATTACGGGTGCAATGAGAACCTGTCCAACTGCAGCACTGGAGGTGCTCCTAGGGCTTATGTTGGATGGTCGCGGATGATTGGCGCCGCCAATTTGCAGAGTTTGTACTTTAGAATATAGTGAGTCATAGAATGCAATTTTCTGGCGCTTTTTGATGTGTAAACATCTCAGCTCTCGGTTATAGGCCTCACGAATTTCTCGCCGTCATGCATAACCCGTAACCAATCTTAGTAGTATTAGTGCGTAACCAAATTTAGTATTAGTGCGTTCTCTGTATATGATTCTCTTTGTTAATTTCTCCTTCACACAGAGTAATAGTAGCAATAGTTATGTTTACACATCAAATTTCAAGAGTACCTGGTACACACGCATTTTTTCTTTTCTATTTGGAAAAAGCGCCAGAACATTTTTTGGGGTTTTTTCCTTTTTCAATTTGGAAAAAATGTTCTGGCGCTTTTCCAAATAATTTTTTTTGGCGTTTTTTTCATATTTCATAAATGGAAAAAATGTCTTAAAAAGTGGTCAGCGCAGCAGAAGACGACCTCGCCTAAGGCGACGCGCGCCTAACTGGAGGCAGTTAGCTAAAGACTAGGCTTACTGGAAGGGGTTGTTGTATGTGGCCTTGGTCCACCCCGGACTGTAGCGCTGGCTACAGCGTAAGTTAGTAATCAAACAAGTCTTTAGAACCTCTTATGAACAAGTGGTGTAAGGGGAAAGGAACTCCGCCTACAGCTGCAGTGCAGATTCTTTTAAATTTTTTTTTCTTCACATTGCTTTTCACAGGGAAAGAAGTTTTTGGATTTTCAAATTTAATTTTCTTTTTATTCTTATAACGTGCTACGAAGATTGTTGACACGGCATCGACCTAAATGGAACAGTAGCTGCTAGTTGAATAAGATTTCTTTAAATGCTAGCTTTCTAGACTCTCGAGGCAAGGTGGGCTCGGGGTTAATATGAAACCAACAACGCAGAAGGATTCTAACAACAAAGTAATAAAAGAGTCAACACTATAGACCAATAGTCCTGGTTGCTTCTACAATGGTCCAAATCGCCCCGAAATCCAAATAACCCGCTTTGATTGACTGCGAAACACTGGCAAACAATAAATCAATAAATTTAAGTGGTTTATCGTGGTGTATCAAGAAACAATAATTAATAATGTTGTTCAACCTAGAGTCGAATTACGGTTTTTATGTATGGTTACAACCCCATACAGAACATGACCACTGGCATCGCCTTAGTATGATGCTGCATAAAAATGTCCAAAGAGGAAGTAAAAGTAGACATAGTCGTAGTTGTACGTTATTTGTCTTGAATCTAAGTATAGAAGTGACCAAAGGATAGTTTTCAAATTTTATTGATCTGCTCGACACGGTAGAGGTGGGAAAAATCCCTAATTTCACTGAAGCGCTTCACTCATTCCCCTTCAATAGAGTGAAGCGTTCAGTGAATCATTTTTTTTTTGAAGCATTCATTTCAGAAGATGGAAAAGGAAATGTTTATTTTTCAAAGACGGAATTGGATGAGATTTTACCCCTATGTATGATTGTTTCGGGCTATACAACTGGGTGTACCAAAGGAAATATTTATAAAATACATACATGTATGCTATTTCATTAATATCATTAATCCACACATTTGAATTTAGGTATAAATAGGCAATAATACAATTGCATTATTAATTTAATTTATTATTACTACAACTACATTATCTAAATTTTCATATTGTCCTTCATTCTTTTAAATTGCATACAATTTTATAATAGGCGCGGTTTTTTTCAAATCTATATATATTTCGAAAAAGCTTTCCATACAAAAATAAGACTTGTATTTTACATTAAAAATATGTTGCGGAAACATGTTTAGCCTATATAGGTTTGAAAAACCACACGCCTAATATACCTATCTCCAACTTTGCAAAATGTATTATATTTAAAAATACATCGAAAAAATGCAAATATTTTTCATCACCCTGTTTTTTTTTTTAATGTTGTCCAGAGTTCGCAAAACAATTTGACACACAACTCAAAGAAAATCCACACCTACCAAAAAGCACAAGAAATGAAAAACAAAGTGTAAAAGGGGAACTTGCTTTATGGTTGTGATCGTGATTTGTGTAAAAAGAAACAAAAATTTAACTTCGTTCATTGTGAGAAGCTTTAGCTAAATGAATGAAAAGAAATGTGACAACAGTATCAGTTACTTTGAGGAAAACAGAGACACATACATTATTTAAACACATCCCCTCATATAACCAAGAGAAGAATGAATTTCGAAGCAGAAAAATGTCAAAGAGTAAGGGAATAGTAGCTATAGATGTATGAGCAGCAAACTTGATTTTTAAAGTGCAATGTATGGGAATGTTTACGAATGAAGTAGAGAATCAAAAGAAGGAGAAAACGATTGAAGTGGGGAATCGAAAGAAGCGAAGAATCCAATCGCGAATGAAGTAGGGAATCGAAAGAAGCAAAGAAGCGATTGAAGTGGGGAATCGAAAGAAGCGAAGAATCCAATCGCGAATGAAGTAGGGAATCGAAAGAAGCAAGGACGCGATTGAAGTGGGGAATCGAAAGAAGCGAAGAAGCCAATCGCGAATGAAGTAGGAAATCGAAAGAAGCAAATAAGCGATTGAAGTGGGGAATCGAAAGAAGCGAAAAATCCAATCGCGAATGAGGTAGGGAATCGAAAGAAGTGAAAAATGTTTTGAATCGAAAGAAGTAAAGAGGCGAAAGAAGCACATTAGTGAAGTGAACGATTCGTTCTTTTGACAGAAGCGCTTCAATTGAATGATTCGTTCACGAACGACACACCACTACGACACGGGTCTTTCCGGGTTCATTACGAATAACGCAGTGCTTATGTAAGTGTGCCTAAAAGTCGCTCAAATTAGAAAAGTTCCAATCTTCCTGATGAAAAGCTGATGGGACTTAATCTGTCAGTTTTCAAACCGGATACGAACGAATTTAAGCTCATTGATAAGAGTACTATGGGCCAATTATTAAGACAATGGTCAAACATTGCTAAAACGCCGCACATTCGTTCTTTGTAACAGTACAGCGTTTACCAGATTTTTTAGCTGAATTCGTGTAGCGCAATTTCGTCTTGTAAATTATATAGATAAGCAGGGACAAAATCGAATTGAATGTCGACTTGTAGACCACCTAACCTAACCTCAACTTTATTTTATGTAACTCAATTTATTTTAAACGTATCCTAGCGATCGTATATGGTACCCGAATCTTTAAATTGACCAATTTCAAATAAGAAATCTATTTAACCCCACGAGCTCAACAATAGAACAAAAATAGCCTCCTGGTAAATATCCAACCAAATGCGTCAAACACTTGCCAAAAGCCTACCTAGCGAAATAAATCAAATACAACACCACAAAATTGTCACAGTCCTACTACCCCACTGAGACAAACGCCGACACCGCCGCCGCTGCTGTCCGTCTAAAAATCTATTAAAAATCAGATGAGTAATCTCCCCAACACACCCTCATAAAGACAAACAAACTGGCTACAATATTTCGTGTGTTATGACAAGAAAATCCTCGCCAGACATAGTGTCAATAAATTTCACACAGATGACTCAATCAAGTTTCTTTAGGATACGAATTGTGTGGGGGTGGGGTCAGATCAGAGTATCCATCCCCATGATAAATTATTATTTTTTTGTTAATTCCCTCTTGCTCTCTATTAAATGAAATTTATAGCAAATTTATAGCACAGATTTACTCATTTTAAAATTGAGTGTTTCTGCGTTTGATCGCGGGTTGTGGTGGCGGCGCTGCTCTTTCGAATCTCGTTAGTTTATTTCAACAATCAAATGTGAATAAAATAAATTTATTTTTATTTAATTTTTAATTGTAAAATGTTAAAAAAAATACATAAATGGAAATTTTATTTTTTAAGGAGTGTAGTTTTTCTTATTTTTTTTCAAGCCGTTTCGGAATGCGATTTTGCAATTAAGGGCCTTTGTGGTATTTTGCGCCGAAACATCATGTTGGATATTTTTTTTTATTTTTTAAACTCAGCCATTTTAACACCTTGACAAGAGCGGGGGTTTGGTGAGGGAACAACCACCGTCTTTTAACCTGGGATGCGCTTGTGGAGGAATTTGACCGCATTTATCAGTGGATGATGTGCATCCGCATGGTTGCAATACATTTAATGAATGTATTTTTTCAGTTTCAGAAATGATTTTTGATTTACGTTTGAATTTAATTTCTTTTTTTTTTAATTTATATCCCATGCCTGGGTGAGACAGGTTTCGAAATCTGTGCTGATGCTGGATATATTGGACAATTTGGCAATTTCCGTTTTTTTTTTTTAATTTGTTTTCTCTCTCACAATAAAGGCCATGAAAAATAATTGTCAACCTGCACTAAAAGAGAGATTCGTACAAATTCAGCAAAAATTTGTTTCAAGCTGAAAATAGATTGAGAGAAAATTAACGAATTGCAGGCAATACAGATACTGACAAAAATGAAATTGAATTTAATACAAATACCAGATGTTCATTGGATGAATACACATTACAGTGAGTTTGGAAAGTATGGCGATAGTTTTTTTTATGACACTTTGTAAGTATTTATTTCACTACGTAGAAAGTAGACATCAAAATTGTATTTAATACACTCACATATTTCATACACTCATATAAAGCTGAATATTGGCAACGCATTTGCCTACCATTTTCATAAATAAAAAAGTATGGTAGATAGTACTCAACCATGTGGCATCCCGTCAAATAATGTCGCAATTCACACGTTGACTTTTGAGTCATGACTCTTTTGAAATTAATTAATTAATTAATAATTTATTTCATAGGCCATAGAGTTAGTTGAAACCTAACATCTGAGTTTCCTATCACTACGCCTTTATGTCCTTTATGTGCTCGCGCTATGCGTAGTTACCCTTATATCCTCCTCTTCAGCGTGTGTAAATTATAAAAAAAAATGCGCTTAGAGCGTTGTCGTCTTAAAATTGACGGAAGAATTTAGTTTAGTTAGGACGACAAAGATGTTACAGCTAATATGAATATATGAAAAACATCAAAATTGGTATTATCCCTTGTATAGTCGTTCGGGGCAAGAGTGCGCATCTTGGACTTCGGGCTTGAATTCTGGAAAATTTACAATATGTAACAAACAAAAGAGCCTATTATTTGGTAGCGCTATATTTTAGGAACAAATTCGCACAAAAATATTTTACGTTTTTTTTAACGTTTCATATGTTTTGATCAAAAAACAAAAGGAAGTCAAGTTGCGCACTCTTGCCCCGAAGTCGCCTACGACTATAATGTGCTTGTTGCATCTTACGACAGAATGTACTAGCCCAAAAATTGTTATTATTATAAAAAGTTAAATACTGAGTAAGAAAACACCGCGCACTCTCACCTACAGAATGACTGCGCACTCTTTCCCTAGACGCTACTTTTTCTTCATTGGATTGGAAATCTAAGAACGAATAATATTATCCCCTAAAATTGTATCCTAAATCAAACACACATATACACTGTTTATGCCTACATACTACCTTTGTATATACATTCCTATAGTAACGCCAATAAATTCAGTAGAAACGTTGTACCAGTATCCCGACAAAGCTTTGGCGCTTCAATCGGTCTAAAATGAAAACTGGATTGTGTCCTGAATTGATTTAGAGGGAGCTTTCAAGTTTTATGAATTCTCGTCCAAAAAAAAGCTATTTTTCAACGAAAAAAAAACAACAATAAATATTTATTTTTTGTACGAGCGGCGCAAACGAATAGACTTTTGTGTATTTCGAGTAAATAAATTTGTTTAATGGTTGCAATATTTCATTTTTTCCCCCCAATCACAATTTATTGTTCGTTGCCAAATATTTAAATCCCGCAACATAGCAATTCAATGTGATTTTCGTATTTAAGAATTGCTCTAATACTATTACAACAGATTTCAAAATATGTAATTATGTATTTAGTTTTTAGAAATGATTGTTTTCAGCATCTGTTCTTCTGCGTATTTTTTCCTTTTGCAATTACCAAATGGTGCCATACTTATTTCCCCACTCTTGCAAATATTCATTCGGAACAAACCTGTACGTTTTGGATGCAGGAAAAACGGAGCTTGGGTTATTCAATATTCACTAAGCAGCATAGCATCCCTCAAGTACGAATAACCGCTGCTCTTGAAACAATTTTAAATATGCTATGCTTTCGTTGGACATTTATGGTAGGGACATAGCAGCAAAAACGGCGATGCGACTTAAAGAAACTTAACAGTGAGTATCTTCTAACTTTGGGCACGCCAGGATATTCGCAATGGATGATCTAAATAGGGAAGTATATGGACTATATGACTCCGCTCCTAGATTTCAATGTAAAATATAGGACTAATATTCCCAGGTAGGAAATATCTGTCTTAATGACAAATCCGCATTGAAAATCTACACGGATATCCGGTTAGTATCTCTAAACCAGATATGGAACATATGAATGCCCACGCTTTACTGGGTTTCTGGTAATAGTGATGTACAAGGTAACTGTGAGGCAGACGAACTAACCAGAAAAGGAACAAAACTTGGATGTTTTATCACAGAAAGTGAACCCCATGTACCAAAAGAAATAATAAAAAAAAAAATCTCAACGCAAGCACTACAACAGGCTAATGAGAGATGGCGTAATCTCGACACGTGTAGCTGCGCCAGACAGACTTGGCCACGGCTAAACCAACATAAAACTTGCTACCTGCTAAAAGTAAGCAGAGCACCTACCTAACCTTGTGGTGTCTCTGCTCTAGCGATGGCTACCTATTCAGTTCATCCCGTATGCTGGTGCTAAAGCCGAAAACGATTCAAATATGAACAATCAATGGGGCCTTGGAGGCAAAACCGTTTTGTCTCTACTGAACGGTGTAAATCTTCAAGAACATCAATCCTTTTTTGACAACTCTTTTACCTCATTCATTCTCATGTGGCATCTTACATCGCTTTCATGTACGATACATCACTCAACAGATACGAAAGAAATCAAAAGGAAGCTATTCGCGTTGGGTCAACATATATAACATAAGACAATCAGATACTTTAAGGCAGTATGAACTTCGAACCTCCTCGACTAAAGAAGGACATTGCCCAGTGCTTAAATTGTCAATATATGGGCACACAACAAATTATTGCAACATCTTAGCTGAACATTTTAGAGTAACGTTTACTAATGACACAAATAACTCAGACATAAGCTTACCTACAACTTCTAGTTTCCAAAGCACTAATAGTTCTAACATAAAAAAGCTAACAGTAAAAGAAATAAAATACTACATTCAACACAAGATTAATCCAAAAAAAGCTCTGGGTATGATCTTATTACCGAACAAATATTAATAAAACTACCCCAAAACGCACTTTTGTTCCTCCGAAATCTATTTAACGCAATTTTTACTCTAAAATGCTTCCCAAAGGATTGGAAAGTAGCCAAAGTTATAGCAGTTCCAAAATCTCGAAAAGACGCTACTCAAACCGCTAATTACAGGCCAATAAGTTTATTGCCAATAGTATCAAAGCTATTCGAAAAAATCCTCATAGATAGACTACAACACAGAGACGAGCACTCAAATCTTCTTAGCAGAAGCTGGAGTTCCCCAAGGAATCGTCCGTGGAACTTTATTATATCGAATATATACATCCGACATTCCTACACCTCAGTCAAAAAATGAAATGATTGCGACATAGACCAAAAGTAAACTTGGAAACAACATATACTCACAAAACGTAATCAAATCAAGGACAAATTTAGACAACTATTTTGGCTGCTGAGAAGAAACTCGGTTCTATCTATAGACAAGAAACTGCTCAGTTAAAAGACGATTATTAAACCAATATAGACATACAGACTTCAGCTGTGGGGAACAGCGTGTAAATCAAATATAAACATCATCCAAAGACAGCTATCAAAAATATTAAGAACGATAATAGACGCTCCATTGTATATTTCCAATGACGACATCTATAAAGACCTCAAGTTATCGAAAGTAATTGAAGAAATACAAAAGACAAGCACAAAAAAACCAATCCGGTTATTAATCCAAGATAACAATTAAGTCAACTCAATCCCGCTACAAGAAATAACCCGAAAAAGAAGACTGAAGAGCCTTAGACCATCAGACCTAACTTAAAGGCATTAATGAAGTAACAACTATTGTAATCTTTACTTTTTGAATACTCGCTAATAATTAAAAAATCCACCTTATTGTAAAACAAAGGTATGTAAAGGCACTGGCCTTATAAGCTATCATATCCTGTTATGTAACAACAATTACTAGGTGTCCAATATGTACAGATGTAAATAAATAAAGGAAACAAAAAAAAAAGAAACAGTTTTTGAAAGCACAAAACATATTTACTTTTTTAATCAGTTAATTCACATTTAAAAGAAACCGACATCAAAAGGCGAATATTTACTTCAATGGTGCCGAAATAACGAAGAAATTAAAATCTTGACGAAAGATTTTTCATAAGAAATGAAATTAGCAAAGGCGCAAAAGCTCACTGGCACTTTATTCTCGATTTGGTATTACTAGCGACATCTTGCAGCATAATGGTACTACTGGATTGGCGCTACTATAGTAATGTATATACAAAGATACTACTTATGGGGTATCGAGTTGCCACGCTTTTCTGACACATTTTTAAAAATTTACTTTTTTTTAACAAAATCCGGCTTTTCTTTTCTTGTTGTTTTTCTTTGTACTGTCAATTGGAACATTTTCGTAGAAGTTGTTCTTCATTGGCGGTCAGTGAAGCACACATTTCCTCATCTAGCGATTTCTGCTAATTCTTTCACAGATGGAGAAACTGGCACTGCGTACTCTTACCCGCTGCGCACTCTTACCCCGAACGACTCTATATAGCCCTCCAAAGCTACTTTTTTAGGCAAATTTAACTACTTAAGCACTATTTCTGTGGAAAATGGAAATCAAAAAAGAGCCCTGGCTCAAACGTCAACGTAACGAAACCAAGTTTTGCTTTATCAAGTACTCTATTTGGTGCCTCAAAAATTGCTTGGAGCTCAATATCGCTAAATGCCAATCTATAACCTTGTCACGTAAGAATAACCAGTCTTCTCCTCGACTTTATCTTCTCCATGGTCATTCGTCGTTCAATCTCTTCGCGACCTTGGCATATTGTAAAATTTCCGTTCGCATACTGATAGATAATCTCAAAAGCCAACTCATCACTCGGTTTCGTCAAACGGTGGTCCAAAAAATTCTCTAACCTTCGTTCGCCCCCATTTTGAGTATGCTAGTGAAGCCTGGTGCCCTTACATCAAGTTCATGTGCAAAGAATCGAGAGCATTCAACGTCGCTTTCTTCGTTTTGCTCTTCGTGGCCTATCCTGGAAAGACCCTTTTAATTTGCCTCCCTATCTAGACTGCCTTAAACACACTAACTTCAATACACTTGGGCTTAAGGAACGCAGAAATGTAGCAGACTTTCTCTTTATTCATCGACTCCTCTCAGGTTTGATCGACTTTGCCTCTCTTTACAACTCTATATATTTTAATTTTAATACTTACCCTCATATTGTACGATGCCCTCGTTTCTTCTATGTACCCACCCACGACCCACCGCACCTCACATGGCTCCAATGAACCAATCTCCCGTATTCAGCGGAACGTCAACTCAAACCTTAGCTCGCCGCACCTTAAACCTTATGTCCTTCATCCCACTCAACATAAGTTCTGAAATCAGTTCTTAAGTTTTAGTTTTTAAGTTATGTTTAGCTTGTAATAAGCCGAATAAATGGAGGCTTTCGCCTCACTAAAATTAAAGAAATTATATTACTGTTTTATAATAGTGTTTCAATTTCCGCAGTTTCACATTTTGTCTGTTGCATTTTCCCTTTATATGGTCTGCATGGTGTTGAGCGGGGTTCTAATACCCTGTTATCGGAAAATTTTTGGCAACACCAGATTTGATATAATATTTCAATATTTCTCGGTTTCAAGATTAAGTGTTTTCCGATTATTGCGCATTGTAATCGAGCGGCTACAGTCATCAGATCAAAGAATATGCAAGCTCAATTGTCTATTTTGGGTACACGTAAGCTTCAGGAACCTCAAAGCATCAAAAAACAACAGTCAGGCGATTGGCAACGGCAAGACATTACGGCAGGACGACGAACTATCCTGTGGATTCTCTGTTGGAACTACGATCTGAAAGGCCACGGACAGGTAGACTCTGCTAGAGCGCACCATACATAAATATTGACATGACAAAAGTAATTACATAAGTCTTTTGAAGCACATCCCAATGAAAAAGACAAAATCCATCCTCTCCATCAAGAATTTAAATTCATAATTCAATAGACACATTCATCTCATAGAGATGTCAAAAACTCAAAAGTGAATTCACACTCGTCGTCACTGCCTGACTCCGGTTCCGACATCTGACATAAAAGTTTCATATTTCTCCAACCAGATGACACATCATCGAAAGGAAACCCACCCCCCAATTACTCTAATAAGTTAATTTTTTAACATCGTCTCCCATTGATGTTAATCCAATAAAGAAACGACCTCTCATCACATATGTGACATCAATTTTGAACTCTTGATCCGGCGCACCGGACGGTCGCCTGCAATGCCAAGTGTCAATAATAATTTTTCATTCACAGGACGGACATCCTCTTCTCGGTCCACCACTGCATATTGGATTTTGTTCCTGTCTTTTTTTTTTATTTTTTTTTTTTATAAAATGTATTATAAGCGGGACAATGATGATTTATGAATTTTATTAAATAAACAATAACAAAGTTATAAATGGGCTTAAACCAACAAAAAAAAAAAAACCTGAGTGATTTATTGACGTCTGATTGGATGGTGACTTCCGTCCGGCAAAGAATAGCAATGGTAGATCTCGCCAATTCTATACAAATTAGTACATCCGGGTACATATTGGGCTTTGTTTATTTTCATATATGCATAACAACCCCGTAGCTGCGACGTGACATACGGGGTTCGTTATTTTGACAAATGTCATAACAATTTGACACTTCATAACGTAACGTAGTGCTGTTGCCAGCTATCAAATACGAACGTGCAGTTGACGTCATCGACATTAAAATTAGAAAACTGTCAAAAAATTTTACGTCTACGTTATTGAATAAAGGTGTCAAAACGAGGTGGTTTCTGGGTTTAAGAATTGTCCATTGAAAAGAAAAAAGTTTATGACTTTTTCTTTGATATCTGATGATGCAATAGATCAGGATTTTTTTGTTTTTTGTTGATAAAAAAAAAGTTCCAAAGGACGACATAAAATGTGTGAGTGGCACTTTCAATTCGTAGAAATCCGTAAGTCACAATATGTTAGGTCTTTCAATGGCATTGGTGAAAGGAGATGTGCCAAAATTAGATGGAATTTGTGCCGGAATCAGCTTTATTTTAATACCAGTCTCATTGATGTACGCTCTTGGCCCAAAAGTGCCCCATCTCCTTTCATATTTTGGTACAGGTGTGTGTTACATTAGAAGACAAGGGCTACATAGTTTTAACAAAAATCCTGGATTAAATGTCAACTCTCACTTGGATTAAAAATATTTGTCAAAAGAATCACCGCTTTAAGAAGAATATCCCTTTTTATTCTATTTCTCTCGAATTGCTGTCCAATAACTTTGCTTTTCTGCCCGGTTTAGCTAGTGAGCGGTGGATTCAAGCATTTGACATTAGCCAGGCGTATGATATGGTAAAAATTATCCATTAAATTTAGATGATGAAAGCCAAAACTCCCGTCCACCTGACCAATACGAAGTGAGGATATCAACAAAGCTGCTGCACCTGACGGTTTATCCGCAGAGCTTTAGAAAGAAGCTGGAGATGACTTGGCAGTGAGCATGCATCAACTCATCTCGAAGATTTGGTCAGATAAGAGTATGCCAGATGAATGCAATCTTAGCATCGTCTTCCACTCTGTAATGCGACTTCTTCAAAGTCATTCTTGAAATAATCGTCCGAAACTCACAAGCCAACACACGAGGAAAGCTTTTATGAAAATCCATTCAACTACTGGCATACGCCAATGACATTGACATCATTGGAAGAACACTGCGATCTGTCCTCGGTGCGCTTGCGAGTATAGAAATGGAAGCGGCTAAAGTGGGTTTGGCCGTAAACGAGGACAAAACAAAGTATATGCTGTCAATGAAAAGGGACACTATAAATCAACGTTTGGACAGAACGTCACAATAGACAGTTGCAAATTTGAGGTTGTAGAGGACTTGGTCAACCTCGGTTCTGCTATAACATCACAAAATGATATCTCGTCGGAAATCAAACGAAGGATTATTCTTGCCAGTCTCTGTTTCTTTCGGCTAAGATGGCAATTGAGTAATAAAGCCCTTTCCTGATCGACGAAGGAGACTTATCATCCCAGTCTTGCTTAAAGGAGCTAAAACCTATAGACTTTAGCTTCGAGAGAAAAATGTGGTCCCGTGTGCGTTAACGGATTTCGGAGGATTTTCAGCCATGAACTATTCGAGCTGTAAAGCGACATCGACGTGATCAAAAAAACTGGGCACTGGGCGTTTATGATGGCTGGGACATGTAGAGCGAATGGACATCAACGTTCCGGCCCTAAGGATATGCGATTTTAACCCATATGGTCAGCGCAGCAGAGGACGGCCTCGCCTAAGGTGACGCGCACAAGTGGAAAAGGACTTCAACCAACTTGAAGTGCGCAACTGGAGGCAGTTAGCTACAGACCGGGCTAACTGGAAGGGGTGTTGGTTGAAGCCTTGCCCCACACCGGACTGTAATGCCACCTTAGTTAGTAAGTAAGTATGCTGGTAAAGACTCAACACCTCAGCTACTACCTACCGCATCCAGATGAAATATAGCTAAAAACCAAGGCAAGTTACATACAAAACTGATCATTAAATGATGGACAGAGAACAATTGATGTTATACAAATGCAATCGGAATGTGAGTTACTCTTTCTGTTTCTCTGGACAACGATCGATAGGCAATAATGTCTTAGTAATAGTAAGTTTATGGATATCCAGTTTATTTTTTTACCTATAAAATAAAAATCGAAGGACTTCTCCATTTGATATCAACCAATAAACACCAAATGACGAATACCAGCATAAAAGGCAAGTCATCGTTTCTTTTGAAAAAAAAAAAAAAAAAAAAAATTAAAATCAACCACAAACTTTATACCCTCATATCCGGTCACTATGAAAACTCCAAGACCTCCTCCGATATCCACTTTATCTTTTCCAACGAGAACACAAAGGGGGAGGAGCTCATGTTAAATGGTCTAACATAAAAAAAAAACAGCATCCATGTGTAAGAGGACGTGTGCAAACATGGTGACTGGTGTTTCTGTTTGCATTTATCACACTTTTTCCGTCGAATTTTTTCTTTCTCCGTTAGAACGTCAATTTGAAAAAAAAAGAGAAAAAAATCCTATCTGCATCCTGTGATTTGTGTCAAACAAGGATATAGGGTTTGATGAGATTATGATTCTCCAAATATGGTAAAAAAAAGACCGACACACGCGTAGAAAGGATATGTGGATAACAAACTTCGTTGCCTCATCTAATGACTTTCCATTTAAACCATCTGAGATTCTGCATCCCTTGTTGACTGAACTAATCGAGGCGGCTGAAACACGCCTAAATTATGATGGCAACAAAAAGAAAACAGGCACACATGCTACATGTGTCATTAGGAAATCCAACGAAGTCCTTTATTTTTGCAAAGCCACTTAAAATTATTGTGTCGTCTGTTTCTTCCACAGAGAGATAGGATATTCTTGTTTTCGAATCCGTGCACGACATTGTTTAACTAGCGTAATGATTAACTGCTGAAACTTAAGCACAACTAAAGCACAATTTTCTTCGCAATTTTATTGCGCAACAAAAAAGGAAACCAATTGTATAGCCTTACAACACAAAACCCATCATCATCAGCATTGAACAGGTTAGATACAGGTATTGTCTTCCTTCGATTTACAAGGACCTTCCTCTACATAACGAAGACTGAAGGGATGCTTTCGCAATTTGAAAAGAGGAATCGAAGGAAACGAAGGAGTTCCCCTTTTCTTATATGCTGTTCAAAAAATTAGGAACTCATCTTTTTTATTTTTCAGAAAATTTCCAATTGGATATGCTTGGATTTTCGTTTATATCCTTTTTTCATTCATCGTTCGCATAGAAAATATTGTGGAAAGATAATAAAGAGAAGTCAGTCATTGCAGGAATGCAAAAAAAAAAAGAAAAATGAAGAAAATCCTATCAAATCCATTGTTTATATATATTTTGCTGAAGCACGCACAGTCGCACACACAACAGGATAAAGGATAACAACAATAACAACACTTGTTTGGATTTGTATTGTTTCTTCAAATTGTATCTTTTCACAAGTGTTTTTTTCTTTTTTGAGAAAATAAAATTTTCTTGAGATGAGATGGGAAATCCTTTTTCGTTGCACGCATATGTGAATAGCTTGAGAATCCTTTTATAACAGGGCGACGGTTTTTTCTTTGCACTTAGACAAGAACAATTTTCGAAAAATATGCACATCATGTTGTTTCCTTTAGAAAAGTTTGGAATAGACAGTTTTAAGAGTGTTAAGGATTATTAAAAGGAGCTTTTCTTTGAGAATAATGGCCATGTGTTTACGTTGGAAGCGTACTGTTTAACGAATTAACTTGTTCATGCAAGCAGAGATAATGGATAAGAGATAACAAGTTTGAAACCCGTGAAAGAAACCACAATCCGGATGAAAAAATGAAGTCTCAAAGTGGTAGAAAAGGGCCGCAATCTAGCAAATCTTCGAATATGATCTACAGAATCTTCAGGATCTAGACTTGTGTATCATAAAAAGTTTGCAACATTAGGAACTAATTTTCGGAAGCAGATAAAGAATTGGTTACCTCCATACCGAATTAATTGATTAGACTGGGATAGATGCGGCGCAGTGGACCCAGGACTTTATCTAAAGAAATTATAGCAAATTATCATGAGTCTAATACAGTGCTGCTCTTTGAAACGCACTCAACATACTGTTCAGCGGCATTGAAACACTGTACTGCAACAGCTTGTCATCCATCCAAATGTGGGGTTATCGATTAGTCGACTAGTTCTTGGAATGCGTTAAGACGAAAGCTAGCAATCGTGTATTGGAGTCACGTAATCTATTTATGTAACTGTAACTTGGGCAAGTATGCAGCTTCACATTTACATATGACAGTGTATTGCAGGTATCTTAAGGAAAACACCAGGCTAACCGCGCATTTTTTTAAGCTACGTAGAGACAAGAGACATTTCTATTGAAAAAACTTATAACTACAACCCTAAGCGAGCAGCTCCTGCTATCTCTATACAACCTTCTCTTTCTATCAGATGTGCTCTTGAGGAATTACGTCCGAGTTCCATCTTGCCATTATCGTTATCCTTAAACTTTCTTACTCACACAACAGTGAGCTTGAAGGCGTAGCTTCACGAGGATATAAAGAGAGTACAAACGAGAATTCAACGTTCCCCTTTCCTATTTCTGTTTCAATGTCTTTGACTACAAGGATCAACTCCACCACATCGACTAGCTAAATTAACTGAAGTTGTTAAGGTACAATGACCCCAAGAGTCTGAAATGAAAATAAAAAAAAACTTGCCACTATCCGGCTCGAAGGATCCAAGCACAAAAGGCTATTTGCAGATTAATACACTCCATGCCATTGTTATTCCAATTCATAGGCAAAAGCGAAGTAAAAAAAAAACTTCACTAGCTTCTTTAAAAGACCATATATCCACTTATTATCCTCCGGTGTGCATGGTCCTTATTCCCTTTAAATCGTTACTCCTCCTCAAACATCGTTCTTGGCAAATTGCATTATTGAATTAAATTTAGTTTTTATCTCCCGAACAATGCACAAATTATGCATAAAATTGAGTTTTTGCCAAAGAAACGAGGACGAGTCTAGGAACTAGGACTTCCCCAGGAAGTGTAACGAACAAAATAAAGTTACCAATTGCACATTCTACCAACAAACACACACATACTGAAAGTCTGATAGTGGAGAAAAAAAATATGGGGCAATAAAATCAGAAGCATAAAAATGGAAAATCCGCGTGGAATAAAGTTATTCCTTCTCAGTGATGTGCAGGATTATACATAACACTCTCTCTATAATCTATCCTGTGCTTTATTCTATTGCTTTTGTAAATGTACGAGTATAAGACGGAAAAAGACTTTCATTTTTGTGATGAAAAATATACAAGTAGGAGTCCTTTCCGGCCCAAAAGGGTTATAGTGGCAAGAATTTTTTTTTTTCAATAAAAAAAAATACTCTTACGGTATTCAATCACGAAAACTCACTCAAGAGGAGTCACATAGCCCACACACAATCTGCATCTGCATACATTTCTGAACGAAAACGATAAGAAAGTTATGCCGGAAAATGTGTGTTCCCTTCAGTCGATTACGGTTCTTGCAAGAATATCGTCTCGTAGCTGCTGGGCGTTAGGAATGTGATTACGGTGCGCGATAATAACGATTCAAGGGATTCGAAAAAAAAGGAAGTAAAGCTTTTTATGCTTTCCCTTCCAATGGCAGTGTCTGATCTGATTACGATATTGCCTTGAAAGAGGGTGAAGATAATGTCTAATATCACATCTCCTTGGGATGCACAGAAACGGAACGGAACTTTAACGTCGAGTTTTTAGAGGGCAATTTCTCAACTGTTACACGTAATTGGAATGAGACACTAAGGATATCAGGCAAAATATCTGCAAATAGAATTCAAACATCGTGTATGCAAAGGTGGCATGAGAAACTTTAAATCAATTAGCGAAATGAAAATGGAATCCACAGGGTTTTGAATTTGTATTTATACTTTTCATCTGTAATTTTAAAATCGATTTGTGAGAGATTTGGAGGATTGGCATCCATACTCTCGGTTTGATCTAGATACAAATTTGCTTCCTTTGTTTCAACGAGAAAGTTGGTGTTAGTTAACCTTATGCCGATAACATTGCTATCGCTATTAATGGACGATATCTTCGAACGATTAGCGACTTGATGGAAGCAGCCCTAGATAAACTGGCCAGATGGGCCTGCAAAACCGGCCTGGGAGTTGACCCGGCAAAAACGGAACTTGTGTTATTCACTAAGAAGCACAGCATCCCTTAAGCCACACATACCCTTTATGAATAAAGATTCTGGAATAATATATCCTCAACGTATATCAATAAAATATCGGAATTAATTCATTTCTTAAAATGGTTCCAAGAGTGCCGATAAGAATCGGCTCACGTGACAACACAATGGACCTTCTTTGGTCTAAGTGAATCCGACCGAATGCGGTGGATAGCTCCTAACCTAACTTAACCTCAGCGAGAAAGATGTTGTCAAACCGGTTCTAAAAGAAGTCAGCGCACTGGACTTCTCCGAAATGTTTTGAATGGTTTGTGCAGACTTCGACAGCAAATACCAAAGTATGTGTAAGGAATTCGTCACTGAATGAACGCAGGAAACTGTTGATGATACGTATTAAGACTTGAAAACCCAATGAAGGGTGGAGAAAATGACGTCAAAACAGGACAAGGTCAAATAAGGTATGGCAATCGCGTTTCTAGTATTTTAATAGTAAACGATTTTCATCGTTAAAACTAATAGTATCGTAGTTAACGATATTTTTCGTTGACGCAGCGACGAAAATGTTGCCCTCGTTATCTCTAAAGCTACGTACAGACGAGCAATCATTTGCAGCAAAAAATTGCAGCAAGTGTCTGCGCGGCTGATCACACCTATGCAAAATTTGCTTGCAAAGAGTTTGCTGAAACTCATTTGAAGCTTCATGCAAATTGTTTGCACGACAATTTGCCTCAAAATATTGCACGGTTGTTCACACCGCATGAAAGTGCAAACAATAGTAGTTGCTACAAAATTTTTGACATTTGCTGTTTCTTTTTCTACAATTTAGTTTTTTTATCTATCTTTGTGTTCAGGAATTTGGTTTTGTGTTCAGGAATTCTAAGGATTTCCGATGTCCGTACACACTGAAATCGCTTTTTATTGCAGGCAATAATTTGCTGCAAATTTATTGCTCGTCTGTACGTAGCTTAACGAATTTTTTCTCTAAGCAATTTATTTGTGAATGTGTTGATTTCGTGTGTTCATTAGTCACCAAAAGCTGTTAAAAAAATGGCACTGCAATATTTAGCAATTGGTGCCGCTGCGCTGTTTTGGGAAACGAAAATGCCATGAGGGAATATGTTGTGCATCGGGTGCTTCTGCGACGTGTAGTAGATAGCCCATTTGATTTAGATGAAATGAAAATGAAAAAAAAGGGGTTTCAACGATGCAAACTGAAGGAACTACTACTACTAAATATACTACCAATATGAGCCTTATTTTGGTAGAACTTAAGCTTTTTAATAAACCCCTAATTTTGTTCGCTTTTCTTCTAGTCCAATTTGCCGTTTATTAATTCGGCTCTAACAGTTGTCATCTCGGCCATGTTATTTATTTTCAGAAATAATCACAAAACACTGACTATCTCCCTAACTAAGCGACTTTTGATTTTTTTTAGTACTGAATAATTTTTTTTTTGTACTTAGATCACCGAGATGTATAAGAAAATATTACCAAATCTCCCCAAAGATACAGACGGCCCAAATATATTTTTTTCGCCGTCACACACTTCATAATTTTCAACGGTTGCCAAGATATTTATGTTGTTTAGTGACAGAAATCGTTAATAATTGGTAGCGACAACTTAGCGAATGTAATCGTTATGTTTAATTTTGGGAATATGACTTTCGCTATTGCAAGCGACAAACGTCGATAGTTAACGATAACGATTAACGATGGTTAACATTTTGGGAATCCCACTACTGACATTGTCATCGTAAACTTTGACATTTTAATGGTAATCGTACTCAGAACGTTATGTCATACGAGTGCTATTTGTGTTGTTTACAGGTAATTGAGTTGAAATATTCATCTTGGTCAAGAAATGGAACTAAATCGTTAACATTTTCTTGCGATGATTTTCTATGATTGTCAACGTGGATTCAACCAACAAAAGTGTGCAGATCAACTCGCTTCGACTTCAAGTAATAAAGCACCATTTCGAATAACCCTGTTTCGCTGATTTTCCGAATTCAATCGCAGTCGCACTTCGCTTAAGGATGAATTTCGTGAAGGTCGCGTGAACTTATGCTGCAAGATTGTCTTGTGATATACCGTGAGATTGAGACATGCTTGGGCGTTAGTTCCACTCCCATACATTCAATATTGCATGAACATTTGGCCGTCAAAAAGATTTGTTCGCGTTGAAAACCGCATAATTTGACAGTCGTTCCGAAAAAGGCTCGTGTCGATTGGTGCAATGAAATGTTGAAGAAATTCAACCGCGGTGCTTCAAAAGTCAAAAAACGAATCATAGATCTATGCATATGAACCCGAAACTAAACAACAATCGACTGTGTGGTTCTTTCGAGACGAGCCAAATCCAACAAAAGTTGTTCGCGCATGAAGCACTTGGAAGCAAATTGTCGCCTGTTTTTTTTTTCGGAATAATTGGACATGTCGTCACCGTGCCATTAGAGCAACGTAGAACGGTCAATTCTGAATGGTACACCACAATTTGTTGCCAGAAGTGTTCGGAAAAATAAGGGGAAACCAATCGCAGTTTCCACCACGGCAATGCAAACTCTCACACATCGGCTCAAACAAGTGAATTTTTGAGCATTTAAAACCTCGAATTCATAGATCATCCGCCGTACAGTACTGATTTGGCACCCAATGATTTCTTCTCACTCCCGCAGATCGAAAGTAAAATGCGAGGGCAACGGTTTTCGACGCCTGAAGAAGCGGTTGATGCGTTCAAATCACATGTTTTGGAGGTACCTCAATCGGAGTGAAAAGGGTGCTTCGAAAATTAGTTCAAACGCATGTAAAAGTGTATTAATTTTTGTGGAAAATATTTCAAAAAACTGAACAGCCATTTTCAATCATAAATTTCTTGCCTATCTCAGAATTTTAGTAGCAACCCTCGTATACACGTTCTATCTCTAGGTTAGGGCCGTTTAATGGAACAAAATTAGCAGACAAAAAAAACGACGGGGTCCTATAAATCCAGAAAAAATAGGAGCAGACTTGGGTTTTTTCTATCTCTGCCGAATCTGACAGTTATTTGTAAATATGTAAATGTTATCAGCATAATTATGCAATTGCTCCGTTTTGTAACACCTTTTTTGATGGATAAATTGATTGAAATTGATAAAATTGAAATTGATAAAAAAATCAATAACCTGCCAACAATTTCTTCTTATAACACGTTTCGCAATTGGTAATATCCACCGGACATTGTAGTGTGCAACACTTTCCTGGTATACACTCATGCTATTAACCGGAAACTACAAGAAAGTCCCAAGCTGACTTTTCAATGATATGTCTGACACTGCCTATTAAATTACAGCTGACACGCAGTGAGGTTACTCGTAAGTTAATACGTCGGTCCACTTATGTCGTTTGCATACTAATGAGTCGCTATAGTGTCTGGCAAAAAGAAAAAAAATTTTTTTCTTTCATCGTCTTCGTCTCCGGTCATGGATACGTTTTTATACTCGTAGATACATTTGTATCTAACCACAGAGTGTACGATGTTGGGTAATTGAACATTATGGACAGCGGTTATTTTTGTTCTCTTTGTATTAGATGTAATTACGTGAAGATGCCTTTTCGTTTTTTTAATCTAAAATAAGTTTAACATTTTAGATAAAAGTGATTACGGCTTAGTGCTACGACTAGCTATGTGGCATCCGTTGTGTGCCAACTGGAAGTATGTTTTATCAAATTATATAGAAATGGGTATGTATGTGTACTTTTACTGTGATTGTAATTAATTTGTGCGCCTGAAATTGAAATTCCCCGACGGGGAATAAAATAATTGAAATGGATGAAGATTTTAATTAACCCGACGGCAAAGGTGGCGGCAATTTAATAAGCGATGGTAGGTTAGTTTTGAAGGAAAAGTTTACTTAAATAAGCTTAAGACAGTTTGTTTTGTTAGCGAATTATGGAAGCATAAAGGATATAAGCAGGCGCGTTCATTACCCGTTTTCAGTGAAAACCTCATTTGTTTGATACATCCCTTTGTACGGTGATAATTCTACCACATAATTCGAACTGGCATATAAAAAAGTCCAATTAAATGTAACACTAGATACTCTGTGAAGGCTAAAAAAAAACTCTGCTCATCACTCTGGCAGACTAAATCCAGAGCTTTATGTATAGTCGAGGAGAGGAGTAAACAAACAAAAAAAAAAAATTATCCCCATATTAATAAAAGTCTCCACAGAACGTAGAAAAATATATATGTACATACATACTCATAGCCAGCCACCCACTCACTATGCCAATAATCCTGGGCAATTAAAATCAGATAATCCCTTTAAATGTGTTTCTCCTTTTCTATAGATTCAATGGATGTCTGCTGGTTGGTGGTAGTAGTTGTGCTGTTGTTAGTAGCAGGATCAACTTCCGACAGTGTTGTGGTTTATTTTATTTATCCTTTGTCGATAGAGCCCATTTCTGTTTAATATACTCGTTGGGAACGTCGCCTTTTTTTTGTTGAGGAAAATGGGTTAAATCACATGGAAAATGCTGAATTAAATATGGGAACATATGGGTATCTATTATTTGTTTTATTTTTTTGGCATACAGACATGAATGTTTACTGTTCATTGGTTTTAATTATGTCATGCATATTATATTTAACCCTTTAAGGCTAGTTGGGTAAAAGCATTTAATTGCTTCGTAGCTAAAAACTCTGAAAAGAGGAGCAGGACTGTCCTCTAAACGTCCAAAGACAAGAAACGTTTCGGTATACCACATAGGTGAACGCTTATCAAGCTCAGTGGTATTTTGTTGACGTCCAGTTTTTGTTTTTAGTAGAAAAGCGTTTTAGATTTCTAGGCATTGTATTCATTCTTTATGGCTTTAAGAAATCGACCGGCTTTGGGTTTGCAAATAAAGACTTAGCTCAATAGGCTTACTGGTCGAAGCTAAAATTGATCATGCAATGGACTGCAGTGCCATCTAAGTAGCTGAGTAAGTTAACAATGTGAATGCTCGCGTTCAAGTGTGGAGTAAACATATCTCACAGAACTAATGAAAATGTAATGGGTAACATTTTAGGACGATTGGATGGGAATTAACGAAACCCTCCACGGTTTGCCAGACTCTTTTTTTGTACGGTATGAACAAAAGTAGTTATTTTCTCGCACTAACAGTGTATTCAGCTGCCCAACATACTGAACCGAACCAATAAGAGACAAAACGAATAATTCGTAAAGAATTCGGCTCGAAGGACCATATCAAAGCTTTTGCCAGCCATGTGAAAATGTTAAATGAGTACATCGGCCGCACAACCGATGGATATAACAAAGTCCTTTTTCTTTTAAATGAGTGCTGTGACCCGAAATCATCTTCAACCAGATTAGATTTTATTTCAGAATCTATGTGCCAACAGAACTCAACATAAGGCGCCCAAATGTCGCGCGTCATAGAAATGTTAAACAAAATACAAGTTTTTCCACTATAACCAGTTTCAGGTACGAGCACGAGTACCCTCCTCTTTTATTACACAAATGTGAATTGTAAATTCCATCCCCCTATGGGCACATCCTATCAATAAATTATTCTTTTACATTATCAAATTATCTTGCAAATCTAATTCATCTTCGTTCGCACTATACTCGTAGCTAGCCAGAGTATCGCGTTAGCCTACCACTCCACGATATGAAATTCAACACGACCTGTGCGCCTCTCCAATTGTCGTTGGTACGAATACTCATACACTCATATACTCCTAATCTCATTAAGTTTCCGGTCGTTGGTGACTCCGGTGTACGAGGTCGAGCATCTCGTACCCGTTTTGGAGGCACAGATGTTCAAATCAGATTCAATGAAATCCAAACTCAAAAACAGAAAACCCTCTTATTCATTTCATTTTCGAATGATCGATTTGTCTTTCCAGTGTCATAATATCATCAATTGTGCATCAGTTGTGTTTCTGTGTTCGCCATTTCATTGGAATGGTCTTGAGAGTGAGTTTGTAAGGGATTCTCAGTTTGTCAATCAAGTGATTATCTGAAAACTTATTGCATTGAATTTTGAGAATTTTTCTTGTTTCCTCCTTTTGTTATTGATTAAGAAAAGAGGAGCGATTGAGAAGGACTGCTTTTTGTCCACCCACATTGAGTTTAGCTGGCAGCTATGTAGCTCGTAACATTCGTGAGATTTCTTAAGATTGCATTTGATTAATTCATTAAATGAATTGAATAACAATGTTGTGACTGTTATGGACGGTGACTTCAATTAGAATTTGATTGAGTTGGAATAGATTTTAAGTGAGTGAAAATGTAAACAAATCTGGCTCGAAGGATAAGAAAAAGGAAGTGATTTCTACTTTTATCTGCTTTAAATGAAAAACAATCGGGCTTGTGTTGTGTGTTCACTTAAATATGGCTGCTATAAATCTACCGATTTAAACAGGTTGGACTGCGAGCATAAACTAGAATTGTAACAAATAAAGTCCAAACAATTTGTTTACTTTGAGTGTTTGTGGCTCATATCGGTCTTTGGCAGTAAAATGATTTCAATAGCAGCAGATCTATTAAATTTAACTATAAGTTAAAATGTTTCAATCACTTTGAATGTGACTCGTAGGTTCTAACGGAGACAACCAGTTGTTTGAAAAAATTAAAAAATTAAAAAGAAAAGTGCTCAAGGAAAAAAGAAAGAAGAGTTTTAATCTTAAGAGAAGTTTGAAGAAAAGGAAATATTTGAAGGAAGAAATAAAAAAAATAGTGAGGCGTTATCGAGATCGCAGAAGAGGAAAGAGACCTTTACCAGGAGAAGACAAAAAGGGATCAGGAAATAATAAAAGATAAGTATATTAAGATCTTTTTGTGAGTTAGTGATATTCGTGGTAGACTTAGTTGGGTAGAAAAGTGAACTCCGGTAGGCATTTAGACGATTAAAATCCCGGCAAAATCTTTCTTTTTCGTTTCTTCAATTTCAGAATTCGCCGTCGGTTTTCTTCTTTTCTTACAAAGTTTTCCCAATCCCTTTTTAAATTAAATTAAATAATTAATTCGCGGCGGAAAAAAAAGTGGCAACAACACGTCAGGAAGTGAGGGTTTTAAGTGAAGCAGGAGACGTGAATTGACTTTATGTTCTCTCATCGTATGTGATAGAATCTTTATCAAACGTATGTCTTAGGCTATTTCAAGGTGTTTTGAAGACTCGAAAAACACAAATATGCATGGTTTCAGGAAAATCAGATAAAAATTTGTTTTGCCACTCTTGAATTATAATATATTTTCTTAAATCGAACTTTTGATGAGGTATAGCTTTCAACCTTTTCAGAATATCATTGTAGGTTCGGAGTTGAACACTTACCCGCCAACCTAAGGGTAGATATTCCTTAAGTGACAGCAATTCAGCATCCAAATCAACATCAAGCGACGGAAAAACAATGCAATTCTTAACTGTTTATTCTTCAGATAGTATTGGATACGGATACAACAGACAAAACATCTTAAAAGTGATAGATAGTATTTGGTGAAGCATTTAATAATCTTATTGAAAGGATGCATCATCTTCACAGCCCGTCTAAATTAAGACTTGATAGGAAAACTAGTATTGACTTCGACATATTTCAATAATAGCATCACCGACAGCATATCAGATTTTAAGCATTTAGCCGAGCTACGTTCGATTAGCATCGACACGGAATCATAAGCAAACTATAGCCGCCGCAATTACTGAACCTAAAACCTAAATACTATGGGAAGAGCCATCAGCGTAGAAGTGTATCGGCTTGTCTGTTATAGCATCTAAGTCATCCCGGAACCTATCAGGAATAGTGACCGTAAAGTGTTTATCAAAATTGGACTTCGGCACAGTATAGTCTATGCTTTCGGGGAGAGTTAAGTTATCTAGCATTGTGGAGTGACCAGTGTAGTTACTTGATCACTGATAAGAGACACATAGATCCAATGGGCTTTGCGGGGTTGAAGTCCCCATTTACTGCCCATGGCTTTCTTGCAGGAGTAGAGGGCTATGGTAGCTTTCTTTACTCTTTCTTGGATATTAAGCTTCCAGCTAAGTTTTTTGTCTAGGATGAGACCTAGGTACTTTGTTTTGTCGGTGAAGACTAGTTTGGTACCATATAAAGAAGGGGGCAATTCATTGTATTGATGGAAAAAAAGGCTACCTATTAGACCTATGTAATAGGAAAATTGATTGGCAGAATTAGGAGTGGGTAATTTTTTTTGTCGAAAAGACTAAAATTATTTTTTCAAACTTATCCGATACATTTGACCTGCAGTGTGTCCCCAAACAACCATTAGTAAACAATATCACATTAGTACTACAAGTAGAAAGTATAAAACTAAATTAATAATTTTTAACTCTGTTTTACCGAAAAAATGTCCCAAATTCCGTACACCAACCCACGAATACAAATATTTACTTCTCTAATTCCATAAATAGCTGCCCAAGTTCTTTCCTCCGTTCAAATGTCAAACGTTCAATAGGCAACCCATATGATTAGGAATTGATTTTCTTTTCACCGGCCTTCCACTCGACCCCCCTCAGCCACAAAAATTCCACCGAATTATCTATACAATCATCGAATGGGATGTATTGGGTATACCAGTACGAGTACATAATCGACTAATGGCTAAGACCCAAAAGAACTTTGAAACAATTTTCTCTTTTTTACTAAAAGTGAGTTCGAATGAGGGGAATAGAAGAACAACTTGAGTACAACGATTACAAATACAACATCCCTTATATACGAGTACGATACGTGACATTCATTAAGAATTAAAGGAATGTGCCATACGACTATGGCTGGTTGGTAGAAAATACGTACGAGTATCTAACATGCCTAAGAGAGTGGAAAAACGGAATTGACTCAATTTCGATTGACACATGCCTAATTCGAAACAGTACCAGCTTTAGCCGCCATAACCTCAACAGTAGTTTATCTATGTATATGCAACAAAAAAAAAAAAAAAAAAAAAAAAAAAAAAAAAAAAAAAAAAAAAAAAAAATGGGGACAGGAGGTGGTAAAATATTGAAACTGGTGTACTCGTACAGGTACCCTCAGGCAATTGGAATTGTTTGCTGGATTTGTGTTCTATAATCGTGTGGATTTATACGGTGATGGTGGTGTGTGCTGGTCTCGTCTAATGTGTTCTCACTTTTTGTATCAATTACCGATTTAGATACGCAGTATAGATACATAGATACGAATACGAGAAATTCTTATAATTGGTGTACTTGACTTCGTTTTGTAATAAGGTTAGGTGAACAACAATGACGATGACGACGACGTCGACACGATGGAAATGACAACAGAGTTTTTTTTAATGGTGGTGTGGTTTGGTTGGTATGCATGCAATGACGTCATAGTAATCGAGACATTTGTATGCGAGTTGGTTGTCCAAGAGTAACTCAGATAAGGCAGTAATGGCTGCTGATTTCTTCCCCCTTTTTTGTCGTGCTTTGGAAGATAACACGGAAGGATTCATAAGAGTATCTACGGTGGCTTTTCAATCAGTGACTTGATGGGGATTAATATTAAGAAGAGTTCTAATCTAGATAAACGATTTGCTAGCCGTGAAGCTCTTTCACTTATCGTTGTATGGAGTTTGCCAACAACTAAGAATGGTAAAGAAAAGAAGATGACCACCAGTGAGATAGTTCAATCACCAGAAAATACCAAACGAATGTCAAATGGCAAAATTTGTAAGGAGAAGCTTTTCAATCCTTCGTTAGGGCGCGGCAATAATATAATGCACAAGAAGTCTGCTATAGCTTCTAAGTCATCCCAAATGGATCTATCGGGAATACTGACTTTGAAGCTCTTATTGAAATCGGGCTTCGGAACAGTGTAGTCTATGTTTTCAGGGATAGTTGAGTGATCCAGTATTGTGGAGTGTCTGATACTCTTCAAAGGTTGATGCAGTTTTAGTAATTTTAAGGATTTTACTCTGTAAGTGAAAAATAAATTGTAGGTCCGTACCATTTACTAAATCATTAAGGGAATCGAATGAAGTTCTAAAGATGCCATCAAGGTTTTATTTTCTTTATTTTTGTTCAAAAAGTCTTGCCAACTTACGCTGTATTTCAATAGTTTTCATTCACCACCTTTCTACTTCTTCTTTACTGATTTCAACAAAAAAAAAAACAAAAAAGGAATACAAATCGAAACAAAAGGATGACCATTTCCAGTGCCCTTTCGTCAGAAACAATAAACAATTTTATACTTGTTCCTTTTTTTTTAGTTTTGTGTTGTTTGCAAACATTGTTTATTGTGTTTGTTACGTAACGACGAGCTGTTGATGTTAGAGATGTTATTGCTAACAGCTCTCTTGAAGAAAAACTTTATCCATTTTCATTGGAAATGAAAAGAAGTCAATTAAAAGTTTTCGCCGCGTTCTGTTTTTTTGATTTCTCATTCCCATGGCTTTCTTCGAGCAGCTAGCTGTATGTCAGTTGTGAAAACTACATTTGCTTTTCATTTAGAAACTACAATGTTGTTAGTATCTGTTGCTCATAAATAGGAAACTATCTTCAGCGTTAATTAAAACAAAAAAGAATATATAACTTTATAAAGAGAAAATTGCACAAGCATTCGAATGAAATGATGACACAGTGAACCACTTTTTTCGGGCCTAGACTTGAGCATTGATCCTGAAAGTACTTACCAAAAAGAGAAAATCGGCATCATTCATTTTGCCAGATTGGCTGCCTAACGTATTTTACAGCCCCATGAATATTTTGGCTAAAACCTTATTTTGAGCACTTTCTCATGGCTATATCTTTTTTAACCGTAGGAATATTATTTTTTTTTGTCTTCATCAAATTATAGGAATTGATTAGAAAAAGAAACTGACCCAAAAAAAACTGCATCAAGGGCCTCAAAACCGTAAAAATGTCAATTTTTTTACCATTCTTTCACATTTTTCTACCATTTTTGGCCTATAACTAGTACTTATTTGCACTAACACCATCAATTGAAAAAAAATCAGCACAAGCCTTTTCTTACATTTAGTTTACAAACAAAAAAAAAAACGTATTTTCTATATAAAATTAATTGAAACATATTGTTACAATATATTTGTGGACAATGTGGCGTATACGTACTTTTTTTCTTCTTTTTTTATTGTTCGCTTTCTCTGAAGGTTTTTCTTTCTCTGGGCATTTTTACGATTGTGAGGCCCTTGATGCAGTTTTTTTGAGTCAGTTTGTTTTGCACATTTTTCCCCTAATTAATACCAATAATTTGCTGAGGACAGAAGAAAAAATCCCTACGGTTAACCAAGATATTGCCATGAGAAAGTGCTCAAAATAAGGTTTTAGCCAAAATATGCATGGGGCTAAAAAATGCGTTAGGCAGCCAATCTGGCAAAACGAATGATGCAGAGTTTCTAGTTTTGGTAAGTACTTTCAGGATCAATCATAGGCCCGAGACGATGACCTGAAAAATTGCACACAGTGTTATAATAGGCATCAAAGGAATAGCAATATAATGAGTTTAGTTTGTTACAGAATATAGAAGAGGAAATACAATTGAAAAATGTCCAACGGAGTCACAGAGAAAAGGATGGGGTACCAGAAGGTTACGAGCAGTTGCTTGTACTTTTTCATATACTGAATGATTCACCCTCTTGGGTGTCATTTGTAGGTATTGGTATTGAAAAAACTTCAATGTAATAAAACATTTGAGGCTAGTTCCGACCCGCCAGTTGCGGAGGGCACCGCGACCTAAAAGATCTATTGTACCACGTTGTTTCCTTTAAGGATACACAAATAAGTTAAGATGTTCATTTCAAGTAGGAGTATTTTTTTTGTTCTCCTTGTTTTTTAGTAAAAAGGATATGCAAGACAATATTGTTAAGAGTGTTACTGTAATAAATAAATTGAACACAGGGGTAGATAAGATACATTTTCTAGTTTTCGAGTAGGGAAAGCGGAAATAAGAAATTAATATTGAATTTACATTACCATTAAGCTGGACGCGACTAAAAGGTAGACTTAAGTACATTTTATAACTCCTCTCTGTTTTTTTCTGTTTTTTCTTACGACTTAACCCTCAACGGGTCCTCAATCCAGCTAAGATCTCAGTTCCGAAGATACGTGAACAACAAAATCAGAAAATCTAATGATGCAATTTTGTTCGCCGTTCCCTTGTTATTCTTAAACAGAACTGGTGGATAATCGGGGGAGGGTCTGTAAACGCCCTGAAACAGAAATAAGTCAAATAACAGTTTAAATGGGAATTTTATTTAAACAAATACTAAGAGTGTAGTCTCTTTGATCCGCAATATTGGAATTCATCCCCAAATTATTTTTTTCGCGAATCAAAAGCAAAGAAGAACTACCAGATCCAACAATCAATTTTCTGTTGGGTCATCGAAGTCTTTTAATAGACTGATGTTAATACACTGGTCCCTCGCTTTGCGCGGGGGTTAGCGGAATGAAAAGTTTCGCGCAATGCGAAATCGCGCAAAGCGAAACCGCGCAAAGAGAAGTATGAATTTAATGTAATTTAGGGGATTGCGTTCCTGAAAAATGAAATGTTAGCGCCGCGCAAATCGAATTTTGGTAGACAAATGCATTTCGCGCAAAGGTGAAACCGCTCAAAAAGAAGTCGCGCAAAGCGAGGGACCAGTGTACTACTTTTTATAGATTCTACCATTGTGGATGTTCCCAAGAACTTATTTATAAATATGCGACATTTGGCAGCGCTATAGGACAAGCTAAGCTACTATTGCCCACCCAAGACAAACAAATTCTGAAATTTAATCTATGAAATATGTTTCCAGGAGCTTACATCCCCCAACCACTTGAGATTAAAAATAACAATGTTTTAATTTTTTTAAAGGGAACTGACCCGCCTATTGCGGAAGGCACTACGATATAACAGATCTTTTGTACCAAGTAGTCAGTTCTAAAAAACCAAAAGAGGCTCAATTCTTTTGATAAAAGTGGGTATAAGGTCAGGTCAGGTTAGGTTGGGTGTTATCCACCGCACTCGGAAGGATTGACTTAGAATAAAGTGGGTCCCATTGTGTTGCCACGTGAGCCGATTCTCATCGGTACGCTTGGGAACCATTTTGAGAGTTGGATTAATTTGCATATTTTTTTTAAAAAAATATTCTCCCAGAACCTTTTTTCTTGAGGGTAGTGTGTGACTTGGGGGATGCTGTGCTTCTTAGCTCCGTTTTTGCCGGACTGTCTCGCAGAGTGCTTTTGCTGACCCACCCTAGCTAAAGCTGCTTCCATCAAGTCGCTAATCGCAAGTTGGAAGAGATCTTCCATTCATAGCGATAGCAATGTCATCGGGATAAGCTATAACTGTACACCCTTATTTTTCTAGGGTAAGCAACATTTCGTTTAGAGTTAAGAGCCACAATTGCGGCGACAATACTCCTCCCTGTGGTGTTCCACACTTCACTGACCTTTTTGATTTATTGTTACCCAGTTTTGAGTTGATCAACCTTCTTATCAGCATTTGTTGGATCCAGAAACATACTTTCAATTAATCTTCAAGTTGTCAAGTGCTGATATAGCCTCAGGTTTTATTTTATTGAAAGCTCCTTCTATATTCAGAAAATTCCTTACGGGCGAGAGATTTCTCAACAATACCGATAAGTGAATGAAAGGCTGTTTCCACAGATCTCCTCTTGCAGTAAGCATGCTGACATGTCGAGAGAATATTACCTGGGATCTAACTGCGAATGTATATATCTACTAATCTCTCCAATGTTTTCAGCATGAAAGATGCGAGACTAATAGTTCTGTATAGAAGTATGATTCCGGTACAAAGACCACTTTCACTTTCTTCCAACTTTCGGTACATAACCGAAGTCTAAGCAGGAGCGGAATAGTGTAATCTACCACGGTTTGATATGGCTGGATTGTTAAGTTAACAGTTGAATTCGAAATATGAGAGAACGGCTCAGAATCGGTAAAGGAATCAGCTGAATCTTTTCTAGTCAGTTCGTCAGCTAAATCAACCGTTGCCTGGCACCACCCATCAAAGTCTTACAATTTTTTAATTATTTCGTTATATTTAGTAAATTTATCCAGAAGATCAGTCTTTAAGAACAACTTGTCTTCAATTTGACTTGGTTCTGAACTTTTTAAAATAATTCTCTGCTGTTGTGTCAAAACCACTTGGTACGAGCGATACAATTAACCTTTCCACTCTCGTTAGTCCGACATCGTTTTAATTACGCAAAGTTTATTCCATATTGCTTAGCTTTAAATATTTGTAATTGAAGCCTTAAGTTCCAAATATCGTAACTCGATAAAGAAGTGAGGGAGGATTGCTCTCACAAACTGCAAACTCAATAAGAAGCTTCTTGGAAAGACTACACATGTAATCATTAAAATCCCTTCAGCCCTTTTTCAAAGTCGTTTAAAATAGAGAAAGAGACTTAAAATCGCTTTGACGTTAGTACACTATTGACAGATTCTAATTAGCAGGGTCTTGTTCCACGACCTTCACCAACTTAACCCACATAACGTAACACAATCATTCCCAGCTCGACACACTTAAATGAATATCACTCGTTAAGAAAAGGAGCAGCACAAAATAACCGCCATGGATCGTTAATTGTTCCTAAGAAAACAACAACATCGTCTTGTTGTGTTCTTTACCACTTAACGTAATTAAATAGTTCACATTAATGACAGTGCCACCGATATGTAAGGCACCCACATTAAATAGAACAAATAAACTTTGCACCCCCATGTCAATCGTTAGTACGTACGAGTATGTGTAACCAGGATATTTTATAATCAACCAAATTTCCACATATATGCATGTTTGTGTCTATCTAATTCTTGTGAATTGTTATTAGTACTGAAAATTGTTACTGCCAGGAAAACGATGATGTTGAGAGATATGTATGTATATCAATTTTTTGCCGTCGTCGTCCTTGTTTTTCAACATACAACAGGGATATAAAAATAAAATGACATGAGGACGACTCTCTAAGGTGAACCAAATTGTTTGCTCTCTCTTTCTTTTTTGTTACCCGCAGTTGGTGTTGTTTAAGGATCATTCAATCTTCAACTCCCGTGTGCGAAATGAAAGAAAATTCCTCATCTTTATCTGTGTTCGATGCTATTTTCGAAAAAAAAAGTATATAAAAAATTAGCAAATAAAGAAAAAAAGGACACCCGAAAGTGTGTTGTTAAGGACATTTTTGTAACTTGTCCTGTGCATATTGAGGGAAAATTTATAAATGAAATACTACTTGAAGAGAACGAAGCAGAAAGGACACCATAGTACATAACACTTAATGGCGGTAGCAAAAAAAAAAGCACAACACAAAGGAAACCAACCGCCCAATGGCAGGATCTTTGTCATTTTCCTTCAAGCAAAAGTCGGTATCTCTACACTGTTTCTGTTTCTTTGTGTTTGGGGGAAATAAGTTCCCGCCCAGCGGATAGAAGACAATTGTGCCCATACAGTCCACAATCTATGCTCTATAGTCCTTAACGCAGGTCCCTTTAGGGTTTTTAACCCAAGGATATTCTTTACAAAATAAACAAGGAAAAAGGAAATAATATCATTCCAACACTATCACCACTAGGATACAAGTTTTTTTAGTTAAAAGAATGTTAAATAAAACATTGGGCTAGGACTTTAGGTGTCGTTCTGTTTTCTGTTTTCTCCATTCAATTTTTTTTATTTTTTGTTTGTTTTCAAATGATGAGAAAAATCTCCTAGAGCGTTTGATCCTTATTTCAGTTTATTTTCTTTTTCATTGTGAACGAGTCTACAGCTTTTATTCTATTTATTTTCTCCCAAAAAAAAGGATATCCTCTGTGGAAGGATATGAATTGCAATCGTTCAATGCTAAAATGACTGAAATCAAAAGTGAATTCACTGAAATAAGAGAAAGGATTCCCGTTGGGCTATTAATAGAAAGCGACGTATTTTTTCTCTGTATTTATATTTTTCTTTGGGCACTAAATTATAATAAAATCCTTGTGCGTTGTACTATTATCTCATAAACATGCATAAAACAAGAATAAAAAAAAAAAAGAAACAGAAAAGGAAAATGAAAGGACATTGAAAGAAAATCCTTTGCTCTAACGAGTTTATAGATTAATACACAAGACATTATGTAGTATTGGTGTACTAGTTAACCTAAAGGGGGTACTCACTATATGGCTGAGGACGAGTTCCATAAAGTGGCTCCTGCAGTAATGGCGAACGACCGTTGCCAATTTCCTTGACTGGAAGTAAAAAAACAAAAGAAAAACAAGAAACACGTTGTAATTTGCCATTTAATTGATTGAATGTGAGAGAGAACTAGAGACACACACACAGAGTGAATGAGACAAAAATGTTATTTTATTGATTTTTTTTATTTTTTTTTTTTTAATTTTACTCTTTTCTTTTCCTTTTTTTTTATAAAGTGGAGAGGGACGAAAGGATTGTTAGGCGATATAATAAGGTTATTTTATTTGTAGCTTTGCTTTTAAATGTATCCTATAATACAGAAGATGTGCGATGCTTTCTTCCGAAGGAATTAGGATGGGAATAGAAGGGGCATGGCAGCCTGTTCAGAGGTTGCTATTCTCCTTATTTCAGTGGAAACATATGTATTTCGGGAGATACATATAGCGTTTAGTTGCAGTCGTCAGCTTGCACCGAATGGAAAATCATCTGAATACCGATTATAACGCCACCTATCTTAAGAGGTTGTTAATATTTTATGACATTTTAACAAGACTTATCTTTGAGCAGAGAAGTGTCTAAATGACAGCTATACAATAAATTAAAAAGGGACTTAAGTATGTTAAAACCGGGATAAGTGCATTGTACAATGTCGTGAGGTACTTATTATCCGGGATATGTAGTTAAGAAAACCCGCTTAGCTGCTCAGAGGTACTTATCCACGAATAAGACAAGTCCGCGAAAAGGCGAAAGATCTGCACAACCAAGAATCGGAAAGTGGCATCCAAGAGAAAGCGTTAAAAGTCTTACTAGAGTACTAGAACTCACCACGTTATGTACTAGATTAAGTTTATTACCTTTGGTTTTGTTTCGATTTTAGTGCTTTATTAAAAAGGGTATTTAAAAGAGAATATTTCATGAGTACTTAAACGGGAAACAATGAGTATCTACTTAAACGGGGAATGTAGTTGAGCGATATGTGCGAGTATTTAAAGGGGATTTTAACACGAATATTACTTTATAAGCTAAGGGTTTCAAAAAACCGAGTATGCTATGCGGGTTTTGCATTTAAGAGGGTGGTTCTTAACCGAGTTTCATTGTAGAAGAATTATTGGTCGATGTTAAAAGGAAATGACACTTAAATTTGTATCGATTACGAAAGCAGGTCTCCATTTTTAGTTTGGCAATTCCTTTAAAATTTCCATTCAGATGACAAAAAAAAAACTTATTAAGAACTCAAAACGGTTTCAATCCATTACTCAGTCTGAAAAGACATCATTTGATATGAGCCTGCAGCTTTCGTCGTCACCTGTTAGCTCATATTCTAGCTTCCGCTAGAAACGAAGGGAGTTCAAAGTATGGAGGAGGGGGATACTTGAAAGATGTGAACAAATTAACTTTTGATTTTAGTAATTCCGTTATGTAAGTATTCTACTTTCTATGGCGATGATGACGAAAGTTGAGCAGTTGAGTGGTTACATTTTTCACAAAACAAGGAAAAAGTCAAAAAATTATTCACGAAGAGATGGTGGCTGTTTATCGAGACTCTGCACCTTCGCGTTGTCAACTGTTCAAAAGTGGTCAAGTGAATTTCAAAGGGACAGGGAGAGCATTGAAGACGACCCACGAAGAAAATATTAAAAAAATCGAGAAATTTGTAATTGAGGATGCCCGAATAAAGTTTAAATCAATAGCTGAGAACACTAACCATTCCATTGGTACCATACAGACCATACTTCATGAGTGTCCTAACCTTTCAATCAGTTCAAGATGGGTGCCACGAGTGCTTTTAGCGCAGCGCCTCAGAAACAAGTGTGAATCGAGTGTTAAGAAATTTTGGAGCTGTGTAGTTAAGGCCCCCGTAGAATTGTTACTGGGGACGAAACGTGGGTTTCATCATTACGACCCTGAAAGCAAACAGAAGTTCATGCAGTCGCACAAGAAGGGCACAGACCCCCGAAGTAGCTGAAGATCACTTTCTCTGCCGGGAAGTTAATGGCTACAGCGCCACATCCACTTAGCATAATTTACGGGAAGGAATAAAGCAGAAAAGATGGGGTAAACAGGCTGCTGGCGTGTTGCTTCTTCACGACAAAGCTCCGGTGAATACGGCGCATGTTTCTAAGGCTGCTGTGCGAGATTGCGGTTTTAAAGACATTCAACACCCACCCTATAGTCCGGACTTAGTGATTATTTTTTTCCCAGATTTAAAAAAAAACCACCGTAGGAAACGATTTACCGATGATGAGGAGCTCATAGCCGCAATAAACTAACATTTTGAGGAGAAGGATGCAAACAATTTTTTTTGAGGGTATACATAAATAGAAAAGTTAATCTCAGGATGTAATAAATGCATTATTGTGAGAGAAGATTATATATAGAAAGGTCCTTGCCAGCGAAACGCTTGCTCCCTGCATATTGCCATGACTGCGTAAGATGGTAAAAAAAGCCATGCCCGAATTTTCAAACATCACTTCGGTTTTAATTTTACAAAAAAAGAACTCTCTGTCCTAAAACTCCAAATATAGACCTAGCCTCCACTACGACCTTAACAAGCTTCTTGTTATCTCAAATACATTTGTCATTTTTTTTACAATCCAAAGCCACTTCAAACCGTACATGGATTGTGATGTCTCGCATGTCATTCGTCTAGCATTCTCACCGTATACCAAAATCAATTTCAATTAAAGACTTCCAATTTTCTCTCAACACGACCTCAAAATCAATCTGTTCACTCATAAAATCCCATAAAACGTAGAAGCACACACGCAGCATAAAATGGTTAAAGATACAAAAACAACTCCCCTAATCCCCATCCATTGACATCGGCATTGACAAAGCATGATTAATCGGGTAAGAAAAGATAAGAAGAAAAAAATCCGAAAACACATTATGAAAACCGTGCACAAAACCGGGTCTACTATTGCCTATAAATGGCAATATTGTCACCATCGTAGCGCTCTACTACTACTATCATTCAATATTCCCAGTCCTGCACAAGGGATTGGATACGTGCGAACTACACTTCTGTCAGAGTATCTTTCGAAGTCAATAGAATAGAATATGTATAACCTCATACGAGACAATGAGAAGAGTGAAGAAAAACAATAAAAACGTAGCACAACAACAAACTTCTTTTATAGAACACAGATGCCACTACACACTGAATGTGTGTATTTATTCATATTTTTTTTTACTCGCGTTTCTACTAGAATTAACCTTGATGTAGTCTCGAAACTCAATTTTACACGTAATTGTATTTTATAAAAGAATAGCAACTTGAATGCAATTATAATTTTCTTATTTTTTTGTTTCCACTCATATCCACCACACCGGTTGAGTGAGTAAATAGAGTATCACGTGCGATGGGAACGAATGAAAAAAGAAATACATAAGTAAACAATTTAAAAAAAGAAACAATGAGAACTTGTTGAGTGTGGCCTATTAAGAGATATAAAAAAAAAGCGAAAATTCAAATTCCAACAATTTTATTACCCACAACAACTACGAGTGCATATACACATACGCTCAATAGGTCACTCGATGTATATACAATGAGTAAGATAATTAATTTTATGGTGGATGACGTATAATTGAATTTAAAAAATTACCTGTGCAGTTTAAAGAGTTCTACACAGTTCAGACACCATACAGTAAAGCTTCAAACCACAATCCTAAAAATTGGCAACGGTGATCCAGAAGTGGATAAATCCAAGTAAAATGGAGCACAACTATTGCTTTTTGTTAAAATTTCTTTCTAAAAGTCTATTTAATTTTGTTAAAGTTGTTTGCTTTGTTGAAATGGTCTAACAGTAACCCATCTTTTACAACCCAATTTTGCAGAAAATTTGCGATGGTCGAGGCTTTATGTACATATGTCACAAGTGTGCTTACGGGGTAAGGCGTAAGGAGCAGTCACAAATTTCAGAAAATCGATTTTTTTGCATATTCTTTTAGTATAGCATCTCGAAAATATTCTCAAGTCGATCCGAGCCAAATTGACTGAATTAGAAAACCTTGAGTCCCGCATCGTCGAGCGGGATTGTAATTTTCAGTTCGCTAGTTGCCCTAATACTCGTACTGTCGAAATGTTCGCTAATCGCAGCCGCAGGGCATTTATCATGGAGAATTTTCATAATTTTTCATAATCTTTCATTGAATATGGAATACAGAAAGGTAACCAGAAAGCAACGTAAGAAAACTGAAAAAAATACGATTGCCTCGAAGCCATGTTTTTGAAATCGGTGTACCAAATGATTCGAGAACCAGTTGACCGATTAACTTTAAACTTGACAGAGTTCTTCTATATACTTACATATACCTATAAAAGAACTGATCGATCGAAGATTTTTTTTACATCAAAAACCCTCATTTTTAAAACAAATTATGACCGAAAGTTTTGACGAAAATCGGACCTCTAAGTTCGGCCACCACCATTTTGCCAAAAAATCCATCGATTTAACTATTAAATTAACGGAATCTTCTTGATTTTTTGATCTCAGATAACACGTGTACACCGCAACACCACTTTTGAAAAACATGCTCTACAAAAATGGATGTATTTTTTGCAATTTTTAATATTTTTCAATGTAATTTACAGGAAAGTTGAATAAAAAGATGATCATTCGATCACAAAAAGTATTTTGAAAAATATCAATATGGAGAGGAGAAACAAACTCCCAAAAATCGTGGACTGCTGCCCCTAACCTCTGAATGAAAGTGCCTGAATCATCGATCTTTAATGGCACCCAACGTCCAACTTCAAATCACAGCTACGAGTATCTCTAAATAATTTCAAAAGAAATAAAAATTAATATTCCGACGTCTAATCGACGAAGGTAATTAATAAGGTACTATGAAATAAGATAAGTAATCTAGGGTTAAACTAAGTGCGCAAAAGATCGATTGTTGGACAGAATGTAAGGAGAAAAAAAACCCTCTCCGTTGATCGTAACACTGTCGATATATTTTTCTTTGAAGAAGAATGTGCCAATAATGCCACCATTAGAACCATTGGTTCAGGTGATCAGCACACTCCATTTAAATGAACGGCAAGAAGCACTGGGCGGATCTGGCAGGTGGCAATATCAATACGAGGCAGGCTGACATCCACATCGCCATGCGAGCTTCAAGTTTCAGTAGAATTTTAATCCAAACAAATATTCCCTTAGAGCTTAGACGAAGTTATACAGCAGTCCTGGCAAAACGGGACAGATAAAGATTATTGTCTGAGTTGGTTCAGCTGACGTCTTAAGAGGGCTCGTTGGGTTTCATGATGACTCAGCCTCATAAGCCCATGACACACTGGCCTAACCTAAATCAAAAAAATAAAAATAAATAATAGGAAACTAGTAAGACCTTTTAGGTCATTGCTGGAGACTGAGTTTGGACTAGACTCTCACCAAGGTCAGACCTTAAGGGATTATTGAATTAATTTCGAGACAGCACTACATACGTTAGAAATGGTAACAAGTTGGTCTAGAAAGAATTTGGGTTAGTATATTGGTAAGCATCGAGCCACCAAACATCAGCTGTCTAGAGTCGAAGACAAAATCTAGCATCCGACAACTACCTTCGGGTGAATTTTCGTAATAACACCACAAGCTTCATACTCGTTAAGTTCTTACCAATCTTCTTGATTTTCGGTCTGGCGAAATATCTATGTAATTCCAAGACCCCTTAATATTAAAACATTCTTCTACAGATCAAAGTTTATCCCTGACTATTGTTTTTATTTTAAGTTTTGTGATTTGAGTGCATTCAAAACTTGCCTACAAAAACTACTATTGCTAATTGTTGACATTTTTCTAGAGGTGTAGATTACGCGTTTGACTCTTCATTGCATCTTACTCACATCAAGTGACAATTAAAAGAATAAATTAAATTAAGTAATTCAAGAGCAATATCCTACATAAGTTTACAATATCGATAGCTACTTAGATAAATTTGTTTTTCAATCAAGAGATAGACATGTAATTAAAAGTTCAATGACTACTCTCGTCAGGGATTAACAACGCCCACACCCAAATATGGCCCACTCATATCGACTTGAAAAAAAAAAAAACAAAGTTCATTGTCGTCGTGAGAAAGTTGGAAAGGGAATCAACTTTACACTCATCACGAATACATATATACTTACATATCTGTGGCAGTATGACAGAGTAGCTTATGTCAAAAAAAGAGTTTTCGACATATTTCAATTTTTCACTAAAATTTTTAATTATTATAGTTTATAACTTTTTTAGGCGAAATTATAAAATAAAGAGTATGTTTAACATTTTTTATTATATTTCATGGAAATTCTATCGGAAGAAAGTGAAAATAAATGCATTTTTAAACTTAAGTTGTTATGCAAAAATCGAATTACAAATTATGAATGTCTTAAGTCACATAAGTTTTTCTGTCACATCAATAATATTTAATTATAGTGCCTTAAGTGGACTTAAGATTTTGTGTCAAACTTCAAATTTTAGAATTAATAGACATAAGGCAACACTTTGTAACTTCAATTTATTCGTGATATATTATATTAGTAACAAATATACATCAAAAGAAACTAAAACCGTACAAAATTCATTGAGAGTTGGAAATTAAACATTCTTTTCTTTCATATTTGGTTTCTCCAGCCATAATGAACTCGGAAGCAAATGCTTGTCTCGGGTCATAGGAACCAAGTTTCAGTATTTTTTAATAATAAGCTGTTGATTTTTATAAGCTATTTTTTCGCTACATTTGTTGCGATTGTTACCTAAGTTGCGTAAAGTTCGTCTTTGAACAATTTTTTAAGCTCTAGATACGAGTATGTAGCTTTGTCAGAGTTTCTTTTTTATTTGCGCATCTTCTTTTATTGCTTTGCGTTGGTGGTGATTTCGTTATTTTGGTCTACATTTTCCAAAAGCACAGATTCACAATCGCCGAAAAATAGATGTTGTAATCGTATAATCTGAAAATCTTCTAATACGATTACAACAACAAAGAAAAATCGGCACTGGAAAAATCGGGGCTTAAGTTAATTAAACTTAAACCAGAAAGATATGGCCAAGTTACAACAGGTCTAAAACAAACGAACTGCTACAAAGAACACGCATAGACATCGCTAAAGTAGTGGCAGTCAGTACAATAGGGGACCATGCAGCCAAACTAGCGATCCCTCATAACAGTTTCTACCGTAGCTGCAAAGATGAATATGAAAAAGAGTCACTTATTCACTTTCTGTGCAAAAGTCCAGTTCTAACGAGAGTCAGGCAACGCATATTAGGCAAGCTATTCCTCAACGATCTTAAAGAATTGGGGAGCTGATCCTCTTCCTAAACTCCACAGAGTGGATATAAATATCTCAACATTACATCCAAATACACGTGTCACCTGAGGTTGTGGTATCAAAATGGAGCTTCACGCGCTATTTGGGTTTTGTTCCATCGAAACCACAACTTCTACCTACTTACCTATCTAATTAAACTTTCCTATTTAATGTTGAACTTACTGGAAAAACTTACCATTTATGCAATTTGTTTTTTTAAATTTTTACAGACGAACTTATGTCGACATAAGAGTCAGTAAAATCCAAACAAAATTCTATCAAAGTATCTTAAGTCAACATAAGTTTTTATAAAAAACGCAAGGGGAACCAAGTAAAATTAGAATTCACATGGTTAAATATGACATAAGAGTTTCTGTTGAAACATAAAATTTGAATTGGATGGACTTAAGAAAATTGCTTGACATAAGCTTCTCTGTCGAATGCATTATATAGTCAAACATAAGTGGTTAAGAATTATACGATATTTTTGCAGAGGAGAATGCTTTTAAAATGGGTGTGAAGTAGAAATGTAGATATCAAACTGTTAACGGCTATCAATTTAAAAACTGGATAATCGCTTATGTCGACATAAGCTACTCTGTCATATTGACACAGATATATAAAGAAAAATACTCTCGTATTAATTACTTTGCTTCATCTGTTCGTGCTTTTTATCTAACTTTTTAGAGGAGGTGAGCAGGGTGCAGTTACAGGTATACAATCTGCATTCAACTAAGCACCAACACTTTGTACAAGTGTACATTCCCTCGCTTACCTAGTATAGCTCCCCCTTGCACGAAATTAAATTGAAACTACGAGCATGTACTACATGTACATGTATCTATGATGCTTCTACACTAATTAGTTATAATTCATATAGAGATCCTCCTGAGCAGATAGATTTGGAGGTGTATGTATGACGTGAGTTGAAGTATTAATAGCTTCTTTGCAAACCTATTTCGACTCACAATACTCAGTTGATGATGGAAGAAGTGTATCCCATATGGTCTAGTAGCTAGGATATCTGGCTTTCACCCAGAAGGCCCGGGTTCGATTCCCGGTATAAGAAGATTTTTTTGCTTTTTAATGGTTTATTTAAGGTAAGTATTGAAATTCATTTTTATTTTTATTGTTTAAAACAGCTGATGGAATATGCCCGCCCACTCTACCTGACCGAATTTTTAAAATTTATTTCAATGCGAAATCTCTGAATGGCAGGTGCAGGAGGTCCCTGTTAATATTTTCTTCAGCAACGTGGTTTTGGAAAATGTTTTTGAACAACAGATGTCAATCATTTGAGTGTGTAGATACACTCGTCGGTTTGGACTAATTTTGGAATGTTTTTCCTAAAATACTTAAGTGGGTATAATGCTTTTATAGCTATTTCGTATTTGTATGATTGATGTTATTTATTGATGTGTTGTAAATATCTTATGTAATATTATCGATAAGCCTTGCATCACTTACTTTACTAACAAACGAAATGGCTTCAAGTTTAAATGCATGTATTTCTTGTTTATGTATTGCTGATCAAACGAGAGGGATGAAAGGCCAAGAATGTGTTTTGCGTCACAACAATATAAACATGACAAGTTGTTGGAGAACTAACGAAGAAACTCCAAGTCGGATAGAGAGTATGTGTACACCTATCCTCTTTATCAGTTATTTGTGGCTTTCAAGCATTAGACAGTTTTTTTGCTCGGATATCGGCCGCAACGCATCACAATAAACTATGATGCGTTGTTTCCTTTTGTTTGCGCAGTGGTTGCTTTTATGATGTGTTTTGGAACGCGATACATTGCATCACTGCTATATTTTGACGACATGGAACGCTCGACTTTGCAGTACTGCGGAAAAATCGTGGAAAACCATTTGACATAACAAAACAAAACAAAACAAATGAAATCGAGTTTTATTCCTAAGTTTGTGTCAGTTAGAATTATTTTTATTATTATTTAAAAAAAAAAACAAATTCATTATTTTTTTTTCTCTAAAAAAAAATCGGTCCAAAGCAAATTCATGTGTTTTATAAAAAAAATGAGTCCTACTAGTCTGCTTATCTTTTTCATCCGGTTCAAGCTACATATTTAACTAAGCTTAAATTTTTATTTCTTTCTTTCTCGCATGCATCAGTCCAAAGCAAATTCATGTGTTTTATAAAAAAAATTAGTCCTACTAGTCTGCTTATCTTTTTCATCCGGTTCAAGCTACATATCTACTAAGCTAAAAATGTTATTTCTTTCTTTCTCGCATGCCTTAGGCTGTGGTCACGTCTCACGCTTGTAAGCGTTTAAGCGTTTTGAGCTTGTTCGCGCGAGTACGCTTGTACGCTTTTAGGCCGTCCGCACACGGCTCGTATCGTCATCGTACGTCATCGTCTCGTCATATTTTTGCCGTGCAGCTACGATAACGATACGCCTACTGAAACGCACACGACGCAATTTTCAATCGTCAAAAAGCAAAGCGTTCGACGCTTAGTTATCTCTGTCACCGAAAAAAAAAATGCATAAAAAAAATATTCATCTGCTGAGCTATTCCGGTCCAGGCTCTTTCAGTAATATCCTTGTTAGAATATTCTTGAGTGTTATTTTTATATAAACACTCGCTGTTTACTATCAACTGCACGAATTTTGATTTCGCCGGACATTTTTAAGAAAAAAACACGTACAAATTCAAAATAAACTTCAAGCGTACAGTCGTACACGCCGATAAGCGACTTACATTGTTTGACGATAGTCGTCATGAAGCGTGCATACTGCGACGATTACGCGTAGCGGACGAGTAGTGTGCGGATCTCCCCTTAAATACAAGTGTGCGACAACAAATCGTATGCCTCTCGTACATCGCGTCGCATACGCTACGATGACGATACGAGCCGTGTGCGGACGACCTTAGTGGTCAAGTCTCACGCTTGTAAGCTTTTAAGCGTTTTGAGCTGGTTCGCGCTTGTTTGCGCGTGTACGCTTGTATGGCTTTATTTGTGACTACTCCACGAGTGTAGGCGACAAAAGCTTTAACTAGTAGTCATTTGAACGGGGTATTGTGCGGTTGGTGTACCAGATATAATGGCTCTTTCGAAAAGTGAATTACTATTTTGTACAGAAAGTACTATGTGTATTCTATTATCATTGAGTACACAGTTTGTTACTTGGGAAAGACGCGAGCTGGATGCTGTAGAGTAGATGATTCTTCTGGTAGTGAGAAAGAAGATAATTTGGAGAAAGAGGATATGGAAAATAATACCCAAGGCGATACAAGACTAGTATGTACAGTTGTGCTCATATAATTAAGTCATGTAAACATGATCACACTATCTTCGGTAGAACCAAGTTTTATTAACAAATTCAGATTAATTAGTTAAAATAGAATGTTTATAAGTATTTGTAAAGTTCAATTCTTCCTGATTTGTTTGTTTAACAAATCATTAAAATATAAATTTTGCAGATTATTTGTTTATATCGCTTTGAGCTCGATGACATATAATTAAGTCATTTACTAAAAAAAATGTTTAAAAATTTAATATACATTAGTTATTGTAGACATTAATACATATTTAATCTCTTTTAGAGTCAGTTATTTGTTTCCAATCCTTTTTGTCTCATAACTATGCATCTATCGTCCATAGCCTTGACAAGGGCTGCACATTGAGTGGGGGTGATATTTTCCATTCCTGTTGAATAACTTGCCATAGATGCCTTGTTTCCAGTTTTTTTTTGTAGTAACTACCCTTTTTATGACCGCCCATCAAATTTCTATGGGTTTTTTTATTGGGACTTTGAGCTACCCACTGAAGGAGATGGACTCCAACCAAGGTTAAACGATCCTGAAGCAATGCTTTGAATCTTTATGTTGTTGAAAGATCCATGCCAGTGGCAAATTGTCTGCCAAGTTTCTATTTAAATGATTGTTTATGATGTCTTTATACATCTCACCAATCGTTTTTTCATTTATTTGGACAATCGGACAAACGACGGATGAGGTGAAGTATCCCCAGGCCATCACCGATGAGCCACCAGGCATCACCATTTTCTTGGTGAACTAATGGTCGGCTTCTTTCGATGGGGGACGCTTTAAATATGGAGTATGATGTTTCCTTACAAAGGGTAGCTATATGTGTCCATTTGATCCCAAATATGTGTGTTTTTACTAAAGACTGTTAAGTAAGTGGGCACCATAGCGCAAGTGGTTAGAGCGTCGGACTACTGAGCCAGCGGTCTTGGGTTCGAATCCCGCCGCAAACACCTAAAAGTTTTTCACAGTGCCCACCTCTTTCGAATGTCTGACAAGCATCAAAAAGTATCATTTGTCACGATTGAGCTTCTCAAATCGCCGTTCGGAGTCGGCAAAAAACTGTAGGTCCCTTCCATTCCTGCAAAAATATAACACGCACACACAAATGGTTGTGAGAAGCAGGCCCAGGTTCACCTGGAGCTGTAGCGCCAACTAAGTAAGTAAGTTAAGTAATAAAAATAAAAAAATATAGTCAAAGAAAAAATCGGTATTTGTTTCGGAAACGCCTTCAGTAATTTAATAAACCAAATAACAACGTTCGCGCTTGTAAGATTTACTAGCCGAACACAATGGTGACGCTGTAGTGGAAGTAGAAAGCTGAAGTTGGCTGAACTTTGCGCTTCACCGTACAATTCATACTACAGCAACAGCTTCGCATTGTGTTCGTGCTATAGGGTTTACGTGTATTTTAACTTTGACAGCGCTGCCTACTTCCACTGCAGCTTCGCCATTGCGTTCGGGCAGTATATATCAAATGATTTTGATCTACAAGCTTACTAGCGCGAGCACTCCTACAAGCATGCAAGCTACAAGCGTGAAACGTGACCAATACATTCAGTAGCCGTACTATTTGATTTACAAGCGTAAACGCGTCAACAAGCGTACACGCTTACTAGCGTGAGACGTGACCACAGCCTTAGACTTAGTGGAAAATTTTGACAGCAAAATCGAAAAACTTTTCGCATGCGAAAGTTACAGAAACAAATTTTCTCTCTCCAGTCATTTCATTTCAAAATGTTTCATGCGAAAAGTTATTCGACATCGAGAGTTACAAAAGCAGATGAATGCGAAAAAGTGTATTATCATTCATTTTACAGCGTTCCGTCGAAAAATGTCTCGATGCGAGAGTTACAGAACATTGCCACTGACTGTCTCAAAGATGTCTTCAGACGATGACGCTGAAATTACGCCAGGCACGTATATCTTCTGCCCTTTTTATTTTGAAAATTTTTTTTCAAACCTATATAGATTTCGAAAAAGCTTTCCATACAAAAAATAAGACTGGATAATTATCCAGGCTAAGGTTTTGTTGTATTTTGCATTGAAAACATGTTGCAGAAACATGTTTAGCCTATATAGATTTGAAAAAAAAAACACGCCTATTATTTTTTGACTGGTTCCGCTAGCTAGCATTTGAATTTTCCATATTTTTTTTTATATTAGGCGCGTTTTTTTTCAAATATATATAGATTTCGAAAAAGCTTTCCTTTTGTATGGATAATTATCCAGGTTAAGGTTTTGTTGTATTTTACATTGAAAACATGTTGCGCAAATTGGAGATACATAGATTTCAAATAATTTTGGTTTCCAGAAATAATTTTAATCATTTTCAGTTCCCATAATCTACGATGAATGACAAAATAATTTACCATTTACAAACACTCGAACTACATATTACTTTGAGGAATGTAAATATATGTATGTATATACATACTTTTGTTTTCCTTGTTTTGGTTGCCTTAATTTTGGGAGAAGTTGTCAGGTATTAAGGCTGAACTATAATAGTCGAATGGGTTCGTACTACCACGTACGAAACTGTGCGAACACAAGGAATTTGTATTGTACAACCATAATAGCTTTTCGCTTCGATTCGTTAAGTTTTCGTCCACTTTTGCTCACTTACGAAAGGAGCCAATCCATTCGCTCTTTCGTACGAAAACACAGCTGGGTACATTTAAAATTGGAATTTCGGAAATAAAGAAATGTTGTTTTATTTGCTTTTTGCAATTAATTCTCGTAGCATTATCATTTTAAAGAATAATTGTTCTTAGATTTTATTTACATACTGTTTTGTATGCATTTGCAAGTATGTAGTACAATACATTACAGATATGTATATGTACGTCGAACATAAAAAAATGGCTTGTACATAGGACTACGATTTGCTTTCTCAATGGAAACATAAATTAATGTACGAAAATAGTGATCAATTTTATTTTGTTGGGCAGTCATTTTTTCCGATTTCACTAGTTATTTTGCAAAACAACAAACAAATCACGGGCAAAACGACTAGAATCTGACAATCGCCAGTGACAATCGCTTCCGTTCGCATTCTCCTATTATGGGCAACTTGAGCAATTGACATTTCGGAAGGAAACTTAACGTAGGATTTTGACAGTAGCTTCCGATTGCTTTCGACTATTATAGTTCAGCCTTTAGGTATACCGGCATACAATCCGTTTTAGTTTCCGAACTAAAATGGGTCGTATCTTTCGAGTGAATACAGGTTTAGTCAATATTTACAATTTCAGTGCGGGAATTGAGCGGTTCAAAAAAAAAAACTGAGCTATGGACAGCACTGTGGTTTCTCCTTTTACCAAATCTCTTATTTGATTTTTCAAAATTATATTTTACGTTTGTCCTTTTCAGACGTATTTTTTGGTAGACGGTCAGTTAGTTTGTATCTTTTTCTGTAAATTATCAATAACAAGCTAATAGGAAAAATAGGTCCGACAGAACAGATGATGTAGAAAGCATGCTCCAAAACAGCATTTTTTTCAAAATGTACAGGTTTCAAAAAAAAAAAAAAAACTCTCCCTTTCTTAAACCGTCAAAAAATCAAATTAAAAACATTTGTGTAGGTTAAAAACTTTCAGAAACACCATCCCCTTGAAAGACTGAAAAAAGAATCGAGACAACATGCTGAGCTTGGGGGTAAGTCAAGGTAACAAGACACATTCATTTAAAAAAAAAAGAATAATTCTATATTGTATTTAACAACACCACAACTTCAATAATTGTATGTCATTCTTAACAAAAAACAAAAAATACTTTACTTGTGCATATATAGTTCCCTAGTTATTAGTTTAAAATAAGTTTTTATTTTTTTAGTAAAAAAAAATAATAGATAAAAAATAATTATGTGCGCACTATTGTTTATGACGACAGTGATATTACAAACAAATATCCGTTAACTCACCACCAGTTGGCCGAAATAAAATCTTTTCCGCTGTCAGCTGAAGTCACTCCATCGTTGTGCGCGTCCCCATTCGCTTCCTCACTCTCTCGCACACATCCGTCCGAAGTAAGTGTAGTGAACATGAACAGATCAGATTTTTTTTCACTTATTCGTTTCTTATTCAACTTGTATATTCCATTTATTTATTTTAATTCTGCATCTAATCATGTTGTATTTCTTGCAAACAGTTACTACACACCTCTCACCCTCCTTCAGATTGCCTTCGAATACATTGCCCTTGGGTTATGCACTCGTACCGCTTCCACAGTACTTCACATCTTCTCAACGAACCCTTATATCTGTCTGTCAGATTGGCAATCATTATATTTTATCAAAAACTACAGTAAATCCGATGTTATCTCTTTACGTGTGCGAAATCGGAATTTGTATTTGCAAAATGTCAAAAACGTATCAACAATCTGATCTGTTCAAGTTGGAGGAACACTACAGGCGCATGCGCACACGCATTCTTTAGTCATAGTCGAATCGAATCGAATCGGATCCATCTCGCTCGCTGGATGTTGTTGTACGTGTGGTGGGAGGAAATTAGGTACCCGGGGGAGGGGACTCGCTTCAGTCCATCACGTCACACGACCGTAAACCCTGCACACAGACAAACAAGCGATATTGGATTTTTTCAGTAAACATCTTTTTGTTTTTTTCAAATTTGTTTTTTTGAAAAAAAAAATAGTTTTTTGTTTTAATTTGAAAATTTTGAATTTTTTTCTGTTTTTCTTGTAGTTTTTGAGTTGTAGTAGTAGTAGTAAATAGTAGTAAAAAGTAGTAATAAATAGTAGTAGTATTAGTTTTTCTGATTTTTATTTTGAAAAAAAAGCAAGATATATTTTTTTTCTAAATTTATTTTACTTTACTGTCTGTATTTTCGTGGATGTATTTTCATGTATTTTATATATAATTTATATTCTGAAGGCTGAAGGAGGGGGTTAGTTTTTCTCTTGTGAATTTTTTTTTGGATTTTGCATAATTTTTGTTTGTCTATCTTCTCATGGAATATCCTTAAAAAAAAATTCTTATTGTTTATTTGTGTTCGGTTTTTAATTTTCTGTTTTTTTTTCTCTTGCAAAGTATTTTTATTTTTTCCCCGGAAGAGGTGTGTAGCTTGTGTCCATATATTAGTATATTTTTTTTATAGATACATATATACAATCTATATATATATATTTTTAATTAGATGTTGTAGTTGTTGTTTTTTTCTGTAGTTTGTTGATAGTTTTTTTTATTTTTATTTTATATTATTTTGATTGTAGTTAATTTTTCTTGTTGTTTCTTGAGCGGAATTTATTGTTTTTTTTTTTTTCTTATATTAAAACAAATAACTTAAAACTAATTTAAAAATTATTTAAAAATAAAAAAAATAATGTGTGTACATATGTATATAAATAAATTATTGATGTTTCGTGTACTCAATCTAACCCATTCGTTTTTTTTAGATTTGTTATGTAGATCTATACCAGCAAACTACTGAATATGGAAATATTTACTGTGAATGCCGAGCCACTTTTATTACAATAAAAAATAAAAACAAAACTTTCTACCATAGGAAAATATTAATTTAAAATAAAATGTAAAAAGTAAAACTAATAAGATATGTGTTAAAGCTGTCGATAGAAATTTGAAAACTATTACTTACCACTAAAAGGATGGGTGTAAAAATCCTACAGGCCAGGCAGTAACGGTAAAATTGTAAAGAAGTTTCTTGGCACTAGAAAGGCACTGTAACGACGGATCTGACTTGAGATGCCCATATTTGAGAAAGGTTAGATTTTGCTTAATTTGTCAAGACGGCAGTTTAATTTGCGTCAGAATTTGACACCTTATCATGCCCCACTGGGAGTCATATAAAAAAAAAAAAACAGAACACAGAACAGAACCCTGAGGTGTACCACCTTTATTTAGGAAACGGATTTTTATTAAAACATCTTTACCTTAAGATATGTAATTCAGATCCTTTATAATTCGACGACTAAACAAAGTGTATTTACAATTCCAAAGTAAATTTTCATTGCCATTTACAAAAGGGGTGGCTGAGGGTTTACACAATTCAATAGCTTCAACACAACCCTTTATACCAATCGCATTAAATCGTGCATACCATGTACCTACATTTACTCCATACAACCCAGAAGAACTAAAAACAATCGATTTAAGAAGCCATTAACAAGACAATGCATGCTTAGCTATAACAGTTGCCCGAAAAGCTATTTGGAGCCGCCTTCAAAAATATATCCACATACGAGTATGTACAGAAATATACGTGTTGTGCTCTACTCCTCATACACATTCTAACAAAAGATATGACTAACACCGAGAAATTAGAACAACTAATAATTAATAAATTTATTATCAAAATTACATTGGGGACTTTCAAGTCTCTTTCCCTTTTTTTTTTCATTTTATCCATATCATCTCTGTAGCCAGCCTTCATCGAGCATGAATACAAGGTTCATTAAATTCTCGAATATAAAAAGCGAGGTTGGTAGTCGGCGAGGATGCATGTGTGTGTCTTGGTAGGATTTTTGGATTATTAACTTATACCATACATTAAAGGCTTATTTTAAATTCCATTTTCGGTTTTAAACATAATCGAATATACGCCCAATTCAACCCACTCTTACATATGTATATGTACATACATAGGTATACAGTAATATGAAGGCATAAAAGAAAATGGATAAAAAGGACACAAACACAAACAAGAAGTTAACCATCCCTAACCGTGATATCGATTATAGTTCTTTGGGTCCCGAATTTCCATAAAAAAAAGGACGAAGCCGAAGGAAAAGACAGATTATTTCAAGTACAAGCAAATGTGCCAACGAGGTACAATTAATGGAGTTTTACTTAAAAGGAGGATAAAACGAATCGCCGAGGAGGAAAGTTACATGATTTTTTTTTTTTTTTTGATACTCGTAATCATTAAAGACTGGGATTTATATCAAAAAGATAAAATGTGTAGGGTTTTTGTTGGCCCGGTAAATATCCTTTTGGATGATCTATTACCGGGGTGGCCAACCTTTTCAGCAGGCGGGCAAATTTCAGGAAAAATATTTTCTGCCGGGCCACGCACCAAGTTTATTTTTTGTAATTAAAATAACCAAACAAGCGTGCTACATGTTCGAGCACATCGTCGTTTTCCAGTAGATGAGATAGTGGTCAAACGTTTGCATGGTTTAATGCACTAATAGTCCAGTCGTATAAGATCAGAAGAGGGGCTGACACGGAAACAATTTTTCAATTTTTTCCTAGTAGCGATATTTTTCGATTTAGACACGAAAAGAGGTCGGGCTGAATTTTTGTTTATTGAAGAACTCGTTTATTTTCAATTTTACACAGAAAATGGTTTTACCGAAGTTGTAATTAACCCTCTTTTCGGGTCTAAATCGAAAAAATTGAAGGCAATTTAATTCCAAACAGCTATGGTAACTAGCATTTTCGTGTAAAATTGAAAAAAAAAAAGAGTTATTTAATAAACAAAAATTCACACTCAAATTTAAGATGGCGGATGACGTAACAGGGTTGGAGTCCCGAAAACCGAAATGTAGACTGCCAGTGAGCAAATTCTTATTCGACTGGGCTTTAAATAAATACATAATGTAAATAACACAATTGAGAATCAAATAATTTAAAAATATTTAAAATTGAGACATCTGACTTTGTTTTGCAGAAGTAAATACATCAAAATGGATGGATGTTGTCGCTATACGCAAACACTTTTCCCAATGAACATCAGTAATTCATGTTCGCACTTGTGATTTGATGTACTTCATGCATTTAAAAATCTGTTCACACGCAAAAGTGTTTCCAAATAGTTTGTAAATCGCAGGAAATTTTTTTATAGAACTCTTCCAAACTCTTCCAAAATATGTTTTTTAAACGTCGGCAAAATCTCTCCAGATGCAGTGGCGATAATAGCACAAAACTACAGAATAACACGGAACTTTGGCAAGCTGGACTGAAAGTAGTTATGAGTATGAGTCCGATAGCGTTGCGAGCTTCCCGAAGACACCGATTTTATCAACACTTAGCGTCGGACAAAAAACTAAGTAACCTTGAGTGTTAAATAGCGGGGTATTTGCATTAGTTAAAATCGATGAATTTTTCCAAAAATGCAGGATGTTTCAAAATAGCTCAAACCAATTTATTTTCCCAAGAATCCGAGATATCTCAAAATTTCTCTTAGCTATATGTAATTTGAAAATATATGATACAAATGACTTATGATGACTTTTGGTAAAATGTACAATGAAGTTAACATTTAGATTCATTTAACTTAGCTCCGCGGGCCAGAACATAACTCCCGGCGGGCCTCGGTTTGGCCACCCATGATCTATTAGAAAGAAAAGACACAAGAAACCGATTTGCCTAAATAAAGAGTGACGAATAGCAGTCGATTGTTATGGGTTCACGAATTTCCGATTTGAAGTGGAGTACCACAAGGTTCTATACTATGGTCACTGCTTTTAATAGTATTTATCAGCTCAGTATAAGTTGCTCTTTAGCAGTAAGAATCGTTTGAATTTTTTTGACATTCATTATTCGTAAGATGCGGTTGAATCTAACGGAGTCTTGCAAAACTATCCTTGGATTTTTACGCCATTCTGAAACCGTTAGATTATCAGTTTTGTTTGGAACTGGGCAATCTTCTGATTGCCGCGAAACTTTGCTTGCTTGACTGAAAATATTCCCACAATCTACTGATAATGACACGAAAATAGAAAAACTATTGTGGTTCTTCATATGAAGTCAATATTTAGAAGATGCTTTATTCGTGAGCGTTGAATCCGAAGAGCCAGACGATATTTGGGTCAACTATAGCATTTTGGATACAATCTCAGGGAAATGATAAATAAATAACTAATTTAGCCTAGATCTAGGTATTCGCTTGCATTAGTCTGGACAAAAACAAGCTCCGCATCCCGACTACGTTCCTTTCTGGGCATTGTAAACATAAAGGCCATCTCAGGAAGCTAGTTCTATCAGATGAAGACTCATGCAGGTTCTGCAATGAGTCCAGTGAAACAACAGAACATATGTATACTGGCGGAATGTGGGGTATTAACATAGAAAAGGTTTAAGTGCTTGGGTAAACACGGACTTACAGCAGAGAATCGAGGAATATTCCTTCGTCTAGCACTTAGGGGGCACAATAGACCTTAAGGTCGCGGTGCTCCTCACCCTTCAAAGTTTCACAACGCTACTGAAGAGCAAAGCGACTAATCTCAATAATCTCAGAAAAGACTGAAAGGTTGCTATTTGATGGCTCTCGTGTTCAGACGGTCATGGCTCCGTAACTATTGATGTTTTTCTAATTCTCACCTTAAAGTACGGCACACAAAAATTGTCATAATTTCAAGGCAACATATGGGTTATTAGCCACATTGCTCTTCCAAACGATTAATCAGGCTTATAAATTTCACAAAAAGTCAGTTCCCTACGTACAAATACTACACGTGACTCAACAAAGCACCTACATACATTGAATGACATCCAAGTTCGAAGACCTTCCAACAACACACCCTCCCTCCTAACGCCATTAAACCCAATCACATCCATTGCAAAATACTCAAAAACATCGGTGAAACTTTTCTTTTCAAGATACACCCACATGCACACATTCACGCACATAACAAGAAAATTTAGCTTATAAATTGATTTCCTTATAATATAATCCCTTCCCCCTTCCTCTTCGCAACACGTGAGCGACAAAAATAAAAATCTCTTTTCTCCCTAATCCCCCAACAACAGTACCAACCACCACATGAGACGAAGCCAGCAATTAACCAGCTTATTACGATTAATGTGATCCACTACCACTCTCAAAAAAGAAAACAACCCACCACCCCCGTGCCACCATTCGAAACGTGTAAATTCCAAAGGACATAGGTCTTTAGTGGAGTGCTCCTCTTACAGTACTCACTCAACACGCACATTGATATTCATATGCGACCCCAAAATTAGATAAACTCCAAACCTACCCACACGTCCCCCATCCACCTCGCCCCTTTGGGAACTGCTATTTGATTTGGATTGCGTGACATTTAAGCCTAATACGGTTCAATGGCGCGGGTGCTGATGGATGAGAACGGTAGAGATAGAAAACACGAAAATCGAACGTCCTTGGGGGGTTTTCGTATGTGTATTCGTATGTGTGTCTGTGCAAGGACATTCTCCTTGCGTGTTTCGCTGAGGAAGTTTCTATATTTTTTTTCTGGATGCGCTTCGAACATGAACACGTAACACTTGTCCAAATGTTAAGTCTCCCAATGGCCCTTGTGTAACGAGGCCCGTAAAACTATAGAGACAATAGCGGCTATAGCTTTGCAGAGCCTAAAGGACCTGAAGGACCTACAGGACTACTTTCTAGTACATACGTATATCTTTAACGTGAGCGGAATGGTGCGCGTACGTACAAGTGTTGGTACAGATTTTACTTCTGCCTTTCCCAAAAGGAACAATCATTTCGATGATAGTTTCCGAGTGGGTGGCTTTGTTGGATACCGACAGGATACAAATGAAAGCCACAACCGCCACGTTTTCATGGGAATCCGTTTAATGGTTGGAGGAATTCTTTTGTAAATTGAATTGAATTGAATCGAAGTAAAGGAAAGGAATAAAAATAGCACATTTTTATTCACTTCGAAGGATCCAATGCGAATGATTGGATTCGCCTGAAATTGAATGCAAAAAAATTGGTTTCAATCAAACTTAGGGAGGACATTGACTGTTGTAGTGGAATTTATGGGAACTTCAAAGACATACAACGGTCTGGATTAAGTGCTCAAGATTTTAGTTTGAAATCAGTCGTTGTGTTTGTAAGGATCATTGTGAAATAATGGAGTTTCACTCAGAAGTTTATAGATATCATCGATTCAAAGCAATCGTCCTTCGTAAATAAATAATAAAAATGGGGAAAATAATTAAAAAAAAAAAAAAAAAAACGAAAGGGCAGCCACGCAGTGTTGACGTACACATACACACCTATGTATAAGTATGCCCTTCGGCAGTAAAGCCTACAGCACTGATACGTACATGGTACGGTCTCAGTAAATGTTGCTCGTCTGTACAGCACTTCAACCAAGTTGAGCAACCAGTTTGACGGTTGATGTTTGGTACGTGTAAAATCAAATGTGGTTTGATTTTCGGGGCGGAGCCTACGGTTTCTCAAACATGTCTTCGTGTGTGTACTGTGTATAGTGATAGGCAGATTTTTTTTAACTACCCGGTGGGTACTTATTAATGGGTAAATACCGGGTATTTACCCAAAAACATATTTACCCACCCAAAATCGGGTATTTATTACATTTAGTAAATAATGATAATTCCAAAGAAGTATTTATTACGGTTGGTAATTAGTGTGTGCCAAAACAGGTATTCAAAATAAATCAACCCTTTTTTACAGTTATGTACGATTTATATATACTACTTTAATGGTTTTTTAGTAGTAGACTTCAGTTTTTTATAGCAAACGGTGTAGTTTTCTCGCTAGTGATTAAAGTTTATTTTTTATTTAATATGGGATAAAATGGATAAAATGGCTAAATACAAATTTTGCAGAAAGACGTTCTAATATCACAGACAATAAATATTCTGATTCCTTGGTTTATTTTATGAAAAAACAAAACATATTGAAGGGGGGGGGGGGGGGGGTGTCTATCTTCAACGCCCACGGAGCTACAGGGTGTTGAATAAAAGTCATTATGCTACAAAAAATGTTACTATGGGGAACGATTCATTGGTCCATGTTATGAAAAAAATACGTATGGGTGGAGTGTCTATCTTTAACATCCACGGAGCTACAGGGTGTACCAACAATTATTCAATTATAACTTCTGGTCTATGAAGGCCAGAGCAATCAAGGTGGACTTGTTCGATAGACAATTGATGGATGTCTACCACAGTGCGCCGTAATGTTACCTACAAATTCACCATACAAAGTTTTTACCTAGGGCATATAGTTTTCCATGCATAGAGGTATTTTAGCACGAAGAAAAAAATGTCTACAAATGCTATGAGTCTGAATTTGTAGTTTTTTTTTTTTTAACAAACAGTCATCTACCAACCGTTTGAACTGACAATTTTTTATCTGACAATATCGTCAGAGAAAACGTTGTTAGAACATTTGCAGGCCAACCGCCTGTCAATAAATTGTCAGGAATTGGGACAAAACCTGGCAACCGTGTGAACTGGCAATTCCATATTGTGAGGTAGTTTGTCATTGTCAGCTCATTTGCAGCTAATTGTCATTACATTTGTAGACCTGATAATATTGTCAGATCTGGCAATCGTCTTAACATAGCTTTACTACTGAACACGCGGAGAGGTTCGGAAACAGAAGTAAATGAACCAATTTGCAGTTATAATGCGAATATACCCAACACATCAAAATCTACTGAATCGGCAGAACTCATCTCTTTTGATAAGATTGTAGTTACAATACCATCTAATTCGAGCGACTCAGATTAGTAAATATTCAAAGAATCTTTTGTTTATGTTTTGCATTTTCGTTTTTAAATCGAATAATAAAAAAATAAAATACCCAATGAGTTTTTACAATAATTCCTCATTTGAAATAAATACCCACATAAATACCCGTTTTGGTAAAATGGTATTTACCGGGTATTTTCCCATCACTAACTGTGTATCGAAGTTGACCAACATTGAGCCCAACATCATTCAAGTGTTGATTTTCAAGGGATGCAAGTCTATCTCTGCGAGGAAAATACTTACTTACTTACTTAGTTGGCGCTACAGCTCGAGGTGAACCTGGGCCTGCTTCTCGCAACCATTTGTGTGTGCGTGTTATATTTTTGCACGAATGGAAGGGACCTACAGTTTTTTGCCGACTCCGAACGGCGAATTGAGAAGCTTAATCGTGACAAATGATACTCTTTGATGCTTGTCAGACATTCGAAAGAGGTGGGCACTGTGAAAAACTTTTAGGTGTTTGCGGCGGGATTCGAACCCAAGACCGCTGGCTCAGTAGTCCGACGCACTAACCACTTGCGCTACGGTGCGAGGAAAATAAAGCAATAAAATAAGACAACTATGTATGATAGCATGTATTTCTGATACTGAGGGTTGGAGAGATTTTTTTAGAATTTTTTAAAGATTTATACCTGTATTTTGGCAGGTCAAAGCAGACATTCAGGATATCAAGGGTCGGGAGAAAAAACAGTCATGGAACATATTGTTCGAAAAATATTAAGTATTAGAAACGACTGGAAGAGAGGTTAAGAAAATTATCAAAAGTTTTGATTTGTATAACAGGTGACACTAGTGACATCGTATTCCACCCCATACCATTACACCCACTCACGACTAGGGTGATGAGATAGATTGTATTTTTCTTTGCGTATGTCATGAAAATGGTAATTGTAGCCACCAGGGCCATCTAAATTAAATTGTTCTTCGTCCAAAAAAACGATACGATTCCACTCGCTATTCCATGTAATGCAATTTCGAGCAAAAAGCTGACGAATCTCCTTACGAGCCGTAGTAAGAGGGGGTTTTGTTTAAATTTTAATTAATCATTTCAGATATTCAGCTCTTCTATTTATCGTTTTACCGTGTCAACACTTGCAGTAATTCCCAAATTTGACAGATTTGTGAGACAGAACAGTCAGAGTTCGAGGCTTCTCTGACAATTAGTCTGCCTTCAGTAGATGTAGTTGCTTTTCTGGTCCGCCATTTTATGTTATTTTCATAGTTATTTTTAAGAAAGTTGCATACCACCGCCTTAATTTTTTTTAAATTTTTTTCGGTAATATTTCTACAGGTGAGGTAGCCCTCTTTATTTTGCTTTTCTCTTCTTCTGTAAGAAATCTACCCCCACCCATTTGCTTTAAAAACGTTTAAACTTAACGGGAATACCAAAACAACACTTTTAGCGTCAATGATTTCAGCCTCACGAAAGAAATTGCCCATGTCCCTATTCAAGTATTGCAACAAAGATTCACATTTTTTTCACTACGTTTACAAAGCCATTTGTATAAAAAATAACGGAAAGAGTTTTAACCTCTGATAAACAATTGAATCCCTAATATTCTAAAAATATATTCCTGTACATGTGTCTTACTCTTTTATTGGAAAACCGCAAAAGTTAAACAAAAAATCTTGTCCCTATTCAAGTGCATGGGAGTGTAGAAGGGAACGTAAAAGCAGATGAATTAGCTAGAATGTGATCGGCCATGAGCAGCAGTGAAGCTAACACCTCTTTATTGCCTATTTCACATGGCCGACCATATACTGGGAGAAGAGACTAACACCTTGTGGCTTACAAGAAGCGACTGCGTCACATACACAACGATATTATCTGCAGAATCTACGAAGACGAAAAGGAAAGTAAATTGATCCAACATCTCTTTTACGACTGCGTCGCCCTAGACGAAGAACGCCTCTCCGCCCTCTAGGGCACAGATTACAGAGCTGGAAAACTCAAAGATATCAAATCTTCTAAGATTGACTAAGCGCATACACTGGTTTACGAATTAGTCCAAAAGAAGGTTAAATTCGAAACTATGAAGGGATTCAGAATCAAACTTCGGCTCTCCGAGTGGAAATGATTCTCTTTACAAGCACGCACCCTACCCAACCTAACCTACATACTCGTATATAGGAAGCTATTTTAAAGCAACAATCTACAAGAATCTCAGGACGCTAGACCTAGGGTTACCAGATTGAAAATGACGACAAGGGGGACATCGCGAGACAAAACATGTTTTTGAAAAATATAACAGCAGCGTAAAAAAAGTGAAGCAAAAAAGTTAAAGCAAATTATACATGTCGCATATTCAGGACCTTCTTTGCTTTTTGTTAACCACTCGAAACACTTTTCCCTGATTAAATGCACACTTTCTATTTATATTCGCTTTTTCAGACATTTTAGGTACTATTACACGCAAACGGAAATAATTTGTAGATAAATTGTAAGCAAAAACTGACAAAGGACAGATAGCAGCACAAATCCTAAACTGACTGTTGAAGGAAAACTTTTGCGCGTGAAGTGATATGTTTGTCACCTTTTACATTGGCCGAGAAAGCTCGGCCGAGTTATCGTTATTCTCTTTTGGTATCGGGCCGTACTTATACACGTCCCGATTCCGACAGCCGACTATTTAATCTTTTTCTCCCTTCATTCTTAACGCGGTGTGTTCGGAAGCTGTTGCTTTCAGTATAGAATAAAAACAAAAAAAAGTCTTTAAAATGTATGATAAAAATATTGAAATCTAGATGATCTGGATTATTAAGATTTTCGTGCATTTGAAAATGTAACTCCAAATGTTCGATTATATCATGAGACCACTTAAAACTTTCCATAAAACACAGAACACTCACCGAACAGAGTCTCTAAAAAAAATTCCTCCGGCCGGCGACACGAACTCAACTCTGAGAACACAAGAATAAAGCAAGTTAATGAATATACGAAACGAGATAAAAGAGAACACGCAAAAATCGTCTGGGTTGCGCTACCCAGCCGAGCCGAGCTACCCCCTGCACTTCTCACCACCCTTTCCATGACATTCTGGTGTCGGCCGAGCTTTCTCGGCCAATGTAAAAGGTGACTATGTAGTTCATTGAGTGGATGCGTTCAGCTTTGATAGGATTTTAAACTTCAAATGGATGTGTTTACAGAGAATCTTCTTAAAAAATTTTAATAAAAATATTTTAGCAGTTTCATATTGAATGTTTCCTCTTTTTGAATTTTACATAATAAGGGGGACAGAGGTTTATATAGTGGGGACAATCAGCATTTTGGTATGAAAAAGGGGGACTGTCCCCCTAAAGGGCGACGTCTGGTAACCCTAGCTAGACCTGCGTATAATACACTGCTGGACAAAATTAGATGAACGGTGATCGTTTTCTAACATGTTTTATGTTTCAACTACTCCTATGGTATGTAGGTGACAGATTTAAACTCATTTGGCTTACGGAAATGCACTAATGCAACATCGTTCTATTGTAATAGTGGCTTATGGTAGAGGTTCCATAATGGTTTGGGGTGGTATATGATTGGGAGGCTGCACAGTGTTACAAATGCTAGAAAATGCATCCTTAACGACAGAGCAGTATGCAAGAGACATTTCAGAAGAAATTGTTGTGCAGTTTGTCCCCAAGTATCGGCTCCAATTTCCTTTTAATGCAAGATAACGCTAGCCCTCACACTGCAAATAGGATTTCGGAGTATCTTCGACTGTCGCAACTGAGCACCCTAGTCTGGCCAACTTGCTCCCCTGACCCAAATCCCATTGACCAGGTCTGGGATATGCTTGGCAGACAGTTGAAGCAGAGAAATTCGGACCCATTCACTTTGGAGGAGCTTAAAAGTGCTTTGCTTGATGCAAGGGACCAAATACCTTAAGTTAGCATCGATTACATCATCAGAAGTATGCCAAGGAAACTTCGTGTGGTAATAAGAGCAAGAGTAAGGGGGTGGGGGGCACCAAGTACTAAATCATCCTCAATTTCGCCGCGCTTTGAGGGTATACTGAAAATGTTATTAATTAAAGAAACCCATTAATTTTGGCCAAATATCCCTATTTCAGGTTTTGTGCTTTTTTTCATATGAAAGCAAGTACATTATACAGTGCAACCTCGTTAACCCGGACCCCTAAAAACAAGCGCGGTTCCGGATTAACGGGGTGTCCGGAGTAGAGAATGTGAGAGAAAAATGCCTATTTATAAATCAAATTGAAACCCCAGTTTAAAGTAACATGGTCTTTTATTATTACACATACTATCCTATCCTATCCTACTCCTTCTAATAAATAAATGTTAAAGTTTGGATGTTTGGATGTTGCGATGTTTAGATGTTTAGATGTTTGGGACTCAATAATGCCTTAACGGCTCAACAAATTTGGATGAAACTTTCGTGAATAGATACTCTACTTCCTGGAATAGCCAATGCGCCACTTTTTATCGCAAAAGTATAATTTTTTAATTCAACAATTTGCATTTTTCCAGCTCATTCGGTTGAGAGAGGGTTGTTCGTGTAGATATTACGCTCTTCTCATACGTGCATTGATGGGTAAAACCATTGCCATCGATCGTCAGTCTGTTGCGAGAGGGTTGTTTGTGTAGATATTATGCTCTTCTCTTACGCCAAATATCTCTACCGCTTACTCTTTTATATCATTATTTCCTAATTGCTTCCCACACGCGCATTGATGGGATTCTCTTTATGCAAGTAGAGTAGGGGGATGATTTTGCTGATATGCGCTAAAGACTTTTAGTTCTGTTTCTGCTTCATAAGCATGAGGATGCAGATCGGGAGAAGGAAATGAATATACATTTGTTTTTGTTATCTTTTGCATAGGTACTAAATTTAAGTTACCGTAAGGTAAAAAATCGGTACCTACATCCTACTAATCCTTCTAATATATAAATGTGGAAGTTTGGATGCTTGTTGCTCAATAACACCTTAACGGTTTAACAGATTTGAATGAAACTTTCGGGAATAGATAATCTGCTTAGATTATTGGATTGGATTAGGCTACTTCTTATACAAAAAATACAATTCCTTGATTCCATAATTCGCATTATTCCAATTTCCGCTTTTATTATTTGCTCATTATTTTTGGGTAAACCATTGTCATTGATCGCCAGTCTGTTGGGAGAGAGTTGTTCGTGCAGATATTATGCTCTTCTCTTCGCCACAAATCCATCGCTATGATACTTTAACTATGAACATTAAATACAACTCTTAGATATGAGAAACCAGAAAGTACCATTATTTGATGCTCATATAATACATATTATGTACATACATATGTGTGTAGATGTGTTTGTACACAGGTATACTACATTTCCATAAATTTAAATTTAACCATTAAGTTCAGATTATATGTACCTAATGTATTGACTTCAGAGTTCTTTAGAATCTTAATTTTAATAATATCGCTTCCTACTACTTCCTTTCTATCATGCTACAATCAATCAACGCGACTGATTTACAACACGGGCAACGCCGGGCAGGCAACAGCTAGTAAACACATAAATGTAATCGACTACATACTACATAATTTATAAAACCATCGTAACATTTGAATGCTTGTTCTACAATTTAGATAGTCCGTAATAGATTTCTGAGAACTGCAAGCTAATTTTTGAGAAAATGCTTCAAAACGCATTTTTCGATGCAGAACAATGCCTTGAGTACTCATGTTATTCTCCTCCGCCCACGACAAACATATGTCGAAAGCCTCTGCAGTCTGTTTGTGACTTTTCTTTGTTGGTATGGTTTCCTCTTCTAGTTCTTTATTTCAATAACTTCTAGTCTATTTTTTATGGTCAATGCTGTATGTTTACGCAATGGCGGAATTTTTTAAATATACTTTTTCTTTTCACGATAGTACACGACAATACGAATGACAGTTAACTTATTTTTATTTTTGTACGTGTTCATGGATTCGAAAAGTACATGTGTTCTGCCTGTGCCTGACATATAATTGTTAACTGAACTGAATGCAGTTGCTGTGGAAAATTACTGGAGACATTATGAGTGCCCGTCCGAATTACAGAGATCACCGGATTAGCTGGGGTCCGGAGTAACGGGGGTCCACTGTAGATTGTTTTTTTTTTAAATTATGTAAAATTAAACAAATTTTAAACCCTAATTAAAAATTAAGGTAAGTCCAAAAAAATATTAAAATGTTTAACTTTTTGCTTGCGTTTCTCTAATTTGGTCGACCAGTGCAGTTTCACCTCACTTTCGAGAAGATTAAATAAAAAAAAATTCTGGTCACCTTATTCAGTACACGATATGCAATCCACCACAAGGCTCCATTTTCCCCCTATTATATCACAATTCCAACGCGTTGGGAGACAGACAAAGGAAAACGCCATAGGCCCCAAATGTTAACCACCTGCAGTTTCTGAAATCTAAAAATTCACGGCATCCCCACCCACACTTTACACTTTCAAATAGAATGGGTAGCGCTACAACTCATAAGCAGGCAAGCTAGACAATAAAATCGAGACACCTAGCGTCTACACTCTACCGCCCACCCGCCCAACCACTAGTGGTATATATGACTGCCGTTTGTGTGTGCCTGGTTTTGTACCTGTCAACCGCGATAAACAGAGGTCGCCACTCCTAGACAGACGACTTCAAAAGCGCGCACAGTGCGGCGCGGCGTGTTGTATGTTGAAAAGTGCACATGCACACAATTGGTTTGGTCAACAAAACGTCGACGCCACCGCCGACTCTCCCGCCCACGGTTGTTTTTTTTAGGCATTATTGGCCCGGGACGCACACGTAGGAGAAAATCCCAGACCCAGATTCTTGGATTCCCAGATTCTTGGAAAAATAAACGAAAATCGTGATTGACACGAGGTGCAATGGGATACGAGTATCCGTTGGCAGCATTGAACGAGGACGAGGACGAGAGATGCATTTTTGCAATTTTTGCTGCTCGATTCCATTTAGACACCTTTGCCGTGCGTTGAATTTCCGTTGTATAGCCGTGTGGTGCTTCTATTTATTGAAGAGTTCAACTTGAACTTGATTTTTGCACGAGTGCATCTGCAGTGTCGTCGGATGAATGGCGGGCGACGTGTGCTACTTACGGCTGAAGACCATTCGCAGCAGGAAGGTCACAGTGGATAAAGGAATCAGCTGGACGTCGCGTCGTTTGACGTTACACACTGGTAATGTGGTTTCTGTCTGTCTTTGGCATGGAAATCGGTTTGTGTTTTTTTATTTAGAGGAAAGTCGGCTGTAAGAACTTCAGTATGATGCCTCAATGGGAGGACAAGTTGTCTTGTGAAATGCAACTGAACTTGTGACGTACTTGAATGGTTATGTAATTTGTCAGTGGAAAGCTGAACTGAATTCTTGAATCAAAGCGGGGGTCCTTTCACTCTTCTCTATCCCCATCTTCGGATTTTGGTTCAACCATAGAAAGGGTTAGAATTGAGTTTGAAACAAGTCATAGTATATCGTAGTATCGTCGCATCGTTCTGTGGCGAACTTTGAAAAGGTTGCCAGCGACGACATCATCCCCAGCAACATTTATCATACTCATCGACTGGCAATAGAAACATGAAATGTAAACATGGCGACTCTTTGAGCACGGCAAAGTGGTTGTAGCATCAGACTAGTCTATTGGCTTTGATGAACGACTGCACTCTTAACCACTGAAGGCTTTTAGATTAAGGAAAGCGGTTACTTAGCCACTGCCGTTTACGAAATTTCAATTTCATAAATTGACAATCCTATACCTGCTGCTTTCGGTAGCCAAAAGTTTTTAAAATCAGCTATATTCTGATGTCAGAGAGCTTATTCTAGAAAACTGAAGGCAACCTGTCTGTGATCAAAAAGGATAAAAACATGCTGGAACTCATGAAGCAATTCTTTACGAATCGTGAGACCGTTAAATAAAGTGATCCAGTTAAGGTCATAGAAGGAGTAAATACCTCAAATTTTATTCTTCCAGTTCTAAGGGTTTGGTCTGGGCTGTATACTAACAGTAAATCATTTTGCATTCAAATAGACTTGGAAGAAGCTCTCCTACTTTAACGGTTTGCAGTACTAGTAGCAAGTACTCCACAACGAGCTAAAATTGGTGGAATCTTGAGTACTGGGTTAGAAATAAAAATTGGCGTTCCACAAGGTTCAGTCTTGGGACCAATTATTATTTTTAATGTATGTCAATTCATTGTTCTACCAGAATCTCAGCAGTAGTATTACAGCATTTGCTGATGATATGGCATTAACTCTTTTTACTCAATAATCAAGTTACACAAGGGCTTATGTATTCTACGGCAATGGTTCGCTAAGCATGAGTTACTTATAAGCAACAAAACAAGGCTTATGATTTGTAGCCTAAAAGAACCTTATCCACCTGACTGTGATGCTATCTTCCATTCTAGCTGTGGCAAAAACAACTTCAATGAGGATTTAGTGTGTAGCTCAAGCTGCTTTAAGATAGGAGTTGATAGCTATAAATAACTAGGCATATTAATAGACAAAAATCTGACTTTTAAATCGCACGTGGAGGACTTAAAGCAATATAATATGTTAGCTGTAACTAGGAAAATGTAGCTTTTAAAAGAACACTATTCAAAAATTTTTTTTGCGAATGTTTTACTATAGGTAAGTGCACTCAAAACTCCAGCACGGTATTGCAAGTTGGGGTGGAACTTACAATAGCACAACTGAGGCTCTATTTATATCCCAAAAACACATAGTAAGAATAATTTGCAGGAAAGGTCAATTAGCTCATAGTTGGCCACTGTTTCGGGTCCTAAGTATACCTCCAATAAAACATCTGTACGGTTTCAAAGTTCTCAGAGTTTTTTTTCATGTGAAGCGGATACAGCGGTAATCTAATATGTTCAAATATATACAGCTTACGAATAAAAGACATGTTAATATCTAATATTCCAATCTAAAAAAAAAACTCGCTGTTCAAAATTTTATACTACGGCAGCCCCTGGGCTCTTTAATAAATTACCAATCGAAATCGTGGTAGGCGTGGCCGTAGTAGTAAGTGCGTTGGACTACTACGCAATGCTGCCCGGTTTCAATTTCAGACCGGGTCTAACAGCTATAGAGTTTTTTCACGGTTCCACCTCTTTCGAATGTCTGACAAGCATCAAAGAGTATCATTTGTCACGATTGAGCTTCTCAACTCGCTGTTCGGAGTCGGCAAGAAATTGTAGGTCCCATTGTGTTCCATTCGTGCAAAAATAACACGCACACACAAATGGTTGCGAGAAGCAGGCCCAGGTTCATCTCGAGCTGTAGCGCCAACTAAGTAAGTAAGAAATCAGACAGATAGTTAAACCGACTCTATTTCTTAAAGAACTAAGAAATTTCATTTTTAGTAGTTCAGCAGTCAAAGCTTTTGTTGACTCAAATCTCTAATACACAAACTGAAAAGTCTCATTAATTATTATTAGGTTATGACTGGATGTTGTAAAAATAGGGTAGGCACTGACTGGTTTTAACTTGGCAAAGCGCAGTGTTGTAACTGTTGCTACACATCAATTGTGTTTATTTTACCTCCAAGTGGTAGCTATCGGGTACTGGTCGCTGCCCACCCGGGCACGACTTGCTAAACTTATAAGCGCGAGTGCTGACCAAGCGAAAATAGCAGCACTATAACACGCGTCAGCGGACGAATTCCATAGATGGAACCAACGGTGGCGTTAAATTGCCAGAATGGAAACAAAACCTTATCTGAGCTACTTCGACATATTCGGAGCTCAGGTCGATAAGGATTTCCACGTACTAGTCAGGGTCGTGGAAAAGAGTTGGTGGCGGATGAGCCCCTATTGGGCCAACGGCAGCGCTCACACCCCCGTAGTGGGTTACAGACACCGGTTGACACGGCCTCTTGTCCTAGGGGTATATAAGGATCTGACCCTCCAGGTTGGGGGTTGTGCGTAAGGTTAACTACCTACCGTTAAAAAAATATGGTTCCGAAATAACCAAAAGCCTCGGAAAAGGACGGATCTACTGTTGACAACCACGCTAAACGAAAAAAGGACAATGACGTTCGGATCTGCACCTGGAATGTTCGCTCACTGAACTGTGACGGTGCACCCCAACAACTAGCAGAGGCCCTAGACCGCTATTAAGCGGATATAACCGCCATCCAGGAAGTGCGATCATTTACTACGGTGATTGCTATACAGAAAATAGACAGCGCTTATTCAGATGCGGATTTGTCAAACGCAGCAGACTCAGGCAAGAAGTCTTGAGCTTTCGGTACGTGAGCTAGCGTCTTATGACAATCTGTATCAAGGCAAAATTCGTTAACATTAGCCTAATATGCACTCACGCGCCCACAGAAGAAAAAGACGACGCTACCAAAGATAGTTTCTACGAGCTCCTCGACAAAACCTACGAGCAATGCCCTAAGCATGACGTTAAAATCGTTTTTGGCGATTTTAACGCCAGCGAAGTATCAGTATAGCAAGCACTCGGTTTCCTCATCTCAATATCCATAAGGGGACATGGCGGTCTTCGGATCGACTAACCATCAACCAAATCGACCACATTGCGATTGACACCCGACACGCCTCCAGTATTATGGATGTCCGAACCTTCCGGACGGCCAACATTGGCGGATATCCAGAACGCCACAACAACGAAATACTGTGAGAAAGTATAATGTCGAAAAGCTACAATCGCAAGACACCGCCAGAGCCTACAGAGAACGCATATCCCGATCTCTCGCTACGAGTATTATCAGAGCAACAGCTAGTACAGAAGATCAGTGGCAACACTGCCAGCAAGCCATCGTAAGTGCCGCGAATGATGTGCTGGGTTTCACACGACCACCACCACGAAACCCCTGGTTTGATGAAGAGTGCAGACTAGCTAACGTGAAAAAACAACAAGCGTATAAAGCGACGCTGCAAAGAATGACTAGATCTGCTCGCATGCTCTATGAGCAGAAGAGACGGGAAGAACATCGGCTTCTAAGAAGGAAAAAGAAAGAGCACGAGAAGCGTGCATTCGAGGATATTGAGAGATGCTACTCCAGGAACAATGTACGGAAGAGGGTAAAAAGAATGTGCCAGCAAAACAAATCCCGTACAGAAACCTGTAGAGACGCGGGTGGAAATATCGTAGTGGAAACACAGTCGGTGCTGAGAATATGGAAAGACTACTTCTGCAGACTGTATAATGGCGATGAAGACCAATACTCCGCTGTTAGGCAGAATGTACCGTTCAATTTAGATGATGATAGCCAAAACCCCCATCCACCTGATCAAAACGAAGTGCGGGTAGCAATATCCAAGCTTAAGTCCAACAAAGCTATTTAAAGCAGGTTTGGTCAGATGAAAGTATGCCAGATGAATGGAATCTCAGCATCGTCTGCCCGGTCCACAAGAAAGGAGACCACCTCAACTGCTCCAATTACAGAGGCATCAGCCTCCTCAATATCGCCTACAAGATCCTGTCTGCCATACTGTGTGAACGCCTGAAGCCTTTCGTCAACAACCTGATTGGCCCCTATCAGTGCGTTTCAGGCCGGGAAAGGCCACCATAGACCAAATTTTCACACTCAGGCAGATCCTGGAAAAAAACACAAGAAGTCCAAGTCGATACCCACCACCTGTTCATCGATTTCAAGGCCGCCTATGACAGCATATGTAGGGATGAACTGTTTTGTTTAGTTTTGACATCCCTGCCAAACTCATCGGTCTGTGCAGGATGACGATGGAGAAAGCTCGCTGCTCCATCAAGGTCGGTAATGACCTCACCGAGACCTTCGATGTCAAAAAAGGATTCAGACAAGGTGACGCGCTGTCATGCGACTTCTTCAACATCATTCTTGAAAGAATTGTTCGAAACTCACAAGCCAACACACAAGGAACGATCTTTCAAAAGTCCGAGCAACTACTTGCATACGCCGACGATATTGACATCATTGGTAGAACACAGCGAGCTGTCACCGGTGCGTTCGCGAGTATAGAAATGGAAGCGGCTAAAATGGATTTAGCGGTAAACGAGGGCAAAGCAAAATATATGCTGTCAACAAAAAGCGACACCCAACATCGACGAATTGGACAGAACGTCACAATAGACAGCTACAACTTCGAGGTAGTAAAGGACTTTGTCTACCTAGGCTCTGCCATAACTTCAAAAAATGACATCTCGTCGGAAATCAAACGAAGGATTACTCTTGCCAACTGCTGTTTCTTTGGGCTAAGAAGGCAATAGAGTAGTAAAGTCCTTTCTCGATCGACTAAGGAGACTCTATATAAGACCCTTATTATCCCAGTCTTGCTATATGGAGCTGAAGCATGGACTTTATCGAAAGCGGATGAAGATATCCTTGGTCGCTTCGAGAGAAAAATCCTTCGTAAGATATTCGGTCCCGTTTGCGTGTGACGGGTTCTGGAGGAGAAGATTCAACCACGAACTGTACGAGCTGTACAGCGACATCAACCTGGTTAAAAAACTGCACATTGGGCGTTTAAGATGGCTAGGACATGTAGAGCGTATGGACATCAACACTCCGGCTCGGAGAATATTCGACTCTTACCCGGAGGGTCAGCGCAGCAGAGGACGACCTCGCCTAAGGTGGCGCACACAAGTAGAACAAGACCTCAGCCAACTTGACGTGCGCAACTGGAAGCGGCTAGCTAAGGACCGGGCTAGCTGGAAGAGGTTGTTGGTTGAGGCGTTGGTTCACCCCGAACTGTAGCGCCACCTAAGTAAGTAAGTAAGTATTATTGCTATTATTTGTTAATTTGTTAAAAATGTTTGTTTCATTTTTATTACTGATTTAACCCCATATTCATTAAACATTAATTACACTGCGTTACAAATTTTCACAAAAAATTAGTACCCACTTTAATTCTTTCTGTTTATGTATTCATAAACATTACTTAATGAGAAAACATACGTACTGTTTTTCAGGTACGAAAGCCAACGATTTTTGGTAAAAAATTAAAGCCTAAAGCATATTTTCTTTAATTACCAATGTTATTCGAATAAAACTGTCAAATTAACTTCTTATAAATATACTTACACACAATGAAAATGAAAAAATATTCTATAAAAATTTATTGTTTACAAAAAAAATAAAAACATTTAACTTTTTCTTTTGTGTTGGAAAGTGTCTTCTCGCTTTAATCTCCTAATATAGCTGCATTCCAACGACCTTGAAACCGATCGTCCAGCCTTTTTACATCCTGATGAAAGCGCTCCACTTGTTCATCATTCACAGCTCCAAGATTTGTAGGAAAAAAAGAGAAATGGGAATGGAGAAAGTGAATTTTCAATGACATACTGCAACCCATCTGTTTATATGCATTTAACAAATTGTTAACCAAGAATTCTGCATTTTCGGCTCTATGATTCCCTGAAAAACCATTAATCAAACCTTTTAATGATGTCCATGCATATAGCTCTTTACCATTGAGTGTTGGGTCAAAAATTTGGTTTTTCATCAGAAGGCGTATTTGTGGTCCAATAAAAATACCTTCTTTTAGCTTTGCGTCACATTTTGAAAAAACAGACTTCAAATATAAAAATCCTTCGCCATCTTTATTCATTGCCTTCGCAAAATTCTTCATTAACCCGAGCTTCGAAAATCCTCGAATATCAGTCAGCCAGAAGTAGCAATCGTTGTAGTGGTTACTAGGTTCGCTGTGTCAGTATTGCAAATGGCATTGATGTTTTGTTTCCTTTCAACCAAGACAGGAGAGTAGCATACATGATACACAAAATAGTTGTGGAATATTTATACACAATACGTCCGAAATATAAAAAATACGCATTCCTTACTTTTTCAGATATTTTTTCCCCTGAGACTTAAATATGTATTGTCCACACACGTAACAGAACTCTTTTGACGATTTGGTGCATTGATGGCGTCTGCTTTTTACAGTATTCATCTTGAATTGTCTTACACTCACAAATATATAGTTAATCACAAAGACACTACCGCAAAATGAGCCTAATTTCTCAAGAATGATTAAACTTAAATGTGGGTAAATTGAGGATCGCTTAAAAAACCGTTATCGGTGTGTACCTAAAAAACAAGATGTGATAGAAACAAAAGACATTCACCGTTTACATACTATAACTTATAGAATACTATAACAGCAGTCAGTTTGTTGGGTACCGAATTCGTATCACGCAGTTAATTTATTATTATAATTACTATTATTTGTTAAAAAATTTTTGTTTCTTTTTTATAACTGATGTTATATGGGTAACATTCATTAATCATTCATTAAACATGTAATATTTTTGTTGAAGGATCATTCGCCTCTAGTTTCTTATGAACTACAGAATGATGCCCATTATTTTATTTGTTTCTTAATTATTAAATAATATGTATTTATGTAAATGTAAATAAATAAAATATTAATAAAAAAAAATTTGTCATTGCTTGCTACGATTCAGGGCTAACTTCATTCAAATTCAGTGTATATCTGCGTTGTCTTGTTTTTTGTTGAGCTTTGAAAAATAGTTTTAAGGACAATTCTTCACATCAGCGGCCGAGTCAGCGGCACTTGCGTATGCATTAACTTTTAACTTTTTGCACAAATAGGCAAATAGAGAAAATATAGGAAGGATTGTTGGTATAGTGGTTTGAACCCAACCCGGGTTCAATACCAGCAAACACCCAAAAGTTTTTTTCACGGTGCCACCTGTTCCGAATTTCTGACAAGCATTCAAGAGTCTCATTTGTCAAGAGGAGCTGCTTAACTTGCCGTTCGTAGTCTCTCGTTAGCTCCCTTCCATTCGTGCAAAAATAAAACGCACATACAAATGGTTATGAAGAGCGAGCCCTGGTTCACCCCGAACTGTAGCGCCAACTAAAGAAAGAAGAATCAGTTTCCTTTTCTTTTTCATACGTTCAAAACTGATTCAGGGTTACATAACACTTACAGTGCTGTGCAAAACATACCGGATTTTTTTTTGAAAAATTTTCTTTTGTAAGTTCTAGTGAACACTATCAAAGAATATATAATAACCAAGAAGTTTATCTGCCACCAAAAAATTATCGACAATGAAAAAGCTCTTTCGCAACGTAAGAGAACCAAAGAAAAATAACAATCCAATTGAAATTGAGACTGAGAGGCAAGACAAAAAAGTTTATCTCTTGACATTTTGCAGGCTCGGCGGCGATCAAAGTATATGTTATGTACCACGTGGTACACCACACAATACATATACAGCGCATAGTCACATGTATTGAAAGCAAAGCAAACCAATTCATTTCATTTTGTCAGTTTTTCATATTCCAGAAAAATTATAACCGAATTACTGATTTTGGTAATTTGAATGCCCCATCGGAAGAGTTCTTTGAGATAACCGAAAAACATATTTTAGTATTCGATTCAATTTTTTCATCACAGCCAGAAATCAGGAATATAACAACTGAGATAGTTGCAAGAACGTATAGAGCGTACACCTGAATAGTTTTGTATGGATGCATGCCATTTCGTAATTGCAATTTCACATAATAACCTTAGCGACAACTAAAGGCATATGTTTTCAGTGACGTAATCAACGCATAGTCTACATTGGGTCAATGAATGCCGATTGTCGATTCCTATTAAGTGTACGAATCATATTAGTAATACATCCAAAAATACCAGGATTCTATACTCGAACACATACATACATATCGAGCCACAAAATATCAAAAGTAAACAACAAGCGAAGAAAATAAAATTCTTATTTTCAACCCCACCATGTAAAAAAAACCTAAAGGGGGACCGTCCACTACAGAGCGTGCTGGTCCAACCTAGTCCTGCTGATCATTTTCTCAATTTGTTCATGCGATACAAGGGCTTTAATCTACCCACGCATATCAAACACTATTTCATTTACATCAAATCGTTGGACTGTCCACCTGGAATCGCAAATCACGGTAAAACAATTTGAAACGAAATCAAAGTTTATTGAAAAATCATGAAGTGTATACTGGCCCTTTACGTAGGTACAAAATTGAAGAAACCGGTTTCTACTTTACACATTTCCACAGTCAATTCATTCTGTGTGCCATAAGAGAGGCTCTTAAGGGAAAGAGTAGGATGAGCGAAAAAAGCTCCTTTAATAAGTAATTTAAGAGAGCGGGTTCTGATATTACACCGCGTCTCCACGAGACATATTTATGACAAAACTACATCTTGATTAGAAACAGGTTTTTGGTTTGTTTTCCTTCGTTGGGCAGATCATGCCAAAAGATTTCAATCTACAAGCTGACGTCGAGAAAGAAACAACGCGCAATTCTCGCTTTAAAAGCAGTAAAATACTCTACGGAAATATCATTGAATGAAAATCTACCTACCCAACCAGCATCTTCACTCTACGGAAACACCCTAAAATGAAAATCTACCTACCAAACCAACTCAGCGCGACATTTTCACTCTACCGAAAAACCCACCGAATGAAAATCTACCTGCCAAACGGTCAAATGTCAGAGAATAATCTGGATTTCAGTTTGCCGAGAAGACAAAACTAAAATGCTGACATCGCGGACATGTTTATAGTTTGGACATCAAATTAGGGGTCTCCACGAGACATTTGCATGTCAAGTCGAAGAACATGTCTTGGGAGATGTCTCGTGGAGACGGGGTATTAGGACTCGCCATACAAACATTTTCAGTACAAAAATTTGTATGAGATGCGTCTTCTTGGTTATTATATATTCTTTGATACTACTATAAGCAATCTCGATCTCCATGAGAAGGGAATGGCAATAAAAGAGCAAAATCCCGTCTCTTATTTCCTATCCCTACTCGTCATTTCTGGAAAAGTACCGCACAAGTGGACTTAGTTGCTGTGTGATCTTCCTTGTTCGTGTCCTATCGATTGCTTGTGATCTTTCGATAGTGACACCATCTAACACGTGGACTTGGTTGCTGTCTGATCTTCCTTGTCCGTGTCCTATCGATGGCTGTGTGATCTTTCGATAGGGACACCATCTTTAACACGTGGGCTTGGTTGCTGTGTGATTTTCCTTGTCCGTGTCCTATCGATTGCTGTGTGATCTTTCGATAGTGACACCAACTGCTGTGTGATCTTCCTTGTCCGTGTCCTATCGGTTGCTATGTGATCTTTCGATAGCGACACCATCTTTAAACGCGGACTTGGTTGATAAGTGATCCTCCTTGTCCGTGTCCTATCGATTGCTGTGTGATCTTTCGATAGCGACACCATCTTTAAACGTTGACTTGGTTGCTATGTGATCTTCCTTGTCCGTGTCCTGTCGATTGCTGTGTGATCTTTCGATAGTGACACCAACTCTAGAATTTGGACTTGGTTGCTATGTGATCTTCCTTGTCCGTGCTTTATCGATTGCTCTGTGATCTTTCGATAGCACTGAACAAACTTGGCTTTGTAAGCCTCGACCTTTTGGAATTATTCAAATATAATTCATATCATTAGACAAGGACCTGTTCAATATTTGTGAATTTAGTTACTAAATTTAAATTGATTGGAGATTTTTCGAGTCGTCAATACCTCGACACTGAGGACAGTGACATTGTCGGATGGCCGAGATGTGAGCAATCTCGATCTCCATGAGAAGGGAATGGCAATAAAAGAGCAAAATCCCGTTTCTTATTCCCTACTTGTCCTTTCTGGAAAAGTGCCGCTTTACGCAGCTGTGTTGGTGTAGGAGAGCTGGTTGAATGTTAGTTCGACGCGGAATCTCTTTCGTCGGGCGCTACACAGAGTTTCGAACAGACGCGGCTACAATTACCGGAAACGACTTGCATACTTTTAAACGAATTGTTTACACTACGTAAAATTCTTTGATAATACAAAAAACTTACTGCATTAGTATACACTTAAAGGAAAAAACCGAGGTCCTGCTGTAATAATTTTTAATGTTTTATCAAAAAATATAACTCAACTCTATATCATGCCTGTGCAAAACATACCGGATTTTTGGTAATACTTAATATTTTGCCAGTAGCCATAGATTTTTCTTACGCCTTGCGCATCTTTTAGGCATGGGCGACACTGAATTTTCAATTACAGCTTTTGTAATGCTCCGCTATTCATTCGCCAATGACGTAAAAAGTGAGTTTTTGGATACGCGTTTCATTGAACGTACCCGCCTCTTAAAAATTTGCCACAACAATAATTTTTTTCTTCACAAACCACTCCTTTAGCAACTTTAAAATATGTTTTGGGTCATTATCTTGTTGAAAGACCCAACGCAGTGGCATCTTATTTTCAGCTTATGGTAGCTTTTCGGATTCCAGTATATCCCTATACTGGAAACGATCCGTAATATCATTTATTTCATGTAGGGGACCACATCCTTCTTCATGCTTCAAAATAGGACGACATTGTTGTTGCTGAAGACGTGTCCCATTCTTTCATCTAACATGAATATTTCTTTCAAAAGGAATAAAGTTAAACTTTCTATCAGCGCTTAGTTTCGGACTAATTTTAAAACTGACTTAGTCTCGGACAAATTTAAATAGTTTATTGCGAAATGCAGTCTAAGAAACGATTAGCCTAAGCAAATTGATCAAGTACTAACTAAAACAATAAAATGGTACGTTTTCCGTACATGCTTAGCAGTCAGTAGAGGCTTTGTACATGGTAGAAAAGAACAAAAGGCAGATTCTTTTAAACCTCTTCGTACGTTTCTTGCTTCAATTGAAAGATTGAGTTCGCTAACGATCTGTTTTGAAAGACAATAAAGGATCTTTTAAGCCCATCTTTAGATCGGTTCGGCCTGTTGTTTTTCGTGGACGTCCTTAAGAATAAATGGTTTCAATCGGTTCTCCCCTCTGAAACATTTTTCTAATATCCTACATTGTCGATGATGCCATTTTGTACTTTTCGGCTTATTTTTTTTTTTTGGTGTAAACCTGCGTTGAAGTCAGCTACAACTTGATTTTTAACGAACCTACTATATTTATTTTTGCCCAATTTAGTAATAACAAATTTTGAAACAACTAAGTTGCTAATGTCGTTTTCACTTATCTTTTGTCTAAAATTCAATTCAAATGACAGTAAAAACCGTTTTAAACAGGATTAAGAGGAAGGAAATGCAGTGCTTTTGGAAATCCGGTATGTTTTTCACAGGCATGAAATAGAGCTGAGTTAAATTATTTGATAAAACATTAAAAATTATTACAGCAGGACTTAGTTTTTTTTTTTTTCCTAAATTGTATTCTAATGCAATAAGTCTTTTGTAGTATCAAAGAATTTTACGTAATATATTCCTGTTCACTAGAATTTACAAAAGAACATTTTCTTATAAGTAGAACCATTTCACAATGGCTTTGTGTATTGCTCAAATAACAGACTTCCAAGTGTTAAATTTGTTTTTTGTTCAAACTCCCACCACTGTCTTCAAGAATAACAAAAAAAAAAAATTTACTGTTCAAATTCATTACAAACCCCTAATAGCTTCCGAATGAAAAACCCTCTTAAACTTTAAACATCTTCTTCTCGTGGCAACACCACCAAACGATGCTATCATTTTCTTGATGGTTCATCCCACTTTAAGATATCATCATCCACGAGAAGTCCCAAAAAACCTGTAAACACATTAAATTCATTTCAATCTCCACCCTCCTCCTACCGAAGACATCAACCATTATTCAAGTCTTCCACCAACACCCTCCGTCAGGTCACGTTCTAAAGAGCATACTTGGATGCAGTGTTTGTACATCGGAATAAAAATGGAAGACGGAACATAAAAATAAAGAAAATGGAGAAAAGAAACAAACAAAATGGCCAACCGGAGCATCGGAGGAACAAAGCAAGCATTAAACGTAAGGAGATAAGTTTTCTCGTGTGAAGTAAAACAGAAATGCAAACTTTTCCAAATTCGTTTCCATCGTTTCTTTCGGCGAATTAAATAAGAAAGAAAAAACGGAAAAAAGGAAAATTTTAACAAGTTGCACCCGAAGTTGGAAATTGCGTACTAAACTGATAAATGAAGTTTATTTGCGTTCGAACGGGAAATTCTTTTTTGACCGGATTACACGTGCTTAGCCTGGGAGAAATGATAACCCAAACAATTGGTAAGAACCGACCGACGACGACGTTGAACTAGAAAGTTCCGACTTAATTAAATTCGGGACGATGATGTTTTTAATAAGTGACTGTCGGCGGGTCTAATTAAGAAAAACATTCTGGAACGGCTTTTGTATGCCTACCGCGAAGGTTGCTACTGCCAGCCTATCGAGACGAACTCCACCACATCGCCTCAGTCACACCCACCAACAAATTAAGTTAATTGGGCTGAGATTATTCATTGTTGCCTTTTTGGAATTGTTACATACACATAATCGATTTCCTTTCGTTAATTAAATTTTCACAATTGACAGGTGACAGGGTGGTGGTGGGAAATTAAATTACCATCATTATATTGCCCGACGAAAGGATTTTAATGCAGAAAAAAAAAAAAAACATAATCGTAACTAAGCAACGCTGATGTCTTAATTAGTTTAATTGAACCACAGTAACTGTGCTGACAAAGAGATGATAAGGAGGATAAAGGACATGGGGATTTAAATATTTGATGGCCTAGCATTTCGCCAGTCGAATTAGTGAACTGAAGTCTGCCTTTAGAATCATTCCTTAGAGATGGCCTCTAGCTTCAAACTGAGGTCGGATAGGTACAGCACAGCGAAAGAAACCCCCATCAAGACAAACAAAATTCTAAAAGTTTACCAAGAATGTCTAGCCAAGTAGTATGTGTAGCTCTAAGAGCAGATCAGGAACCACGATGGCAATGAATTCGTTGAACATTATGGAAAGGAAAACTAAATTCAGTTCGACCGATGAATTCATTGCCAAAGAATAGTGAAGGGTGAAACACTCTTACTAGGAAAGTATTGTGGAAGTCCGAGGACATAAAGCCACAACCAAATTTTAGATTGTCGCATGTTATGTTCATGTATATCATAATATACCTCTTAAGTCCCATTTAGATGATTAGTTTCAGTATCAGTTGTTATTTCAGTTGACATTTCAGTTAAAAAAGGTAGTGGATTTAGACTTCAGTTCGGTATTCGGTTGAGCTTTTATTTTGCTTCTGAAATCAATCCCAGTGATGTTTTCTTCTTTTAGTTTTCTTTCGAGGTCTATTCGTAATTTATTAAGAGAGCAATTACTGCGGGCTCTTGGTCTATTAGGACAACAAAGTAAATCAAAATCCCATCAACTACATCCCATAAATGTGTTAGGCAGGCGAAGCAAAGCGAGCATGGGCCATCTAGTCTTTACTATTATTATAGACAGGAAAAGTTTATATGTAAATAGTCCAGCAAATGCAAATATTGAAATTTTGAAGAAAAAAAATACTAAGAAATTAACGGTTTAGTTTTGCACTTTATTTTGTCCGGCAGTGTACCTTACCTACTTAAGCAGCTATTCGTTAATTTAAATGTTTCAAAAGGTAACAAAATAATAGATCTAATTGTTGGTTGAAATGAGCAATTAACCCTTTACGGCGCTGAATAGCAGATCTGCATACGAACTGGCAAAGTTGTTCAAAGGAACAAATTAAATACCTTTTAACGCAGCAAAGCATTCTATCGAAAAGTTACTCATATTTGCGCTAGATGCCGTTATTTGTAGTTTTTGGCCACTCGAAGTGACGATCCCGTTAGAACTGGTTTGTGTAGTTCGCACGCGATTTTCGTTGTTGTTTGTGAGTAGTTATATTGAAAATAAAAATGAATAAATAAATACATATACAGCGTCAGCAGTCCTGTACAGAGCCAATCCTAGCTTCTCCCAACCATTTGTGTGTACGTGTTATTTTTCCCACGGAAGGGACCTACAGTTTTTTTGCCGACTCCGAACGGCGAGTTGAGAAGCTTCTCATGAAATATGATACTCTTTGATTACTTGTCAGACATTCGAAAGAGGTGGCACCGTGAAAAAAACTTTAAGGTATTTTGCTGGGATTGAACCCAAGCAGCATGCGTAGTAATTCAACGCACGGCCACAGCAACCACCATATTGAAAATATTGACGTGAAATTGCTATGGAGTAACGGTAAGTTATTGGTTTTCACTAATGATATGTAATTCAAATGGTTTGTATTGTTTTTACAGAAATACAGTGGTGGTCCAGTATAACGAATACCGATATAACGAATGATCGATATAACGTACACTTTTTTCAGATACATTATCGGCTCTGTATAGCGAACGAACAAAAAAAATGATATTCAATATAACGAATGTTTCCACAATATCTATATATGTCTGTACATACATGCTTTAAAAAATAGAAAGAGACAAATTTACCTAAGAAATACAATAACGTTTAGGAAACGGTTGATTGAAAAATTTGGGTGTTGTACTTGCAACCGAAGGTAAGCTCCTTGATCCAACCATTTGCCGCTTAGTTAAGCTAAGCGGAGGATTTGGAATCTTGGAACAATACTGAAATGTTTCTTCAAGAAGATACGCGTATCAGCCCACTCGAGTCCGTTGATAGTGTATTAACTGAGCCAAATAGAACAACGTTGGAAGTTCGGAAAAACTTGTTCTAATAAGTCTACGGAAAATAGCTACAAATTTCTGCGTTGAACGTTTGCAAAAGCATAGTATTATTATTGGCGATTGCTTTTTGCGAATGCTTTTTGGATAAGGAAAGGAAAGAAATTAAAAAAATTTCTACTATTTAACTTGTTTTGTTGACTTTATGAATAAATTGAATAAAGTGTTATGAATTAGAAACAGTATTTGTACATTTATTTAATGTTTCGTACAAGAAAAATGTGTTCGATATTACGAATTTCTCAATATAGCGAATGCAACTGAACATTATATCATTCGTTATATTGGACCACCACTGTAGTTTCGAGTTTTGTTTTGTTGCAGTAATGCATCACTGCGCTAAACTGTTATATTTTACTTTTTTTGTGCTCATACGAATCCATTTTCTTTCCAGGCCTAATATGAGTTCGAAGTTTGCACGATCAGGGCTTAGGCCTGATGAATTGGAAAAAATTTCTAGACCAATGGCAAGATAGAATGGCTTAGACTTTTCAGACGACGATGATGTAGCTGATCCATCGTACGTATTGGAACTGAATGATCAGAATTTACGTCAAGACTTGGATGAGGAACCCGAAGTACGCTTCCCAGAAGATCAGGAAAATTACAGCTTGCTACCGAACTCTGAGATCAATACGAGCACAACAGTTCATCCTTCATAAGAGACGAAACAAACCTGCACAGCGTGCAAAAAGATGCCAATAAACCTGTAAATGTCACAAGCCAGGAAATAAGACAATTTACTCGAATTTGCCAGACAAACCCCACAAGTTTCAAACTGTTTGTGATTTGTGGTGTAAGTAGATATGGTTACAAGTTTGAAGTTTACAGCGCGCAGATTGCGAGCCTCAATAAGGTGCCTCATCTAATGTAGTGGTCCGACTTGCCAGAGAGATTCCTGCTAACCAAAACTATAGACTGTTTTTTGATAACTACTATACCTTGCTACCCTTAATTGAGTTCTTATCACACCGTGGTATATTAGCTTTGGGTATCGCAGCCCTAATTGTGAACTCTCAGAAGAAAAACAGCTGAAAAATCAACCTAGAGGCACATAAGTCGAACAGGTCGCAAGCTATAATGGTATTGACATATCGGTGGTGGCCTGCAGAGATAATAAAATTGTGAACCTAGTATTCAACTTTGCTAGCGAAAATCCCACATCTATCGTTAATAGAAGTCGCGAAGGAAACACTTCAATGTGGAACGGCCTGCTGACCCGAAAAATACTCACAAGGTGCTAATTTCTGCTGATTTCCGACTAGAAGCTGCAACGCACTAGCGACGTAGAAGCACTCATCCAGGACATATATATGTAGGGTAAAGGTGTCAACAGTGAATCAGAGTACACCGTGAATTAATAGCTCTCATAATGTCTCTTTTTATTTTAAAATGAATCTGGAAATGAGAAAAGAAAACATTTTTACTTCCCCTCGCAACAGACTAACGGTCTGCGCGATCGCATTGTCGAAGATGGTTATCCTCGTGTGTTTGTGTTTTCTGCATAGGTAAGTAATTTTTTTTTTCTGTTTTATTTTTGATCTTATTAAAAAAGTGCGTATTGTAACTTCATTTGAGTTTAATATTCGTACTTTTGTTTATATAGACTAAATAATTTTTGTCGATTTGTTTACTTTGGTGAAATATTTTATAAATTAATAAGATGTATTTGTGAAATGACAACATTGTACACAGTGAATCAGTTAAAAGCGGTACACAGTGAATCATGAACATGGTAGCAGTTTGATTCTCTAGAATTCAAAATTTTCAATCCATGTTAATTTTTCAAATCTGGATGTTCGCTAGCAATAATTATGAGCAACTGAATTACCAGTTTTATTTTTCTTTTATTTTCGTGCAAAAAAGTAACGTTTTGTGATATTTTTACAAGAACTGTTAAGCTTTTTTTATTTATTTTTGTATTAATACTTGAAGAGTTTTTATTTTGGTTTTTATTTTTTTGTCTATCCCTAAAAAATAAAACGAATTAATAAATATACATATGTAATGAAAACAACTTATGTTTTTACTAAATAAATTGACTTTAAATCCCTGTTTCACTGTGTACCATGCACAGATTCACTGTGTACACCCATAGTACACAGTGGATCACATGGGAAGGGTAATTTCAAATAATTGTTTTACTATCTCAACATTAATAAAGCTTTGAGATTTTGGGCTTAAAATGAAGACAAAACATTGAAAGAGCTGTGAAAAAAATATCATAGCTATACTATGATAAATGCGAGCTCAACGGCGCAGTAAGTAAAAATTGATCCACTGTTAACACCTTTACCCTACATATATAAAAACTAGCTGTCCCGCCCGGCTTCGCCCGCGCCCAAAAACAGTGTGAATAAGCAGCAGCATCATTTTTCTGTTATTTGGTTGTGTCACATGAAATGTTTGATTTAGTAGCAAGCATTTAAAAGCTAATAATACTTTTTATACATTTATCTTTAATCAAATTATGAGGCGTGAGCATCTACAACGCTCTTCCGACGTCAAACCTCAAGTATTAATTTTTTAAGAATTTCTGAAATTTCAACGCAATGATATCTTTAAATGTTTTTATGGCCTATTGCTTGGTATCGGAAGACTGGTGGCTAAATGACTTCAGACTGATTGAAATGTAAGGACATTACCGTTGGTGGGAAAGAATTTCCAATGCCAAAAAGAAAGAGTGTTTGCACTGTTACACGTGAGATATGGGGTTTGGCATTGCCATGTAATAGTATCGTACCATGCCATTGCATGCACTTTTTATGTCGATTCCCTCAGAAAATTGTAAGGCGTTTATCGTTGCTCGTGGTTAATGAAACGAAAAGTCCATCAGACTATCACCATAAACTTTTCTGGGTAAAGAGTGGAATTAGGGATGTGTTTTAGTTTCACATATAATATTGTTGTATCCAGCCCAAAAGGAACTTATCGAAGATAGCGCCATCTAGCCGAGAATAGACGTATCTGCTGTAGACCGTTTAGTTCCACTACGTGGAACCAATTCTACGATCCCAGTATTTGGAATCTAGATGGTTCTCGTCCTAGAACATTACAGAAGGTTCCAGTATTTTGGTTGAAGTATAAATACACCCCAACAGGAGGCGCAGTCAGTCAGTCAGTTAGCAGAGACTCAAGAGTTATGAGTTTATTTGGAAAGTGATATAGTGTGATAGTAAAGGAAAAGTGATTGACAAGTAATTGTATTTGAGATTGTTAAAGAGATAATCAAGAGATTGTGAAAAGCGATTGTAAAAGATAAAGAGAATGAGGAGATTGTGATGAGTTTATGGAAATAAGAAGCGATAATTGAATAAAGAGTGAAATTGCTGGAAAAAGACTTGTGTTTAGTTATTGAATACAGAATAAGGTTTTATCCAAATCGAATCCTGTATTTCTATCTTCAGGAGATAGAAAACCCACGACTGGGCTGGAATATTACAATATGTACATTCACAACCACTGCCTAGGTCCATACCCACTCCAGTTTTCACCACAGGTTATTATCCTGCATACCTTCTCCGCCTTGCAGTTGAGAATTTGATAAAACTCCTCACCATTCAACATGAAAGAAACATGTCCGTTAGACCCGCATGTTTTTTATTTGCTTTTTGGTTTCCCTAAATATAGAATTTGTTAATAACTCGATTTAAGCGACAGCTATTGGGTCCAGATTGTGTAGTTTTCTTTCCAGGCACTATACCAACATAAATTGGAATATGAGTCATTTTGGTCAACTCATATGGAAGTTGTTAATAACTTGACTCCAGCGCCCCCTAGCGAGCGAGCGTATGTCCTTTCCCAGGTACCAGACTATCTCTGTACCAAATTTCGTTATGATTGGTTCAGCGGTTTAGGCGTGAAAAGGTTTTGTTAATAACTTGACTCTAACGCCCTCTAGCGAACGGGTTTTTCACCAATGTCCTTCCTCAGATCCCAGGCTATCTCTCTGCCAAATTGCATTACAATTGGTTCAGCGGATTAGGCGTGAAAAGGTAATAGACAGACAGACAGAGTTACTTTCGCATTTATAATATTAGTGTGATGGTGTGAAAAATGTATAGTAATTCATCAATTGAGAACGGCTGGGCCGATTTGGCTCAAATATTTTTCGTTGTTCGTGATTGCCAGGAGAAGGTTTTTACGAAAGAAAATTTTGGGAAAACCCTCCGGAAAAGTCGGAAAATTGGAAAAATCGTATCTAATTCAGCTTATAAGTTGACACAACATTTATTAATTTTGAGGCGGTACGAAGTTCGCCGGGTCAGCTAGTTTTAATCAGTTGTAACACTAGGGTGATCCCGCAAGGCACCCGTCACCGAACCGATTCGCTCCATAGAAATTCCTGTTTAAGCTGAATCCAGACGATTGATGGTTTAGCTTTCCAATGACCCAAAGTCAAAAAAAGTAAAGAGGAAATAATAATTAGATCAGAAATGGTTTCAAACTTAGATGGTGTTGGTTTCAGCTTACTTCGTAGGTAGCACTTATGTACTTATGAAGATGGTGCTACATTCCAAGGTGATGAGCCAGGGCTTCAACACACATATGTACATATATGGAGGAGACATGACTTAGAAAACAGACAGATTGCATGACTGTCAAAGGACCTCGACACCGACACACAAACATTTCTTCTTTTTTTGACAACAAATGAAACCAATTTCGGCGAAAAATAGATCATATCACTAAGTTCGTTGTTATTTATTTATTGGATCGTTTGAGGATTTTCAACAAATTCAACAAGGTTCCAACATTAAATTCAAAGACTCACCAAACTATCATATAACTGATTTAACCTAAACCTCATCACCTCTTGCTACGACCGCAATGAATAACAAAGCGGTGATAACGATACTCGTATATAAGCGATTTTAGCAAGAGAAAACATAAAAGTGCCCAAGGAGAGCAAAGTGCTGCTTGGTTTCAGAGAGATTTTTCATTTCAAGCGTCCTTTGCCTCCGAAAGAAACTGGCATACAAAGAAAAAAAAATAGAGGAAGCTCAAACTACAGCATTTCATTAAAATGCAACAAGTACTCCACAGAGACTGGGAATAAAAATAAAAATAAATAAAACATTCGAGATACTCAAATAAAAGAACAAGAAAAACAAAAACAAGTCCTTCAAACATCAACAACACAGAGCACCACACCACCAGTAGCAACAACGTTGACTTTATGTCATCGGGGAGTAAGAGCTTGCCCAACTACAAGTACTCGCGCATGTTTGTGTGTGTGTGTGTGTGTACATTGTGCGGAAGGATTTTTCTTCCTACCCATCATCATATCAAATTCACAAAACAGTCCAGAGGCTCTATGGGGTTAAGAGGGAAGGATATCCGTATTCTTTGTTATATATGAATCCTTTTACTTATATTCATTGAGCTGGTAGAAGGTAAGCGGGCAATTGAGGTGCAGTTTCTCCTTTTTCTTTATGAACTTTTTCATCTCCCGGGGATGTGGTAAGTTTAAGGATTCTTTTATTATCCATTCCATCTTCTTTTTGTTTGCATTACTTTTTTAGGAGTTTCATTTATTCTTTTAGATTCACTTTGTGTCACGTGAAGCTGATGAAGTCAAGGGAAGGATTTTCCAAATTTACGACTTATGGCTAAGGACGAGATGGAGAATGTGTGCAAACTTTTTGTGATTTCAATGCTAAGACCGACAGAGGAAGTGTTTCTGGTTGCAATCAGCATATTCGCAGCTAATGAAATGCAACTGATTCACATTTGGGTCCTCAAAGTAGAAAAAGACGGGGCATGTCACACATTCGAACTCTCTTTTTGAGGGACCCTGAATGTGTTCATTTGAATCATTTTAATTATCCTGCAAAATTTCTGGTAACATGTCTACATCAGATGTTCAGTTTATTAAAGACCTTATGTTGAAAGCGACTGAAAGAGGAATAACTTAAGTCCAGACTGAAAACCCTTATTCTAGAAAATAGAGTTGCAGGATATAAAGTGAGAAACTGATTGTTGCAAACATGGAATTCACACCACGTGGAGGCCGTAAGTAATCCAACTCAACGCGTTGGACCTTTGAACAATGCCTTGAAGAAAATTGGAGTTCAACCGAAAATAAATGTCATATACAGACTGATAGTTACGGTTTTTGGAGAAGAAGATTGAACCACGAACTATACGAGCTTTACAGCGACATCAACCTGGTCAAAAAGTTGCGCATTGGGCGTTTAAGATGGTTAGGACATTTAGAGCGAATGGACATCAACGCTCCGGCCCGCAGAATATTCGATTCCAACCCGGATGGTGGGCACCGTAGCGCAAGTGGTTAGTGCGTCGGACTACTGTGCCAGCGGTCTTGGGTTCGAATCCCGCCGCAAACACCTAAAAGTTTTTAACAGTGCCCACCTCTTTCGAATGTCTGACAAGCATCAAAGAGTATCATTTGTCACGATTGAGCTTCTCAACTCGCCGTTCGGAGTCGGCAAAAAACTGTAGGTCCCTTCCATTCGTGCAAAAATATAACACGCACACACAAATGGTTGCGAGAAGCAGGCCCAGGTTCACCTCGAGCTGTAGCGCAAACTAAGTAAGTAACCCGGATGGTAAGCACAGCAGAGGATGACCTCGCCTAAGGTGGTGCGCACAAGTGGAAAGGGTTGTTGGTTGAGGCCTTGGTCCACCTCTAAGTAAGTATGTAAGTAAGTTACCCACGCTCAACAAGCTTAAGCTATTAGAAAGACTATGTAGGTTGTGGTTAAAAATTTACTGAAAATTTACTTAAAAATTTACCCTTTGACCTTATTTAGAAAGAAGCTCATCCGCTCAGATATCCTTGGTATTAATCGAAAGCAAAGAAAAGTGTTAATGCACTCGCTGGATCATTCCTGATGGAGGCAATATTATCTTTTAACCTTGAAGGTGATAGTTTGATCACCTAAAAGGACTAACTTTTAAACTCTACATTAACATCTCTTGCTAAACATGTGTATATTTACGTAAAGCTTCGCAGAATAAAACACTTTTAAATATTCAATCAAAATAAATCAACTTGAAATGGCGCCCAACGATTTACTTCACCAAATTTCATTTCTATTACTTGTATATGACATTTTTAGCGATTTTTAATGACGATTTATTATACCGCAGAAGAGTTTCTATTCCTTTTTTGTTTTGTTTTTTCCCGTTGCTAGTAATTTGGCATTGTTTGCTGTAGTGTGAATAAATAAAGAGTTTTTTTTATTATGCTCTGCAATTACTCTGATTGCTTAAACTACAATCGCGCGCATCACTATTGCAAAGTGCACTCAATATTGCAATGATAATAAAACGGGGTGGATAAAACAGAAATACAAAAAAGCGAATACATCAATAGACAACAGGACGTGCAGGAGTATATCAATGTGCCTGGGCCATGGTGGTGCATTGTTTTAGGTCCAATCTCTCGTTTGCTGTATTTTTTTATGTTTAACGATCTGAATGGGTTGCGATTTTCCTTATAACCCGAGGAGAGATTTACTGCAAGTATCGTAGAGTCGTAAAAACAGATTCCTAACAAAAAAAAATAAACAACCTTTCCAATGGTGTGTAGTTTATTGAATGCCTTTAAATGGATCGACATTGAAGTGCGATTTTTATTGTCCTTGTAATAGGAAGTAGGGCGGAAGGACCGTAAGAAATGCTGACAGAAGGATTGTAATTCACAATGTACACGAGTATGTAAATAATGTCAGCTGGAAGTTTCATATTTCTATTGAAAGCGTTGAACCAAAGTGGTTGTTGTAAGCAATTCTGTTTATAATTTACTTAGATGTACAGGATTTTGAATAAATGGGATGTATACACTTTAAAAATTCCATTATTCTGGTTACGATTGTGAATCTTTGTTCTGTCTCCTTTTAGGGAAAAGTGGTTGTTTTTATTTCATTACACAGGCATGGCTCGATCGGTAATGGAACCGGCAACCGTTGGATCAACAAGCAAATACACCACCGTAGAGAAGAGTGGCAACGTGGCTCAGTCGTGCGGTGGACTACTAAGCGCGATGTCACATGTTCGAAACATGAAGGTTTTTTTATGGTGCCACCTCTTCCGAATGTCTACCAAGAATTCAGGAGTATCATTTGTCGGGAGCAGCTCCCGGAGACGAAGAAGGTCTCTTCCTTAAAGTTGCAAAAGGCTATACGCTTGATTCTTTATAGGACCTTTAACGACGTTTTCAAGTACGTATGTACTCGTATGCTTCACGCAAATTAAAAATATGTAAAATGTAGTACGATTGGCACTTGAATCGCAAACCTGTAATGACGACAAAAGCTTAAACAGTGGTAAGGTGCTTTGCTTCTAAAAGACGGAAACAGTCTGAGTGATATTTGTACCGACAACCTTTGAATCAATATATCTCGTTATTGGTACTATGATGTTATCATCTGCAAAAAAAAAGTTGAAGAGCTGTCTCGTCGCTACAGCTCTCCTCAAGGTTTTTAGAGAAGAAGCAAAAAACATGGGAATGGTGTGGCCAGGAACTATAAATCCAACCACAACCACTATTGTACCTTTTACAAAAGTAGAATAGTAAATTTCTGCACATTTAATATCAAAGGGATTACAGTCACTCGAAAAACCAAATACCTAGGAGTATCCCTAGATAGCAAATTAACATGGGAACATTGAATGGCACTCAAACCTAAACCTGCTGGCAAAGAAAAACATAATTAAACTCATATGGATGCCAGGGCATGAAGGACATGAGGGCAACGAAAAGGCTGATATCTTGTCCAACAAATGAGCCGAGAGTACATTTATTGGACCAGGCCTTCATTATGGCTTCACAAGAGAAGACACTAACAAAGTCATCGCAGAATGGACAACAAACCAAATAAAAAGTTACTGAAACAACCAAGAGGGTCTGAAGCCTTCAAAAAAGCTCCTCAATCACAACAACAAAAGAACAAATGAAACCCAAAAAACTAAACAGAGGAAATTTAAAAATTCTTTTACAGGTCTGACACTCAAATAAAATAAAAATCTGCAACACAGACACCAGCAGATTCTGTCAACAAACAAACGAAACTACGGAGCACCTGATCTGAGAGTGCCCTTCTCTAGCGAAAAGAAGAGTGAAAATAAGAGTCAAAACACTAGCCAAATTCATATAAACAGAAGAAGACTACAAAGGTATTCCAGTAAAAATGATTATTAAGTTTCCAAAGGTTATGTATGACACCTAGACGTAAAAGGGGGCACAATAGACCAACTCTGGTCGGACTGCTAGCGGACACCTCTACCTTACCCCAGATTTATCATAGCACTACTTCGTTTCTTTATTTCGGTTGTTCTCGTACATATGTACATATATACTTCTTCCTAGTCTTTCCTGGTACTCTTTTTTACTCATAGGGTGCAGTGGACTGGTGATAATGACTGAACTTGACTTCGGGTGGCATAATTAATTTTTTTAATTAAAAAAAAATATGAATGGTAGTTTGAGGTGGAAAAACGCCTTATTAATTTCAGCTTATTGCCCAAGGCGCTAAATATATTTGTCAACGTCAAAAAGTGAATTTTGCGGCGATATACAGATCGCAAAAAATGAAAAACATATTTAAAATTAACAATCCGTCGCGTCGTAAACTGTTATGTAAATTACTGACTTTTAGCCTATTTAAAAAGAAACCTGGTAGTGTAGAACTTAATAGTTGAAGAATATATTCAGGGCTTTCATATCTAGTATATAAATGGAGACAACAGCAGCTTCCCAAAATGTTTAAATCCCCCATCAATTGAAACTTAATAATTGTACATTCTACCATAATAAACACTTTTTAACATAAATGGAAAAAAAAATCATCTGATGTGTAACATGCAACATCTGTCACCTTAAATATTAAATATTATTATATTAGTTTCTTTAAGAAAAACAAAAACAAAATACAATATTGTGTTTTTACTTGGTAAAATATTTTGCTGTTCGTATTTCAAAATAAAAAGTAGAAAACAAAAAAATTGTTTAAGAAAAAAAATAGTATCTATATATTTATCTTAAATATCTTTTTATACGTAAGAACGAGTAGGTATATATATATTTAATTTTGCTAATATTTTTGGTTGTTGTTTGTCTGTGTGCAATCAGGTAAAAAGTTGATGGAACGGTAATTGCTTATATATTTTTTCTTCATATTTATAGTTTTTTTTATTGCATATTGTTTGTTTCTTTTTTAAATAATTAATTTTAATTATATTTAAGAAAGATCTATATGCTGTATACATATAAATAGTTGACAATGTGATGATTTATCTAAGATTTATAAAAAACAAGTTTGTATGCATTTGAACAAAAAAGATATGAATTTATCTAATAGTGAATGAAAAATTAAAACAAAAAATAAAAGCGTTAGTGACGTAAATGAATTAATTAATTTATTTTTAAACTAGTGTGTCACTGTTAAGGCATTTATTTATTTTTTTTTTACAAAAAATAATATCGCTTGATAATGAGGGATGGATGTTTATATGTCAAATTAGAATACAAAGCCTCAGTTGGAAAAAAAAATAAAGAAGCAACAAAAACATGACAAAAACATATAATCTCCTTTTTGACCTGATTTTCTTCTTTTTTTTTATTTATACTTTTTTTGTGGAAAGCATTGTTTAAACATTTTGTACAAATATTTTTATTTTGATTTTTGGTGAGCGGTGAGATACAGAAAAATGTGTAAATGATAAAAAGTCAGTGATTAAATAATGAATGATGTTGAATTCGATAGGGTAGATGGGGGAAGTGGAGAAAGGGGACTTTTTTAAGGATGTTTTGAAGGATTTTTTTTTCTGGAGTTTATTTTTGGTTTTGTTTTTTATTGAAAAGAGTAAAATGTTTTGAATTTTTTGTATTTTTTTTTATAAAGTAGGTTGTAGAAAATATTAAAAATATGTCCGGTTCGAAAGGGAAATGTTCATCTTACCTGCAGTAAGTGTGTAATCCCAACTGGAATCAGGTTCATTTTTGTAGACATTCAATTTTTCTGGCTGAAAATGAAAAGAAGAAGGTGAAATATTTATAGAAGCAGAAATAATAACTTGCGCTGTAAAAGAAAAACATATTTAAACAAATAAGCGCTCCAAGAGAGTCCAATAGAAAAATCCAGTCTATTGTCTTTAGGGCTTCAGAGAAGGGTCGCTAATATTACTATTCCTGGTGATAAAATTGACTGGCTTCTTTCTAAACGGAAGTTTGTCTCATGTTCTGAGTATCAACCTACACAAATGATGACAGATGACGTGGAGGGACATCAGACAGTAAGTGCAGACGACGCTCAAGACTTTCAAAAATAACTTCAAAAAATCAAAATTTAAACCAACCGAAATGCAAAAGGATTCGTCATTCATAGGTAATCGGTTTTATGAGAGAAAATGTAGCTAACGAGATCTCAGACTTAACACTGCCAACCATAAAGCCGTAAAGAAGGATAACCAATGTTAAGGAAATAGACTGACCACTCTGTGTCGAAAAGATAAGGGATCCTAAGATGACAAAAGCAAGTAGTCTTCTAGTTGGGCTTTTTCTCATACAGGTTTAGGCTACCACCTAGTACTAGTTCTCAACAACAGACAGAACCCTGCGCTGATTCATTTTGACGTACTACACGGTATAGAAAAACATAAGTTTGGGTCACTATAATGTTCCAAACGAAAGTTCAAGCACAAGGATCTGTGCTCGATCAATGAATGCCTAATCGTCGTAGAGCCCGGTCATGCGAGAAGTGCTCATACACTCGAGTTAAAGAGATGTACCAAGATCCTCGATAGTAGATTTCATATTATGTTCTGGAAGTGGAAATCAACAACACGATACTTTGTATAGTTCCCATTTATCTAAATTGTAGTCACTGGGAGGGGAATTAAGATAGATGCACAAACATTTAAAAAAAAAATTAATATAATGTTTGTTTGAGGCTATATTGGAAGGAAAGGTTTACCATAAAATAGCAACGGAAGCGGATCTATTGTTCAACGACAGGCATTAGTGAATTGCGCAGAGCTAAGGATGCGGTTCGTGACAACAAGGTAGAAACATTCTTGCACTTGCAGGCGTATTTAACTGTCACGTACTAAATGGATGTTTCAAATACGATATTTATTCAGAATATACTCATCGTATTCAATAAACGATTACTGCGTCATTTCTGGATCATTTTTCATCACTATCTAGACTTCGGAGTTCGGATCACATGCCGTTGGAAATAACATGTAAAGCGCCGGGAGCACTAGTTAGCACAAGACGATTCGTCTCGGCGCTTTACCAAAATCATTGAAACCATCCTGTGATTTAGAATATCGAGTGCAGAATGCATCGATCACCGCTCTTTCTTTTTTTATCAGGTGGCGCAACAGTTCTCGGTGAAGCAGGGCCTGCATCTCGCAACCATTTGTGTGAGTGTGTTATATTTTTGCACGAATGGACTAACAGTTTTTTGCCGACTCCGAACAGCGAGTTGAGAAGCTTCTCGTGACAAATGATACTCTTTGATTGCTTGTCAGTCATTCGAAAGAGGTGGCACCGTGAAAAAAATTTAGGAGTTGGACCTGGGCTGGGATTGAACCCGGGCAGCATTGCGTAGTAGTCCAACGCACTTACCACTACACCACGCTGCTCACCAAAACGGGCAAAATCTTATCGCAACTAAAAAAAATGGGGAAAGTGGAGAAAGGGGACTTTTCTAAGAATGTTTTGGAGGATTTTTTTTCTGGAGTTTATTTTTGGTTTTGTTTTTTATTGAAAAGAGTAAAATGTTTTGAATTTTTTGTATTTTTTTTTTTATAAAGTAGGTTGTAGAAAATATTAAAAATATGTATCGCAACTAAAAAAATCTGAAAGAAGAAGGCAAATCTCTAGCTGAAAGTTCAAGAATTGTTAAAAACAAGCTTCTTCAGTGCAATATGTCATTCATCAAGTAATAGAACTAGTAAGCCAAATTGCAGTACGCTATTGAGAAGATTAACAGGGATAATTCATTTTGGGTTACGTTTATATCTAGCGATGATAGTAATTTTAACATTTTTTTTTCGATGGTCGTCGTATGGTATAGAAAAAGCCTCAGTATTGGAATGGACATCCAACATTTAACGCCCATAGTGAAATAAGGATGTGGATACGAAATGATCTGGGGTTGCATGGCCTCCTGCGGCGTAGGAAATCTTGTTTTCTTCGATGACAGAATGGATAAATGTGCATTTTTGAAAATACTCGGTCCACCCGTTCTTGAGTTATAAATGGTGTGGCTAGCGCGCCTTGGTTTTATATACTCTCGACTCTCTCTAAGTCGAATTTTCACGGGATACCAAGATTTGTTCGAGTTGGAGAGAGTTTTGGAAAAATTCGAGTAATAGAGAAACATTTATTTTTGTTTTAAAACGCTTGTTTAATGAAAAAAAAGTTGATGTACTTACAAAAAAGTAAACAAAAAAATAAAGCTTATGTAACTTACATTTATTTTAATTGATCTAGCTACAAACATGCACGTAAAGACTGCATCAGCTCTGTTGAACTGCCTAGAACGAGAATCAACTGATTTGGAATTCCAGCTGAAATCTTACTAAAACAATTTCTTTTTTTAAACATACGCAAATAGATCCATTGAAAAACTGTTTTGAATGCAATGCGTTGCAACTTTTTAAAAACTGTGGCGCAAATTCATAGTCTGATAAAGCCGACAATAAAAGAATTTATTCACCCACATAACCTAAAATATACTTTTTGTTATTCATAGTCACCTTATAGTCGACTTTAAACTTATAGCCAGCTCGAAATTTAAAACGAGCCAAACGTCACTATAAATAATTAGAGTGGGCTATAAATTTCTCATATAATATTTTGACATTTGGGTTTGTTCGTTCAAATCACTTTACAAAAACATACCAAGGTCGATACTAACTAATACACAGGCAAAAATGTGTTTATGAATAACGAAAAGTTATAGCCGGCTCACTATTTATTTTTATTTTATTTTATTTTTTTGTTTTACAGTTTTGTGTCTGTACAAACTATTAAACTTCACTTTCTTAATCAAAGTGCGATCAATTTTTGCACTTAACTTCACTAAACTTTTTTTAACAGTGTTGTGTTTAGTGCCAAAATTGATCGCCAAAGACTTTGGTTAAGAAAGTGAAGTTTTCATTTTTCAGGTGATGCTAATAACCGAGAATGTGATCGAGTTAGAGAGAGTTTCGACTTAGAGGGAGTTCGATTTATAGAATGGTTTTTGTATAAAAAATTTAAGGGAATGATAAAATATAGCGAAAAAAGTTCGACTTAGGGAGAGTCCACTGTATGTATATAAAATAAAAAATAATATAGATATATAAAAGAAGAAGAAGATGTTACTTTGTTAACTAACTATTTCGTACGATGTATTTCACTTCAAATTAGGCTGGCATCTTTGGCAACTCTGTCAAGCTATAAGTAAGTGTGTTAACGTCAGTGTTATACAAAAATAAAAAAAATCATAATAATTCGCGCATAAAAAACGCGAAATCATCATCCGCCAACTGCGCCCTGCGTAAGCCATCGCCGTCAACTAAAAAAAAATTTCCACCGGACGAAATACAAGGTAAATTCCTTTCGTTATTTTATTTTTTATTTGGCCGGCGACCATTTGACAGTGGTTGCGGTGCGCTAGCGCTCCCGTGGATCTGTGGATCCCAAGCTTTACACAAAGCCACGAACACCTAAGCTTTGTATCAGGCAAAACTGGCTATCGAAGACGACAACCAATCCGATTTGCCGACGAACTGCCTAAAAGTATGCTCCGCTTTCCTTCCTTTTAAGTGAAAGATGAGTCTCAAAAGAACACCACCAAGGGCTAGCCCTATCCAACCGGAAAACAACTTTCTAGTTTTCCACACCTCAAAACTAACATCAACAACGTCGACACTAACCACAACAACTATAACAACTACAAATACATCATCATTCAATACGGCGACAACTCTAACTGCAAACAACATACCAATATTAACCTCACCATTAACTACAACATTTCCATCTGACAATCATATAGCCGCTCAAACTACAAATAACACCACAATTATAAACACACCCATAATATCCACATCTCTAGCTACCATAACAGACGACTGCATTGCTAAATCTAGCGGAACTCAAACAAAAAGAAACAGGACATCACCCGAGAAAACTAAACAAAACAAAGCCAAGAAACTAAAAAATCAAAATCAAACTACTACCCTAAAAAACTATTGGTTGAACCAACCCAATGAGAAATCACACAACCGTTTTGATATCCTTTCTACGGATGATGAAATAGAGGAACCTAAAAGCCTGCCGCAAAAAGACATAGAAGAAAATCTTCAGACCAAAATGCCCAGACCTCCGCCAATTTATGTTCAAGGGGTACGATATATACATCTCCTGATTGACGCCCTTAATGAAACTACATCAAAAGACACATACGAACTGAAAGTTTTACCAAACAATGAAATAAAAATTCAACCATCTGACTCCATAGCTTACACAAAGACCGTTAAAGTACTTAAACTTAAAAATACACAATTCTACACATATAAGCCTAAAGAACAACGCAATTTTAGAGTCATGCTTCGAAATATGCACCATTCAGCGGACCAAGAAGAAATCAAAAAAGAACTTAAAGAACATGGACACATTGTAACAAACATACACAACATATCACAACGAGGAACGAAGAAACCACTCTCGCTCTTCTCCATTGAGCTGGAAAATAACAAGAATAACAAGGAAATTTATAATATTACTCACTTGATGCACTGTAAGATATCATTTGAACCACCTTATCAAAAAAGGACCATCCCCCAATGCATGAACTGCCAAAAATACGGCCACACAAAGAACTTCTGCACACTTGAACCAACCTGCGTCAAGTGCGCAGGAAAACACAAAACGACTGATTGTACCAACGTTACGGATCGCAGTAATCTAAAATGCGCACTCTGTGGTGAGCCCCACACTGCAAATTACAAAGGTTGCGAAGTATATAAAGCACTCAAGGTACAAAGATATCCAACACTAAGAAAAAAAACACTAGAAGAACAGCCCATTCAGACCAGCACAGAAGCTAGAAATCCCATCACAGATATGCCCAAACCCGCCCCCAATATGATTAAACCACAAACAACATTTGCTGACGCCATTAAAAGTGACAACGCTGCTGCTACAAGGACTACAAGGACTATAACCCCTCCTTTAATTAATAGACAGGAAAACAGGAACGGCGTTCCTTCTACAAATAACAAAGTAAATTTATCAATAAACAATAAAGGAGAAAATACTACGAAACCCACAGACGACCTATCCGAACTCAAAGAAATGATGAAACAACTAATAACACAGATGTCTAATATGATGAACATCCTAACCCTATTGATGACTAAAATAAATAATGGACAATAAGACAAATTTAAAAATCGTCATATGGAATTCAAATGGACTAATTCAACACGCTTTAGAACTAAAACAATTCATTAAAAACAACTCAATTGACATCCTGTTAATATCAGAAACACATTTCACAAATAAAAGTTTTTTAAAAATTCCCAATTTTAAAATCTTCAACACAAATCATCCTAGTGGACGAGCTCATGGTGGCACAGCAATAATCATCAGACAAAATATTAAATGCCATGAACTGGATGGATACAAAAAAGACTATCTTCAAGCGACAACCATCCAAATAGAGGATACACTAGGACCGCTTATAATATCAGCATTATACTGCCCACCAAAATTCACAATTAGTAAATTAGAGTATGCTGACTACATCAAATGCCTGGGACCACGTTTTATCGCAGGAGGTGACTTTAACGCAAAAAATACGGACTGGGGTTCAAGATTGACAAACAAAAAAGGTAGAATTCTTATGGACGCCCTTACCAAGCACAATTGTAAATTTTTAAGTACCGGAGAACCTACCTATTGGCCTACTGACAGCAGGAAAACTCCAGACCTCATCGACTTCTGCATAACCAAGAACATTAATTTAAATCAACTAACAATAAAATCTTGCCTTGACCTATCCTCGGACCACTCACCAATCATCATTGAATATCTCAAAAGTACAAAACTTCAATCAAATATAGCACCTCTGACAAACCACAAAACCGACTGGGATGCTTTCCGACATTTCGTTGACGCAACAATTGAACCTGAAACTTCACTAAAAACCAATGAAGATCTTGAAAGTGCAATAATTCACCTCAATGACCTCCTTTACTCTGCAGCACTAAAATCTACACCTGACTTAAAAAAAATAAAAACCAATCCTACACAATCTTCAGATACAATCAGACAAAAAATTAAAGAAAAACGCAAACTAAGAAAAACTTGGCACTTAACCAGATCACCAACCGACAAAGCGAACCTTAATAGAGCGACGAATGAACTTAAGGCCATACTCAAAGAACACAAAAACCGCAGCATTAACAACTATTTATCTAATCTCACTGCAACCCAAAACACAAATTATTCACTATGGAAACTAAACAAAAGACTTAAAAACGGAAGTACCCATCAACCACCTATCGCAAACGCTGACGGCACTTGGTCTAGGACAAGCAAGGACAAGGCGAAAGCACTAGCTGGCTACTTCAAAACAACTTTCTCAAATGCAATCATTGGACAGAATATTTCACTTCAACAAAATAACTCGTGTTTAAACACAAGGATCAAGAGAATAACCGCCAAAGAAATAAAAGACCACCTGAAATATAAACTAAACCATAAAAAATCTGCTGGATACGACATGATAACTGGACAACTACTAAAACACTTACCTGACAGTGCCATCATATACCTAAGGAATATCTTTAACGCTATTATACGACAAAACTACTACCCGAAAGTCTGGAAGGTCTCGAAAGTAATCGCTATTCCCAAGCCTGGCAAGGATCCTACAAAGACTACCTCATATAGACCGATAAGTTTACTACCAATAGTATCCAAAATATTTGAAAAGCTGTTACTTAATCGTATTGACAAAGTTGTATTACAACAAAAACTCATACCGGACCACCAATTTGGTTTTCGACAAAAACATTCGACTATACAACAAGTCCATCGAGTTACTAACAACATTTTTAACGACTTAGATGAAAAAAAATACTGCGTGTCAGTATATCTTGACGTAGCCAAGGCTTTTGATAGTGTTTGGCATGAAGGACTTCTACATAAATTAAAAAACATGCTGCCGGACTTCTCTGAGCTAATTAAAAGCTATCTGGACGACAGACACTTCTACGTCTCACACAACGATGAGTGTTCCGAGTTATGTCGAATAGACGCAGGTGTCCCCCAAGGAAGTGTTCTAGGACCAACGCTCTACCTTTTATATACAGCAGACATACCTAAACCAGACAACGCTATGATAGCTACTTTCGCAGACGACACGGTTATCCTTTCTTCGAACAAACGATTAGACTTAGCCACTCAACAAGCCAGAATAGCACTTGAGAAGACAGTAGATTGGTTCCAGAAATGGGGAATCAATATAAACGAGGAAAAAACAGTACAAGTTGTATATACTACGAAAAGAAATTATATCGCTGAAAACATCATTCTGAACAACAAAGAAATTACTATTGACAATGAAGCGAAGTACCTGGGCATGCTTATAGATAAAAAATTGACTTGGAAATCACACATATTATATAAACGAAACCAAATAAAAAACAAATTCAGACAACTCTACTGGCTTCTAGGGAAGAACTCACGGTTATCAACAGAAAACAAACTCCTAATCTACAAGACAATAATAAAACCTATATGGACCTACGGGATTCAAATCTGGGGAACTGCCTGCACGACAAATATTAATATCATCCAACGACTACAAACAAAAATTCTTCGGACTATAGTAAATGCACCATGGTACATAACCAATGCCGACTTACACCACGACCTCAACATCCTCACCGTAAAAGAAGAAATAAAAATGATCAGCAGACGACATCAAATAGCGCTTTGTGACCACACCAACTCTCAATTACGAAGTTTACCTGAGCAGGAAATGAATTCAAGAAGACGACTAAAAAGACGCAAGCCCGTTGACCTACAAAATATTTAAAGTACTCGTATATTTATGTAAAAAAATAAAAAAAAGAAAAAAACATAATAATAACAATAGCTAAATAAATAGAAAATAAATAGAAAGTTGTGAAATTGCACATAACGTTAGAAATGTATCTATAGACAATGGTCTAAGTCTACAAATGTATCCCTTCAAAAACTTTAATAACAATTACTTAGTGTCATCATTAAGACAGATGTAATATTTTAATTTGGGAAATAAAAAAAAAAAAAAAAAAAAAAAAAAAATTAGGCTGGAACTTTTATCTTAACCCTTAAATGCCCAACGACACCGATTTGTTTGGAAAAAATACATTATATGTTAAATGAAACATAAATATTGAATCAGGTGCCGAAAAAAAAAAAAAAATTTTATCAAGTTATTGACAAAAAACCGGTTTTATCCTTAAAGATACACTGGATATTAACCCCTCAAACGCGTTCTAAAAATGATTTATTATGAATACATTATATCATTTCACATAATATAATTGCATCCGCATGATTTTTTTTATCAATTTAGTGCTGCGAATTCATAAGATATTTGATAAAAAAAAAACACAATTTTTTGAATTATTTGAATTATTAAAAAACATTGATAAAGATACACTGGGCATTTAAGGGTTAAATCACTTATTTTGATTATTTTATGAGTTAAAAAGTAAGAAGTGATACCTGTACGGAAACTTTTTTGGTTCAGTGTATGTATGTAGAAATAAATTGACGGCTTTAGCAAAATCAAATTAAAAAAAAAACTCACCTTTGCGTAGTCAATTTTCAGTGTGCAGCATCCTGAATATATATCGGCACCATTCAAATTCTCTCTGGCTCTTGTGGCGGCTTCTAAACTGTCAAATGTGATTTCGACAAAAAAATAATATCTAATAGTTAAGGAAAATAAAAATTTCAAATAAAATAAATAGATGATTCTAAATTCATTTTTACAAAAACTAAAAAATAAAAAAATTCAGTTTCAAAAGGATATTCAACCATAGCTTGTACTCCATTCTTTTTGAATATAACAATGCGCAAAACTTGGCCATGCGGATGGCATATTTTGTGTAGAACATCCTGCAAATAGAAAGAGAACAAAAAAACTATTTTATAGTTACTTTTTTTTAAAAAAAGAGAATAATGGCAACTTCAAAGTGCAAATTCCAATCGGAATATAAATCAAACGAACACAACAATCTGAGCAACAATCCCATATTCCCCAGGCGTTTTCCTAAGTTTAGTTTTTTTATCCCCTAAAAAAACAAGGACAGAACATGGCGAGAATTCATCCAATGATAACGCGAAAAAAACCATTGCCTATTAATTCCCTGTTACAGGATACACACACGATGTGATGGTGGTACGGCCAGACAGGACAACATTTCTTTTTCACACAAACAGGAATGATAAAAAAAGGACAACACGAAAAAACGACGACGAAGTTTTCTAATTATTGGCTTCTCGTCGAAGAGCCCGCATCGGTGGGTTGGCTGGTTGTCCTGATCCATTTGCATTCGCGTAAATATGCAAAAACTATTGACGCGCGTCTAGTGTACTTGTTGTTTTCACCCGTCACGTCGTGCGGCTAATTTACGCTTCATTTGCATGGATTTCCGTGACATCAGTTGTGTGTACGGAAAAGCTACATAACAACGACGACACACAGGATGCGGGATATTAATGATAAGGCAAACATATACGCCACCACATAAACTAGGTATCGTTAACCAGCATCACAATACCACGGGCCCATCCAAAGCACCAGGAACAGCATTACCAGGATTTGGAGAAGGAGAATGAGGATGAAAATGAGAAAACATCATCGTGATTATTATCTAATTAGATGCGCGGTAGCGGACAGTGCAACTAAAGGATATCAGTGGCGGTTATGCGCTGCTGCTTTGCTTTTTTTTCTCTGCTAATAAATGCTATTACAGGGGTTTCGAGGATAATTGGGTGGTTTGCTGTTATCTGTTTTGTTTGTTGTTTGTTGCATCATGCGCGAATAACGGTACCATTTGCTGAAATCCAATTTTATAGCTTTCGCGGGACAAAATGAAGATAAAATGTAATAATGCTGCATTTCGACAAAATCGTAGCGACGACAACCACAAGCGAGGACGGCTAAGGATCATTATGCAGTCGGGCCTAGTTTTTTGTATTCTCTCCACGGCCGGCGAGATAATAGTTTAATGTAATTACACCAGGATACGGTTCAGTGCAGGACTAATGAGTGAATAGATGTGAGCCGACGCGTAACATTGGTTTTTCAATAAATGGATTACCGAATCGGTCATCGTTCGTGATGACAAAAAGGGAACCAATTAAATTGATTTACTCAATTAGAACTGTAAAGTACGAGTATCTAGGTACATATGTATATTCGAAATCCTGTTTTTATTCGATAGCGGGGGGGTATTTTCTAAACATATTGGCACAATTATGCACGATTAGTCAGGCAAAGTGCAGTCGTAATATTAGATTTGATGAGGCATCGCATACGCGTGTCACTTAAATTCTTCTATGTTAGTATGTATAGTATATCACATAACACTTAAAAAGTAATCATACCAGTTTGTCGTAAAAAATAAAATGTGGGGGGGGGGGGCGGCGGCGAACCTCATGGCATTGACTAAAAATGATGGCGGCTTACCAGCAAAAAAATCTATTCTATCGATCCTTCGAAGTATGGCAGAGGTTGAGGTGAAAAAAATCCATAAAACCTAAGTAAATGGCGATGGTTTCGAATACACTTATCTCCTCATTTTTTGATTGTGGAGGATTTTATGGGAAATCGTAAAAAAAAAAAACTTTTTAAGATGTTGATTGTTTACCCATGCATAGTCTTATAGAACGCTACTACGACACCCTCCATCTGGCTTAGGCATTCATGCATTACCATATGGTGGCGTCTGGGTGGTATAGGGAATTAAATAAAATTATTAATTTATTTCGAGATGATTACTTCATGTAAGAGTGGAGATGCCACCGGCTAAGAGCTATAAAAAAACCGAATATGAAAGCACGTGCTGTGTATCTTTTTATCTGTAAGTAATTCCACGGTAGGTATAGAGAGAGGTATTACGATTTAAAAGCACGGCGCACATTTTTTATGACAATGGCCTTGACTATGGGTGCGGGTTGGCCAGGATAGATAAATGGGTATATGATATAGTAAGATATAGGAACAAATCAAATTGAGGATTTTTAATGTACCTACCTCCCAGTCGTTGATTAAGTTAAGAATTAAAAAGGGGTGAGTTGTTTTTTGCTCCTTTGGATTTAATTCATTCGTTTGCTTCATTTTCTTTATAGTACTCTTTGCTGTACCTATGCCTAAGTTTATTCTTTTGTTTGCTTTATTTGCTGCAAGCTGGAGTTTTGATTGGTTTTATTTCGATACATTCTTTTGTTTCTTTTATTTCAATTACGTAGTTTTACTGGTATCAAGCAAATTCCTAGATACTTTGAGCGAACTAATGGAAAGAGAGCACCCTCTTTTATTAGCAACTGGGCGCTACAAAAAGGTTTAAGAATCCATTAAGAAAAAACTGGACTTATGATAGTTTCTTGAAAATAAATACAACCAGGCAACATTTCTTGGAGAAGTTTGCGACAGTAAATTAAACTCGAAAAACGCATCAAAAGGGTCCAAAATGCCTACTACGGCTAGGGATTGGCGATTACAACCCAAAGTGACTCACTGGCTCTACATACACTTAGTAAGACCGATCTTACTCTACGGAGTTATAGTATGTGGGAAAGGCCTGGAGAAAACACACATTCTAAAACAACAGACTTGAACGTCTGGTGTGTATTGGAATCACTGGGGCACTTAGCACTTCATCACATACATAGATGGAAGCCGTGAGCGCTGAAGTTTAAAATCCAAAATCATACTACACACATTGCTTCATAAGCTGGCAGAAAGTGTAGTATCTTTCAGGCTGTACTTTTGGCAATTCAAAAAGCCGCAGAACATCTTAAGCAGACATTCCCAAAGTAGTCCCTAACGGCTACCATGGGCACTGAAGGCATCTAGAGGGGCGGTTGCGGCCAAAGAGGCAACTGGGGGCCTGAGGCAGTCTTGGGGGCGTTGGCTGACTCCGTACAAAAGAAGTTAATAATAAATATATATTTACATTAATTTGTTATTTTATTTTATAAGCTTCCAAGTGTGTAATTATAATAGGTACACTCGTATACAATGAAAACATCTCTAAAATACACTAAGACCCTATCGTCGAGAGCATAGTATTTGAGAGATTTCGATTTAGATTTAGAGAGGGGACTGAGGCAGTCTTGGGGGCGTTGGCTGACTCCGTACAGAAGAAGTTAATAATAAATATGTATGTACATTAATTTGTTATTTTATTTTATAAGCTTCCAAGTGTGTAATTATAAAAGGTACACTCGTATACAATGAAAACATCTCTAAAATACACTAAGACCCTATCGTCGAGAGCATAGTATTTGAGAGATTTACTATGTATGCAAAGTAAACAGTTACTCGATTAGTCGATATCACTTGGACGAGAATTGAATTTTATGATAACGTGAACCATGGCTATCGATAATTATATCGAAAACGATGTCGACTGTCTTACGTGATGAGAGCCCTGACGTCTTGGTGTATTTGAGGGATGTTTTCATTGATTCGCCGCCATAACCCATAAACAGTGGCACAGCAAGATAGAAGAAAATAGAGAGCGAGAATCAAGCTAAACATAGAACCAAAATAAGAAAAAACCCGGTTATGAGAGCACAAATGATTACTTTTTCAATGCAAATGTTGTTTTCAGTGGCTCTCAAACTTGAAAAAAAAGGAGGGTGATATACGACACGAGAGCTAGTGTTTCTTGAAGCGAACTCTTGTCGATAGCGTTTGGTGCTGTTGCATGGTAGACAATCGTCTACCGTGGCACTGGTTTGTTACTTAGGATTTTTTTGTTGGAGAGAAAGGTTGAAATATTCTTGTCTTGCTAAGTGGGCGGTAGTCCAAAAAAGTTTGGGAACGTCTAATCTAAAGAATTGCAAAAATGGATCCTGATTTAAAGTTAATGTTGACAGCCAAGCCGCGCTCAAAGCACTAAAGGTCAATATCATCAAACCAATGCTAAACTACAAAGTAGAGCTGCCAATATGTGGAATCAGATGATCTCGTGGAAACTAGCCAAAATACTCTAACAGTCGCAAAACTAAGTACTTTCCCTATATTTCCCCTTCTATTTCAACTTACTCGAAGAAATCGCAAACTTAAAGCTCAATCTTCTCGCTCGATTTCCTCAACGGACAAATTCATTTTATCTGAACCAAGCAACAACCATTGTGTTTCCACCCGTGGTGTCAGTGTTTTGGTTCCAACCATCCAGCCGTCGTCCTGGCCAACTAAGGCGGTCTGCTCGTCGATTTGTCCGAAGAAACATTTGCTTAATGCTAAAGTTAATGAACGCTTTACTCTTGTGAATGAGTTCATTCTCACAAGACACCACTCAACGGAAACCGGACGATGCAGGAACTCAGCTATATAAAACCACATTTTCCAGCATTAATGGAATTGGATTTGAATTTTCGAGGTTCAACATAATTTTTGTAATTTTTCCAGTAGACCAAGAGCCTATCAGAAACCACAGCACCTCTTAACCGGAAAAAGGCCGCATTGCTGTAAAATAAGCTAACTTCTGATGATAGATCTATTAGGTACCGGAGCAACTTGGCTTGATGGATACTGTCTATCTAAAACTACTAAAACTTTTATTAGAACTTTAAGCGTATAGACATTCTTAGGATCTAGATTTAGCTTGACTCAAACTGAGTGAATCGTTTCAAGAGTAGAAAAGACGAATGTATTTTTCACGACTTATTCAACGGGGTAACCTAGCTGGCCCACATAGAATGTTTTAATCTCATGGATCTGCCGGTGGTTTATAAAATTCTCAGTCATCCTTCGAACGAATGACTAATGATTCATTCGTCTTGAAGTAAGGCGTGTGTAGATTATAAAAACAAAAAACAAAACACAAAAAAAAAAACTTAGGTTTGATGATGTTTAGATGAAAGATTTTAAGTCCTTTGTAGGATAGAAAATAGACCGAAATTGCTATCGACAGGCTGAAAGCGAATACGACTCAAATCCCTTTATTAAAACAGCATCTACTAATACTGGCATCTATGATCAATGCGCTGTAAATTTGACGTTTTGCTCCTCACCATCTGACATATCTACAACTCACTTAATTCTATTCCATCTCACCAGCTCTCCCATTTCCACATTCACAACAACGGTATAGCGTATCTCAAAGCAAAAACAGTGGAAACAAATTAGAACAAAAAAAGAAATAACAAATCCGACACAGTTCACGTATTTGCCCTTTCACCTTCGACGTTGCCACTTATTTACACTGCGTGCTTGGTTGCAAGTTGCATCTCGATACATGATTTATGTACACAAACACGTCAAACTGCACTACTGATATTGATTTTAACCCGAATGGGGGTCAGATATCCCCACTTCCGAACAAGTACAAAAAAAATCTATCTCAATATCGACAGTCGAGTCATGAAAAGTTTATTGTTACTGCCATACCCACCCATTTACCCTCATGACTCATTTCGGGGTGATAAGTCGGCGGGCTAATCTGGTTGACATTCAGCGTGACTTGAAAATGTGCCAAAAAAAACCTCCAAAAACCCCGAAATCTTCATGAGGAACAAATACATTAAACTGAACGATGCCCTTGAGATACATAGATACTCGTACAGATACGTTTTGTTTGCCCCCTTTGAATGGGGTTACCATCAAGGAAAATCATGTCGTTGGGAGTTTTGTAAACATGCTCTTTATGCTTATTATGTGTGTTGTACTGTTATTTTAACAAATTGAATTTTTATGTGCACTCCAGGAATGGCTTTTACACTGATATCGCTTTCGACAGATGACATAGGTGGAGCTGGTATCCTAATGGTGACATATTTTTATTTTTACATGCAAATTACTGTTGTGCATGCAGATAACAGTGATGATATCAGCTTATGAAAATCGATTGAAAAAGAAGTCGTTAGATGGCGTTATCTGCCGTCGACCAATAAATAGTGGAGTGACGCAGTGTTGCGACCTTTCTTCGCTGCTACTTCTGAAAGCTATCGAAAATCTTCGCTTTTCGATTATACTTTGGACTTTGCTTGATATCGAATTAAGAAACAAGCTTTAAGCGAACAACTTCCAATTTGACAGCAGTTAAACGTTGGGATTGCATTGTTCCTCAAATCCTACTGTATTGGATCTCTCTTACCTGAAATGATACCAGATGGTAGTCCATACGATCTGATAAGAGGTGATGTAAAGGTAGTAAAAGTAGTAGAATCACTACGAAACACAGATCTAATTCCTCTAAGAGTATACATACATAATATGTAGCCTTACTCGTTTACTGTCTTTTTTACTTGATACTTTTTTTTATTTAGCCTTTTTTTATCTAGGTTGTGAACAACCTCCAATTTGAGAGCATCTAGATCTAGATCTAGAGGTTTACTTGATATTTTTTTTATTTAGCCTTTTTCTTTATCTAGGTTGCGAACAACTTCCAATTTGAGAGCAGATAAAAGTTGGGACTGCATTGTTCATCAAATCCTACTGTATTGGATCTTTCATACCCCAAATGATACCAGATGGTAGTCTATACGATCTGATAAGAGGTAAAGGTAAAGGTAGTAAAAGTAGTAGAATCACTACGAAACACAGATCTAATTCCTCTACGAGTATACATACATAATATGTAGCCGTACTCGATTACTGTCTAGATCTAGATCTAGACTAGAGGTTTACTTGATATTTTTTTATTTAGCCTTTTTTTATCTAGGTTGCGGGTTAGATTTTCACTAAAGTTTGGCTACTTAGGGGATTCTGTTCGGTAGTAGAAGGCGTCCCAAAATTCACACAAGATTTGAATTTTTCACCATTTGTTCGGTAAAGTGTTGCCAACGAATAAAAAAGACAGCGCGAAAGATGGGCTATTAAAGGCTATTAAATATGGCTATTAAATATGGAGTGCTACATGAAAGAACAACGCGAACAGGTTGCCTTTGAGCAATATTTAAATAATAATGAAGGTATGCAGCTACAGAAAAAATATGGTAGTGGAATAGTGATTTATGTAACTTCATCAACTGCAAAGAGAATAATTCAAAAATTCAGGGAGACCAATTCAATTAGTGATCTTGTTAATCGGCAAAATTGCTGAATGTGGGATTCAGAAAATCCACGAGTGATTGTTGAGAAATAAATACATCCACAACGTGTCACTATTTGGTGCGGACTTTTGGCTGGATGCGATGCATCATCGGGTAATTCTTCTTTGGAAATGCTGCTAGTCAGGCCATAAAATTGAATTTTACTCGCATGACAATCTAGTTTTTTGTGTCTAAATTGCAAGATGTGACAGTGGTTTCAATAAGACGGTACCACATGCCATAGAGGATTGAGCCCGAGAGGCATTTCATGGGAGCGTAAGTTCCCGTTTTGGTGATCAGAATTGGCCGCCCAGATCATGCTATTCAACGCTGTCGGACTTTTTCTTTGGAGTTTTCTGAAGTCTGAGGTGTATGCCAATAAGCCCACGACCATGCAAAATTTCGACAAGAAAGTGCTGCGTATGTCCAGCAAAGCCGTGTAAGCGATTTTTTTGTTACCGCTAAAGGTGAATAAAATAAACACAAAAAAGGCGTTCATGTGAAATTGGTATTGCAAGCTGCTAGCTTTATAGCATCGTTGCCATTCCAACGTGGGTCAAATTAGAAATAATGCTCATCCAGCACAAAATAAATACAACCTGACCAACCCGCAACATTCGAGCGGAGTGTCTGGGTTCGGTTCGGTTTTTATTTTCCTTTTTAATGTATTTCCATTGCTTAAAAGGATTATGCTGTCATAAGTAGCAACATAAATCAGCAACAAAAAAAAAAAAACCATTAGTTGACTGTGATAAAATAACCTGTTAGCCGGTCTTAAGCACAGTGTTCTCGGTATATTATGCATCCAAAGGCGAATTTCATTACTTAGATAATCAGCACTTCGTAGTATCTTAAGGACAGAGTATATCTAATAATGAGTAGGGAGGACACTCTCCACGTGTTTATTCAGTTCTATTCAGAAGTGGTCGCCGTGGCCGTGGTGGTTAGTGCGTTGGACTACCACGCAATGCTGCCCGGGTTCAACTCCTGGCTGGTTCTAACACCTAAGAAAAAGAGTTTTTTCACGGTTGCCACCTCTTTCGAATGTCTGACAAGCATCATTTGTCACGATTGAGCTTCTCAACTCGCCGTTCGGAGTCGGCAAAAAAACTGTAGGTCCCTTCCATTCGTGCAAAAATATAAAACGCACACACAAATGGTTGCGAGAAGCAGGCCCCGGTTCACCCCGAATAGTCAATATCTATACCTACCTAATTTCGCAGGTGTGCATTTTCATTGATCATAATAGGAAATCCCGAAAAAAACACGATTTTTTTTTATACTTGACCATAAAACGTTTTACTTATTTGCCGCATGCATGTACCTCAAACGTGTCACCCTTTGTTTTACTGTTTGCTGTCTTTCGCTTAACTGATAACATTCGTGTTCGGTCCGCCTTTAGAATACGTGCATAAAAAATGTAAACAAAACCCATAGGAGCTTTAGAGAATTTATTGCAATGGACGAATGTTAATTTTCATATTTAACATTGAAATATTTATTTGAGAGATCCATATCTTATCATATTTAATAGGAAACAAATGAAAAAAATTATAAATGGAACCAAATTCACAGCAAATTCGGCCACACCGCATGATGACATGCTCTGCCTTACTACCACACAGACGTGCTCTGCGGTCCGACTTTAAAAAAGCATTATGGGAAAACCACACGCAATTTATCTTTCCGACTTTTCTTTGAACTAGTAGCAGTTGCATTTGTAGAGAACACTCTCTACTCATTATTAGATATACTCTGCTTGCGGAGGCCCTACCTCACAGCCTTCACAGGTATAGTCGTACGCTACACAAACCGAAACAGTTTTGGAAACACAGAACGAAATGCTATTACCACGTAAAATAACATATTCTGTGAGGGTAAAGTTCTCTATCCATAGATATGTGCACCCGATTATCATGTACTCATGTTCTTCCAAAAATGAATTTATTACAATAAAAGCACGCGCGTGTACAAATGCAACAATTATCTGATGTTCGTTCTCACCGCTTACGTAAGAGAAAATTTCAATAATACCCTCGAGTATTTATCGACAGCTAAACTTTGTTCGCCTTAGTAACCGGTCTCAAACTTCAGTGTGCGAAAAAAAAAATAAAGAATCGTTTCTCTTAAATCTAAATTCAAATTGTTACAAAAAAAAAGATCTTATAAACTCCTTGGAGGTAAAACAGTCTATTTAAACCCAATTCTGGCCAAAAGCAGTGATGGTAGATATACTTTCTGTATATTCAGAGACAAATACAACCGACGTACATATATATATATACATATGTACTTGTACTCTTACGTTCTTAACTTTCTCTCTCTTTCTCTTTATTGCATTCAAATTCGTTATGCGCCCATCTGACTGTCAGATGACAGAACGGGGCAGTGGAGTTGGGGATTATGATAACGATAAACGAACGACGGACCAGTAGATGGGGAAAGGAAAAGGGAGCTATATGAACCGGTTTATCTTGTTGCAGGTAAAACAATCGCGCAATGGTGTGTGTTCGAATAATTACATTTTGCGCGACGAGCTCTACATATACTCGTATCCCATACCCGACGAATGCCCGTAAGCAATGGAACAATGCACTGTGGGGAACGGTTCTTGTTGTATACTCACGGTACCGTTTCGGTAAACTTGATTATGGAAAGTCTATATGGAATGCGAGTGGATGCAAGCGAAACCAGGTGAAGTTACAACCTCGGATCGGACTCGGTGCTTATTTGCTGTGTGTGATCTGAGCGTCCTCTATCGCCTTTGCGCTCGCGTTTGCCAGTCACACTTATGGCAACGACAAGGAATACGAGTTTATGCAGAGCAATGCCTCTGCGTTGTCTTCGTTGTCCCTTTGGGCGGGACGTGGAAGACCATGCATTTAAAGTTGCATGAGTTTGTAGATTTTGTTGTTGAAGTTTTTTACCAGGTTTGCAGACATCACTGGGAATTATTTTTGTTATGAATTTGAAATTCGCTCCGAATCAAGGATATGTACTTGGAAGAAGCATTTTTAATTTTCACAAATTGGGCGTGCTTTAGGGTGCATGGATGTTGTTTCTTCCATTTTCGTTTTTTGTTCTTTGACAAAAATGTCGTAGGGCTTTTTTGTCGTTTGCGTCCTGCAATCTCATTTCCTTAAATGCCTTTTGGACCAGACACATACCAAAGTTTGACTACTGTTAGTGGCTAGGGATGAAACAGCACTTTACCAGCCTTGAGTCCAAAGAGTAGGAGCTCAGAGTTTGGAGTACGGCTTGGCTGTCTGAGAAAAGATTTATGTTAGCGCCTTTTATGCCTCTCTGTAAGTTAATCAAGGCACAGATCTCAATGGAGTGGACCTCAGCTTGAAACACGCTGCGATATGTTCTTTGGGCCCAAAGATCCCAGCACCAACACCAGAGGCCATTTTTGATCCACCAGTGTATCATACTAGACTTTTTGGGTCTAGGATGGGTCGGCCGTTTGACCATGTGGAACGTTCCCCAATATGAACTTCGAATTTTCTGTCAAAGAAGTTTCACTAATCATAGTATCAGCGACGGTGCAGAGCATATCCTGATCGGGAATATTGTTGATAACGCTAAGCTGGCTTGAACTTATGAATAAGTTGTAGTTTAATAGCGCTTCTAGCAGCTGACTTCCCTATAAAGAACTGTAATGACGAGATGCCAATTCTAGCTTCTAGAGCTGCTGAAGGGCAGGTGCGCATAGCACCGGTTATACCAAGACAAGCCATCCGTTTAAGCTTTTCAAGCCTCTTAGCTGTAGTCTTTTCGAGTACTTTTGGTCACCCGTCTAAGGCCTCATATGACATGAAGGGTCTATCCATCGTGGTGTATAATTTTTGGGTTGATACCCCAAGTTTTACCATACATTCTGCTCTAGTTGCATGGTTTACTGTGCAATTGAGGTGAGAATTTCAGATGAGACGCATATTTTATATAACTCTCAGGTATTTGACCTCTTTAGAATATTCGAGTGTAGTGCTTTTCAGGATGATTGGACCTAGGTCGATAATACCAAAGGAAGATGGAAGATTATTTGTATGTTCTATCTCTTACTATAGGCTATGTTAGCACTGGAGAATTACGTAACATAAAACGCCTTTCCGGATGATTGGACCTACGTTAGTAATCCTTTCCTTCGTGAAAGGTACTAGAACGGTTTTACAGGGATTGAAGGAGAGTCCTTTCCTCGTACACTATTCTGAAACGATTTGTAGTGAACTTTGCATCACACTCGTAATGGTAGAGTTGAATTTGCCACTCTATATGATGGTTAGGTCATCAGCATATCCGATGGCTTCATAGCCCGAATTGCGTAGTTCAGCAAGAAAATCATCGATGGCGATGGAGAAAGGACGCCCCGTGGTGAGCAGCCTTTGATTTCCTTGACCGCCACCAAAATATCTCCTGAAGTGGATTTTATGATACAACTTTCCAGCATGGCTCTAATCCAGGTGTTGGTCGATTCTTCGATCGCTCTTTGGCTAATGGCGCTTGAAATAGATGCATAGCCACTGTTATCGAAGGCGCCTTCAATTTCAAGAAATGCACAGAAAGCGATATCCTTGGAGCGATGGACCCCCTCTATATTAGGGACAAGATGGTGGAGAGCATCTTCCGTGGATTTACCTGAGTGCTTAGGCTCTGTTCGCTCAAAAGCACTACTTTGTGAGAGAGCAGACATTCTACAGGACTAAATCCATTCCATTTTTTAGGGTTTATCGTCATCTCCTTGTCTTTAAATTCTTAGTTCTAAGAGCTGCGTCTGAAACACTTCCTTTTAGACATTTAAGCGCATCAAATGAATTCGTAAAGTGGTTCGACACTTTGAAAATGTTGCTGTTTCTTCAAGTGTTCTATGACGAATATTTAATCCTCCTTACCAGGAGCAAATCCTAACGGCAGCAGTTGACACAAATCCCAATTATACTCTCCAATTCTAGTTGAATTCATTTCACCATTAGAAGAAACCATAGCAAAATAAAAAAAAATAGCAATAAATCCTTAGCACCCACATCCGTATCTAATTTAAATCCAGAAAAAAGGAAATAATTCTTCACTGTTTATGCGAGAATATGCATCCTTGACTTGGCCATTAAACGTTGACATCAACCGTTGGCCAGCCCCACCATCAAACCGACCATCTAAAAAAGTCTTGACTGACTAATGGACTTTGCTGAGACTCTGTCCATCACCATCATCATCATCAGCAGTTTGGGTGTATTTTTTCGTCCTGTTTTTATTCCACTCTCCAGCACTTCCGTGTATTTGACGATTTAACTTCGAACACAACCACAAGCATTGTAGCAGCGGCAGCATTCACATTTAATTCGATTTTCCTTGGGAACCTTTTATTTGTGTTCTTGATCGTCATTTACAGTGTCAATTGAAATATCCTTTGCTCTTCTAAAGCAATGAGAGAAAAAGGAGGAAACTGCTCGTAATCATGAATAAATTTACCATCGGTATGGCCGCTGCATCCGGACCACTTCGTATTTCGTGTCCTGAATCATTGATTGTGGTCGGTGTGTTTTTGGTATGTACATATTATATGTACATGCGTATGTGTGTTTCTGCAAATGTGATGAAGGGAAGAGGATATCTAGAATTGGACCTTATCAGCACTATCTCTTAAAGCTTGTGGTTTTAGATAAAAAAAAGTAATTTTCGTCCCATTTTAAGCGATATCCTGTATACCATAATTCCTTCCTAAAAGTACAAGTCCGGGTAATAATGTATATATCCTTGAGTACCATGCTCTCGTAGGAGCATGGAAGGGTTATTATATCCTTGCCACACAAAGAAAGGATCAATAATGATATAATCTCGTGAGTGTTGGTGTGTCATTCCCCCCAACGTACACACATAAAGATAGTTATCACCCTTGAAGCCATTTTGATGGATAAATATTTACGATAAGGACACTTTAAAGAAGGAAAAAAAAATAGAATCCTGCTCCATTCATGTGTTGCCATTGAACTCCGTGTAGGAGCCACGCCGCGCCGTTCTCTTGCAACACAATGTGTCGGGTGGCAATTATGTTACCCTCAACGAGCAGCACTAAAATTGAAACTGAGGCTACTATTGTTCGTTTGCGAGTCACTTAAGGACATTGTCTTGTTGCACACACACACATACTCGTTTTTTTTTTCGGGGCAATTTGCATTTGCACACATATCTTCGTACTCTTAAACATACTTCAAAATGTTGGCTCAATTTCAAAAAAAAAAATATTGTCTACGTTCTATCTTCATTTTTCCTTTTCATCGCTGCGGGACATCAAACTGAGAGATGCCCATTCATTGAAGCAATATATGACAGCAAGACATATAGAATTCCCTCGGTTTGACGAAACGGTTTCTATTCATGGATACGTTATGAAACCAGCAGCCAGCAAAATGAGTATGCCCTAAGGATATGTAAAGGCACACAGCGCGTCAAATGAAGTATGGCCGCTCTTAAGTGGCAACGAACGATGATATAAGGGAAGACGAAATATTAGGCCATTGGGGATGTCCTTAGTGGGTTATGTATACGTTTCGACTAGGTAAAAGCATCCCTTTTGAGTTGGTTAATAAGTAAGTAGGCAAAGGTCTTTCGTTTTTCGTCTTTTTTTCTTTTTTTTTTTTTTGGGTTTTGCGAATTTCCGGCAACATTCGGAAATCTACCCGGCGGGTCTTTTAATTTAGTTAACATTAAATATTATTTTTATTTTTTGTTGGTTTTGTCGCAGACAATCCCTTTGTGTTCATTATTAGCTGTTTTTTCTACCTCTAAATTGTTTGAAGTAACGAATTGAAAGTCGTTTAATGTCAAGTCTTGATTTGTTCTGGGAGTTGAGTTAACATGCCCGCATATAGTCCTTATAAGCTCAAGTGATAAGCTGGTAAATAAACAATCTTGATGGCACTAGAACTGAGTACCTTATAATTTATTTAAAAATCTGATTACGCTACAGAAAAGTTGGTAAATAAATGAGAAGTTCTTTCCCTGGAATCCTTATTTATATTCCCAGAAAGGATGTTGAAATTGGTTTCGAATGGAATGTTTGTTTTACTGCCCAGAGTCATCCGTTGATGGTCATTTCATCTGAGTCGGGGGGAGGGATTAGTACACAAAACAACTCCGGTAAGTTTTTGATCCTCAAAGGTCAAAGTCTATGACGTGTTGACTGTTGAAAACTTAATCTTAAAACAGGTCTGTTGCCTGGTCTAGACTCATAGGTTAGGTTAGGTTTGGTAGCAGTGGCTGCCGGTAATTCGAGTACCAGCACACTTAGGCCTATAAAGGCTCATTGTGATACCAAGGATCATAGGGATGTGTATCACGGCTACTCATGAGAACAAGTGCTGGTCATTGAGATCGTTTAAGAAGTATTCCCCTAGGTTTAGTTTTCTACTACCGGAAAGAGCTGGGTCATTCGAAGTCTAGACTCATATTGGAAGACAGAATTAAACGGTGAACTGATTCCATCATTTTCAACATACAAACCACTGATAAATACGTCATTGATCGTTAATAAAATAAAAAAAAAATTAAAATAAGTACTGGTCACAGAATGGAGCTCTTGCTTAAGCCTAGTTTCGTGCCAGAGTCGCCAGACAATATCAGATAACTGGCGAGGCAAGATTTCTAGGTCTTTTGTTGCGCAGAAAACTAAGCCAGAAGTTCAGCCCAATTAAAAAAAAACGCAACGGCAAGTCTGTACACCTCTAGGAAAAAGGAAGAAATACATTGACAGGGAATGGTAAATGCAGCTTCTTTATTCACAGTGGCTGATTTGTTTGTATTATCAAGTGAATGCTAGGTCATTCTCCTTTGAAGAGAGTCTTCAAATCAGAACTTTACCAGGGAACAGATTGCAGCTGCAGTAGATGGTTTAATAAAAACGATTTTAGTCCACAAATGGGACAAATGGATTGAAAACCATTCGATTAGGAACCACTCTAGTACTGAAAAAAGTCACCAAGGATTTTTAAAAATTAGGACATCCTTCCAGCAACGATTTAACCCTTTCCCACATTTTCTGTGATACAAAACGTGCAGGCCACTATTTCAACCAGAGAAGAGTGGGCAGGAGGCGTCATGATGAGAGATGACTACAGAGAGGCCAACCAAACCTTTCCTTCTCCAAAATGGAGTATAAAAGAACAGTTAAACCGCAAAGTCCTGTGTCTGTCTAGATGCTAGAATAGGCAAATGACATCGAAATTATCGGCCGCTCCCAGAGTGCCGTCATAGGCGTTTACTTCGCCTTGAAGTAAACAAAGTAAACGAAAGCAAAACCCAGAACAAATCAGCATCTGTCCACCGCTAAGGATAGAACGTCACCGTTGACAATAGTAACTTCCAAGTTGTTAACTCCACGATTGACAGCTTAGTGATGTTTCGACGAAGAGTAACTCTACAAAACCGCTACACTTCGGTTTGATGAAACAATTGGCTTCATAACTCCTAACTCGGAAGACGAAAATCATGCTTGATGGTTTTTAGTACTGGACAACAAGCAGTACTAGAAAACACCATCATTTGAAAACTTTATCAGATATCGAATCCCATGCATGGAATAAGCTGAGTAAATATGTACTTCTAGGTTTGGGAGCATTCAAACCCTACGACTATCGTTGGTAAAAAAAACAACGGGTGTTTTCTAATCTCCAAGCAGAACGTGCAGCTCAAGGTCACGTTAAATCTATCCAGATACCAAACAATTCGAAATAACAATAAAAAAAAAAAAGCTCACTGGAAACAATCCAACTTTTTCTAAAATGCGTATTTACAGCGAAATTGATTAAAAAATGAAATTAAAAAACAAAGAGCCAGGAAAACAGAACGCCCTATGGAAGCAGAAAACAGCGGTTTCGATGTTTATATCCTTTGCTTCGTCTTTATGTAGCGAACAAAGGGATAGGGAGGAATATGAATTTTTCTAATTCACGGAGTTTTTTTTTGATTTCCAATTCCCCTGTTCACGTTCCTTATCATTACTTTCTTCTTTTTTTTTCAAATAATCGAACCTCAACCAAAAAGATAGACATTTTCACTTCATTAAGCCGATTTTTAGCATCTGTTGCCGGAAAGGATATTTAGAAAGTAAATTGGAAAAAGTTATTTTTACGCGTTGGTCGCATTCAATTTGTTACTCACACGCCACTCATACGCAAAAATATTTTAAACTTTTCCAATACGCAGCTGACAGTTTTCATTGATAAGCCCGCCTCACTTGAAAATGTTTGACACTTTAAAACTGAGATGGGAGATGGATAAGCTTTTGCTGACGAACAAAATAAAATTCAAAACACCTTTTGCCATACAATGACACACATACACACCGAGGACAAATGGACAAGGACGAGAAGTTATCTGGTGAAATGCAAATAATGAAATAATTAAATAAAAAAATATTTTAAATTTTGTAAGCATTTTTGGCATTTCTCAAAATAATTTTCTCTTATGGGTAATTTAATTCTTTATGGATTTGGGGGATGTTCCCTTTGATAAGGATACTTAAATAGGATAAAGGTTTTATTTTTTTCTATCCTCTCACTGATGATTAGATTCTAGGTAACCGAATGAATGTTGAATTGAAGTTTTGGAATCCTTTTTACAGGGATTAAATTGTTTAAGAAAGGACAAACGAAAAAAAAACCAGCTTAAACGGGAATTTAAAATAATCATCTTCTCAATCGCTTTGGTTAAAGTGGATGCATATGTACACATGTACTTAAGCTGTTTTTAATTGGGATAAAATGTATAGGTCGTACATGGAAATAGATAAATATACATATCTCGATAGGTGAGTAAGATTTAAGGATTCATATTAACCAAACTCTTTTCTATAATCCTCTGAAGTATCTATCGTCTGCAACTATGACCCCAGATGGTAAATTCTAAAGTCTATAACGAAACTTCTTTTGAAAGATATATTTACAGTCTTAAGGTGCACAGAAAGAGGTTCCTAGTTCCAAGCTTGTTCTACTACCTTTGGTTTGTATAGGTTAAGTTCTATCGTCGCACCTTTATGACAGTTCTATGTGCGGCTATTATCAATACCAGAACATCAGCCTAAAAAACATGAAATTGGTGAATATAGTGCATTTCATTACATGACTTGATATGTAATCCTTGGCGTTTAAGGACAATCGTCTCTTTTGATTAGGCCTTAACCTTTCATGCCAACAAAAGCACTTCGGTGCACGCCACTGAAAATCACAAAAAAAATTGCTGCCATGACATAAGGCCATATCTCAAAATTTGGTCTTATGTCGCTTGGCCTTATGTCACGGCGCCAAAAAGTAGTGTAGACAGTATTACAACTTTGTCGAATGCCCTTTTGAAACTGACAGGGTTTTTCTATGCAGCAAGTTTGCTCCAAGATACATCTCCTGTGCACATTATTTACTGGATCCTGCCGCAAGGCTCATACTGCGACCTAAAATATCTATTGTATCGTGTGAGGCTTAATTAACAGTTTGGATTGTATGAGCCCTGGGATATTTCTTCAATGAGAGAGGCAGATTATGTTCCCATTTTTTAATTAAGGTTGAGATTGTTTCCCAGTTTATGCTACAAGTGGGTTCGGGGCCTGAGAATGTGACAGAAGAGCCTGAACGACCCAGCTCATCCGCAATCTCTTTTCCTTCAATGCCTCTATACTAGGCACCCACCAAACTTTGACTTTTCTGTGAGCGGCACCACTGATTAAAGCACCGCTTTACCAGTCTTGGGAATGATCCAAGAGGGACGGTGATTCTGGTATTGGGCCCAAAGATCCCAGCAATAGCACCAGAGGCCATTTTCCATCAGTGTACCATCTCCTGCGTAAGTCATGATTCGTGAAGATAATGTGTTTGACGCTGAACACCAAACGATGTTTAACCCTCTGCATATGTTCAGTTTTCCCACATGAGAAGTAGCTTCGACTATGTAAGGAATGGCGGTCTTCGCTCTCTGTGATATATTTTTGTTGTAAGGGGGCCATGTCTTCGTGGATATGGTACATTAACTGAGGTTCCTTCGCCTGGAGTTGACTTCAATTGGAAAATGCTGAAAGATTTTACCCTTGTTGGATACTAACAACTGGGCACCGTAGCGCAAGTGGTTAGTGCGTCGGACTACTGAGCCAGCGGTCTTGGGTTCGAATCCCGCCGCAAACACCTAAAAGTTTTTCACAGTGCCCACCTCTTTCGAATGTCTGACAAGCATCAAAGAGTATCATTTGTCACGATTGAGCTTCTCAACTCGCCGTTCGGAGTCGGCAAAAAACTGTAGGTCCCCTCCATTCGTGCAAAAATATAACACGCACACACAAATGGTTGCGAGAAGCAGGCCCAGGTTCACCTCGAACTGTAGCGCCAACTAAGTAAGTAAGTAAGGATACTAACAACTACTACTTGGCCGGGAACTCAGGCGAGAGTGATTTTAAACTGGTTGCTTACACGGGTCAGTTCTTTCGTGCCCTGTTCTACCAAATTAGAAAAACTGGGCTGAGTGAAGAATTTAATAGCGGGCCGACTATCCACCAAGACTAAGTTCTTTGCATGCTTCTTTGATAGCTACAACTTCCGCCTGGAAGAGACTAGAACAGTCTGGGAGGCGAAGGGATTTAGTAGTTCTTAGTTCAGCTGAAAATATACCCGATCCGACACCGCAATCAATCTTGGATCTATCGGTGTAGATCGTTATTTGGTATTGATATGTCATTGTGTTGTTTGGATGTACTTGTTGAAGTCGAGATTGGGAATGGTGTAGTCAATGGTGGTCAGAGCAAGATTTTTCTGCAACGTAACGAGAGCCTTACGACCATATGGCTTCGAGGACCAGTACCCTGATTGTCGGAGCTTTACAGCACTACACGACACCAAATATTTGATGTATGCGTCAAGAGGCACACATATGAAGGAGCACGTTTAATGCTTCGGTCGGGCGTGACTGCATTGTACCAGTGGCATATATGTACCTACCGTTCTTTTAATTCTGCAGTAGCTACAAAAATACCAGAGTCACTATTTTCCCCATATTCATATCTTTCTGAGAACATAAATGTAACTGACAAAACTGGTTTGTTTAGTTATGTGTTGCTATCGCAGCGGTGTGTGGAAGGCTTCATCTACATACACTTTTAGTTGTGTAGTAGTTGCCCCTTCTGAAGCCGTGGTACAATAGAAGTTTTCTTTTTGGACAATCTCCCAAGCAACGCTTTTCTCAGTTTAAGATTTTCTACAGTTGCTCGCACCTCTGCTGCATGGGAGGAAGGAACAGTGCTGTCTTCAACAAAATTAGAAACACTTTTGTCCAGGAAAGCATTTATTATACCGAAGCCCTTTTCTAAAAGACGGACTTAGTCTTATCTGTTAAGGTAGTTCAAGTCGACAAGGTATAATACGCATATACCCTAGGAATTGCAATCATAATTAGCCACACCAGCGCGAGTCTTTCAGCTGTAAATATAAAATGCGAGTCTAACAGCAAAATATCATCTCTGGTTCAGTGATTCAAATTTCAAATACCATTCGAACAAGTATACGGGCATGTACAAAGATTTGTAGGTACCCTATCTAAATGGTGAAGCGGTAGCAGTTACGAAAGACATAATATGTACCTACTTTGACAAGCGAAAAAGTTATGAAACTTTTGCTCTGCTCTTTTCTGCTTCCGTAAGCATTTGGTCATTAATTCAATAGATCAGCAATGAGCGAGCGCTTGGCTTTCTTCAACTGCGAAATTGAATGGGATTTTCTGTGACTTCACTTGGTCTGCTCCAAAAACTTAATTGTCCAATTATCAAATGTTTCCAAGTCGTGGACATGGACATACCGACATACGTAGTACGCATTGAACAATATGTCTTCTTTTTCTCTCTTCTTCTATTTGCAGTTGACGAAGTTTCTCTTCGACTTGGGGCTTTCCATCTTATTTATCACCATTTCGTCGGCTTAACGTATCAACCTGTGTACCTTCAAGTGAGGGTGATTTTCCAGCAATTAACTGTGTTAATAGTTGAATAGAATTAGTTTAAATGTGTGTGTGTAGCTTTAGATACGAGTACGTAGATACTCGTAGATACATTTTGAATAAAACTTTAAAATAAGATTTAAAGCGACATCCGTTGGCCTTTGCAAGAAACTTTTCAAAAAGTTTCCCACCAACATGTTGCAGCAACATGTTTTTTTTATTTCTTACTCCTTTCAATCCTTTAAAATATTTATCTACGAGAGATACCACCCCGACACCGCCTAAAGAAGTGTGAACTTTTGTGCTGAAGATGCATTCTTCGTCTTCGTTGTGTTTTGTGTTTCAGTCCTTCTTCTCTTTTTCCACCCTTTTAAGTGTATGTGGAATGTGTTAAGGGATGCATTAAGTATACCGGGGTAAATGGTTCTTAACTTTTGCTACAAACAGAGCGTGTAAGGCCGTGTAGAGAGGAGAAAAAAAAAAAAGTTCATTATTGTTGCAGATTGAAAAGGAAAGTGTGTTTTTGAAAGGAGTAAACACTCATAAAGGAAGTTCGAGTTTAGCCCAGTTAACGCTAGAAGTCGTCCCTATTTTAGTTTAGTGTTTTCCCTTAAGGCAACATCTATAACAAACGAGGCTTGAATGTTTTGGTCGGCTAACGGGCTGGTTTACTTCAAAGTTGTTCTTCTGGTAGAGAAAATCTGTTGTTATATGGAATTAGTTCTTGGTCATCTAGCAGAAAAGGTTCTTTTTTTTCGAGTTTGTGAAATCTGAGCTAAAGTTAACTTTGGAGTTGTTTTCAACAAGGAGGAAGTTCTGAGGCAGAAAATGGTCAATTTGTGGTTCCTTTGCCCGACAGAGATGTAAATGTATTCAACAGACCGGAAAACAGATTCAAAAAACAAAGAGAGATAGGAAAAATAATACAAAAACGAATGTCTTAATCTAGAGGAGTGACACAACAAAGGATGCAAGGATTTTGGTTTTACTGCATCAACATTAAGTCCACTAAATCCATGAAAATTCTCAGATTGTGGATTAAGTTTCTTGTTTTACAGAGAGCAGGAATAAATCGGCGAAGACAACAATCCAACCCTTTCTCAGTTTTTACTGCGAACTATGCATCTAAAAATCGTGTTTTATTTAATTGTATTCCACGGAGTTTTCATATAAAAGAAGACGCATATTGTCGGGTGTTTCAATCACAGGAGCAAAGCGATGTCAGGGTTAGTTCCGACTGTACTGCGAAATAGCATTCCTTGAGATCATCTGTTGTTTAATTTAACTTTCAAAACGTATCCGTTTGGAGATTATCACATATCTTTAGTGCGACGCGACGCAAGCAACCAGCTTTCCGTCTTCTTGCACCATTAATCCATACAGCCACGAAGCTTATCTCTGATTTCTATATAACGGAAGAGAGAGATAAAGTGTCATTAGCGTCCTACATTCATACACCAGCTATCAGAAACCATTTTCCCATCTATTCAGATCAAATGACGCAGCACTTTGCTTAGCCCCCCTTCAAACAATTCTACGAACAAATTCTGTCAAATGCCAGCCGAAAACATACCTCAATATTGTGATAATTACAAAGTATCTGCACTCTTATCCCATTGTAGCTAATGTGCAAATGAAACCCCAATGAGCGGAACTACTATCTAACGTACTTCTATGTCATTGACAACCAAACATATACACTGTTTGTTCTGGTAATTACCTTTAAAATGCACACAATGCCATTTAGAAGCATACCACCTGACAAAGTGGGCCAGCAACCAGTCTTTACTTAGTTAGCCTAACCAGGATGTGTTTGTGTGCTTTGACATACAGTGGTTCCCGATATCAGAGCATTTTGTGTAAAATGCAACACAAAAAGACTCATCCTAGTCAATGAGAGGGGATAAGATGACAATAGAGGCGAGTTGAAGTAAATGCAATTATTGTTTGAAATCCAGTCAGCTGAATATGGTATTTTATGTACAATCAATCATACAAAATATGGGATAATACGTCCAAGTAATGCACTTTGGTAATCTACTGTCAATTACCTGTTATACGAGTCCAAAATGTTATCTATGTTTCCGGAGATACATATATTCAATTCAGATCCAGATATGAGATATGAAGCACAAGAAATGACTTAACCCTCTGGCTGGCTGCCCTGAGGCAGTCATTACATAAATTTCATTTAATTTGAATCAAAAAACATATTGCGCTCAATAAATATTTACAGCTTTTTGGGAAATATGTCATTTCATAGTTTAAGCCCGATGCGTTTGACAGCAAAAGTACATTTTGTGTGACAAAACAGTGAGTGAAGACAAAACAATTATTGATCATTTGGTGTAAGGTTAAAAATTTAAAAAAATATATTTCTAACGTTCACATTTTCGTGAATATTTTTTTTGGTAAGAGCTAAACATATGGAAATATATTTTAGTGTACTGTTTGTATTTGGTGCGAATTTAATATGTAAATGTGATTTAGCAACAAAAATCCGAAGGCAGCCTCAGGGCCGCCTTACCCGTTTAAGCGTAAAAAAATATGTCTCTTTGTCTGATTATTCTTAGTTGTTGATGGACTATTTACACATATGTATATGTATGTTTCTAATTTTTTGTAGAAATGGAGAAAAATCATAATGATATAAAAAAAATTATATACAGTGAAATCGGTCCAGTTGGCCACCTGACGAAGTCGGCCAGTATTTAACTTATTATTACTAACACCATTACGATACGTGTATAAGTTCGCCAAAGATTCTTCCACCACAGGTGGCCAACTTACCAAGGCTTCACTATATATACGTTATGTACAAAAAGTCTGATGAAGAGATATACGATTTCATGGATTCGGTCCAAATAGATTCAGACGAAGACGATTTTAGTTGCTTTACTTTGTAAATCTTTGTAAAAAGCTATCAAGGTTATATAAATTCTCAAATTCTGCCGTTAAACTTATAAAGTCATGCCTTATTGGCAGAAAGCAAGCTGTTATCATCAATGGCAATCTATCTAATTTCCTTCCTACCTCAAGAGGCGTTCCGCAAGGCTCAATTCTGGGCCCCCTTTTGTTTTCGCTGTATGTAAATGAACTTCCTCAATCCGTATCTGAGTCCACTATTCAAATGTATGCAGATGACGTCCAAATGTACAAAAGCTTCCCTCTTGGACTAACCGAAGACTGTGTCTGCGGTATTAATGAGGACTTAGAAAAAATTGTTGATTTTTCTCAAAGTAATGGTCTCTTTTTGAACCCAAGTGAGTCGAAATGTCTTATTATTTCCAAAAAAAAAAACTGTAGATTTCTCAAACTACCCACAAATTATACTCAACGGCTCTCCAATAGAGTATGTTGAAATAGCAACAAATTTGGGAATGACGTTTAATCGGAAGTTAACCTGGGACACGCACATTAACGTAGCTTTAGGGAAAGCTTATGGAGCGCTCCGCACGCTATGGCCCACGCAATATTACATTCCTCTAAAAACCAGACTTATGCTTGCCAAAACACTCATAATACCTATATTGATTTATGGCTGTGAGGTAAATTGCAATTGCGATTATAACAGCAGAAGGAAACTTAATGTAGCATACAATAGTATTGCTAGATATATATATGGCGTAAAAAGATATGACCGGATATCGTCTTTCTCAAAAGCTATATATAACCTTACCTCTGATAACCTTCTGCGATATAGAGCATTAGTTTTACTGTTTACGATAATGCATACTCATCAGCCTTGTTATCTCTATACTAGGCTGCAGATGGCCTCATCAATTAGATCACAACAGCTTATACAATTTCGATTCTCGTGCTTAACCTCTGAACGTCAGTTTTTCGCCAATGCCACTCGGTTGTGGAACTATTTACCTCGCAATATAAGGCGAGTGGGGAATCTTAGGCGTTTTAAGACAGAGCTAAGGATACATTTATCCTTGCATTAAAGTTCGCTTCATTCGATCTTATATTCTTCCTTTTCTTTTCAAAACAGAATATAAAAATATGTATATCTACATATATATAAATAAACATATGTAGATGTAAAATATGTAAATTTTAAATGTATGTAAAATGATTTCGTTATATGAATTACAAATGAATTAGACTAGACATTACTTGAAAATGAACATGATAAATTTTGTATTTTATTAGCTTACTTTTATGAACTATTAAATATTTATCAGAAGCTAGCTTAATGTTAATTTACAAATGAAGCTTGTATTAGTTTATAAGATATTGTATCTTAAAATGCAAGCATGCAAATAAATAAATAATAATAAAAAAAAAAAGCATCGATCGAAGGAAAAATAAGTCAGTCTACCTAATGGATGTCTTAGTGGTGAATATCATATTCGACTCAAGACTAGAAAACCAAGGATGGCTTTTTTAACATTTGGTTGGCATAGCTGCTACTAATTCATACATTTTGTATTGTCGCATCGGAGCTGAAAAATCTCCCGATGATTCAAATTATACAGAGGAAAACATGCTGAAGTTACCTGAATTTAGTGAAGATACATAATGTAGCTGCAGGTCTAGTGTCTTATAATGAAATTCGATTGGCCATAAGAAAAAGAGCACAGCACTAGTTCTGGCATAAGGCAGAGGGTAAACATCCTGTTTCTGACCTAAGGTATGACAATTCCGACTTTTTAGCATGGCTTGACAAAGGTGGATGGTAAAAAAATTCAAACTTTGCAAAATATCGAAAAAACTTATTGCATTTGCTCAAAATGCGATCTGTATTTGTGCTGTTCTAAAGCAAACATTTGTTGTTTTTTTAACATTTGGCTTAAACTGGCAAGGCCCTGAGGCCGAGTTCCTATTTGTTTATCTAGTGGCTAAATTAATAATTTTTTTTTACTTTGTCACTAAATTCGTGCTTCTTAAGCCAATATCTCACCTAAACAAAAATACTGGTTTACCTTCCGTCATTATTTTACCTTTGCCTGTTAGAGAGTTAACCTTAGGGAATGCCAGTAATACCGACGGCCGGAAAGCCGGAAGAGACAGATTCGGCGGTCCATACGGCATCATATTAAAACTATTGACCATTCTACTTAAGCTAGCCTCAATATTCATCTAACATGAATAGGACTTAGTTGGACAGCGAAAGGTATGTGGATTCCCTTCGGTCAGAAAACTCTCACGCGGAGTCAACTATCATTTGAAACCCTTAAAACGTTCAGTTTGTATTTTTTGTCGGAAAGTTATGATCTAGTGAAAGTGTAAAGCGGACTTGAATCCACTAAAAACACCCACCTGGTGACCGTGGCCGTGGTGGTTAGTGCGTTGGACTACTACGCATGCTGCTCGGGTTCTATCCCAGCCCGGGTCCAACACCTAAAAAAGATTTTCACGATCGCCCCCTCTTTCGAATGTCTGACAAGCAATCAAAGAGTATCATTTGTCATGAGAAGCTTCTCAACTCGCCGTTCGGAGTCGGCAAAAAACTGTAGGTCCCTTCCATAGGACTGCTGACGCCGTATATATATTTATTTTTTTAAAAACACCCACCTGGTGCTTAATAGACAAGATGAATCGTACCTTCATTTCAAGGTAGCTTATTCAAAAGTTGTTATTATCCAGTAATTAAGTAGTATGGCTTCCATAATAACCTAAAGTTGACCTCGTCTATAGATTCGTGTGCCATGGCGCATTTACTACTTTGTTTTGGAAGCGACTTGCAAAATTGATAGTATGGGATTCTTCTAAGGCACTATGGTCGGCACTGGAGCGTAAAAGGATTAGGAAAATCCGTAGACTAAGCAGGGCACGAATGAGAATACATAGCTATAGGAATATTATCCGGGCATGGCCTGCTGAGGAAACACGCCAAGAGGCTCGGACTCCTAGGGACGGATATCTGCAGATATTGCAACGATATAGGCAGAGCATATCGCACATATACTGTGCGAATGTCAGGATATAGCACGCATCCGCAGGAACATTTTACTTCTTTAGTAACCTGGAGGAGGTAGTCCAAATCAAAAACTGTGGTGGTTCAGGTGCCACCCTCAGATGGATTCTTAGGGGATCGCGATGGGCCCGCTCTGGTGCCTAGTGTTTTGGGATGGCTCAGCCTCTTAACCCCTCTCAACCTAACCTAAACTTAACCTATGGGTTTCTTCCAAAGTCTACATAAAATAGTCCCAGCCTTCCGTCAGTTCTGTCTATCATTGCAATTACTACATGGGCTGAAAAGTCCCGGGATTTTTAATAGGTGGCGCCACTAGAAATGATCATGACTAATTGCGAGAGGCTCATCTGTCACTAGTTTATGTATGAAGTTACATGACGTTTCGTCCATTCGTTTGAGTGACGCTACTTTCGCGGTAGTAAAAATAATGAAAAAACAGGAGTATCGCATCTTGATTGTTTTTGATGGGAACAATTTCCGAACAATCATTGCAATGGTTGCAGAAATGTTACCCCACATCTGCTCCTTCGAGAAATTATAGTGAATTTAAAATGGGTCCAAGAATCACCGAAGACGCACTTCACTCTGGAAGGCCAAAAGATGCTACGAATGCAGAAACCGTCAAGCAAGTGCATCGAATCGTTATGTGTGATCGAAAAGTGAAGTGGGTTTATCAAAAGAACGGGCGGGATACATTTTGCACGATGTTCTGGAGATGAAAAAGCTACCGGCACGTTGATGATTCAACGGTTGGTTTAGCGTTGTTGCAGCGTAATCAAGCTACTTTTTTCGACGACACGGGCCCATTACCATACGCCTGAGTCCAATAGGCAGTCGAAAGCCGACCAGAGCAACCAAAAGACCAAAGCTCGGCCGGGAAGAATTGGGCCTCCGGTTATTGGGGATGCACATGGCATAATCTTCATAGATTATCTGCAGAGGGGAAGAACAACCACAGGAGAGTATTATGCAGCGTTATAGGACAAACTGAAGGCGAAAAAAAAAGTTCTGTACCACCATGATTACGAACCGGCACACACACCAAGTGTATTGCTCTCGAGGAATGTTGAGGAATAAATATAACTTTGCCTAAAAAAGGGTTGTTTTCATTAAAAATTCCGGGACTTTCAGCCCACTATATTCCACCTAGAAGCTCTCTACATACATACAACTTACATCTTAACAAGTTTAATCTTATCTTATCTTATTATCATAGAAAATCTTTCTAACTCACGCATGTATCTTCAAGTGTTAGCAGTAAGGTTCAGTTAACCATTTACTTCGACTGATATCTATAAGGTAGTACAGAGCACTGATTCTGTCATCTAGTGTCTTTCTAAAGTCAACTTCAACGACTTTCAAATCGATGTCTATATAATGGAATGTGTTTATTTTCAATTCCTTGTCACATTTCAATGATTCATTTTAAGGCTAGAAAGAATTAGAAGTTTTTCCAGTTTTGAATGACCGAAGGTTGTTGACCTCATAAATGAGTTCCCCTTATATTCTTTTGGAATATGCACATAATTCGAAAAAAAAATCAACTAAAATCCATATTCAGCCCTAAATTTCTAAAGAAACACCTTTTTATTTTTTGTTTACCTATGATTCCCCATTCATAGTTTCACATGCCAGTGTACACAATTAACGCTAATTCTCCAGACAACTATTAAAAGCAAAACTCGGTCTAACTAAGAGTATATTATGATTTGTTTAGAGCGCTTAAGGGAATGCAAAATTTTACCACGCACTTTATGTGCCTGTAATAAACTAAACTAAACAAAAAAACAGAAATAAACAAAATTATGTAATTCAATGTCCCTTAGCTGGCGCGCTTTTTACCTACCCTAAAATGCGAAGCGACAATAAAAAAAACCCTGAAGTAAAAATGTATGAGTATCTATAGATATGTACATATCTCCCGGTTAGTGGTTTTCATATTTCCAACCAAATACCATGCCGCCACAGCAATCAACCACCGAATGATACACCGCGACTGTGGCAGTAAACCCCAAAAAAAAAAAAAAATAGGAACAAAATTGTTTATTTAATCTGTGAACCACAGAACAAAACAATCGAAATTGAATTTTGTTTCACTTTGACGGTCGTACTCGTAAATACAATTCGGAAGTAACCCATGGTATGACAACAAACATTATTCGTTCTACGAAATCCGATGCAGATCAAATTAAAAATAATCCTTGTTATGCAATTTGAATAAAATCATTCACTGTAAATTGAATTTTTGCACAAAAATGATCTTCAGTATTTGTGCGATATAAAGATACATAGATACGGTACACATAGTATGTATGCACTATAGATACACAAACTTATTTAGATTGCTGTTTTACTGTGAAAATTCGAATTTCAACTTCAGTAAGATTCTCGCACAATTTTGCATTTCATTTGAGGTTGTTGTTAGAAGAATGCATTTCTGGCGATTAAATGTGATTGCTTGAGGATTGGTTTTCTTAAAGTGAGCAGAAGATGATGGTTTTGTATCCAATTTTCAACCCTTCTACTCACCACTAGAAGTGGTTGCATCGGTTGAGGGATATTTGCAAAACAAAATGAATTCAAAACACTCTACGATGTATTATTGAAGGGTGAGATGCACCGCGACCTTATGCTCTATTGCCCCCCCTACACACAGAAAAAAAAAACATTGTTGAAACAAGAATTTTCAATTTTTAAAAAATTGTAAGCTGACAATTCTTGCCAGTAACAATTGTCTTGTGGCAACAAATGTATTATTAAAATATTTGGTTTGAAGTTGTTGTATCAAAAATCTCATACTTAGGCCAAATATTTGCAAGTGTTAAGATATAAGCAAAAGCGAAAAATTGTTAGATTAACCCGTTTTTGGTCAGTGCAAGAAATTCTGTATCCTTGGACCTGATTTTCTCAAATACATACTATTTTGATGCAAGTATCATATTTTGATAAAACAAATTTTTATAAATCTTGTAATTTGTTTGTTTTGGACTGGTGCGAAAACGCACCATTGGCTGAAAGCAATATCAAAATGTATGGAAACATTTTTTTTTTTTCAAAATATAAGAAATTTTTTTAATTTAAAGTTTAAAAGTTAGTTAGTAGGTACATAAAAAGAAAAAAATAAGAAACTTTACACATTTTTGTGGTACTCTGCAGAACATTTTAAATGCAGTGGTACAACATCGTTTATTGAGCGTATGTTGCATTTGAAATATATAGGTATGACTCTTGCATTGCCGGCATCGTCTTCTAATGTTGCAACCAAGTTTTTCGATGCTGTGAGGTTGTGCAGTACGGGCAGTTCATTTCTAAAATTTGAAAGTAGTGAGATAGCAGCATTATCGTTCCATTTGACTCCTATGACTTTATTATTCTTGTCGAAATTATAAGCAAAAGTACACTCATTTTCACTCACCATTGCGTTGTCTTCGTGATCTTCACTGTCGCTTAGCCCTACTGTTTCATCTGGTGGTAAGATTACAACATCATAACAACTTCGCCATGATCTAAGTCTTCTAATAAGGCCCGGATTTCCTCCATGGTTTTGCAATTTTTTTTTGCCCTGCCAAAGTATTTTATATTGTTATTAGCCAATGGTGCGAAAACGCATTATCAAACCTTTTTTCCAAAATTTGCATACTACTGCAATTCTCAGTCTACTTACATTTAGATAAATGTTTTCTTTTATAAATACACTTTCTAAAACGATACGACAATTCTTTTTATTGTTCTTTAAAAAAAAACTACCGCCTCACTTTGTTGCAATTGATTTTGAGGCTCAAATGTTTGACAGGAAAAGTTGAAAAATGTCATATATTTTTATTAATTTAACGGAATCGCCTACTAGAATTGTTGCACAAAATGTTCAAAAGACATGTGAACAAAATAACGTTTACCACAATAATTACTTTGTAGCTATTTAGTGGGGGGAAAGTTAGGGTGCGAAAACGCACCAATGGCTTAAAACGGGTTAAAAAAAAGTGCTTTCCCAAGTACTCGAATCAAAAATGTTTTTTTTGAAACCACAATCAAAATTTTTAAATTTATTTAAATACTTAAGGCAAAAAAAATATATTGTTCTTTGACAATAACTGTGAAAAATGTATAGCCTAACAATTTGTTCTCCATCCAAATATTTTAAACTGTTGACTTATCAACAATGAAAATAGTTGCACCAAAAAAAAAAATTCTTGTACAAAAAGAATGCTTCTTCACATTGCTGTTTAAGAATTATAATATTATCAAATGAAAAATTAATTCTTTAGGCAACAAAATAAATTCTTCATTTCTCAACAAATCTTATCTTCGCCCAACAATTTATTCACGAGTGAAGATCAATTAGTGAAAATAAATTAATAATAACTAGCTGACCCGCGCTCGCCTCGCTTCGCCCGCCTGCAACTTTTTACTAATATGCAGAACTTGACGTATTTCCTCAAGAACGTATTTAGATGATTTTTTGGAAATTCTAAATGATTCTTCAAAGCTGAAGTGTTAAGAAAACATATTCTTCAACTTTATGATATGTCAAAAATTGGAAGCTCTAGTACGATCACAAATTATTCCGCGGGCCTATGCTAAAATATCCACAATAACAAACTAATTTATTAATTACTACCTGAGCCCGTGCTCGCCTTGCTTCGCCCGCTGAAGGCTTTCTCATGAATATGTAACATCAGTGGTAGCGAAGAAACGTCAAAGTATTTGTCTAAGTCCACCAAATTGTGTAATAAATTTTGTTGATTAATTTGATTTTATCAATGCCGTTTCAATGTGTAACTTTCAGCAAGTGCAAATTTTATACTTTAAAAAAAAAAAAAAATGTAATACATTTTTACTTTCGCTAGCACGGGAAAGGGACACGTATATAGTTAACCGTGTGAGAAGCAGCCGGAGGTGAAGTTCACCCCCGTGGTACCTACACAGTGTTTGTCCCTGCGCCTTATTTATCGTCATCGCGAAGCTGGCGCTGACGGTAAATTGCATAGGCTTCGAGTCTTAATTTATGTGATGGAAGCCCGGGATCAGATATTGAATTTAAAAATTCGAGCAGATAGCTGGTTGATACCTTCTTAGTCCATAAGCCGGTTGATTGAAATATATCCTGCACTTTGACCATCAACACGTGCCAATATCTCGCAATAAACATAATTGCTGATCATTCCAAGACGAAAAAATAGCTCGTTTATAAAGCCAAGAATTCCCACAGTTTGGTAGTTGCGATGTAACACCCTAAACGGATGAGATAAGTTCCTCGGTAGAAGACACTTTTTGGCACAAATAATGTGATAAATCTACGTTTACATTTTCTTCCGGAACCGCTCCTCCACCAATTGTAAGTAACAAATAAGAGAAATGTGCGTTTGGATTGCCGCCTGTTCGTGCCCGAATATTGACGGTCAAGTGCATTTGAGTAACACTGGACAGAGACTTGCCTTTTTCAGACAGGCGTTTACTTCGTCAGCTCTTGTAGCTCGTGGCACTACTGATAACGTTGCCTTAAGTCTCCGCAAAATAACACTGTGATGCCGCCCACCGGTCTGTCATTTTGTCTTATATCCTGTTAGGTTCTCGTTCTGTTAACGGCTGCCACTACATACATATAAACCAAAATCAACTCTTAAAACAACAGGAGTTCATTTTGGGTAGAGTATTTATTTTTGATGGTTTTTTTTTTAATTCGTTTAAATTTATAAAAAAAATGAAAGTGCAATTCACTGCTCTAGAAAATTAACTTTCTTTTGACACCTCATTTGTTAAGATTGGTTGAGTGTGAGAGCCGCAAATGGTGATAATAATTGTAGTATATTGAATTGCAAAACAAATGATCACGTCAGAGCGCGCACATATACTCACACACACACTACTGCAACGATACCCAATGCTGCTGGCAGTGGTCTCCACTGAAGGAAAATTGTGGGCGATGCTTTGAATAATTGTTTTGAACATTGCTCAGCTTCAGGACAGCGCAGAAGGATGTTTTATACCTCAAATGAATTTACTAAATTCACCTATTTTTTTGTTTTTCAAACCGATAAGCCATTATTGAGTTGGTGCTGAATATTTATAATTTTCCTTTCAAATATGCAGTTTTTTCACTATATTCTAAGAACCATGCAATTTTCCGGGATAAAAATGATAATAACAAATGATAATAACCAAGAACATAAGCAATCACTATGTTAATGTTTCGTCCAAATCCGTGCAGTAGGTCCCGCGTGATGCGCAAACAAACAGATTTTAATCTACAGTTTTATTATATGTATAGATAGATAATTAAACTTAAAAATGCATTTTAACTTTGAACAAACTTGTTGAATGTATTAAAGACTCGTCCACCGATGGAATTGATTTATGTATCGAAGGAAAAGTAACGAAAGTATTTTTTTATCTTGGGAAAACTTTGGGCGATAATCACCCCTATCATTAAATCCGACGGATCTGAGATTCCCTTCACTCATTCGGTTCACATTCACCTATCGTCGTGATCATTAAATCCGCCGGATACACTGCTTTAGCTACATCCCTTTTTATGTTTTCGAAATCAGCTGTTTTCTGATTTGACACTTGAAAAGGCGATTGTGGAGTGTAAACAAAAATCTAAGGAATAAAAAATAATAAATAAATACTTTTTTGGTTTTACTTTAAGCTTTTGTTTTGCAATATTTCGCATTCCAATGTCGTGTTTCATTTATTTTATTTATAAAGTTCAACGTTTCTTGTACATATTTACATTTATTTCCATTAAAATGTTCTTGTTTTGGTCGCATGTTTTGTCAAATTGTCAAATGATCTGTGCATTCTACGTGTGCCTGAAGTTTGTTCATCATTTGTTTGTTTCTGCACGTTCAACATGCAAAGTTTTTGGCAGTGACCAGGTCAACTCTGTGCCAGTACCATTCTTTTGAACTTCTGCCGCCTGTTGATCTGATCTTGAAAAGCGGAGTTATACGACAACTTGATTCCGTTTACATAACTTTCGCGACTTTTAACGATACGCGTCGAGTCCACTTAAACATTTATGCACACTTATCCTTCCCGATTTGTGACAACACCAGAGAAGATTGGAATTTTGTCCCGTTTGCATTGCATTGCATTGCATTCTGTCCCGTTTGGTTTTGGCCGAAAATAAGATCGATCCAATGGTGGATGTTATGCAGCACTATTTCCGATTCCATTTGTTTGTTTATGCACTTTCAACGTTCAAAGTTATTGGCAGTAACAAAAAATGCTAGCCAACCCCACAGCAAAAGCACCAGATCCGCAACGATTTCCTCGCGGATCTGAAACGTCAAACTTTATATGGAGAGATTCGATCCGTTCGTTTTCAATGATCAAGTGAAAAGTTGTTCACATTACCGACAAGTGGACGATTCCCTTCGAACGGATTCAATGATACCGATTTTCGAATTTTTGTGAGTCATTCCCCCCGGCGGATTTAATGATAGGGGTGAATAATTTAGGACTTTAGGATGAAGTTTTAGGTTTTGTACCAGGTTTTAACGCAAAATATTATTGCAGAATTTGTACAAGAGAGGAAAAAGATTGCCAAAGTTATTGTGCAGAAATTCAAATCAGTATTCATTATGTATCTATTTACCAAAGTGAAACTAATTCGACAACATATCAACCTGATACTACCTCGACAAGAGAAAACTCAATCTGGAACACTTTACTGAACTTTCACGTTACTGATAATAAAGCTTGCGATATTATGCATGACATTTTTTTTATGTGTTGCAAGATACATGTACAATTGTACATACATATTTGAGTATTCTTAAAATAAAATTATTAAAACGAATGTGGTCATTTTTGTAGTCTTAGCAAGGAATAATTTTTTTTAACTCAAAATTTCAAACCAGCGTAAGTATTTTTGATTCCAGGTTAACATTGGTTTCCTTGAAGCAACAATTTACATTTTTGATTCTTTTTAAGCATTTGTATATTCAGCATAAGTACCTGATTCTTAGTTTCTGCCAAAAATAAATTTCTTAAGACAACAATTTACGTTTTTAAACTCTTAACTATTCTTTATTCTTGGTGCCAGTATTTTATTGATAATTATTTTTAACAAGATCTCATTTGGCACAACAATGTAAGTTCTTAAATGTCAGAACTTTTTATTCTTGATGTAAGAACTTTGTTTCTTGATGTAAGAACTTTTTATCTTATGTAGTAATTAAGTCTGAGAATTCTTGAATTAACAATTTTAGTTGTTGAGCAGATTTTAGCCAACGTTTATTCCTGTGACAAAACATAAAACAAAGGAACAAAGGAAAGACAAAGGAACATCCCTTTCGTCATTATTCCTGTTGGCAGTGGTAAGATAGAGCACAGCACAGTGGGAATCGCATAACACCTCCTCCAGACCAATTTTTCTGAGAAGTCGCAGTAGTACCTTGAGTGCTATGAGTGTCAGATTCTTTAATGGAAGTCGGTATTTACCCAAGCACTTGAACCATTTCTGGGTCAATGCCCCACATTCTATCAGTATATGCTCTGGAGTTTGAATGAATGCATTGGAAAATCCGGATGAGTCTTCCTTCATCAGAGCTTCCTAGCTTCCTGAGATGTGCATTGAGTTTACAGTGTCCTGCAAGGAACACAGTCAGGATGCAGAGTTTTTTTTGGTCAAATCTTTGAATCTCTTCAAGTCATAGTTGCCCAACAGTTTCTTCGCCTATCTGACTAGCCCTGTTAGTCTTCTCCAGTGTTTCAGGACTCACGAAGGGTGTAGTAGCCCCTTTATTACCTTTATCCCCAGGCGTCCTGGTACCTAGTAGATGGTGACGTTGTTTGGAATATTAAGTACGTACGGACTAACAAAAGTTTGCTTAGTTGCTTGAATAATAAAACACAAAAATAATTTTAACTTTAGATATTTAATCTTCATCTTTTTTTATTTTCTCCACATAATTCCCATTCATTTCAATACATTTCTTCAGCCGATAGATCCATCTTTCAAAACAGCTTTTAAAGTCCTCTTCCTTTCACAGTTCGTGAAACATCCGTGTACTATTTAATAATATGAGAACTCAGCATGTAGTTTCTAGATTCTAGATTCATTGCTCCCGTCACGATGTACCTCTAATGTTAATGAAAGGCTTAAACTAGTAAGCTCGGAAGGGTATCATAAGTTCATGTCTAAAGATTTATGTAAAAAAAAAAATATGCGACTGCATCCAACAGTCCCGAGCTATGTGTAAACATCACGCGGATGGAATATGTAGCTCCACTTCATTGGAAAGAAAGTAAATTATAACTAGTCTATGTTCGATAAAATTCAAGCCAATCATATTTATTTATCTACTAGTGGTTACCCGGTGCGCTTGGCTACACCCATTGAGAACATTGTTTATGTCATAAAATGTCCTGAAATTTTTTCGAGTGACTTTTGGTGCACCGAACGATGTCATCTGGAAGCTGGAAGCACGAATTGTATTTGCAAATGTTGTTCAAGAAGTGCTTGGAATCGACTGTTTAACCTTAATGTATTTGAACGAATTTAAATTTGTCTATTTGTGTATGTACATACTTACATATGTATGTACGTAAATATAATTTTGAATTAATTTTCCTGACATTAAAAATCCCCCCCAATCCGACGAGCTCTAGCCGAAGAACAAACCAGGCACGCAACCCGCCGGCAACACTATTTGGATTTTAGAAAACTGTCCAAACAATGACATCCAACTTTTTCGACCGAGTTTAACTCAAACATTTTAAAGTTCATAATTAATTTTTGAGTTCTGTACATTACTTGCAGTAAATAAATACTTTAATTTAATTTTTCTAACCATTTCAAAAAAAAAAAAAAATTACACGGATATAGGAACTGGCCCAACAATGATTAGTTCATATCATAGAAATAACCTGTTCGATTAAGTGCTAAAAACTCAATAACTAAACATCCGATTGAGCTGAAACTATCACAATATATTGGTTATGAAGCGAAAAGTGTACGTAAATCAAGAGTTAGCTGATAGCTGTCTCCTTGCATTACTGTAGTAATAATTTTGAAATTTTGGTTTTCAGCGCCATCTATCGGAAAACTTGAAAACTTTTGATTTACAAACATTTCTCACTTCATAACAAATTATGTATTGCATAAGTTTCAGCTCAATCGGATGGTTTTGAAATTTTGTAGTTCCAGTGCCATCTATCGGAGAACTTGAAAACTTGTTCGAACATTTCTCACTTCATTACAAATATATTGTGCAAGTTTCAGCTTAATCGTACGGTGAGTTTAAACATTTTTGAATTCCAGCGCCATCTACCGGAAAACTTGAAATTTTTTGATGAACACATCAAACGCCATAAAAAGTATATATAGTGTAAGTTTCAACTCAATCGGATGGTTAGTTTATGAGTTTGGAGGTATCAGAGGTACAGCTCATTTTTATATATAAAGCAGATACGCATCGCATATAGTATACTCATTGAATACACTCCATGCGCAGCAGTCGACGCCAGGAAACGAACCTGGGACCCCTAAACTCAGTAGTACTGCGCCAAAAGTAGAAAAACCGACGCGCTGCATACTCAACCGCTACGGTTATAAAAACTTTTCATCCAAGTTCTTACATAAATAATATCAACTTGTAGCTACTCTGTTCTGTCATCTCATCACAAATAAAAGAAATAGAAAAGAAAAGGAAAACAACAACAAAACCAAAGAAAAATTAAATCGCTAGCTCAAGAGCTTGTGATTTCTCCTGAGGGTTTATTTCTACACCGATTTCAATGATTCTAACACTGATCGAAAGCTTCATCAGTATAAATAATTTTGAAAAAAAGCATATGAATAAAGTTATAACGGAAAAACATTATTTCAACGTACATTCACAAATGAGGTGTCTAAAGAAAATAATGTCTTAGAGCAATGACGAAATGCATTCTGATTTTATAAATATGAGCAATTTGTTTACACTTAATCTTAATATTTATCAGGATCTCTGTCACGAAAAGTAGCTCTTATTTTTTTGGAACAAGGTGCCACTAGGACACTAGAGGCCAGTAGGTAGCCATTTTATTCGTAAATAGTAAAGGGTTGTAGGTTTTCTACATGCAAGATAATTAATAATATTTTTAAACTAAATCACTGCTATAGAGAATCTTCTTTCTTTTGCCACCTCATTTGTTAAGATTGGTTGAGTGCGAGAGCCGCAAATGGTGATAATGATAGCAGAACATTGAAATGCAAAGCAATACGAATATGATCATGTTAGAGCGCGCACATATACTCACACACACACTAATGCAACGATACCCACTGCTGCCCGACTGCTGACAGCGGTTTCCACTGAAGAAAAATTGCGGGCGATGATTTGAATAATTGTTTTGAACATTGCTCAGCTTCAGAACAACGCAGGAGGATGTTTTATATCTCAAATGAGTCTGGGACAAATTTACTAATTTCGCCTATTTTTTTTGATTTTCAATCCGATAAGCCATTATTGAGTTAAGGCTGTATAACTATAATTTTCCTTCCCAATATGCAGTTCACTACTTTCTGAAAGCCATGCCATTTACCGGGATAAAAAGTAATGTATAAAAGATGACCAGGAACATAAGCAATCACTATGTCAATATTTCATCGCGCTGCTATGAAATTTGAGTTGCTAATTTCGTAACCGTTCGGTATTCCGTCCCCGAATGCAAAATCGCGGAATTACTCCACTAGAAATTTTGCTAACGCTCACTTAGATGTTTACACATCAAATAATTTATCATTAAACTAGCTGACTCCCGTCGAAAACGGCGAACATTTTTACAGAGCTTAATGGGCAAAAATATATGTTAGTTAAGAAAATAACTGTGTGAATAATATTTACCAATAAAAGCTCAGTTTAGTTAGATGATTCAATGCCAACCTCTGAATATAAATAATTCGTTATTCATATGTACTCGTTTATTCCTTTCGCGTACTTTTAAGCGCCGCGCCGTATAAACGGAGTTTAAATCAATAGGATAAGCTATAACGCAGAATTGAATTGGGAGATCTGAAAGGAAGAAAAAGACAACAACACCACCATCATCCGTTAGGCCCACAATATTACAATGTTCTTTTTTTCGACATTTCCTTCTGGTGCAAATCATGCTTTTGTTGTATGCGCAGCAGATTTTGAATTTGAAAACGATATAAATAATTTAATTCAATCCAAACTCAATCAATCTTATGTACCCACTTTCAGCCCCATTATTGGCTGAAGCTAAATAAAGATTTTTGAAAATTCGTTGCATTTTTGAATAATGTGTTCCTCAAATTTATTTATAAGATGGATTGTTTTCTTTTTTAGCCTAACCTAATTCATACGCTTCCACTTTCATACCGAATTGTATTGCAAGAGGAGCAAAACATGCGAGAGATATATGTACATATGTACATGCAAACACGTTGACGTTCTGTTCACATTACATCGTAGTTCTTATTGCTATTTCACTTTTAAACGGTTACTATATGAAAATCGGTAATACTTATTGACTGATCAATATCCGAAAAATACCCAATTTTAGAAAATCACTTAATAAGTCAAGTACCGTTGTACAACTTTCTGGGCAAAAATCTGGTATGACATTTGATAGCATGTGTCTAAGCTAACCTAAATATGAGATTTTAACAAAATCGTTGGAGCGGTTCAAGAAAATCCGCTTCTTATAAGATCGGTCCCAAATGAAGTATAGGTACCTTAATTTTTGGAGCTAGAATGAAAATTCCAAATTGGCCTTGTGGTATAGTCCCACAGACCCCAGATATGAAGTTTCAGGCAAATCCGCCCAGCCGCTTAGGCTCCAGTCCGAGATACAGCTGTGTTTACAGAATGAGCGTTACTGCTTTATTATCATCATCATCACTAGCTGACCCTCGTCGAAAACGACGAAAATGTTTACAGAGCTTAAGGGGCAAAAATATATGCAAGTCAAGAAAATAACTGTGTGAATTTTATTTACCAATAAAAGCTCAGTGTAGTTAAAAGATACAATGGCTACCTCTGCAGATAAGTAATTCGCTATTCATAAGTACTCGTATATTCTTTTCGCGTGCTACAACGCAGAATTGAATTAGCAGAACTTGAAGAAAGAAAAGGACAACAACAGCACCATCATCCGTTAGGCCCACAACATTACCATGTTCTTTTTTTTCGACATTTCCTTCTAGTGCAAATCATGCTTTCGTTGTATGCGCGGCAGATTTATTTATATTATGTACCCACTTTCAGTCCCATTATTTGCTATGTATATTTTCTATATTTTTGAAAACTTCGTTGCACTTTTGAATAATTTTAAATTGTTTCCTCAAATTTGTTTATAAGATGGATTGTTTTTTTTAGCCTAACCTAATTCATACGCTTCCACTTCCATACCGAATTGTTTTGCAAGAGGAACAAAATATGCGAGGGATATACATACATACATGATATGTACATGTAAACACGTTGACGTTCTTTTCACATTACATCGTATTCTTATTGCCATTTCACTTTTAAACGGTTACTATATGGAAACCTGTTATACCGATCGACTGAGAAATATCTGAAAAGTATCCAATTTTAGAAAATCGGTTAAAAAGTCAAGTAACGTTGTATGTACAACTTTTTAGGCAAAAACCTGGTATGAAAGTTGATAGCATGCGTCTAAGCTAACTTAAATATGAAATTTTAACAAAATCCTTGGAGCCGTTTTCGAGAAAATCAACTTTTTACATAATCGGTCCCAAGTGAAGTGTAGGTACCTTAATTTTTGGGGCGAGAATGAAAATTCCAAATTTGCCTTGTGGTGTAGTCCCACAGACCCAAGATATGAAATTTCAAGCAAATGCGCCCAGCCGTTTAGGGTCCGGTCCAAGACACAGCCGTGTTTACAGAATGAGCGTTACTGCTTTATTATATAGTATGATTATTGCTGAAGTAACAACGCATTAAAAAGCAGCATGGACCCATTGCGTATTACCGCAGCAGCCATTTTTCGATAAAAGTCAACACACAAGCACATATGTACATATGAAATGATATCTTCGCAGCGGTGGATTTCAAGTGGCCTGAAATTTTCATAATCTGAACAAAAGAAATGCGCTCCAATCGAATGGAAAATATATACATATTATGTATGTTAAAAAAAAAATGTCCCATGGATAACGTTCCAAAACTCCGACTTGACAACTTTTTATATTCGAAACCTTTTCTCAAAAAACAAAAAAAAAACAAAAAAAAAACTCCACACACAAACGATTTTATTTATTTTTTATTTTTTTTTAAATAAATTCCACACTAGGCGCGCACTCTAAACTTTCATGAATTTTTCATGAACTTTAAGCAGAAACTTCAAATCTACACTTGAAGCAAAAGTTCACTGTACGGCATATGCCAGGACGGTTTTTGCATAAGAGCCTTCCTCCTTGAAAACATAAAAACAGCGAACAAAAAAATGAAGAAAAATGGAGGAAAAAAGAACACACAGCCGCCTATAAAAAGTTAACGTCTTCTTGCAAAGAATCAACCGATGCGATGAGTTTTTCCATCATCTGCGTTCACTTCCCGGTTCTACAAACAGAAAAAAAAAAAACAAACAAACAAAAGGTAAAAATATTCGCATAACACTTGGCGTCTCGAGTGTGCAACAGAACAGCCTCCGCATTACGAGCGAAATGCAAATCTCCTCGCACTGTTCGATGGAAATCCTTAAGCCTTAGATACTCAAGTTGCAAGCCCATCAGGATCCATGTGACGCTGGCTCAGTGACATACTCTCGTGTGCACACGTAAAACCCATAACCGGAGTTCGAAAAACCCTTTTACTGGCGTAACTTTAAATTGAAAAAACAAAAAAAACCTTGCATGAATTTATGGCGGCGACAAACTTCAAACTGACGATGGCAGCATTAATCAAATTTTGAGAAATGTAATATGGACGCAACCAAGTCGTCGCGTCGTTGCTGCTCCTTTCGGTTACCGAGCTACCTGAAATATCATGATACCAATACCAACACATACGAGTACGTAAGCTCTGACGAAGCGAAAAATTGATTTTGACAATGCAAGGCAGCAGAGTCGTCTAATGGCTAATGTCTGCTTATCGATTAAATGGTGTAGAAACTGAAGTGGAACACGGCTTGCGGTTTGGTAATGTAATTAAGGAGATTAGGATTCCGTTATTGTTGTTTATTTCGTTTAGTTAAGTTGTGTTGGAGGGTTTGTAGTGTATGTGTGACGTTTGATGGCGAGTATGTGTGGTGGCCAAGTGAAAGTCCTCTTTAGTTGTAATCTTTGGGAAGAAATTAACTTGCTTTCAAGACTGCATTATAGATAATAAGAATGTGGATTGTATCTGGTACCCGACGTATCTTGTGTCAAACTTATGAGCTTATAGGGCCTTACTCGGTCGATTGTGGTGGCACCATAATATTTCAAAAAAGGAGTTATGTGTGGCTGGTCTAGATTTTTCAAAAAAACAATTTTTTTTCGATATTTCAAAAATATAGGCTTTTAAGAGTATACTGTTAAATGTTCGTATTTATATTTCCACTTCTTCTACAGCATATTTAGCAGGTCAGCGCAGAAGCAGGTTGAGACAAAAATAAAAAAAACTACTCGACCGATTTGTCTCAAAGTTTAGTATACTATTCAGTAAACCAGTACTTATCGTCGGAACTAAAAAATATTTCTACGTTGAATACTTCTTACTTTTTACATACAAAGGTAATCAAGGTAATCAAAAACGGTATTTTTTTGGAAATGTAAATTTCAACAACGCGCCATTTTTCAATTTTGAATTTTTTTTTTCAGTCTAGTTCCTTGCGATAACTACATTCATACTGATTAAATGTTTTTTGTGTTTTTTGTTTTCGATCAGTGGAAGAGCCAAAACACGAAACACCACCAAGATACATTTTTTTAAAGAGGGTAACTGTAAATCCAATTTTTGCTTAGTTAAAATTATTATTATTATTTTTTTTTTTCAATATTTTTGGATATTGTAAATGTAGTAATAAAATATATCTACAAAGTTTTTTTCATTAAAAAAAAAACGATTCTAAAAACTCGCCAAATTCAATGGCGCTAGACCAGAAGGTCCCCTTAATTTAAAAAACACTTTCTGGGCTAAAAAACAGACATTTCAGCTTTTATGTACATGGTATTATGTATGTATGTATGTACAGTATATTATAGATAGACTATCAAGCGTAAATTTGCAGTTTTCCTATTTTGCCTACTGACACCAACTCGGGGAGACCCCTTTCATGGCTTAATTGCTTTTTTACGACGAATGGTAATTAATTTTCTAAAAAAAACTCGCCTGCGTCTCTTCGATATCAGGCTTAGTTATTAAGCGTAGTTTGGTATGACAACAGTTCTTAAAAAACAGTGCATATGTTCTGGCGTGATAATAAACAAATTTTTATTTTACGTAGTGAATTTTTTAAAGTTCTAAATTTGCCACATGGGATGCAATTAACGGACATAGAAAAATAAAGAAAAGTCGATTTGCAAAATAGTGAAATGACGCAAAGTCACACTCAATTTTTTTTGTACAACGAAAAAAAGCTAGAATCTGATCACTCACAATGCTAATGTCATGAAATTCACTTATTATAATGTACTCACAACATACCAACCTTTCGTGAGAAAAAAAACAGTAAACAAAAAATAAAAAATTAAGTCAAATGTACAATAAATTGCAAACATTTTCAAATGTGAAAAGTACAAAAAAAACTGTAGAATCGACTAAAGAATTGTAAAATTCACAATATGTCGTAAAATCTACAACCTTTTTCTGTAGAAACAACATTGAGTTGTGAATGTTACAGCTGCATTTACCGTAACCCACTCGTACAAATATGTAGAAAATTTTTAAATCTTATTCGCAGTACTTTATTAATTTCATCATAGAGCGCGGAAGTGATTAGTCCTCGAGCCGAGATAAGTTTTAACGCAAATTTTGAATTTTATTGAATTTTATTGATATTATGAATAGTGAAAGTGATTTACTTTTTTAAACACAAATGCTGAAGTTAATGCAGTCAGCATTTTAAATAGGGATGAAATAGTTAATAATCCCCCTATATATATAGCAAACGCGGTAACGGAAAATACGTTCTGATTGGACGTGGAAGTTTTCGAGGATGTGTGCAGTTTCACATTATCAAAGTGTTGTGCCGTTTTTAACAGGTAATATTGATTTCAATATTTTTTAATATTCATTAAATTTATTTCAATACTTTAATTACATTAGATAAACATTGATTTCGAATCAATACACCCAATGTCGTCAACTAAAATATTTTCAACGCACAGTGCACTTAATGTTTGGCTTCTAAAATATTATAATGAGGAGGATAACTTGAAAAATAAGGAATACAAAAATGATCTTCATGACATATGCTTGCTGGATGAAAGTATGCGAATTATCTAATTTATATTATTAATATAAATTGTAATATATTTTTTCTCTTTTCAGACTGCTGAACATTTCCATCATTTTTTTTTCTGAGCAATGTTCTTACACCAACGCAAATTATCAAATGCCCGGGAAAAACAGCTTGGCGTGTAAGCATAAAAGACAGCGAGGATACATTGCAAGGAACAAAACGACATACTAAGGCGGATTGAACTTCAAAAAAGGAAGAGCTTAGAATACAAAATCACATATCAACCGTCTATTGTTGCTGTAGGCGAAAATATTTTAAACATTAAAGATTTTTTTATTTATTTTGACGGTGCTTTTAAAATTCAATAATTTTATTTCATGCTTGGATACATGTTTTAAAATTTTTTACATTTTTGATTTGGGATATCCAAAACAATGTACGCTTATTTGGAAATTTATCCAAACAGATATATGTATATGAAATAGATGTTGAAGATTCTAAAAAAATATACTTCGTTAGTTAGATTCACCAACAATTGATACCTACTTAAGTTTATTGGAAAGCAATTTTAGTTAATAGTCTTACAATGTATGTTTTTTATGTAAAAATTAATTCCAAACTAGATAGATAGATAGATAGATAAATAATTTTATTTCTTCACAAAGTTTTTTACAAAAACAAAGTATTTGTGGTAATTCAAAATTAATAAATCAATTGACAATAACTTAAAGTTGCCTGTCAGGTTAAAAACATTTTTTCGGTTTTAATAGATTAAGTTAAGAGGGGATTGTATATTTAAGAGAACTCATTAATTAATAAATTGCGATATTTGAGTGCGTGTTTTAGGAACATATATAGTTGTTTATAGTCCTGTCCGTTTAAAAAACTTAGAAACTGTGCGCGGTCGAGCTCATCACTTCCAAGAAATTTTCTCCTGTATGATTTGAATATGGGACATACACCAACGAAGTGAAAAGTATTTTCGGTAGAATCAAGATTGCAGATCGTACAGAGGCCAACTGTGTCGTTTCTAAAAGCTCTGGCGTTCCAAACTATGACGGATTTATTTTATGATTTTAAATTACATGGGCTTAAGCCACACAGTAATATTGAATGTTTTCAAATCCAATGTCCCCAAACTTTCAATTCATTTTCGCATTTTAAACGACATTCAATTAGTAAACATATGTTTTTATGTGAATTAAAAAAAAAACCAAACACAAGAAAATCTGAACCAGAATTCAATAATTAATGAACAAAGTAATGGTGATGAGTTTAAAAATTATGAAACTAAAAATTCATCAGAAATATCTATTGTAACAGATAAAACTAATTCGGTAAAAACTAAATTAGATTTAAAGGAATGTAAAAAACTTCTTCAAAATAAATGTTTTTTAAGTGATTTGTATGCCAGACCTAATCTCTGGAGAAAAAATGTATCTGAGATACAGGGTAATACCCAATCTTTAATTTCATCTATCATTACTAGTTTAACTGAATTATTAGAGCCCCCGCACACTACAGAGTTTCTACCGGCCGATAGTTTGGTCGGGTTGGGCTGGTTAGTGCGCACACTGGGCCGATTAAATAGTCGGGTTGGTAGTAAGTGCGCACACTAGGCAAACAATCGGCCGACTGTTCTCGAACAATTTGGTTTTGCTTGTCGTTAAACACATTTTGCAGAGAATAGTTGCTTATTGGTAGTTAGTAAAAAATATTCCAGAGAGGTAATCATTGCTTTACGCCCAAATATGTCCATAATTCCATATTTAAATACGACGAAATATCCAGAATTTAAAGAAAATTAATTTAAAATTCAGAGCAAACTGAACTATCGAAAAAAATCGGGCGACTTTATAGTCTGTAGTGTGCGCACGTAGAAGAGCGCCGTACTGATTAAGTAGTCGGCCGATAGTTTGCCGATACTTTAGTTTGAAGGCAATCGTGTAGCCTATCAAACTTATTTATCGGCCGATATCGAATCGTTGTAGTGTGCGCACTCTCATATATTTTCATACTGATTAAGAGCCCGACTAAACTGTCGGCCGACAAAAAGTCTGTAGTGTGCGGGGGCTCTTAGTATTATTATTTAGAAACCTTTTTCTATTTTCGGGACAGAATACAAATACATTAAATTTTTGGAAAGTAATAATTATTTTAAACATTCTATTGGAAATACAATTAATTATGAAATAAGACAGAAAATAAGTAACTTTGCACCATGTTTAAATGTTTCAAATTTTAAATTAAATGAAATGAATTCTAAATATCCACCTATTAATCTTAATTCATTAATTAATGGAACAAAACTTTTAAGAAATAAATACATTCAATGCTTTTAAAATAAAAAATATATATAAATAAAATGAATTCTAAATATTTATTTGGTGTTTTTATTTTGGAGCATAGATACCACAAAAATAGTAATGAATTTCAGAGCAAAGAGCTGTTAAAATAAAACCAAACGGCTGTAGTTTCTACAATTCAAGCTATGGATTTGACGATAGAAATTTGCATTTTGACTGCAAAAAATTGTGAATAACAAACAAAAATCTGTAATTTCTACACATAGGTATTGTGTATTTTACAAATTGTGCTGTACATTCAACAACGAATGCTGTTGTGTCCCCAATTTTTCTAGTTGTAAAATCTACAACAATTTTTGTAACTTTCATAATTTGGTTTTGGAAAGCACAACCATGTCTCTGTTAAATTGAAAGCAGTGGTTGTCGGGTCAATTATGACAATTAATGCAGTGGAATCAACAGCGTTTTTCAACATTTTTACAACATATTTTTTTGGGTGTATAGGCAACATTTGGCATGAGAGTTAATAGCCGTAACAGAGGACGAAGATGTCATATTTCAACAGGACAACGCTCCTATCAATACAGCACGAACTACAACAACTTGGTTTCAAGAGCATGGAATTGAACTTTTACGGTTGCCAGCTTTAAGTCCATACATAAACCCCATTGAGAACCTGTGTGGGATCCTGGTAAGGGCAATTTACGATCAGGAAAAGCCAGAAATTCAGACCGTGGAACAACTCAAAGAAAGAATTGTTGAAGCATAGAATAATATAGCCAGGAAGAAGCCAAACTGTGACTGGACGCGATGTGTAACGAATTTTACATCTAACAACTTTAAAAGAAAACGCGTAATAAAACTATTTATGTTTTTCTTTCAGTTTTGAATACAATGATATCATTTCGAGTGACAAGCGATAGTTTAAAAGGTTTAAATGAATAACCATTGCGAAACAGTTATTTTTTGATTTAAAAAAAAAAAAATGTTATGCTTTAAGATTAAGGCTGCGGCCACGCAGTGAGCCCTGTGAGCGACTGAGCGACGTCGCTCTACACTCAATTTATTTTGTATTTCATCGCTCATCGCTTAGCAAATACATTGATTTCATATGTTTTAATTTGTTTGCATCGCTCAGTACTCGTCGATCACTGCGTGGCCGCAGCCTAAGATAGATTAAACTACATACATGAATATCCGATGTGTTTTTTTTTCATACGGTCCCCACTTTAGTCAGTTGATAGGCTCTGAGGATTTGGTTGCCATCGAATTTTCACAATAGGCGCTTTTTTTGTAACCTGTATAGGCTAAACATGTTTCAGCAGCATGTTTACCCATGTAAAATACAACAAAACCTTAGCCTGGATAATTATCGAGTCTTATTTTTACTCTGAAAGCATTTTCGAAGTCTATATACATAGGTTACAAAAAAAACACACCCAATATTAGTGTTATTTTGACACTTTTAGAAAGCGGACAGATTGCAGCACTAGAAAGCTTTTGCTCATACTGCAATGTTATATGATGGGCCCTTAAATTTTGCACTGCGACCAAAAGAGGCCTACTTATTGTGCTTGCCTTTTTTAACCTCATTACTCAGCTCAGAACTGCTTTTTCCATATGGAATACTCAGCTTTTTGCCACAGCAGAGCCATTGTCTCTACCGCCCTTTCAGCACAGTCGACAGGAGTCGTTGTATTTGTTAGCTTTGCGTTTCGCTGCAAGTTTCGATTGAGGTTTTTGTGTCTTACTAGTGTGTCTTCACGGGCTGACTGTAGATACTCATTGCAATTTGTACAACATCCATTACCATCCTACATTTCATTACCCAATAGAGAAATCAACATTTACACTTAAAGTTTTTAAAACCTTTAAAATATCGAAATACCAAGCGCTTAACTATTAGCGCTTAAGCTCTTGTGAATTTTCTAAAAATTTTGCGCAAATACAATCTGAACAGTTTTAGTTTGCTTACTTTTCCAAATACCAGTTCTAATGCGGGACTCGTTCCCCTACCAGGAGACAGATACGACAAGTATCTGCAACCAAAACACACCACACTTTCAAGCGTTTTCATTACAAACTTTAAAAAACCTTAATTTGCTTCCGCTTTTATACAATCTCTGCCAGGGCGAACTTTTGGATTTTTACTCTCGCCTCCCCACCGCTGAGTTTTGATGTGTATTGCAATAAAAACAAAAGTACTTTATGCACTGGTTACAGCCCGAAATCCAGCCAAGCAAGAACCATTCAAATGGTATCGTAATACAGCCCCAAAGTTACACTCGTACCAAGCCACCTGTCTCGTGGCTGAGGCGTACTTTCCATTCCATTTCATCTGTGTCTCGACTTGCAGAGGGGTGGAAATAAAGCCACCCGTCCATCACTTCACCATTCGAAGAGGGTGGTTTACTCGTCGTATATAAAAACAACACACCATCTCCGAGATAAAAACCGATGCTAGATGGAAGGAGTTATATCCGTTTCTCTATATTTTCCAACACACATGCTTGGAAAGCAAGAAAATAAGGAAACACACAACAGATGACACAAAACCAAAGCTATCTCCAGGCGTTTTAATTAAAAGCTACCAGAAACGGTGTGGATTCTTTTGCTATTTTTCAAACCAAATCGTTGGAACCTTTCCCTTACGTACCCCACACTCAGTAACGAATGCAAATATATGTATTTATGTATATGCGCTAGACACACACACACACAGACAAAAGTACTCACCACTGTAATTGGATAAAATGGATTTATTATAGTAAACAGCAGTATATGATTGGGTCTTGTGGTTTCGGGCCTCTTTCTTCGTAGGTCATCGTTTGACTTGTTTAAAACGTTCTGTTGCTGTTGGCTCTGTTGCTGCTGTTGTGCCTGAAATAGAGAAAATGATAGTATTAATTATAATAATGATTGTGTAATTAAAATTAATGTGAATTGTTTGTTGTGATTAGAAGGGGTGACAGTATGTCGTACAGAAAAGATAAACGTCCTTAAAACCATAAGCATCACTGGCAAAAGTTTGGGCTACTAATTATTAGGAAATCTAAATTGTTTCCGATTAGTTTCGGACACCATGCAAATAAACACCATCTTTGTTTTAATTTATTATAAAGGCATTTACAATCCACTGCTTACTGTCGTAAATGAAGCCACCGACATCACAGTAATGACCAACTTCAGCTTTCAGTATTTTTCAGTGGATGAAGTCTTAGAAACCTGGATCCAGAGTTATAGCCTGCTAAGCAGTTTTTGGAGCTTTTTGGATATACAGGTCTTCAGTATTATATTCATCATCAGGGAACGGATTTTGTTGACTTTGCCTTTTTTTTCCTTTTTTTTACTCACATTGCCTTTTTTTGCCTTTTTTACTCATATTGCCTTTGTTTGCCTTTTTGGTACTATTTGTCAAAGTAGCTGTGCACTTTCTTCTTAACTATACGATTTATCCTTGCTCACACGAAAGAAATTTCAGTGTCCACACGTGTGAGAGCAGGTTTTTCTTTCGTATGAACAAGCACATAACTGCATGCGTTGTTTAAACGAGCGCGCATAAAAAAAAATCCCTACACACCAATACAACCCTAACCCTGTATCAACTCAGCATACATGCGCTTCTTCTTGTGCCCTTCGTGCAATCTCAGGCATTCGTCGCATTTTTATTTACCATCTTTTCATCTGACAAAAACCGTAAGACATCTGGGATATATTCTTTTCGTAACTGTGCGCCTTTTCATCTAGATTCATATTCTGTGACATACTGGTCATACTAAGGGCTAGTCTGTTGAATATTGTGTTTGCATAAATGCGTGATGTTCCCAAAATATTTTGTTGCTTGTCACTGAAAGTGAAAACACCCCAAGACCCGTGTAAAAATTCAAGCCAATTGCAAAAGTTTGTGGTGAAATTCGAAAAAGATTTTTAGTCGACCCAAAAGACCACATATTGAGGAGTTTAAAAATTACAAGCGACTTCTAGTAGTTGTATGTATTTTAATTTGAGCACTTGATCTTAGTGCAATGCGTAGTATTTAGAAGAAGAGGTGTTAACGACTTTGAAGTTGAACGGACTCGAGGAGAAATTACAACAAGCTGAAGATGGGATGAAAAAATTTTACGCGGTTTTTTTCAGCAAATTAACAAAATGGCGCTGCGAACTCTAAATTGGACTCAAATATTAAGGTCATGGACGTGACATCTCATCCCACTAGGCTCTCCTCATGTTGAAAGGTCCTTTATTTCACTCAAGGCTTTCCTAAGAGATAATCGCAGGCGATTGTTACCAGAGAACTTAAAAACCTTTATTATTAAATGCCTTTTTTTGCCTTTTTCAGCGGTTTTATTTTGCCTTTTTTGGCTTTTTTTGGTAAACAAAATCCGGACCCTGTTCATCATCTATTTCGAAAGTCACCAATTCGCACCGAGAAGTTTTCAAACTCTAGAAGTTTGAGAACGAAGTCAGGCAGCGAATGGAGGCATTTTATGGGCGGTTTTTCTTTTGGATTCGCTTGTACTAAGACGATTTTGGCAAAAAGCGGTCTTTTGACGTTTTCCAGTGAAACATGGAAGCTCAGACTTTTCCTAGTACCGGGTATTTACTTTTGAATACTTAAATATTCGTAGCTGATAAGCAAACTTTTGACAGCAATGTAGTCTCTCAGAAAACTAATGCTGAATCCAACTTCGTAGCTATAACGACAAGAACAATTGTAAGCTAAGGGCGCTGTTGAGCTTCTCTAAAAAGTCTCCACGAGCCATTATTCATGGCCGACATACAGTGCGATTCACTTGATTAGACGCATTTAAAATATTTCCATTAATCTAGATTTTTTTCCCTTATTTGCATTAGTAAGCAAAAAATTACATTTAGCAGAAAGGTTAGTTAGTACTCTGTAAAATGGGGTACTATTGTTCTCTATTCACACAGTTAAAATTTCACTGCAGTGGAAGGAGACAACAATAGTACCGTTAGGTGTCCCTCACCAAGAATGTTTTTATGTTTATTTTATATGATTAACTAGCTGCCCCGCCCGGCTTCGCCCGTGTCCAAAAAATATAGTGTTCCTTTCAATATATACATACATTGTCATTTAGTTCAAAGAATCGGACGCTCAGTCTGCCTGTCTGTCTGTCAATCTATCTATCTGTCTGTCTGTCAATCTATCTATCTATCTCTCTGGTTATCTGTCTGTCTGTCTGTCTATATTAATTGACCAAAATGTTTCATATTCACATTTCACCTGAAATTACGAAATTTAGTATGACAGGTACCAGAACCGCCGATTGTTGAGTAACCGCACTGATGCTATGTTGTATTCTATATTAAGAAAAACTCCGAGTATATAAAAGGCAAACATAAATATGTACATTGTACATATATTCATTTTTATTGTACATAGATCTAATAACTTAACTCCAGCGCGACCTATCGGGTCCAGACTTTATTATATAATTTTCTCTTTTGGCACTGAACCAACATATATTGTGAATTGAGCCTTTTTGGTCCATAAATATAGAAGTTAGTAATAACTTGACTCCAGCGCCACCTATCGGGCCCCGAATTTATTATATAATTTTCTCTTTTGGCACTGAACCAACATATACCGTGAATATGACCCTTTTTGGTCCATAAATATAGAATTTAGCAATAACTTGACTCCAGCGCCACCTACCCGGTCCAGATTTTATTAAATAATTTTCTTTTTTGGCACTGAATCCATCTCTTTTGGCATGAGTCCATAAATTTAGAAGTTTTTAATAACTTGACTCCAGGGTCACCTAGCGAGATGAAATACATATACTTTACAAAAAAAATCATCATCAACTCCACGCGATTGCCACAATCCCACAATGCCACTGTGTGCTGCGACTGTGATACACATTAAAAGTCACTCAGTATGCTTTGAAAAAAAAAAAATCAAAAATCCACGACGCATGTTAGAAATACGAAAATGAATGTAATGAGAGAATTACAAAAAAAAACTCATCATCAACTCCACACGATTGCCACTGAGACTGAGTGCTGTGGATACACATAAAAAGTCGCTCAATATGCTTTGAAAAAAAAAAATCAAAAACAAATGCTAGAAATACGAAAAGGCAATGAGAGAATTATTAAAAAAAAAAAACTCGTCATCAACGCCACACGATTGCCACTGAGTGCTGTGATTCAGCTTCTGCTTGGAAAAAAATTTTAAAAAAAAAACCACTTTGGAATGCATTTTGTACTATTATTCAGCTTCTAGTAATTGCACAGATATGATTTTGGTCTTTAAATCTGCGTATTGAATGTAATTAAGCTGAGAATAAATATCAATGACATGGGAGAAGCTGTTCTGAAGTTATAGCCGTTCGTTTTAAATTGAACTTTCGTTTTCTCATTTAAAGTCCCTTAAACTCTAAAACTAAAAATGTATCTAATTCAAAGCTAATTGATAAACCTTCTCCGAGAAATTAGTTATCTTATACCAAAAGAATCGTTAAAATCTATTCAGCGGTTCTTGAGATCGTTTACTTCAAAAGTAATATGACACCGATCGGGACTTCGCTTTATACTATGTAAGGATAAGTACCTTTCTGCTTAATGTAATTTTTTGCTTATTGATGCAAGTAAGGGGAAAAAATCAAGATTAACCCTAGATTACTAACCTTCGTCGAATCGACTACGCTTTTTCCAATTTCTCTTGTTTTTTATTTTGAGGTGCCTATTGAATTTCTCAAAAAAGTCTGAATTATACCCGGTTTTATTTGTGTTTTTTTTATATTTTTCATATCGCTAAATAAATAAGTTCTTATGACACAAAAAAAATACTTGTATCTTTAAATAATTTCAAAAGAAATAAAAATTAATATTCCGTCGTCTGATCGACGACGTTTAGTAATATGGTACTATGAAATAAGATTAGTAATCTAGGGTTAATGGAAATAAGATTAAATGCAAGCACAAAAACATTTGGGCATTTCATGTCTTGCCTTTTCATATCACTTCTCTTGTAAACGTCAACGAAATTTCAAAATCTTCACCAAAGTGACAGTTCATGTCCAAACATATTTAGATGGAGTACCGAACATCCAGACATAGATTTTGGATAAGTCCAAGAGGTTTTCATTGTCACCAAATCCTTGCCAGACGCTCTCAAAGTTAGAATGCACTAAGATCACAAAACATAGGACCAGAACTTGAATAATTGACGTAACCATACAAAACTTTCCTAACACATAAAATAGAACTCCTTGCATAAAACTACATAAGTTCAAGACGTTTTCTTGTCGACAAATCCTTGCTAGACGCATGCATTTTAATTTTTTTATTTTAATTTTAATTAATTTAATTTTAACAGTTTTCGATAGTTTGAGAGCGTCTGGCAAGAACTTGGCGACAAGGAAAACGTCTTGGACTGTCATATTTGTATTCAAAGGGTTCTTTACTCTGCTTTTTAGAAAAAATTAAGTGGTTACCGAATTATTCCAAATTGGTATTTTTTCGATATTTTGATTGCGTCTGGCAATCCTTTGGCGACAAGAAAAACGTCTTGGAACATTACATTTGTGCTGAGGGTGTCCTCAGCTATGTTGTATCAGAAATTTGTGTGGTTACAAAAATTTTTCAAAATGGCGATTTTTTTCAAACTTTGAGAGCATCTGGTTATTACTACTGTTATTTAGGACTAAATTCAAGTCAAAATGCTCTCTTTTGCTGCCACCATATGCTGCCAGACGGTTAGATTTGAGATCTCTTTCATCGAGGCTACAGATTAATATGCACGTCATTTGGTTGCCTTTCTCAACCAAAAATTACTGCGGGCTCATAGACAAATACTATGTAAATAGCAAGTTCAAAAATAGCTACTCTCTTTGTTTAGGTCAAGAAGTTTTGTGTTTCTGTCACGTGATAGGTTGATAAACTCTTTGCTTGTTTTTCGACCATTAGATTTTGCCCAGAGTCCAGGTTCCTCCCATTTTTAAATATTCAAGCGTATATGACTCAAATGCACCAAAAATAGATCATGACCGATGAGTGGGTGAGAGGCGCGTCCATCCGCCAGACAGTCTATACACTCAATACTCTCAAAAAGCATCTGTAAGCATTCTTGGACACATCCAAGGCTAATAGGTTCGTAATTTTCTATCTGCAAACTATTGATCTACTAGATTTATAAACCCAAGTAGCATTAGGAATCTTCTTCTGCTCTTAATTGCTTGTAAGGCATTCGAAAGAGGTAGGTTAGGTTAGGTTAGGTTGAGAGGGGTTGAGAGGCTGAGCCCATCCCAGAGTGGGCCTATCGCGATCCCTTAAGACAGACTCAATCAAAGACTCCATCCAAGACTCCATCCAAGGCTCCAAAATGCCGATTTGATAATAAAAAAAAAAGTTTTTAAACATGCGGCAAGGCAATATGCTTGTCCTAATTGTCACTGACCCACCTTGTGTCACATACTGTTAGCAAAGCGTCTCTAATCTGCTAATAGAATGAGTGGAGCTCTGCATTCAGTGGCAATTAAAATTTCCTTATCCCTCTCTTTCACCAACCACAAACGAATTACAAAATCAAATGAAATTTCTTTTGAATCTCAAGACTCAAGCAATCCAAACGAACAATTTATTCGAGCGCACAAATCCCAAATCTGGCAGAAACCACATTTCAGTCCAACTGCTGTGTGTGTTGTGTACACGAGTATACAAACATAATGATGGTGAATTGGTTCCATTACAATAAGCCCCGAGTGCCACCAACAACTGTCAAACAGTGCTGGGGTTCAAAACGTCAGCTACTTTGGGTATAATTTCGTAATTTCGGGTACCGACTTAATAGCCTGACAGGTAGGTTTAATTTTTGTGTGTTTTCTTTGGAGTTAAATAATAATTTACAATTTACAAACAGTGAACGGGTGAACGGGTGAAATGTGAAAATTTATTCAACAAATGGCGCGCTAGTCAACGTTTATTTTGTTGTTGTAAAGGGAGACAACGAAGCCATGCTTTTCAGCTGACTTGTGGTAAGGTTAAAGCAATTTTAAAAGGTGTCACCATAAATTGTTTTGCCTAAGTGCGTAATAAAACCGACAAAGATACCCAGCAGAGTAGCAGAAGAAATGAATGAATGGTAAAAATGGAGAAGAGTTTTAGGCGGTCCAGTAATTAACAATTATTTCACATTAAGAGAGCGAGATGGAGATAATTTCCAGTTCGTATATCATACTCATACTATTCGTGGTGGTGCTGTGACATTTATTTGTCGAGATATTTCTAAGTTATAGGGGTTAGTTGAATTATAGCCAAAGTAAGTGGGTCAGTTACGATTTAGCCAGGAGAAGATGGTATTGTTATGTAAGCATAGGCACCGCTGGGGACGTCGTAATCGTAATTCATGTTCCTCGGAGCGAAGACAATATTTTAGAATGATTTGAAAGGATTTGGGTTAGAGAAGGGATACGGCGGCATTGTCATACAGGAATTTAATGGCAAATTGCTTAATGAAGTCAATGGTGGAGCGTTGTACTACTTATGCTCTTAATCGTTGAAAAAGGATTCGGAAGTTCTCTTAATGGAAGGAGATTGACACAATTATAACGCTTTACCAAACATGGGTATTTGACATACAACCATCTACCATCACTAATGCGGAAAAGGATGCTCATCCGTGAGGACAGTCTTTTCGCTACCACCTAACGATACGAAATTTTAAAAGTAAGGGGCTTTTGAAGGCTTCAAGAATACACTCTTCCCCTTTTAAATGGTTTCTATTGTATTTTGGCTTTCGGTATTGACGACTCAAGTGGTTATTATTTCATTCTTTGAATCCAGCTACTTCTGGAAACACAGCTCTATTCAAGACTTAATATTGTTTCATAGTCAGCTGCTATGAATGACAGCCAGGGTTCTATCAAAGCATTCCGAAAATCGGATGAAAATCACCGATAAAAACTATCCACGACGTGAAAATCGAACAAAGTAGATTTTTTAAAATCAGAAATGTGGTCTACCTTTTCCAAAGCCACTCCTAACTTTGCACATAGCGGAGGGGGCGCTCTATTTATTGAACGAAAATAAATCTAAAAATTACCACTAATAAATCTGATTGGGACCAATAGGGATGCTTCTCCAAATAGCGGTAATCTAAACAACAACAAAAAAAAACAACAACAAAAAGTAAATAACACGTCCACTCCAAAAAGGTTTTATGCGATCTACTGAGGCCAGACTAGATAACTCTATAGTCTAAGAGCCCGCAGTCATTTTTGGTTATGAAAGGTAACCAAATGACATGCATATTAATCTGCAGTCTCGATGAAAGAGATCTCAAACCCAACCGTCTGGCAGCATATGGTGGCAGCTAAAGAGAGTAACAGTGCATCAAAAATTCACTTTTTTCCGAAAACGGAATAATAGGGGTAACCACTTGAATTTAGTTCTAAATAACAGTATAGAACCCCCTGAGTAGGGATACATAGATCCAAGACGTTTTTCTTGTCGCCATGTACTTGCCAGACGCTCTCAAAGTTAGGAAAAATTCCCCATTTTGAATAGTTTAGGTAACCACTCAAATTTCTGATACAGCATATCTGAGGACACCCTCAGCACAAATGTAACGGTCCAAGACGTTTTTCTTGTCGCCAAAGCATTGCCAGACGTAATCAAAATATCGAAAAAATGCCAATTTGGAATAATTGTGGTAACCACTTAATTTTTTCTGAAAAGCAGAGTAAAGAACCCCCTGAATACAAATATGACAGTCCAAGACGTTTTCCGTGTCGCCAAGTCCTTGCCAGACGCTCTCAAACTATCGAAAACCGTTAAAATGCACTTAGTTTATCTGCCCTCACAAAACATAGGACCAGAACTTGGATAATTGAAGTAACCACACAAAACATTCCCAAAACATAGAATACAACTCCTGGCATACAACTACATAAGTCCAAGACGTTTTCCTTGTCGCCAAGTCCTTGCCAGACGCTCTCAAACTATCGATAACCGTTAAAATGCACTTACTTCATCTGCCCTTATTAAAAATATCTACTGGATTGCAAATTGAACTTACTACTTTGATATTATGGTATTTACTTACTTCTAGTTATCTGTTATTTTTACTATAGCTACGCCTGATTGTAAAATACGCATTCCGAAATATATACCCTGTATTGTGTTTGCCTTTCTCTATGCATTTTTATATATCACAAAATATAGAATTTTAAATTAGATAATACAGAACTGTAATAGAAAACTTATCATAAAGCTCTAATTCAATTTCACCGTCTTGAATAACAACTTGACTCCTTCTTTTTAGAATAAGTTTCTGTTTCTATTCTTTCTGTTTGTCACAACAATTGGAAGATCAACGCAAAACTGTGTTGTTGTAATTCCCATTGATAGAAAGTAATAACTCTATTAGTTAAACATTGTTAACCGAGCTGTGAATGAACAGAAGAGTTTTCAAGAAGAGGCAGACACTCGTATGATGTTGCATTTGTCATTTTTGCCAGCGGGTTCCTCTGTTATCGTGAAATCTCCAGATACGGATGTTCTTGTTATTGCTCTCTACAATCTACCATACCTGAACGACATTAAATTATGGATAGAAGTTGGTACATTATCCAAAAATTCAACTGGCTTTTATAGCTTTACTGGTTGTGATTATACTCCATCCTTTTTCAAAAAAGGGAAAATTAAGCCTTATTGCATTCTTCAAAACAGACCGGACCTACAACTAACTTTTTCTAAGCTTGGGAGTAAAACAAATATTGACGATGAGGATATAAAAAAAATTGAAACTTTCGTTTGTGCTATATACAAAACTGGAGCATTGTCTGTAGATGAAGCCCGGTATGAGATATACTATAAAACCTGCAAACCTACATCAACGAAGATTTTCAAAAATATAAAAAGTAATTTATATTTTAAAAATTTATTGTATTTATTTTTATTCTTAGTTGTTTATTGCAGGTTTTGAAGGAAGTCTTCTACCTCCAAATAAATCAACTTTATTGCAACAGATATGCAGAACAAATTATATTTGCAGCGTATGGAAGAATGCAGTAAGAAATGAGCAACTCGCATTTACACCGCAGGAAAATGGTTGGGTACTATCACAAAATATGCTTAAAATCCAATGGTTTGAGGGAAAAGTTGCGCCTGACAGCATACATGATGTACTGAAAACTGATGTCAATATTTCTGAAACCGAAGAAGATGACTCTTATCTCGATTCCTCTGATGAATCAGAAAATGAAGAAGTATGAAGAGGAATATAATACTGGACATTTTTTTTAATGAAAAGTTAATAAACATGACATAATACATTTTTAACGGTTTTCGATAGTTTGAGAGCGTCTGGCAAGGACTTGGCGACAAGGAAAACGTCTTGGACTTATGTAGTTGTATGCTAGGAGTTGTATTCTATGTTTTGGGAATGTTTTGTGTGGTTACTTCAATTATCCAAGTTCTGGTCCTATGTTTTGTGAGGGCAGATAAACTAAGTGCATTTTAACGGTTTTCGATAGTTTGAGAGCGTCTGGCAAGGACTTGGCGACACGGAAAACGTCTTGGACTGTCATATTTGTATTCAGGGGGTTATTTACTCTGCTTTTCAGAAAAAATTAAGTGGTTACCACAATTATTCCAAATTGGTATTTTTTCGATATTCTGATTGCGTCTGGCAATGCTTTGGCGACAAGAAAAACGTCTTGGACCGTTACATTTGTGCTGAGTGTGTCCTCAGCTATGCTGTATCAGAAATTTGAGTGGTTACCTAAACTATTCAAAATGGGGAATTTTTCCTAACTTTGAGAGCGTCTGGCAAGGACATGGCGACAAGAAAAACGTCTTGGATCTATGTTTCCCTACGCAGGGGGTTCTATACTGTTATTTAGAACTAAATTCAAGTGGTTACCCCTATTATTCCGTTTTCGGAAAAAAGTGAATTTTTGATGCACTGTTACTCTCTTTAGCTGCCACCATATGCTGCCAGACGGTTGGATTTGAGATCTCTTTCATCGAGACTGCAGATTAATATGCATGTCATTTGGTTACCTTTCACAACCAAAAATGACTGCGGGCTCTTGGTCTACTAGGAGGAGCGAGTGTATTCTCTGTGATAAGACAAGAGTATATGGCAATAGACAAACAAATACCTAAGACAAATACTGAACTATTTGAGATCAAAACAAAAACATATCATCTTTCTTGTCATCCACATAACTGAAGTTCGCGTCGTTTCGACAGACTTTGACGCGTAATTTGAAGTGAAGAAGATTATATGAGAAGTCAAAGCTGTGCGTAAGGGGCAGTAGGTACAGTGAGCCCAAAAAGTATTCGTCTGCTTCACCTTATTGCAACAACGATGATGTTTTTCTTATTTGAATAAATACAAAACATTTATTTTGCATATATTTTTTTTCTTCAATTAAAATGGTTAAAATTTAAACTAAGGATTAAAGAATTTTTCACTAATAGAAAAAGAAAATAGTTTTCCTAAAATTCAGATATCAATTCAGTACCGAAAATGTATCCGTCTCTTAGGTCTAGTCAATAAAAACTAACTAAACAAATAATAATGAAATTAAATTAACACTTTGTGGATCCCCGCTTACGTTTAATAATTGGTTCTAATCTTCTTAGAATTGAACCAACCAAGTTTGTCGTGACGTTTGATGAAATAGAAGCCCATTCCTCATAAGGCCAGATCTAAAGTACTTTTTATTAGAAATACGCCTGGTTCTGATTTTTTTTCAAAGATATCCCAAAGATGCTCTAGTGACTGCGGAGGAGTTTACATACATACATGAAGGTGTATTGTAGGTATAAGAGCCACATTTTGTACTCCACGCTGTGTGTTGTGGGTCATTGTCCGGGATAAATATGTAGGAATATAGGAACTACTGATACCCATTTTGTTCACACTTTTTTGAAGATGATTCTTAAAAATGTTAATATAGTGTTTGTACTCCATAGTTCCGTCAAAAACGCACAACTCACGCACTCCATTAGAGCACATGCAGCCCCATTCCATAAGAGATCCTTCGCAGTGTATCACCGGTGCTTTTTCGTCCATTTCAGTTATTGGTTTTCTTCTCACTAAAACTTTGCGATGAAATTGAAAAATCTTGAACCTGCTTTCGTCCGTAAAAAAAACACTCTTTTCCGGAACTGCTCATCATGGTTTTTTTACGTTTTAGTATATTCCAGGCGCTAACTGTTACCTTGCTGATAAATGGCTTTTGCGAGCCACGCGACCATGATAATCAGCTTGGTGGAGTTCTCTATCATCAGAAACGATTTCCCCTTCTCAACTTCTATCTCAGCATCAATCTTTGGAGCACTCAGTCTAGGGTTTTTTTTTCAAGCTTTACGGACGATTTAGCTTTTTCCCTCTCCGTCAAATTTTGTGATCGCCCAGATCTTGGAGCATTTTCATATTTCTTTATTTTTTTTTTATCTATAAATGATACTGTTAATCGTCGTAATTGGTCTATTTACACTTTGATCTTCCTTGTACTTTTCAGCTTCATTTAATAGATTATAATTTTTGTTCTTCTCTTTTAGTTTCATGATTTTTGCGCCCCATGACTTTTAATTTTACTTTTCTGAAAAAGATATACACTTCGAGCACTTCCAAAACCGACTTCCAACTACTCATGTTCTGATCGGAGCAATTCGACTCCAAAAGCACTGAATAAATACCGCAAACTAATCGTTTATTAATTTTAAATGCATTAAGACGAATACTTTTTCGGCGGAAAAACTTAGGGATTTTGAATATATGTATGTGCTTTTATGAATAAAAAAAAAATAAGACAGTTGAGTCTTCACTGCTTTCGTAGAGATAACTCAATGGTAATAAAAAGAAAATAAAAATAAAGCTGTTAACTATTGATTTTAATGACAAATTAACGCTTTTTATTCAGAAGTGGGTAGAGACGAATACTTTTTCGGCTCACTGTAGGTACGTACTGACGTAGAGTTTCAGCAGTAATCTGCTAGTCTGCTTATTCATGCTTAACTAAATAACAACCACGATGATTCTGATTGAAGCACACATTTTGTATGAAGCAAAGGCAAGAGAAATGTCTAAAGAAAGGTTTGTTAATGAAAAATGATTCTAAAATAATAACAGATCATTGTTTTTATTCAAAATCGATTTTAAGAATTTAATTCACCAACGCTGCCAAACAAAGCTGAGAATTTTAAATTGCTACCATGCAAATGTGGTCATTAGATGCAACGAAAAAGATAAAACAACATCGACCCTAAGAATTGGTTTGCCTCGCTTGAGCGTTCTTATTTTTAAAAGGAAATAAAATATGACTTTGCGAGAAGTCCTAAGCTGTGTTCGGACGGTGGTCAGATCTTACAACATGGTCAGGTCTACCAATGAAAAATGTGTCCCAAATATCTTACACCTGTGTGAATTGCCATTTTGGTCTGACAACGTTGTAAGAAAAACGATTGTCAGACCACTATCTGACAATGAAACTGTCTTGCATCTCTACCAATTGTGTGAACACCCTTTTGTACCATTGTCAGACCGTTCTCAGACGTTTAAGACATTGGTAGGCTCATTTGATATTGTCAGATGAGCGAAACTTGTAACATCTGACAATGGAATCATCATAAACGACCTCTTCTTTGACTTTTTTGTGTGCGATTTGAGCTGGTGGGATAACAATTTAATTTTCAAAACTGACAATGGCGAAACTGTTCATGACGATCGATTGCGTGCGATGTTGGAGAATCTCTGAACCATGTGGGTTCAACAAGACGGTGTTGTAACCAGATTAACTATGGAAAGAAAAAAAAATATACTTCGTTTCTACCTAAGAGAGTCATCTTCTCTATATGTTATTTTAACATAGCGAGGAAGAAACACAGGAGTGATTTTACTCCCAAGATTTGACTAGCACTTTTCTATGTTTTTCACATTGAAAGCCTCAGCTACTGTTTGCCATGTCATGTACTATCGCTTCACTTCGACTTCATATTCCTTAAACAAAAATCCAATTAACCAGTTAGTTGTTTGTTCAGATTGGAGGAATAAAATGTCACCGAACTGGCAGTTTTATTACCAACCTTTCCCTTCGAGTTCAGAGTTTAAGCCTGATTGTATCGATGTTTTTTTTATTTTAATTTAAGTGTCACCTCACCACTGCACAGTGTAACGACTAGGGGACAAAAATTACAAAAAAATTATTTTTATTTTTTTATGTTTTCATATTTTTAATATATTTGCCAATAAGCAAAGAATTAAAAAAATCCGTTAGACAAAATCCAATTCTTGTTAACGCAGTAAAAATACCCGTTATTTTGAATGTAAATATCATCGCGCTGGAATTTCTGCATTTCATTTGCCATTGTCATTGCAGCTTACAAGTGTTATTCTCAAATCGTAAAGTGAACCTTCTTATTTTATTAAATAAAAAAAAAATTAGTTAATTTTTTCAAATATGTGTAGTAAGCGCGGTTTTCTTGAAGGAACTTCGGTTTAAGTGCCATTACAACTTTGGATAACCTTTTAAAAAACTGAGCTAAAAACATATCTCTAAAAATTTTTGTGTAAAAAAGTTGATAACTGCACATTGTAGTATTACAAGTTCTAGCTGCCGAAACGTGCCGATTCGGTGAATATATAGTTTTTTCTGTGGATAAGGATATCATAAAAATGCTTCTTCTTACGTCTGATCCAGGTCTAGGTAGGTTTAGAAAATGTACCAGTACTCACAAAAAAGTAGTTTCAGATAAATGTACTGAGTATATAACTGAAAATAATGAGCCCGAAACACTTTCAATCAATTTAAATTCGGATCACTCATTTACGGATTCTGAAAACCGAATAACTTTTAGTACATATGAACATATGTTCATATTGATAAACTTTAAAATTTTGTAAAACTTCTTGATTAACATTTTTTTTGAAAAAATACAAAAAAAAAATGAATAAAAGCAATATATTTTCAATTTTGATTTTTGTTCTATTTCTTCATACATTCGTTACGCTGTGCACTGTAGAGACTTCAAGGGGTGTTCAAAGATTATCGTATGGCGTTGCTTTTTATCATGTCGACGAGACTTCTTTTATTTTTCTTTCTGCTCCTCTGTAAAGCTTTTGCAAAGTGGCATTTCTTGTTAAAGTTTACGTTCAAGGAACACTTCTTTTCTTTACGTATTTTTTTTTCAGGAGCATACTCAAAGAATTCGAGAGAAATATGGAAAATTGGTATCTAGACTAGGTATCTAGATCCAGAGCATTGAGGCAACTTTTGGTTTACAAAAAGGGTAAAAGCGGCCCTATATGTATGTACATGCATGCATTACATTATGCTGAAAAAGAAAATGAACTGGAGAAAACAGACATGCTTAGAGTTAAGTTTCGAATTTCATTTCATCTCATTTATGTACTTATAATATTTTAAAATATTTTCACAGTAAGATTACAATATCTTATAATTAGTGAAAGGCTTAAGGGCGGGGTAACTTCTTTAAACTTTTTTATTGCATTTTTTTTATTTGATTTTCGGAATGGAGAACCTTTCAAGAATATTCTGTGAAAATTTTAGAGCAACGAAGATACAGCGGTTTAAGCAACCGCGCCTTCTACATGAGTCAGTACGTGTTAAAAACTTTAAAGCGTTTTTCCCACAACTCAGGTTTTCAAAGTCGGTGCCCCTCATAGCTTCAAAACTCCTGCACCGATCCTTTTGAAATTTTGAACACTATTTCTGTACACAATTTACGAGGTAAAGCCGGGGAGTTTTTTTTTTTTTTTCAAATTTGTTAATATTTTTTTTTTACAGTAACATATATTTTTCCGCAAAAATCGCGTTTTTCACTTCAAAGTGTTCCCAAAAAGTGAAAAATTGAAATTTCGAAAAACCCTCCTGGAGTTACCTGGGGAAAGCAATTATCTAACAAAAGAACTTTGACTTTTTGATTTCGGTTGATCCAGCACCGAGTTATGAGGGGCACCGCAATTGTCCTTTTTTCCGAGATGTTTCCGAATAATTCCTGCCATTGCCGTATTTTTTAATAATTTTTTATGAAGATTTTACACCATATTTTTCGAATGTTATACTTAAATGTGGCATTGCTTTCAATAAATAGATTTAATCTGTGTCATTATTACAATTATTACAATTATTTTTAGAAAGTGATAAAAGAATCATTTTACAAACTACAATACATAAATTCTCATAATACATATTGACTTAATTTATAGTTTACTATACTCTATTCCACAAAAATTGTCAGTACAGGCCTTATGGGGAAGCTTTTTTGTAAACACTAGTGCCGGTACATATATTCCTGGCACCCAATCAGGAAAATTGCCACTGAAATACACAGGTTTTGTTTTTGTAATTTTTGTTCAATGCGCATACAACCTAACATGACCAGAGATGATGGCATACTGACTGCGGTTGCGGTCGTGTGGCCGCCATCAACCCTCGCTGTGTGTACGAAATTATTAACATTAAAGCAGTGTTACCATTACAAAATTAAAGCAAATCGTTACAGCTTTTTCTGTGGATTTTGTCAAAGAGCATTGCGATTTTGTGCTTTGAGAACCAATAAATGAGTGTGATTATGTGAGGGTGTTGCCGCATCCCGCATTGTTTTTGTTTTTTCGATTTCTGGTTTTTATGGGGAATCCGTTAAAATGCAGTTAAACGATTTTTCGCTTTTTGTGCTCTATAATAAAGATTTATTTACGCTGAATTTCGGAACATTCAACTCAGTCGCAGTGCAATAAGTGATTATATTTATAAGATTCGGTGCGTGAAAGTGCGTGCTAGTGATATTGTGTTTGATATTGATATTGTTTGTGATTAATTAATAACTTGTGAATAAAAAGAAAAATGGCTACAAACTGGCCTAGGTGGTGAGGAAAAAAATAAATTTTCGGTAATTGTGTACAAAGTGCGCACCACCTCGATTTGATGAATTTTTAGTACGTTGTAGACAAATTTTCTTGAGTGTTTTTATTTATGTTATGCATGCATGCAATTATTCAAAAAAATACCCACTACATCATACAAAATTTTTATCAAAATTGAGGTGGTGTGCACTTTGTATACAATTATCTTTTTCCGTTCAACACATTATTTTGTTTTTAAATCAGCAGACGGTAACCCTACGAATATTGCTCTCCGATCTGCGGCTATCTATTATGTGTACTATGGTAACTCAGTGAGAGCTTAAAAGAGGGACAGATTTATGAAAGCTATTGCAACCAGAATAAGAGGCAAACGTCCTATCTCCCCTGTACTGACAATTTTTGTGGAACAGAGTATAGCTGACCCATACTCGCCTTGCTTCACCCGCCTGCCATGTTTTTCTGATTTTCAAAACTTGACCTACTTTGTATTTAAATGCTTTTTTGGTAGACCCAAATGATTTTTTGAAGCTGAAGTGTTAACAAAATGTTCTTAAACTTCCTAACATACCAGGAAATCGGAAACTCTAATAGACCGGTACTTTGTATTACAAATTATTGTTTTATTAATTAATGTTCCTTAAAACTTTTTCTTCTTTCTGTTTTTTGTTAACGTCCACTATGAATAAATACTTACTTAGTTGGCGCTACAGCTCGAGGTGAACCTGGGCCTGCTTCTCGCAACCATTTGTGTGTGCGTGTTATATTTTTGCACGAATGGAAGGGACCTACAGTTTTTTGCCGACTCCGAACGGCGAGTTAAGAAGCTCAATCGTGACAAATGATACTCTTTGATGCTTGTCAGACATTCGAAAGAGGTGGGCACTGTGAAAAACTTTTAGGTGTTTGCGGCGGGATTCGAACCCAAGACCGCTGGCTCAGTAGTCCGACGCACTAACCACTTGCGCTACGGTGCCCACTATGAATAAATGGGTTTTCAAAAAAAAGGATTAATCGTTCTAGCTCGATTTTCTCAAAAATCCCTCGAACTTGCACTCATTTTGATCGCCCGTGAAAATTCGACATAGGGGGATTCGCCTGTATTGTCTCCACCGAGTGCAGATTCGAGATCATGATTAATGCGCTTGCTTTTGGAAAAAAAAAAAAATGGGATTGCAATGAAGTAGAAATCTTCACCCAATGCAGAAAGAATCTTCCCCGGCGTGCGCACAACAACAATGTTTTTTTTTGCACATTCCCCAAGTTTAACCGCAATCGGATGAACGATGCGCGAACAAATAAAAGAGGAACACACAAACATTACTTTTAATATACATATGTATACATGCATATATGTAAATTTACTAAATTCACCTATTTTTTTGTTTTTCAATCCGATAAGCTACTATTGGCTAGGGCTGAATAATTATAATTTTCCTTACAGATATGCGGTTTTTTTTAATATTTTGTAAAAACCATATCATTTTCTGGGATAAAAAGTATAAAAAAGTTGACCAAGAACATAAGCAATCATTATGTCAAGTTTCATCAAAATCCGTCCATTAGTTTCTGCGTGATGCGCGTTCAAACAGTATAGATATCCTCAATTCCTCGCCAGTTCAAAAAAAAAAAAAAAAAAAAAAAAAAAGTTACAGAAGAAAATAAAAACCGGTTTTGGCGCACACACGAAATTATCTCCACTGGTCGTTGGTAAAATCCAACGATCTAAGCTTTTCTTGAATTGTATGTCATTTTTAATTGAATGTTAATTTTAATTTAATGCTTATTGTTCAACTTCTGTACAACGTACGAAGATGATTTGTATCTAAAAATGTTTGTACAAAATTGAACTTTGTAATAAAATTCCATTCCCATCGGCCAATGCATTCTAAAGCTAGGAGCTAGAAGGTGTTCGTAAAAATACTCTCTGCCCAGATATCAGCTAATAAAAATATCCTATGCCTGTATTCCTGACATTTAGCAATCCAACTGTGAAAACTGGATTCAATTTCGTGCAGTAGCTTTTATTACAAATGGGAACAAAGTCTTTGCAGTCGAAAAAAAGTAACATTTTTATTATAGTAAGGATTGTGTACCACTGGCCAAGTGTCTAAAAAGATTGGTTTTGAGATTGGTTGCCCTTGTGGCTCTCCTAAATGTCGTGGGTAATGAGTTCCATAGGTAAGTGGCGTGGACGAAAAATGTACGTTCAGGCTGCTCAGGCTGTTCAGGCAGTCGAGTTTGCATAGTTCCATGCAATAGGATTAATGAACTGAACTTAATAAGGTTATCAAAACTGAGATTTATTATCTGAATAGAGTAGCTAGATGTTTGGTCATAATATCTTTTGATGAAGACGTATCTTGCCAAACTTTTGTAAATAACATTTAGATTTCGTCGACTATAGTCAAAATTACAAAAGATTTCACATCCACACAACAATATAGGCAAGAGAGTAACGTCTTAAGAAGTATTATAGCAAAGGACGGAGACCATTATAAACCTTTCCGATTGTGACAGTTGCATGATCGGTCCAAGATAGAGTGTTATTGAATATTTTTCGCAAGTTTCTTGTCTATAGAAGATTGTCCCAACTTTATGGGCAGGTAGTTGGATGTACCCGATTTCTGTTTATAAATACAAAGAACTTTGGACTTCGCTGGATTCAGGGACAAGTTGTGCTTTAGTGCCCACCGCTGAATAATTTCCAAGTCATCGTTTATGTTATCTATAGCACAACTAGTTCTATCTAACGGGCAGAATAGATAGAGTTGAACGTCGCGTCGTCTGCAAAAATGTGGACACAGCAATGTTCTACTAGTTGAGGGAGCTCGTTTACATAAAGCGAGAACAATAACGACCCAAGAATAGAACCCTGTGGTATCCCTGCAGCTAGTCTAAGAAAGGAATACATTTGATTTCCTACTGCCACACATTGATAATAATAATAATAATAATATTTGGCTTCATCAGTCCTACGTAGAACCAAGCCTAGCTTTCCCGCAACCATTTGTGTGTGCGCGTTATATTTTGCACGAATGGAAGGGACCTACAGTTTTCTGCTGACTCCGAACGGCGAGTTGGGAAGCTTTACATGACAAATGATACTCTTGAATGCTTGTCAGGCATTCGGAAGAGGTGGGCACTGGGAAAAACTTTTTAGGTGTTTGCGGCGGGATTCGAACCCAAGACCACTGGCTCAGTCGTCCGACGCACTAACCGCTTGCGCTACGGTGCCCACACATTGACCACGATTTATAAAATCCAATTAAGCGAGAGATCGTATACACTCATCGATTTTCGATAATCTTTGCTAAAAATGATGCGCAGGTGTTAGAATAGTTGTGAATGTGGTGCAACTAGATATCTGACATTTGTCATAAAAGAAAACTGGCCAAATCCTCTCAAACCCGATTTCAGCTTTTGCCCGAAAAAACGGACGAAGTTACCACAAGCAAACAATCTCTTCGTTTCTTTTTTCATCTCCCTTTTAGGTTTCCTGGTCCCCTTTTCGGATTACATACATACGTATGTGTATGTATATTAGTATACAGCGTTCCTAAAAATGTTGCCTTTAATTCCGGTCAGTCTTCCCTTCCTTGTCAAATCCCACAAAAGGCAAACAAAACGCAAAAAAAATACGAATACAATAACGTAAACCATTGAAATGTAAACCTGTTGCGAAATTGAAAAGAATGTAAATATTAACAAAACACAAAATTTTCCTTCTCGTTCTACTTGTTTCGTAACGTATCCCCACCCCACTAATACGTCATAAGATAAACAAAACCAAAATTGAAGATTTTTCAGTAATATTTGTTCCCCATTCCCCTTCCACTTTCTATTTTTAAATAAGTAAATATAATTGTTTTGTCTACGAAGTGGTCGATTTGCTCCTCGCGATGATGGTGTAAACACGAGATGGTTAAAGGTAGAAAAATGTTCAATCATCATCTGGCGTTTTTTTCTTTTAGATCCAAGGGTGAATTAATTTTTTTTTTTTTTAAATTTTAATTGAATTCGACACGAAACCTCAAAACAAGAGCGAAAGCATTTTTTTATTCCCACACCCTCCGCCGCGTCGTAGATTTCTTATCGCTAAATTTTCGCAGTACAATCATAATAAATTCAACAAACACACGAAGGAGGGAGTAAGCAAGCGAGGATTAATACAAATCACACCTCTAAACCAAAATAAAAAAAATAATTATGAATGAAAGTTACAAAGAAAAGAAGAAAACAAAACAGGTTACAAAAATAAAATATGCACGATCAGCGTTTTGATAGATTTTTTGGAAAGGTAGGTATACCCCAGATACGATTAATGTGCCAACAACGAGTAGCGCCACGCCACGCAAAAGTGTCTAATAATCGGCGGTGAACTGCTTGAGAACCAGTAGCTAGTGCACAAGGTCAGCAGCTCGTCGCTAGCAGCGAAAGGTAATTAATTACTATGCCAGCACGTTAGCAGAATCAATTGGAAAGTGTATCATGCTGCTGGTTGATTGCATGCGCTAGCTGTGCTTGTCTGAATGATTCATTTATGGTTTTTGTTCCACTCACACACCCTTCGAGTTGAAATGCGAATGACAGGAAGATTAAAATGTAATTCTTTTCTTTTTTGTAGTCAAATATAGAAGACGTCATGTCATCTCTGCGAGTTGCGAGTGAAACTGTAATAATTCCAGGATTTCAACAAATTCCATCAAGGTGTTTGTGAACATGGGATTTTTTTTTTGAATCGCGAATGACAACAGCTTCTTGGTTTCAAGTCTCATTTTCACTGAGAACTTTTTGACAATGTCGTGTTAACTTCAGGCTAAACCTATAAAAATCCTCTTTGCTTAGGTCTGTGAGAAAAAAGTGGAAGATTAGTGTTGCATTGAAAAAGGTGTCACCACTGATGTCCGTTCTGACAGTTCGTGATTGATTCCATCATTCTTTCGAAGACGTCAATTCACAAGTCATCAAATGTTAAATTTTAAGAGATTAATGAAATATCTGTCACGAAGGCGGTGAGCCTCAAAAAAGTGCACACTATTGACAGTTCACCATACACAACTTGCTTTGGAATGCAGAACATGCTAGAACAGATTAAGGGGTCAGGGCACTCTAGAGGCCCAAAAAATAGGCTTTTTATGATTTTTTTTTTTCAGAAATACATACTACAAAATAAATCGAGTTTCCAATAAAGAGTATTTATTATACATATCAGTGACAGTATACAAATATTTTTTTTAATTTTTTTAAGCGATTAATTTCAAAATGGCGGCTGTGTAGCGTTTTTCCCATGACGCACACAGGCGGATTTTCCAAAAAACATGGCCAAAATTATTTTTTTTGTTTTTGATAGTTAATTATTGTATACGTTTATCAGAAAATAAGTAAAAAATATATTTTTAGTAAATTTACATGTAATTTTGTAAAATTTTATTATATTAAAACAATTATAAAAAAATCAAAAAAAAAATAAGAAAGTTGTATGCAAATTAAGAAAAAGATAAGAAAAAATAAAGAAAGAAAAAATTCAACTTGATTTAAATAAATTATAAACAAAAAAAAGTTTCTCATCGCTTATCTTATAACGTATAAATAAATACAAATTTTACTTGACGATATCTTGCAAAGCCGCAAATTTACGCAACTTTTTTTGATGATTCCTTAATAAGTAGGTATTAAGGAAAATTTCAAGCTAGTTTTTACAACCGGACTCCACCGGAAAATTAAACTTTTCCTTTATGAAACAAAAAAGTACGATCTTTTTTTGTCTCAAAAGGACTTGTTTTGCAGACCTTTCAAATCTACATTGAACTTAAAATTTCTATAAAACTTTGGCTCTACAATATTCTACTTACCACTATCAACAGATTCCAATCTAATTTATTTCATAAGTTCACACAGAAAATTAAAAAAAAAAAAACAAAATAAAAACAAAAAACAACCAGTTATCAAACACCAAATATGGTACTGCACGTGCTTCACAAAAGCTTCCACTTAAGAAGCGTCAACCGACGCAATGGTTGCAATGTATTAAGCGGGATCAATCATATAATATGCTTAAGTAATATGTAAACAAGTCGGCATGAAAAAAACCAACAAATTGCATTTTTGTTTTTTATAGTTATGGCCATGTTTTTTGGAAAATCCGCCTGTTTCTCCGTTTTTTTCAGTGTCCACGGCTCGTGTAATTTCTGAATTATAAGCCGATTTCTTTCTTTTGATTTTATATAATAACGGCGTGTTTTTTTTTCGATATATTATGTTACAGTGAAATTTCTCATTAGCGGACACCCTGTTTAGCGGACAACTCGCATTAGCGGATAGGTTTTTGCGAAACCAATTTCCAATTTCCTGTACAAAATACGTTTTCATAAGCGGACAGCTCTAATAAGGGGACATAAAACTTCGGTTCCGTGGCTGTCCACTTAACCCTAGAAAGATAATCTGCGTCAAAATGACTCACTCGCGAGCGAAATGTACCGCTTTTTTTCTAATTATTATGAATCACGGGATGGACGTTCGTGACTTCCAGCCAGTAGGTATCTAGAGCAAAAAACTCACGTCACATTGAGTTAAGTCTCATCGATTTGGAAATACTCACAACCTTGTGAGTAAATTTTATACATGAGTGTAATTTTACACATCAAAATATGATTATCTTTCTAGGGTTAAGAGAGATTTCACTGTATATAGATAGCGCATTTCCAAAGTGAAAAATTTGAAAAATCATCAGATAATTGAAGCATTTAAAGTTTTTTGCACAGAACTTTTTTTGTAAATGCAAGAGTAATTAATAGATACCACATAAAAATTAAGAAAAATTATAGTATTGAGAACAATAGTACTCCATTTATTTAAACTGTTGTTAACTTGGTTTTTTGATCAATTTTATGTATTCAACACCTTTATGCAAAAATAGTGCTGGTTTAATTTTTGCAAAAAATTAAAAAGTGTTAAGTGACATACACATTTCTAGTATTTTTTTTTATATCTTTTGGATTTTATTTTTGTTGTCAGGACCCGCAGTTATACCTTATTTATAGTATCAACGGTGCTGCAGTGGAACCTAACCTTACCTAAGCTGAAAAGTACAGTTTTTTGTTGACTCTTTTTAGCAAACAATAAAAAAGATGTGCATGGTGTTGCATACTTAAATTGCACTTATTGTGCGCATTTAACGCCTTTATGCAAAAATAATTTGATTCAAAAAACCTACCTATTCATTTTTCAGAGGGTATAATGGTGTTAAGCGATCTTAACACTTTCTTTCGCTAAGAAACTTAAGAAATATGTGTATTTAACACCTTCATCACAAGCCGACTTCTTAAATAAGGACAGTAGCGACACGCCAAGTACACGAAAAATGTCACTTAACACCTTCTCATTCTAAACGCTTCAATTGTTAATAACAATTGAACTATACAATATAAACAAAAATCCTACGTTCTTCCATAGACAATGTATTTTTCAATATATATTTAATATTTCAAGGAAATCGGTTATCTGAGTTATGTTTTCGACAAACTTAAAAAATCATGTGGAAATTTTGCAATACCTTTACTCACCGAGTACTTATAGATTTTTCCCGACCATAATCTTTTGGGACATCATTTTTTAGGTCTTAGGGGCCAATTAAAAAAAAATCGATTTTTCGAATATTCTAAAGTGGCCTAACCCCTTGAACTTGAATGATTTCCTATATCCCCAGGAGAGTGAGAAAAAAAAGTGAACGAATTTTTGGTTGAAAACTTTGTCCCCTTTTACACGTTGAAACAAATGGCGGCAAGCAATTTTTTTGTTGGTAAAAGTCTAGATCGAAATGTGAAAGGTAAAATCTCCCCGGTCAGCGTTCGAAAAGATATTATTGACATTTCTCTCTTTACACTTTTCGGATATTTTCTATATTGCTTCATTCATTATTCTGTTGTGGTTTCGTGCAGGACAGAACACAAAGGCACCACAACGCAACGTCACAGTTTATCTTGTAATCGCATGTTAAATCAAAACAAACACATACTTAGGGTTTCAACGTGTACGAATGGCATACGATTTGCTGTCGCGCACTTGAATTTAAAGGGAGAACCGCACACGATTCGTCCGCTACGCGTAACTGCCCGAACACAATGGCGAAGCTGCAGTGGAAGTAGGCAACGCTGTCAAAGTTAAAATGCGAAGCTGATGCTGTAGTCTGAATTGTATGGTGAAGCGCAAAGTTCAGCCGACTTCAACTTTCTACTTCCACTACAGCGTCACTATTGTGTTCGGCCAGTAATCCGACGAATTTATAAAATTCGTTCAATTAGAAAACTGCGAATGTTTATACAAAAACAAAATTCAAGAGTATTCAAATAAGAATATTTATGAATGTGTGAAATTGTACATCGTCTTCTGCTAACTCCTCTGTGGCAATAAATAATCGTCTGCCTGCATTTTTAAAATGTATGGGTGCACCCAATACTTTCTTATGCATTTTTTTTTTTTGGTGACAAGGATAACTTAACAAAAGAAATTCGTCTTCATCACTCGACATCTTTACGCTTTGTATTTTTTTGACGATTGAAAATTGCGTCGTGTACGGTTCTATGGCCGTATCGTTATCGTAGCTGCACGGCAAATATATGACGTGACGATGACGCTACGATAATGACACGAGCCGTGTGCGGATGCGGATGGTCTAATTCAGTTCACTGTTAATATGTAGATGTAGTTGTTTTGTTTGTTTTATTTATTATCTCGGTTTAGGATATTTGTTTGTGGATTCCCCGTTTATTAATTTCTTCCTGTGTGTTTCTGGAAGTAAACGTTAGTTCGTTTTAATATTTTTCTGCAATAGCTTGCCTCTTATCGCGTATTTAAAAAAACAAATTTTTATTTTTGTGAATTAATACAGTTTCTTTAAATAAATAATTCTTAAATTATTAATTTTATCGGTTTTTTTGTGGAATTTTTTTGGTTAACTATGTATAGTGAAATTTTTCATTAGCGGACACCCTGTTCAGCGGACAACTCGCATTAACGGGCACCTTTTTGGGGAATCAATTTCCTATATCCCACAAAAACGCACGTCTCTCATAACCGGACAAAAAACTCCGGTCCTTTGGCTAGGCTTAAGAGAGATTTCACTGTATCTTCAATATTCACACAAATAATGTAGTTTCTCACACAAAATTTTGATTAATTGATTGATTGTCTGCAAAGACTGAAGGGCTTGTCTGCAGAAGATTGTTAACACGTATTTATTACAAATACAGTGGTGGTCCAGTATAGCGAATGCCGATATAACGAATGATCGATATAACGAACACTTTTTTCAAACGCATTAGTGTCTCTATATAGCGAACGAAAAAAAAAATTGATATTCGATATAACGAATGTTGTTACAATATCTGTGTACATTCTTTGAAAAACAAATAAGACAAGTTTACTTAAGAAATACATATGTATATGTTTCGGAAACGGCCCATGGAAAAATCTGTGGCGATAAGCGATAACCGCTTAAGTCTGGAATGCCATTTTCGGAATAAGTTTTTTTGAAATTGCATTTCCCTAATTGCATTGGCATGGCAAAAAATATCAGTGGTTGTGATTGACAAGTGCTGGAAAAATATGTTAACTCTAAGCCCCGAAACAGAGTTTGAATATCTTTCAGTTCTACAACGCAAAAAAGAAACTCTTGATCAAAGAATGTTCACATTGTAATATAATATGTATTAAAATGTTATGAATGAGAAACAATATTTATACATTTATTTAATGTTCTAAGCAAGAATTGAGTAAATGCATATCTATACACTAACACAGATGTCCAGAGGCAGGTCTACTATTCATTAGCCGAATCCCGCGTAAGATACGGAATATTAGCATGGGGAAATGCATTGAAAACTCATCTCGATAAGATATTTAATATTTAACGTCGTTTATTGAAAACTATAAATAAAAATAATAACGTTTTTAAAGTTCTAGATGTAATTAGTATTTACAAGATGTCAGCAATCCTTGAGTACTGCGATGACTCTCGTTTTCAGCACCCGATAAATCATGCTCAAAATACGCGAAGACGAGCTCAACACCTTCTCGAACTACCAGCAATAAACAACAATTACGGAAGAAGACAGCTTGCCCACATAATGCCTACAATTATAAATTATTTACCGAGCAACATTAAAAATATTAGAAATTTTAAGAAACGTAAAAAGATAACCAAAATGTACTTTTCAAGACTGAATTCCATAACTTAAAACTAAATTTTCATTTTTTTTTAATTTCCTATTGTTTTGTTAATAAATTGTATGTAACTTAACATGCTAGATTCATAAAAAATGCTTACCAACCTAAAACTTTCAAGCTAAATTGCATTTTTAAACCTAACCACCTGCAGATAAGCTATTAGCTTCGCAGGTAACACATACATATGCATATTTGTAACGATTTTTGAAAATAATAAAAAAAAAAAAATATATATATATCTGCACATATATATATACAGTGAAATCCGGATATAACGACGGTGAAGGGACCGGCCAAAATGGTCGTTATAGCCGAATGTCGCTATAACCGAATGTTAGAAAAATTCAAAAAAGAACACTCTTTGCTACACTTTCAATAATGTCTGTAGAATCAACGGCCGTTAAAACATGGTTATCTATATCAATTTAAGTCTTCCAGTTACAGTAGTTTTCTTTGTTGGACCAAATTTTAGTGGCAAACTATCGAGTCCATCATCAGTATCCTTGATATATGCAGATAATGGTAAAGAGAGAAGAGTCACAGAAGCTTGCATGTGCAAAACATTTTTTTATAGTCACTGGGTGTACTCTTTCCCATGCTGTTGTTATCATTTCTATTTCAGAACACTTTAAATCTTTCTTCCCTAGTAGGATGCCAAATTGATTAGCCTTTTCTTATAATATACGACTGTTCAACGATATTTTTAATTCGATGCAATTTAAACCATTTGAGAAGCGAGTGTTCAATGTCTTCATGTTCGGATTTACATTCCTTTTCATTTTTAAAGAATTCGACTGAAAAACTTGTTGTATTCTTTCGAAACGAAACAAACGGTAATTTGCTTCCTATGTTTCTATTCTGCACAGGCAACTACCCACATAAATGTAGTTGGTTATCATTTCGTCGCTTTATCCGGAGGCAAAAACTCAAAATCTTGCAAAATTCGGGCGCTATATCCGGAATCGTCGTTACATCCGAAGTGTTATATCAGGATGAATTTGTATGGAAACTAAGGTGTGAAATTATGGGACTCAGAATTTGCGTCGTTATATCCGCATGGTCGTTATAACCGAGGTCGTTATATGCGGATTTCACTGTATATCAATTTTTCGTACAAGGAAAATGTGTTCGATATTACGAATTTTTCGATATAGCGAATGCAACTGGACATTATATCATTCGTTATATTGGACCACCACTGTATATAGTGTTGATCTCTTTACGTTTTTTTTTTTTACATTGTTTAAGTCTGCGTTGCAAAACTATTGAACGTTTGTATCTACGACGCACAAAGATCCCCCCATCTAGGTGTACGTTGAAGTTGTTGAGTTCGTAGCTTAGCGGAAAGAATTGTTAAGATTTTTATTGGTATAAGCTGTTAATTTTGTCCTATATGCAAGCTAAGCTACATATATCACGGTAGTGGTTGAAGTGCATTAGTATGTAAGACTTCACGGCGACAATCAACTTTTTTACATGATATTTTCATGGCAATGCAGTTTTATTTTTCGACAAATTTTGCTGCCCATCCACTGAAGAACATCTGAAGGACAACGACATGGCGCAATTGACTGAGCAGCATATCCTCAAAAATTAAATTCCATAATGTTCGCGTATATTCGTTCACCTAGTTTTCAATTTTAATGAGTTATGGTTGTGGAAAGAGTTACAGTCTGTAGAATGAGCTCACTTTCTCATCTAAGAACGTCACAACTAAAGAAAAAAAAAAAGAACAACAATGTTAGCTCAAAAAGCGCCCTAATCGTCCATCGACCTTTCATTTCCTCAGAAGAAATAATCCAGCTGCGTTAATTCGCATGATCTTGGTGGTGATTGGGCTGGTTCATTTCATGAAATGATATTATCGCCGAACTGCTCAGCCAATAACTCCATAGTTTGACCAGCAGTCAAATATTCAGTGTAATCTTGCAATTCGATGACACGGATATTAAGTAACAAATAATAGCTTAACATCATTCGATAGCGGGCTAAATTGAGTGCTAAGCTTATCAAAATGCGCGTCACTCTGCCGATGGTGTGTACAAATACTGAACGAAACGCTCTGTCACTTTATCGAATTGAACTCTGATTTTGGATATAAATTTCTATTATTTGAAAACGCTGTTGCGGTGTAGTCTTTCCGCGATGATTTGCCAGAGTATACTGAACACAAATATCATCTTAAACGCGAAAAATGTTTCACATTTGACGGTTTGCCGCTATTAAAAAAGGAGAATAGTTATTTTTTACATGAAAGTGAAGAGAAGGCATTGGCCATGCGGAACTTATCCCTAGTTGCTAATCACAATGCATTCTCAAGCACTGAAATTGACAAATGTCAAAATAAATTCAAATGTCAGTTTGAAATGACAAAAATTGTCATTTTAATAGAGGCATTTAAGAGTACCTTTGTCTATATCTTTGCTTCATGAAGTAGCGCTATCCGGTTCCGATTTCCCACGCAATAAATTCTCTCATTATTCAACTTTCAAATGTCAGCAATCAAAAGAAAAACCTATTTATCTATATTTCACTATCAATTCGAAGTAATTATCGTGACAACTTCTCCGTGCAATCTTCTTATCAGGTAACGCTAATCAAACACACTAACAATGCTCGCTATGAACAAAAATAAAAAAAAAACTCACTACACGATAATTCATAGGAATATGAGCATTGTATATGAAACAACATACATACGAGTATTTTATATACAATGGTATAGGTACATTATACAAATTGGCATTGGTAACCATGCAAATGAATGCTTTAGGTGAGAGAAACCAACTATGAAATCTTATCTGCATAACTAAATAGATACTTTTAACAGTGTGTACCAATAGTAAAATGATTGCAGTCTGGAGTTGTTAATGTGTTTTTGTTTGAAGTTTAAGTCATAAATCAATCACAAGGAAGAAGGCTTGTGCCACAGGATGAACATCCAATAGACCACCTCCTATGGCTTACCTAATTTGCTATGCAAATCGGTTTGTCATCATCTTCTTAACATAAGAGTACTGAGTCTATCTAGATTTGTCAAATTACATGTTGACAGCGAGTACACATTTTTTTTGTATTCCAATGCCATTATATGTACATAGGTATGTATGTATATTTCTGACAGTGGGAGATATTTAGCTATTCACGTCTGAGTAATGCAATCTGAACGCTGAAGTTATAGGATCGTCAGTCGTATCATACTTTTCCGCATTTTATTTGTTATACATAGTAATGGTATATGTAGTAGTATAGGTGGAGCTTACTTGTGCGATTTTATTGATCAACATCTTGTGAAATGTGGCGAAGGCCAATGTCGGATAGAGTAAGTTAACTAGCACCAGATTGTGACTGAGTTATGAATAACAAGGCCATAAATTAACCAAACTAACTCCTAGAGATACCGCTTTGATAGTGGTCACAATGATATCTACCCTACATGACATAAAGGGAAAAACATGTCATGTTTCATAAGAAAGGACTAGAAGCAAGGATTTTCATTTGTTTTTGTTCTGATAGAAACTTTAGCGGTTATTGTTGAAAATGGGTTGGGTAAGATATCCCGCTTTTGAAAAACGGGATTCCGATACGCTCCCGTTGAAAATGTGTGAAAAATACGTGATTTAGCTAAGACTCGAACCTGCAACCCTAGCACAGTAGTCCTACGCATGTTATTTACAGTGATTTTGATTTCTGTGTACTGATAAAGAAACTAGAACACAATCTACAAAGATAATTGAATTGTTTCTTTTATCAGTTTTTTACGCTTCTTAGCCGACAGTAGGGGTGGGTGTATCGCTCAGATAATTTTTATTATTTTGTAACTTGAAAGTATGTACAGGCATTCAAACGCGAGATGCATTGAAATCTGTCCCAAAACACTGTATTCCAGTAAGAAATTAATGAAGATTTCTTCGGTTAATGCTAAATAACTACTTTCTTCATCAAGAAAAATCATTGAAAAAGCAAGCCCTTACCAAAAAGCATGCCTAGGAAGGGAATTGGTTGTGTCATATGTATCCCATTACCACTCTGCTTTCTAGATATTACTTTTTTTCAGATGCATTATGTATGTACATACATATGTTTATTATTTTCCAACGCAAAATATTTATTATGGTATTACCTCTTACAGTTAAATTTAGATAAAGTGCAGTCACATAATCAAAAGGTTTCAGTTATCTTAGTTTATAGTTTTTGTTTAATGTTGTAATTAATACGACTTTTCTAACGTAAATGCTTGAATTTGGTTTTTGTTTCTGAACTAAGGGCTCTCTCAGTAACGAGAATTGTAAGGCATTCCTAACGGAGGAAAAATATAATGCACGGTAGTCTGATTTCACTCCTTCCTATTAACCACAGATTTAAGTGCTCCAAAAGGAAGCGAGATGATAAGCCCTTGCCACCCTAGGATATAGCCATGGTTAAAGAAGACATTACATACTATACTGTAATGGCAAAAGTAATAGATGTTCAACATTGTATGAACTAAAAGAAACGATTCGGTAAGGTGTCAGTATACTGCTGGGAATGTACATAAATGCATACATTACATAAATATATGTAGATGTACAGTGAACTCTTTCATAACCGGACACTGACGGTACCGAGAAATTCGTCCGGTTATGGGAGAAAAAAATAAATTGACATTCCTTAAAAAGAAACACAATAGACATATGGTATTAATTTTATTTTATAAAGGAATTCATTTTTATGTGATAAAAACAAATTACCGAAAAATACTACTAATTCCTGGCTAAGTACCTATACCTATTACACGTAACATACAAACCTATTTAGAAAATGCAACGGGATTTATAAATGCACATAGTTGTTGGATAACACGTTCGCGGAAAAGACAGCATATGTCGTCAATGGTTGAGGATATTAGCGGGTAATGACAATTTTAGGACGAGAAATACAGTATACTTCTATATTCCGGCATTCTTTGTCCTACCAGAGACAAATTATCGCTTCACTGTGACCAGCGGAATCATTTTTATTATACAACATTCACACAAAATGATATATGTAAAATATCAAAATGCCGGAGATATGCGTGTGTCATTTTAGCGTTCCTCCCCGAAAATCATGTGTCCGCGAACGTGATAATAACGCAGAGGCACACTCTACATCTACAGTTAACAATTTTGTTTCGTTTCTTTGCACAGTGTAAAGAAGAAGAGAACAAAACAGAAACAAAATAAAGTATGTTAAAAGTTCGCCATACGTACATAGATGTGTTTTGTCAATTTAAGAGAGAGTGACATTCTATTGCGCTTACGAAAGTCCGTGTCCGGTTATGAGAGTCCGATTATGGGAGAATTTTTTATATGGAAAATCGTGTATTTATTTCCGTTCTTCGAAATCTGTCCGGTTATAAGAGGTGTCCGGTTACGAGAGGTATCCGTATTGAGAGAGTACACTGTATATATTATATATGTATAATGCGATTCGCGCCATGTCTATCACAAACGAATTTGTATAAGATTTAGTTACTTACTTAGCCACCTACAGTCCGGGCGGACGAAGGCCTCAACCAACAGCCCCTTCCAGTTAGCCCGGTCGTTCTCTAACTGCCTCCAGTTACGCACTCCAAGTTGGTTAATGTCCTTTTCTACTTGTGAGCGTCACCTCAGGCGAGGTCGTCCTAGGCTGTGCTGACCATCCCGGTTGGAGTCGAATACTCTGCGGGCCGGATCATTGATGTCCATTTACTCTACATGTCCATCTTAATCGTCTAAAGAGCAGTTTTTTTGAGCAGGTCGATGTCACTGTACAGCTCATACCTTTTGTGGTTGAATATTCTCCTCCAGAACCCCTCAACGCAAACAGGACCGAATCTCTTACCAAGGATTTTTTTCTCGAAGCGATTAAGGACATCTTCATCCGCTTTCGGTAAAGTCCATGCTTCAGCGCCATACAACAAAACCAGGATGATAAGTGTCTTATATAGAGTTTCCTTAGTCGATCAGGAAAGGGCTTTACTACTCAATTACCTTCTAAGCTCAAAAAACAGCGATTGGAAAGAGTCATCCTTCGTTTGATTTCCGACGAGATGTCATATTTTGATGTTATATGTTATATCAGAGCCGAAGACTCATGACAGTGCGTCACCTTGTCTGAGTTATTTTTTGACATCGAAGGTCTTGGTGAGGTCATTACCGACCTTTATGGAGCAACGATCGTCTTCCTCCACAGGCGGACGAGTTTCGCAGGGATGTCAAAACTACAGTTCATCTCTCCAGATGCTGTCATAGGCGGCCTTGAAATCGATGAGCAGGTAGTATCGATTTGATTTTCTTAGTTATTCTTCAGGATCTAACTAAGTGTGAAAAGTTAGGCAGTAAAAATAATTTAGTATGAATGTAGTCAAAATGCTTGTCGTTTTATTGTGCGGTTTACCATGGCCTTGACATTCTATTTGTGAACTCTGTGTATGATAGAGTCTCCTGTCATATTTCAAATTCTCAACAAAACTATCCTTTTAATAGACTTCTTCTACTCGTAATAGCTTTGGCTACTACTTCTATGACCCAGAAAGAATATATTTAAAAGTGAATACTCCTTCTCCAGATAACCTTTTAACCGCTTAATCTTCGTCATCGTTAAACTGTCATCCTGACAGGATTGACATCGATTTCGCTGTCGTTCACCTTCACACCTTCCAATGACAGTTTTATAATTATGTTCTCCGGCTAATTACCCACCCCAAACAACAACGTTTCGAACATCTGTGTCACAAGACCGATTTGAAAAAAAAAAAAAAAAAAAAACAAGCCATCACCATCGTATAGAGGAGTACAGTTCCCATTTATTGCAAAATGAGCACATTCATCATTTGTCGGCAATGTGCAACACACATTCCCATTAAAAGAACAAAAGTAATTTTAATTGCGATTCATAAGCATGTACGAGTGCGAGTACAATCATAATTATTTGAATCGAAATTGAATGGGTACGAGTGGCGGCACGTTGTGGATAAAGTGAATTTAATTTGGTTCTGCTGAGGGTATACAATTTTCAATCATCCCCCTGACAAAGTTGGCCAAGAAATTCTAAACCGTTTCGGTTGCACACCTCTGGGGTATTCAGAACTCTCTCTGTTGACATTTTGGGCCACCAGCAATTAATTTTTCGGGCAATTATGCCTAGCGCTGTGGCGTACACTTCATTAGTTGTCTTAATTTATTAATTATCGGCTAATTTTCGAGTTCCATTCAGTAAATTAGCACTTGCATTATGTGCATGCGAGAACGCGTCTAATATTTGTGTTTGGCCGCCATCGTGTGACATTTTGTCGCCGCATCATTTGTCACTTTTAAGTTCCTTTCGGGCAGAGGCGCTACACATGCTCCTCGTACATAGAAGAACCTAGTGCCAGTGTAGAAAAGATTAAGTTGTCACCGGTGAGCCCAATTATTTCGACAGCCAGACGCGGGATGGGATGTACGGCGCACTGACACAAAAAGCAGAAGAATTTTGATTGAATACGAGTACTATATGGGCAACAGCAAGGCTGTTCCTTTCGGTTGGCAAGCACCACCGATGAGCCAATTGAAATTCTAGTGCGCCGCCATTTATAATGAAAAGTTTGGCATAACAAATGGGAATTTCATTGCAAAATTTCGAAATGAGAATCCAATCCGACAGACACTTGGACAGTAAAGTCTAGTTAGACATAATGTTGAGACAAAGTTGCATGGATTGCGTAGATGAAGAAAACAATATTTAGAAAGAAGTACGATCTTGCAGTGTTGAAAAGCATAAGCTTTGGACACCAGCAACTCTTCTAGAGTTTCCCAAGAAAACATCAAAACCGACCGCTGGAATATTGCACAAAAGTAATTTTTAGCGATGAGTCTAAGTTAAGATTATAAATACATGTGTTATAAATGTGTAAGAGCACCCTTCCATGTCACCGGATCTCAATCCCATTGAGCAATTACAGAATGAAATCGACAGAAGACTACTAACAACTTGTAGAAAAAGCAAAGCAATTGTCGAAAAGATTTTGGTAACCTGGGCAAGTTTATCGAATACTGTGTTGCAGAAGTTGGTGGCTTCAACGTCGAAACGAATTGAAGCTGTTTGGCAAAATGGATGCGGTCAGACGAAATATTGAATTTCCAAATTTTTACCAAATGTTTAAAATTTAACCTCAATTTCAACAGAAGAAATTTTTTTTTTATTTAAACCTCATGAACTATATTTTTTTTCTATTTGCTGTGTTTCTATGTCAACTATCAATACGTGTAACTATTTTCACCTCATTCAGCCATTTTGTGTCTTGCACGGTAATTTCAACTGACTTCTGGAGGGACCGGACCAGTACATTCCATTATTTACCCCCGGACAAAACACCTCCATCACGAACATAGGACTGAATATGGGGTTAAATAAACACCAACCGTAATCAACTTCGAATAATTCCCAAAGTATTGATTTTTGTTGTCAAAAGTTTAAAGGAATTTTTGTAGTACAATTGATACTCTTTGAAATGGTAGGGTATACACGGTTTCCTATGAAAAGTACTAGGATGCTAGATAACATCTATTGCTCTATTACAGTGTTTCCCAAAGTGGGGTACGCGTACCCCATGGGTGACGGGAAGGGTTCGGTGGGGCGCTGCAACGGGCTTTGGCTGCGCTTGGTGCAAGAAGCAGAGGACTTTTTTCGAAAATAGAAAAATAATAAAAAAAAAACCTCATAACTTGTTAATATTGCGTATTCCCCCACTTCATGGCCCCAACCACAGTGTCACACAGAAAACTTACATATCGATGGCCCCGTGCAAAAAGATAAGAAGTGCATTTATACTATTTTCCAGGAGAAGCTTTTGAAGTTTTTTGTTTATAACGTTTTTTCTTATTAACGGATTTTTAAGCCGAATAGGTCTGCAATATAAGCCGTGTTTTATTATCCCCGTGATCTGATCCGAATCAGATCAAATCATAAGTTTGTGTGCACTACAAAAACAATACGAGATCTTGCTTTTTATCAGGATTCATTTTTGTGATCCAAAAATTACTTCGACTATTTCTCACTATGATACACTTTCGTTTGTGAATTTCCCTGTATTATCGACAATTGTAAAGGGTAAATGTTTTATTGGAAATCCAAATATCATTAAATGTTATTTTGTTCGAATAAAGTAATTTTCTGCTCATAATTACCTATATCTAAGCGATGTAAAACTGAAATTATAGCTACAAAATATTATACTCATTTGGTATCTGTTAATCAAAATTAACAATTTCCTCCTAAAAAAATAAAACAAGCGCATTAAATTTGCATTTAAAAGAAAATATTCATTCGCATGGCAACTCCGCACTAAATGTCAAAATTAACTTAGCTTGTACAATCACCACAATACAGAACTTTGATCTAGTTTGTTTTATTATTCTGATCTGATCCGGATCAGATCACGGGGATAATAAAACACGGCTACTGTGTCTTATTATGTAAAATTGCAGTTAGTATTGTTTTGACTGACTAAATCAAACTTTTAAATATATTATTTGATGCTAGTTCTATTTAACACGGAACAAAACGTATCAAAAACTATTTTAAGGGCACTTAGTATAAATGTAGTTGGAAATTAATAGAAAAAGAGGGACACAAGTGTAAGGCTAACTTTTTTTTATTTCAAACACAACAAAAACAAAAGTGAAAGTTTCGTACACCTCTTGAAACATGTGCTTCACGTTATTCTTTAAAGCAATTGAACACCTCTAGAGCCCCTTTTTGCGGTGGTTTCATCGCAAATGTAGCGCGTGGCTCTATGTGAGGTTTTTTTTTAACAACATTCGGCGAAGATAAAATTATAACTACTTCTCGAGGTTGAACCCGCAAAAGTTATTTTTCTTGTCAAAACATCCCACTGACTTGTTCTGCTTTTGATTTTGTAAAACTTTGTAAAAAGTTCATGCCTTGCCTCATCCAAAACCTTGCTTTCACATTTCATCCTGAGGGAAACGTAATGCTTCCCTGAATTTTTGGAATAGGTATTTGGCTTGATTTCGTTTCCAAAATCGTTCATATATCTTGATTGTTATTGAAGTACCTATGTAGTATGTATGCATTTTTTATTTAAATTTTTGACGAGAGGTACTCAGTGTTATAAAAATTATAAAAGGGGTACATAGATGTCAAAGTTTGGGAAACACTGCTCTATTAGAATAAATATTTACGTAGGACACCATATAGCAGACCATTTTATTGCAAGCCATGGGATAAATAACGCCAAATAAGCCAGACCGGATTTGAGCATTCGAACGAGATACAAGACAAGTCACAGCCAACACTAGGGCAGCAACACCATTGCCAACAATTATTATAATTATATTAAGGTTCGAAACTTTCAAGAAGACTTCGAAAAAAACGCAAGTGTTGCTACAAAAGGCGTGTTTTGTTTGTAAACTACATATATAGGCTAAGAAAAAGCGGCATAAGACTATAGGCTCGAAGAAGTTATAAATTAACACGTGCACTTGGGTAAAAGATAAAGTACGAAAAATGTATTTGAAAGGGAGGTCCTACAAGAAGTGAATCCAATTCATAGCTATAGCCGAAAAGTCTGCTTCAAAACTGCTACATATACGGCGTACAATTTTGCTTGAAAAATGTCGTGTGATGCTCACTGTGTTATCGCATTTTGGAACCTATGCCTAGGTAACATCAGTTTCCATCTTAAAACTGTCCACATACCCGGTTTCTGACCCTTAGTGTGCTCACAGAGTGGAGCGTAGAGTGAGCAACGAGCAAAAAGCAAAAATCGCTCGAGCAAAGAGTAACGATGTAGGCCAGCATAGGAGCATGCATAGAGCAAAGAGCAAAGTAGGAAGCAAACAAGCAAAAGTTAATTTTTTTCTATTGAATATTTAAATAGACGAAAAATCAAAGCGATGATAGCTGAGAAATCAAACATGCTTGAAATCGCTGCTTTGCTCTCTTATCGACGCTTTGCTCTATCTTCGAAAAACGCCGCACTCTGTGCGCTACGCTTTATTTGAATGTGTTTGATTTCATTGCTTTGCTCGTTGCTCACTCTAGTCAGTTCTATTTCATCTTGACGTATTCCTCGCGCCTATAACTCAGTATTATTTCAACTAATACAGTTTTATCTTTATTTAACTTACCTTTGAAACATATTTTTTTTTTTAAAACACTAAAAATCAAATGTGTTACTAATATTTCTTCAGATTAGAAGTACTAATAAGAAGTACCCAGCGTATAAAAGTGTGCGGTCCACTGCAATGAACGTAGAATGATGAAGCAAATCAAAAAAGTGAAAGCAAATCTAGATTGCCTTGAGTTTTGAGATTTTCGAATAATTTTAGATTTCCGTGGTGATAACAAAAAGAAAATAAAACAAAAAGTAACGGCCATCTATGTTGTTTAAGTTTAATTTTCCATATAACAATTCCACTGGGCAAAATTTGCCCAAAATACAGGATTCGTTTTTTTTTCTCTATGGCCTTTCCTGGATGGGTCCGAAACAATTTTTTTATGCATAACGCTTATTTTGACCAAAAAAATAATTGTAAGGAAGTTTCAGATACATATTACAGAAATTGCGCGAGTTTTTTAAGTTTCTTTCAACAATATTGGCAATATTGGCAATTTGGGCAATATTTGCCCAAAAAACAGGATAAGGGTTAAATGAAAATTAATTGGAGAAAAAAATTAAGTATTTAAAGTAATGAAATTAATGAGAAAAAATAATATAAAGTTAAAAACAAAATATTGAGGGTACACTAATTATGAGCATTGGCCAGATATTGCATAAGTAGTTTTTAGATTTAAGGTTGTTTGTCTTAGAAACACCCATACCCAGCTTCTCGTAATCGAACCCTCTAAAACTTGACCTACAGCATAATTATGTACCTGATCGTATATGTTTTAACATTGCAAACGAGAATAACTCCAATTAAAAAATTAAAAACTTCACTTACAACCAATCACATTACCTAACCATGGAATAAAAAAAACGTGGAAAAAGCAGGGTTGGTAATGCCCAACCTTGAGGGAATTTACCTAATAAACATAAGTGCGCCTTAATTTTCATTCATTATCTCTCATTTGCCAACTTCTACTCCGCGCATCTCTTGTAAACATTTCAATGGATGCTAACATCTGCGGATCCGGTTCGTATCTTCTCCGTCAAAGCTTTCAATTTATAACCCGCATTGTTTTTTTAAATTCTCGGCGTTTTTTTTTTCTCATTTCTTCTAACACCATTACGTCACTACTCACTCAGTGCGTTCTAGTTCTAGTTACGAGTATGCTGTTGTAAGCTAATCCTTGCAGAAAAAATTGACGTTTTTCCCCGCTGGTTTTCTTAGCCAGAGTTGAGAAGAAAATAGCTCGTTCGTCAATTGAAAGGTTGACGACGAGTCATATTCTGTTTTTTCCAAGTAAATATCTCGTGAATTTGTGAAAACTACTTAAAAAGTGATTAGACGTAAGACAAAAACGGGGCAATTTTTTATTTTTTTTTGCTTCTATTACGCTTCTTTAGTTTTATTTTTAATGTAAGGTGCTAAATCATACGCGGAATGAACAAATAGTGTGCGTACGAGTACGAGTTTTATGTTTACAGGGAGTATCTCACGAATCGTTTCATGTCATTCATTTGCCAAGAGATAGAAAAGAAAACCGAGAGTAATTAAACAAAAATCTAAAAAGGAATGCGCACAGTGGTTTCTAGGTACAAAAAAAAATTAAAGATAGAAGAAAAAGTATACACAAGTACGAAACGAAAAAGAACACATTTGACATGGTGGCCAAGTAAGAAAATTAATTTGACTGTCAATTGTGGAAATGTGGGTTACCAAGGAGAATTTATTTTTCCTCCCCAATAAACACACGTTAAGTTAGAAGATATGAGTGTACACGTTTAAACGTACGTAATCTTTTTCTGACGCAGATGTAGTTAAATTAAGTTTTTCGAAGAGTACAAAGGTCCATTTCGGTGGGAAGGTCGTCTATATTTGAATTTTATTTGTTTTGTGAATTTTGAAATAAAATTAATAAAATGAAAGCGTTTAGTAATCCTGTAAAATTAAGTATCCAAATGTCACTTTCACAAGGAAATATATTTTTTACATGTAATTCTGGGTAACCGGTACATGGTATTGCCAGCAGTGCATTGTAAACGCCAAACATCTCATTTTAGTAGTATCTTTGGCCCTTTCAGTACGCTTCCTGGCGAAAAAAAGTCCATCAGTCACTAAAAAATGACAATGACAAGCATCCAAATTGCAAATGAACAAGAGCTTTCTGATCTCACGAAACGATGTGACTCACTGGGAAGAAGAGAACTAGCATCTGATGCTATTCTCTTTGGTGTACCACAACTGCCCAACGAAAACTTGAAGTCGATTTTTCACCACCTGTGTCACACTATCGTTTGCAAACCACCAATTTTGATTTGTTATTTAAAATTGGTGGTTTAAAGTGATATATCACAACTAAAAAACCGTAAGAATTCTTAGCTTTGTGAGCGAGCTATTTTGTTGCCTCGGAATGATTAAGCTCCAGCAATTAACAGCGAGATATTTTCACCTGCTGATGGTCAAAGTGCAGAATGTATTTCAACCATCCGGGTTGTGGACCAAGAAGTAACAACCAGATATCTGGTCGAATTTTTAAACTCTCGCTTTCGCTGCCATCACATAAATTTAAACTAAAAGTGGGTGTACCTACTATTGTTCTAAGAAACTTGAGCCCGCCTAAATAATGTAATGGCACCCGACCTAGAGTAACAATTTTGCAATGACATCTGGTAGAGGCGGAAGTGTTGACGGGCTACGGGGCGGTGCGGTTTTTGAGAACTATGAAATCTGCAGTTAGCGGCTGAAAGTTACACATTGAAACGTTTTTGATAAAACGCTGTTAATCAACAAAATTTACTAAACAATTTTGTGGACTTAGAGAAATACTTTGATGTTTCTACGCTCCCACTGAAATTGCATATTTGTATGCATAAGAAAACCCTTAGAATGCGAAGCAAGGCGAGCATGGGTTCAACTAGTGTACTATAAACCTGAAGCATAAATAAATACTAAATACTAAATACTAAATACATTCCTATCTAACTCATTCGTATATGTACCTACTGTGGTAAAAAGTTTTCACAGTCGTTTTTGAATACACTTAAAATAATTATAAGCATTTTAAAGCACAGTAACATAGATATCAAAAAATAAAATACGTACATTAAATTTCCAAAATTTTGTGTTGAAAAAGTTTTCACACAATCGAGAATAACTGGCACATTAGGGAAGACACTGCTAAGTTACATGTTACATAATGCAATCATTGCTTTCATTTGTACAACGGGGAAGTCCCATTTAATATTTGAGTAGGAATAAGCAGACTAATGAGGTTGCGGATGTGTCCGGACTACCGAAAACTGTATATAAACACCTTAATCAACATTTTGTGGAATTTGTAAGGCGGTATGAATATTGTCTTTATCAGAAAAGTAGTAGAACAGTTAATTTTGACCAATTGCCTGCCCATTTATTTGATTCATCAGCAGATACATATGCTACTATGTATCATGTTAAGTATACGGTATACCTATGTATGTACATATGTACATATGTATGTATGTGTGATTTTACGCTTGATTGTCATAGACAGAAATAAGTAGTTTTCGGTAATATGTGTTATCATATAAAAATGAAATCCTTTATAAAATAAAATTAATGTCTATTGTGTTTTTTTTTTTTTTAATAATATCAATTCATTTTTTCTCCCATAACCGGACACCTCTCATAACCGGACAAATTTTTCAATACCGTCAGTGTCCGGTTATGAGAGAGTTCACTGTATATGCATTTTATAATAAAAACAAAAACACATACATATTCCATTTCTGGTATTCCCCATATTAGTTTATAAAAAAAAACTAATCTTAAGGCTTGGCTTGTCCAGACCGAACGAAACATTTCAGAAACATTGTTTAATAAATGTTTCTGAAATGTTTCGTTTGGTGTGTACGCTGTACGAGAAACAAAAATTATTTTCCGTTACGAATGGAAAATAAAAAACATTTCAGAAAAATGTAAAAAACATTTCAGAAATGTTTCATCACCGTACACACCAAAAGAAACATTCCAGAAATGTTCTGAAACGTTTCTGAAATGTTTTTGAAATGTTTTTGAAATGTTTCGTTCGGTCTGGACACACCTTTAAAAAACTAAAAATCTTAAACATAAAACTTACAAAGTACGAGTACATCATGATTATAATTATTTCTTTAAATCGACCAATTTAAAACAGTGCATTTGTCAAGTATCTTACCTGAAATGAGAAAAAGAAAAAAGTCATTAGTTTATGAGGTCAACTGAGACATTTAAAAAAGAGAATAGTAAGAATAATACAAGAGAATATTAACGCTGAAGCCCATCCCGTGCAGTGTGGGTGGCCGTGGCGTAGTGGTTCGAATCCAAATGTCGCCGAAACATTTACTTCTCACGAAATAAAAATAAGTTGATCAGTCTCAGAACTTAATGTCAAAACCTACTGCGAAGGCATAATACAGTAGGATGGTATGGCTGAAGAAATTGTTCACAAAAACAATAATAGGAATCATCTGGAAAAACTTCTGTGAATCCTAAGCAAAGGCAAAACTTTCAATAATACACGAAAAAAAACTCTCCAGTTATCCTGGACACCACCCATACCTAACATCTGAGTTTCCTATCATTACGCCGATCTGTCTGTCTCTCGTACTTGTTCTTCATGTGCTCGCGCTGTGTGTTAACATTATAAGTGTATTCATATCCCCTTGTGTGTAGATTATAAAAAAAAAAGTATTTTAAACAACAAATCGTTATCGTAGTCGAAAGCCGAATGGATATCGATATTGCATCTTTCGTAGATTTTTTGAAATTACAGTGGACGTCCAGTATAACGAATACCCGATATAGGGAGATTTTCGATATAACGAACGCTTTTCAGATTTACATTAGTATCTCTATATAGCGAACGGTGGCCACGATTTGCTATCCGATATAGCGAACGTATAAACAAATTTACTCAAAAGCCCTGGAAATACTACCTATGTTGTACCTAATACATACATACGAATTACGCATCTGTTCTGGTTTCCATACGATAGTGTTTTTCAGTTTTTTTTTCTTTGAGTTTGCATGTCCACATGAAATAAGCTCTCGAGTCAAATGCTTCAAAAATTTTGGAGAAATATTTTGAGTACTACTCAGGAGGATGAAATTCCACTTTCATTATTACGCCTAGATGGCAAAGTTTTGGCAAAGCAGTCTTGTTAACCGTGTTTTCCCGACGGTAACCCACTTCATTTATTTGAATCAGTCTCGAAATTTAATTTGCATCTTTTTCGCTCAGCACCGTGCTACCATCACAAACCTAGAAACTTGGAACAATACTGAAACCAATTTCCATAAGCATACGATGACACCGTTGAACTAAGCTCTGAAAGCGAAGATGAGGTAGGTGACAGTATCAGTATTCTTGGAGCTCCAATAAAGCATGATGAAGCAGCAAGTTGCTTAGCCACCGTGTTATATTCGGACAACAAGTCAATGTTGCAGGAAATAAGACCACAAAATAAAAATGAAATAAGGCCCCAAAAATGCGCATAAAACAATAACAACAAAAATTGCTTTAAATTGGGGTGAAATTTCACTTTTTGGGGCTCTATTTCATTTTTTCATGTGGGGCTTAATTTCATAATGGAATAAGGCCCCAATGAAATAAGTCCCCAAAATTATTTCTGGGGCATAACACCCCCAGTTTTGGGCATCAGTTCATTTATTTTTGGGGCCTTACTTCATTTTATTGGGGCCTAATTTCTCTTTGAAAAATGGGGCATAATTTCATTATGAAAATTTACCCCAGTTTTGGGGCATTATTTCATTTTTACTTTTGGGGTCTTATTTTCTGGGGCCTTATTTCGAGGAGCCTTGATATGGCTGACATGTTCACGTAGAGATGGCTTCAAAAAAAAAGCTTTGCAGTTGTTGCACTAAAACCATTTTTTTTCCAAAGTAATTTACAAAATTTGTAAATTTAAAAGGCAGGTCCATCATCTATTCGATTTAACATTAAATAAAAACGTCTAAATAAACATATTTTTTTGATGGTTTCTTCTAAAAAAAAGTATAAAAAATCGATCGATATAACGAACGCGCTCGATATAGTGAATGACCTCAAACATTATATCATTCGTTATACTGGACGTCCACTGTATGTATATTCATACATATGTACAATGTACATATTGTTGCCAAAGAGAAACGAATTCGTGATTGAACTATCGAGGAGTAATTACTAGACCTCTATGCTCGTATCACTGGCCTAGAATTTTGAGCTATATTCTTTGAAAGAGCATTAAGACCATTATATAATATTGGCTTCAGCATTCCTAGGTAGAACCAAGCCTAACTTCCCGCAACCATTTGTGTGTGCGCGTTATATTTTTGCACGAATGGAAGGTACATACAGTTTTCTGCCTTCTCCGAACGGCGAGTTGGGAAGCTTTACATGACAAATGATACTCTTGAATGCTTGTCAGGTATTCGGAAGAGGTGGGCACTGTGAAAAACTTTTTTTAGGTGTTTGCGGCGGGATTCGAACCCCAGACCGCTGGCTCAGTAGTCCGACGCACTAACCGCTTGCGCTACGGTGCCCACCGTAGACCATTACCCAAGCTTATATCATCTGTAGCTGCACAGCAGCCTACTCGTTATTACCGATCCCAATAAAATTTCCGATAAATATGCGGAACAAAACAAACCGTAGGCCATCTGTATTTCAGAAGGTATGTTCAATACTCACCTCTATTGAGAGCCGAGGCAAAGATACATTTCAGGGAATTGCAAAGCTGACGAACTCGCTAAAGCTGGAAATAACAATATGTGTCTACCTAGTACCTACCTTGCTACTTACAAGCTATCAGTTAAATTTGACGCGGTTAGTTAAACTATAAAATGGGATCTCCTCGCCTAGGCTGGATCTGAAACGGTCTATCTTCTGTCCTTAAAAAGAGCACAAATATCATCACAGGACACTACCCTATAGGCAGGCATGGAACCAGGCTTGGCGTCTTTTCGACGACTTCTGCTGAAGTTGAAGAGAGCAAGAAGAGGAAAAAAGACCGCATGCATGTCCAGCTCTTTCGTGTAGAAAAAAAAACTACACCTAGCCGTAGTGACCCAGCACAAACGGCTGTTAGAAGGTTACTTACTTAGTTGGCGCTACAGCTCGAGGTGAACCTGGGCCTGCTTCTCGCAACCATTTGTGTGTGCGTGTTATATTTTTGCACCAATGGAAGGGACCTACAGTTTTTTGCCGACTCCGAACGGCGAGTTGAGAAGCTCAATCGTGACAAATGATACTCTTTGATGCTTGTCAGACATTCGAAAGAGGTGGGCACTGTGAAAAACTTTTAGGTGTTTGCGGCGGGATTCGAACCCAGGACCGCTGGCTCAGTAGTCCGACGCACTAACCACTTGCGCTACGGTGCCCAGTTAGAAGGTTATCTCGCTTTATAAAGGGTGTCCCAAAATACGCACAAGATTTGAATTTTTCGCCATTTCTGCGAACCTTTATGACATAATTTTTACAAGCTTTATATTAACTTCACTTTCTATGAGGGCGGAATCTGGGAATCGATTTTACACCCACTTCCAGATATCAGATCATCCTGAAATTTTGCACATGTATATAGTTCCGGAGACAATACAATATGTGCTATTTGATGACGTTCTAAATCCAATATGGCGGACGATTTTTTAACTTTTCCATTTCGGTGAGGGCGGAATCTGGGAGTCGATTTCACACCCCCTTCCAGATATCCAATTATCCTGAAATTTTGCACACGTATATAGTTCCGGAGACAATGCAATATGGGTTATTTGATGACGTTGTAAATCCAATATGGCGGACGCTTTTTTAACTTTTCCATTTCTGTGAGGGCGGAATCTGGGAGTCGATTTTACACCCACTTCAAGATATCCGATTATCCTGAAATTTTGCACACGTATATAGTTCCGGAGACAATACAATATGGGTTATTTGATCACGTTGTAAAAATTCAGTATGGTGGACGCCCACAAGATGGCTGATAACCGTTATCTTTACTACCATATTAATATGAGTATCAAATGAAAGGGTTTGACAAGTAGAATACGATTAGCTAATTGATGTGATTGTAAATTCAATACGGTGGATGCCAAAAGATAGCGGATTACTTTTTTCTTCACAACCCGCATGACATGGATATCAAATAGAAGGGTTTGACGAATAGAATCTCAAACAATATAGTATATTTTATGACGTTGTAAATCTAATATGGCGGACGCCATAAGATGGACGATTGCCGTTATCTTCACGACCTCCTTTATATGGATATCAACTTAAAGGGATTGACAAGCAGAATTAGACTAGCCAAGTTACGTCATTCTAAATTCAATATGGTGGGTGCCCCAAGATGGCGAATTACCTTTTTCTTCACAACCACCATGGCATGGGTATCAAATGAAAGGGCGAGTAGAATCTCAAACATATTGAGTAAACTTTCTCATATCCAACCCACCCAAGCTAATATACGTATAGACGTAAATTTGTAAAAAAAATTTCAGATACTAAAAAGTTGAAAATAAATATAAAGATAAAAAAAATATTTTTAAAAACAAGCTTTAATGAACTAAAAAGTAAAAAAAATAATTTTTTTCCGAGTCACCAATGTCGGACTATAAATTAAAGCTTGGGGCACTCAGGCACAAGACAACACATATACGATGTACAAGAGAATTAGCAGAACACATTTTGTGTCACTGTTACTGTTTAGTTAGATCTCGTCATCGTCATTTAGCCAAATTTTACCTCGAGCCTGAGTGCCCCAAGCTGTAATTTATATTCACACATTGGTGACTCGGAAGAAAATTATTTTTTTACTTTTTAGTTCATTAAAGCTTGTTTTTAAAAACATTTGTTTTATCTTTATATTTATTTAAATTTTTAAAATACCTGTACATATATTGCTCAACAATGAAAACACATTATTCTTTCACGTAGCACTCCATTTTTAATAACCTCTGAACTGTCAGCTGTCTATTTTTTATTTAGTTGGCAATAGTTTACCAAACAAATAGGGACAAACAACTCTAAATGGTTCTCATGTGTAGCGGGGATGCATATACTTGGTACTACAATGGACCTCTATAGGTTTAAGTGTGCAGGTACCTGCAATACCAGTAGCCACAGCACGTGTATCAGCCCACCCCTATCTATCACTTGATCTCCCCTCTAAATCGTCTTACTTTGAGGTTCAATTTTGCAACATCAATGAGATCATTATTTAATGTGAATTCTGCTTATCTAAATATCATCGGTTTCTCGCTCTGTTTTAGTTGTAAAAAAAATAGAATCACTTTGTTTTCATGTAATTCAGTCATTAAATTGAAAAACATATGCGTACGCAAATGAGAAATGTATCTACGAACAACAAACCCAAAAGAAAAAAAGACAAATTAAATCGCTAATTATTATTTGCGGTGTTGGCGGGTAGCGGCGGCATTCCAAAAGACAAAATAAACAAACAAGCGACATTCAACAAACAATAATAAATCTAAATCCCAGCAGTAGATACATTTTCAGAACCAAAAGAGAACGAGTGCCAGTGCCACATGTTTGCATATTTTTCTTGTACTTCTAGTAGCCTAGGCAATTGCATTAATCCCTTCGCATTAAAACATGTACACACACTTATAATGTTCTCGGAACATGTGCACAGCCATATATGTTTGTATCGAAGACCAGGCTAGAAGTAATCCGTTACAATTTTATTATTTGTTTTGTGTCTTTTGGTCTACACAAAGATGCCCTACCAGTGTGTGTAGTATCTGCAGTGATAGATGCAAAATGACTCGTCGACTAATGCCAAATAGTCAAATTTAATTGTGGAAAATTCAATTGCCAAAAATATCTGTGTACACAGAAACAGATACATCCACACAGTCAGTCATGGGGCGGGTTCAACGACAGACTATTGGGATGGCTGACTGCTTCGCTCATGGTTGATGCCGAAGGGAAAAAAATAAGAAAAACAGAAAAAAAAAAACGAAATAAGAAAACAAAATAAAATGCGGATAACAAGAGAAAATGCCTTTGGGTCGGCATGGCGGTGGGAGGCGATGGGCGGGGAAAATTTCACTCTGCGCGCCATCGTCGATAACAATAGAATGTAAATTGTTTTTTGGCAAAGAACGCGAGGGATTTTGTACTCTGTTCTAGCGAACGGAAAGCCCATCACCACTCATGGACGTCTGCAAGGAAGAAGAGTAGCGCAAGAGAGCCCAAACAAAAAAAAACAAATAAAAAAGAAAGCAGTGTATTTTTTTTTTGTATCTCTGAATAAATGAGGTTTTAAGATGGAGATACGAAGATAATGGGTTCGCTATTCGTGCGATTTTATGACGCGGAATTAGATCGTGAATTTGAAGAGAATTGTGCGATGCGATGCTATAGTGTTGAATTCGGGAGGAGATATTCGTGCCGCCAAATGGATGTGGGATATCTCAACTCAGTTATGTAATTTTTGCATTAGCAACTTTAATTGAGAAATTAGCGAATGACGAAACGATGCCGGTTAGATTTGTATCTTTTTTTTGGAGAGATAACCATCACCACTTTGTAGCGGTTAATTAGGTTCGACAGATACTTTGGCAAATGAATTGAAGTCTGTGCTTGGAAAGACAAGACATGGGAACTAAGAAACTAGGTTATGAATCCGACTTCTGCAGTGATTAAATAATTATTAGCTAGGACTGGTGGAAAGACTGATATGACAGCCCTGTTTGCAGAGAAAAAAAAATCTCCATGCGACCACATCTCTACTCTTAAGTGGATCCCGATGCATAGCGACCATACAGCCAAACTAGCGATCTCTCAAAACAGCTTCTACCGAAGCTCTTCTGATAAAAATGAAAAAGAGTCGTTTATTCACTTTCTGTTCAAATGTGCAGCTCTAGCGAAAGCCAGGCAACGCATACTGGATAAGCTTTTCTCGACGACCTTAAAGAGATGTCCGAAAAAATTATAGCTGATCCTCTTCATAAACCACACAGGGTGAATATAAATATCTCAAAATTACATTCGAATAAACGGGTCATCTGAGGTATCAAAACGGCGCCCATTACGCGCTATTTGGGTTTTCTTCCATGGTTCAACCACTTCTACCTACCACCCTGGCAATAACTAATTAATTTCAAGATGAAACGCTCTTCTTCATTAGATCATAAATACCTACAGTTGAGTCCAGTCAGGTTTTGTTTTGCTGGAAACTTCCTAACTTAGGCTAGATTTCCACTTGTCGATTTGAAATTGACAAACGACGATGTTTTTAGGTCGATTAGAAAATTGGCACTGCTTGTGCTAGGTTTCTACTTGTCGATTTTAAATTGACAAACGACGTATTTTCTTCGTCAATTAGAAAATTGGCAAGTGGAAATAATGAAAAACTGCTTATTTTTCATTATTTCGAATCGACCGAAAAATTCGTCGTTTGTCAATTTCAAATCGACAAGTGGAAACCTGGCATTATTTATCATTATTTCGAACTGCCAATTTTCTAATCGACCTTAAAATACGTCGTTTGTCAATTTCAAATCGACAAGTGGAAATCTAGCCTAAGACTAAATTCTATTTGAATTTAATCGCGAGAAAGTAAGTAGAGTAGCGGAAGGCTGGTGGGGGACTTATGGAGCTTTTAGCGCATTTATAATGAACCTTCTTTTGGTTATAAATAGATTTGCCCCTCGGTTTGATGATGGAGAAAACCATATGCCCCTTTAGGTACTTATTTATTTGATCGAAAATCGAAGGCGCCTGTCTATCCTTAAGGAACTGTAAGGAATCCATATACTTCGGTTTTATGAAATCGATGATCTATCAGTAATAAGCCAAGTTCTGTGATATACTAGACAATTCAAGGTATCCATACCAGACAAAAAAGTCTGGAAAAACCCCGACCCTGCCATTACTGCAACATCCATCCTTACAGACGGTTCGAAAACAGAGGAAGGTACAGGAGCACGAACTATGCATTAACCAATCCAACCGACTTGCCGATTACAGCAGCGCATTCCAATCTCAGATAAACGATGTTAAGAAAGCAGCACAGATTGTCCTAGACAGCGAATGGAGATCACTATCTGCGTGGACAGCTAAGCCACACTAAAAGCACTTGACTACAAGTTTTCTTTTTTTTTTTGTTTTTTTTTTATAATCTACACACGCAGTTTACACACAGCGCGAGCACATGAAGGACAAGAACGAGATACAGACAGATCGACGTAGTGGTAGGAAACTCAGATGATAGGTTTCAATTTCAACTAACTCTATGGGTGGTGTCCAGGGGCCAAATCGTCTCATCCGTTCACGTACGGACGATCGAACGTATGAAAATTACGTTATACGTCTGTCGAATAATCGGAATCGTATTATGCTATACGATTGCTCACGGAACGTAATTTTTTAAATTGTACGAGATGTCAAGAGAGAAAATAGAGATGAAACTTCAAATTAATGTCATTTTGAAGTAAAATTATTGAACTTTCAATAATGAAAATATAATTTTAATGAAAACACAGCGTAAATATGTACATACATATGTATGTATTCATTCTAATTATAAATTAAATAAACTATTAAACAATAGCCCATATTATCACTTCAAAGAATAAAAATCACATTTCATTTCATATCACTAGTCTTTGGCCATGCTTTTTTGATTTTCACGCAAATGAATTTATTTTTTCATTTTCTTTGTTTCTTCTTCTTCAGAATCTTCCGTGACTCTTTAGTTTTAGTTATAGATGCCCTATTGAATGACAATTTTTTTTTTTTTGCTTGAAATTTTTGGTTAACAAAATCCTATTAAAAAGTAAACAAAGCTTTGTTTTGTTGAAAATTGATTCATATTAGTTCATATTAGTGTTTTTTAAAGTTTTACTGACATTTTGTGTCTCTTAAATTCCAAAAAACACAAATTACGTCCACTGCGAACCAATCGAATGACATTACGAACGCGCGCTCACAAAATATACTCGATAACGTAAGGCATAATCTCGAATTACGTTACTACTTACACGTTCACGTATGTCATAATTCCAATTAGGCATTTTTCGATCACGAGTTACTCGTTCACGGATGAGACGGTTTGGCCCCAGGATAACTGAAGAGTTGTGTATTATTTTTGTACTTGCTTATGATTCACAGGAGTTTTTTCCAGATGTTTCCTATTATAGTTTGTGCGATCAATTTCTTCAGCCATACCCACCATCCTACTGCCAGTGTTATGCCTTCGCTGTAGGTTTCGATATTAACTTCTGAAACTGATCAACTTATTTTTATTTCGTGAGAAATAAATGCTTCGAAGGCATCTGGATTCGAACCGTGAACCTTCCGCATGACAAGCGACGACGACTACTACTACGCCACGGCCCTCGTGACTTCGAAATGCCTTATACTGTATCACAGCATTTAGAGCAATAAGATGGAATGGAGGCACATTTAAGAGTAGAAGGTAACGACACATTAGACGAACTGGCCAGAAACAGCGAATATAATACTAGCTAACAGACTGATGTAACTGAACTTCAACGGAGCTAATAGACCGCGTCATCACCAAAATAGCCATGAAACGAGTGCGATGTGTCACACATAACTCGTAGCTTGTCTCTCGTAATCGACTGGACAAGATCAACAAACCTGTTTTCACTTGGAAGAAGCCAAATCTAAGTACTCGTCGGTGTTAAAATCGTGCACTGAATATAGGAAACATGGCCAGAAGAGACGGTATCCATACAAACGACTTCTGCTGAAACTGCATGGACAAGGATGAAATAGAATCTGTAGCGACTCGGCTAAATATCAAAATGGTTTTGTTAGCTGCATGTTCTACATCCTCACCAAAGGTATTTGAGGTGGGCCTTTCTGGCTTCTGGGTGAAATTGCACCTGTTACAAACGCCACTCCCAACTTAGTGATGAATGTACTAGACCAAAAAGCGGCCTACCTAAGCTACTAGACAATGGGCAGGAAAATAAAGCAAATTTTAATGAAATATCGTTCATATATATATATGGTCCTGCATACGAACAAAAACCGCGAACAAGAGCCGCGGGCAATTTGAATCCCTGTCTCTACGAGAGGACAAAGACTCCGCACGATTGAGAAACCCATTATGCAAGTATTGAACTTCATTTTAGCTATTCCTCCAAAAGGTCTTTTAGTAACTGGGAACCCCAATATAAGTCATCTGGGAAGCCCCAAGGTTGCTTGCTTTCTTATATACTTTTTTCTGATGTAATCAATGAGTATAAATTACGCCAAGTGTCGAAGTTACTAAAAAAAAAAAATTGGGTACAACTATTTTTCCAGGAAATCAAGGAAGGTAAGAATTTGCACTAAAACGCTTTCAGGGTATTTTAGGAATGATAATGAAACAATCACCCTAAGCTAAGCCTTCTCTAAGCAAACTTTTTATACAATGATGCAAAATATGTATGACGCGGATGGATGGGGAAGGTGTGAAAAGGATTCACCTTCACGAAGTCCACAATTCGTTGATGATCACTCGCACAAACTGTAAGGTAAAAGACAAGGTCGTATGTGTAAAATGGGGGGGAAGGTCCGACGTTAATTTGCGGCTCAAATTCGTATGGGAAATTCAGAGGGTAATTCTAATGATGTTGGGACATCGCCTGCAGAAAAGCTCCATGGAAGACAACGCATTATTCTTTCTGCCATGGTCCCAAAAGTCGAGAAAGTGAAGGAGGAAGCCAAATCCAAGTATTCTGTTGGCCAACCGGTTTTTGTTTTTGTACGTCAATAGCAATGAAAAGAAAAGTGGATTGCTGCAGTTATAGAGAAGAAACTGGGCGGAAGGATATACTGGGTAGGAACTAGGAACTACATGCCAACACCTACCAGAATCAAATGAGACGTCGCTCTCAGGTTCAAGATAAAGATGTCCATCCGTTTGTAGCAATACGAAGCCCTATCGACAAACCTGACCATGCAGAGGTCAGTCAAGCAGCAGGGAACGACGATCGAACTAATCTAAATAACTCTGACGTTTTGATGTATCCCGACTCACCAACTGCCAACATCAGCCTGGATTCACCTCATCCGATGGCAAGTCCGATCTCAACGCTAAATTCTGAAAATCTGGTAGAAGATCTAGAACCATCAGGTATAATACCAGAACTTCGACGACAACAGAGGTTAAGAGGTATGAGTTCATCAAAAATATGTGTGAGCGAACTGATGTGATCTGGCGGCATCTTAATGGATTATCTACGGAAGATTGACCACCAACCTGACTTGACACTTGCTGTCATAAAACATACAAGAATGTCACCCGCCAAGAGCTTAAGGTCGTCCCCACATGAATCTCCGAACAACTAGAGTATACGTAAAGTGGCAATAAAATATAAAAAGTTTAATCGCTTTTTTAATTCGAACCCTCAAGATCTAACACTTTTCTTCCCACTTTGGGCTAATGGTGGATAGTAGAATCAAGAGTTCCAGTTCAAGTTGACGTGCCCAGTGCAATCTATCGCGTGGTTTGGCAATTTTTCTTTTCATGGAAACTTATAACCACCCAAATGTGTCCTTTTATTTTTACCTAAAAGTTACCCCCTTCGACAAACACGTGTGCAAACATTCCACCAACTTGTAGTTTCATCTAAAAGTAAAGTTCAGTCATCCGAAAATTATCAACAGAATCCGATTGCAAATAGAAATAGAAACCACTTCAAGGTCACCAAAATGCAGGACAATTTACCGCCACAATGCGGGGAAATTGTCCATAAAATAACAGATGAACCACGGCAGGTATCCATTTCTGTCACAAGAAGACGACACACTCGTATCAAACGGCTTAAATATCACAAAGGGGATAAAACTTACACCTGCACGAGCTTGAAACATAAAACCACTTTAATGCACTCTGCCTGTGTGTAGTGTGGTCTGGTGTGGTTATATGATTCACTTGATATGGGCGCTTAGAGATACACGTGAGCTATACCACAGAACACAGCAGACAGACTCAATGGAAAGAAATTCAAGACGAACGATTATGTCATGACTTCCCACCGGTTTCGTGGGAAAACTATTTTAAAGGAGAGGGAGGAATTTGTACCAGGTCAGTGCTATTCAAATGAACACATGCCTTTGGAGATACATAAGTGAATTAATAAATAAATCAATGGGGGTGGTAGTTTAAACTTAGCCGATATCCATTGGTCTTTTGGGATACAGTATTTCCACCAGTCTGGTATCTCTTGAAGGACATCTTGGGGATACATCGACAATTTCAAAAACATGAACGTTGTCCTTGCAACTCCGGTAACCAAAAATAGAAAGTTATATCAATTACCAGATTTCGGAAGTACGGAGAGACAAATTGGACACTCATTGACGTAACAAAAAGAAGAGCTTCAGCGCATACATAAGAGATGTCAAGAAAGATGTGGGTCAATTTGCACGAAATTCCTATGAAAGATTTAGGCTTAAAAGTGGAAAACAGAAAGACAGACAGTTGTCGTTTCACCTAATGGGTTCGCTGCTAGGTTGGTTAATGTACATACACTGCGGTTCACTAGATTAGAAGCACGTATTTTCGGAAAATGAAAATGATCTATCTCCCGATATATGGCAGTTTCAGAACAAAAAATGATGGTGAAAGAAAGAGTGGTTTGTGCTGAATGCAACGGTGAATTCAAAAATGTTAAGAAAGAAAACAGGCTAACTGTACTTTTGAGACATTTTAGCTGAGTCAGTCAGATTCGCATGCATTTAAATCGGTTCATAAGATTAGAAGCACCTTATAAATTAATGAAAAAATAATGTTTTTTGGTTTCTTTTTATGAAAATTTAATTTTTATTTTGAATTCATACTCCAGGTACAATTTTTAATAATGAAAAGAATGCCCTTTCTTAAAAATAACCTCAAAAATTCGGTTTTTTAGGTAGTTATACAATGAGGCTAAATAGTCGAGTGAAATCTCATTCCAGATAGGTTTAACGGGTTCGAAAGCGCTTCTTTATCATCGTATTGATTTCCACCTTCGTATACTTTTCTTATGAGCCAGCCCCAGAAAATTTCTATAGTGTTAACGTCTGGCGATTATTGGGACCATGGAACAAGTTCAACATTTTTACTGGCAACAAACGATTTTACAATGTGAACTGTGTGTATATGAGCGCTGTCGTGTTGAAATATCCATGAAAATGGTCCGAAGACATCGGGTACCAGATTTTATCACCACTCTGCAACTATTTCCTATCATTCTAGAGCTTTGAACCACCAAGTCGATTGTGCTAATAAGATACTATACCTCAGACTATTACGCTACCTTCTCTGTTATGATGGCCGTTTAAAAAGAGCTTCCTTTTTCTTAGATCGTGGAAGTAATAGTTATAGGCATCCGGTGCAACTAAATTAAATTGTGTTTCGTCAGAAAATACCTCCTTTTTCCAGCTATTCGAACTTGCTCCTTATTGCATGTCGCAGGCCATGTGGTCATTCGCGAATTGTACGCTTTGTCTATTTCGAGAAGCATCAAGTGGTAGTTTTTCTTTCAGCTTAAGATGCTTGTCGTATTTGGCACTACGAATCACATGACGAACAGTAGATTTACTTGCGGTAACACCAACTGCATCTCCGATCTTAACTGTCGAAACCTCTGAATTGAAGGCTAATCGGACAATATTTCGTTTTTCCGCAGATTTATGGGCCGTGGAAACATTTCCTTTGTATTTATTTCCCCTTCATTTTGGGATCCTTTAAATGATAACCAACAGCATGATTACTCCGATTGATCCTGGCAATGATAGCACGCTTAGACAGGCCTTCCGAGTGGTAAACGTCTATTTTCGCCCTCTCTGACAATGTCAAACAATTTTTTTTATTTTTCTTGAAGAAAAAATAAAGCTAACCCTTTCTTATTGATAAAATTTACTTTTTATACAAAAAAAAAACAATCTCTTCAAAAAGAACGATAATAATTTGACTGCTTCTAATCTAAGACTTACCGATTTAAATGCATGCGAATCTGACTGATTCAGCTAAAATGTCTCAAAAATACAGTTAGCCTATTTTCTTAACATTTTGGAATTCACCGTTGCATTCAGCGCAAGCCACTCTTTCTTTCACCATTATTTCTGAAACTGCCATATATCGGGAGATAGATCATTTTCATTTTCCGAAATTACCTGCTTCTAATCTAGTGAACCGCAGTGTATGTACATAATGTATGTCCATTCGAAATGCATTTGTTACATCTCAGTCATTTCGTATAGGACTCCCATATTTTATTCAAAGCACAAAAAAAAAAATAATAAAAAACGAAACAAATAAAATATGTTGACATGATTCTGGGGGAAACTGCAACGCTCTGCAAACGAAATAGCGAATCACATTCCCATGGCGGACAATCAATATGTACGAGTCCTTCCTTTTCTTGGGCCGTATTTGAGCGGAAAAAATGCCTACGAAAGTCCGCTTCAATTTTGGCTCCATCGCAGAAGAACTGCTGTAGAGATATACAAGTATGTATATAAGCCTTCAAATTTATAATAATACAAAATAGGAAAACAGACCGACACACCCAGTTTCCAGTGACCAAAATGTGGTTGCGGAGGAGGAGCTGGTTTTTCTTCTTTTTTTTTCTTAGCAAAGTCTATTTCGTCCAGAATGATATTGGCAGTCAATTGTGCACGAACCATGTTCGACCCTATAAAATTATCCTGCACAAAACAAACGAACAAACAAAATACAAGGAATTAATTTACCGGACAATAAATTGTGTGCGAAAACTGAGTGGAGACATTTTTCTAATACAATCACCATCAGTATAATTTCACAGAGGATCAGCGTACTGCAAAACGAAAATCAGGACGAAATTTTCCGTTTTCGATTTTGTTGTGTCACATTTGTGTGAAAAATTTCGTTTCGCATCAGCAGCGACACTAGGCTTAAGTTCAATCAAAGGCTTAAGGCAATCAAAAAAACGCGTTACGAGTATATTAACAAGTTTTCATTAACAGCTGTCAAATGGCAAAATAAAAGCATCTTTTTAGAAATGTAATCTAAAATAATAGTCGTTTCAAAAAACGCTTGAATCACAAATATGGGTTAATATGGCATATCAATGAATGAAATGATTTCTGCAGGTCAGAGAAGCTGACTTAGCAATAAACAAACTTAAGCTTGAAACAGAACATTTGACTTTCACGCATAAAACAGATGGCCACCACCCCAAAAAGCCTTAACAGATTTCCTCCAGAGGCGCTGACTTTCACTTTGAAATCTCGAGTCAGTAATGGATAAAAGCGAAACTAATTTAACTAACCGAACTAAAAGACAAGCGAATGAAATTATTCAAATAAAATGACAAACGACGTCGAAATGACATTTTAAAATCGCCAGTGTTGCTTTTGTCCTATAATTTTTTTGAGATCACATTTCACAGAGCAAGATAATTTTGTAATCACATTTGACTACCACAAATGTGACTATCATCTTTCATCTTAGCCGTTTCCACCCCAGATCTATAATAAGCGTTAAGCTGCGATTCGTTTCAGCTTTGTCAAATTTGAAAAGGAGTCTTTCAAAACCCAGGAAGTTTATTTCACAAAAAATAAAACAAAAACTCTGAAATATCTCACAGCATTTTTAGCACAAAAGAAGACCACGTAGCCAAACAAATAAGGCAATTTTTTTCCACTAAAACTCATCATGAAATTGAAATTCTAGATACCAATCCAAAGAATCTTTGCTCGCCCTCTATTTGTATCTGTATCTCAATCGATTTGTTTATATTTATCTACACCGATACTATACGACCACAAATCACTATACGCACAATTGAGGACTCATTAAACGTCACTTCAAAGAATCCCCTCCTCCTCTTCTTCACTATCTATTTCAATGATTTGTTTTGATGAATTTATAATCATTACCCACAAACATATACACAAATTGTAGATACATACAAACAAACAAGTTCAATAAAAAAGATACAAACATTTTGTTAATAGCCCCAACCCTACCCCACAGAAATGCTATATAAAAAAATTCCTCTAATCTTGAACTCAGTACAGATACAAAAAAAAAAACAAAAAATTCTTTAAGCACTGTAAATTATCGAAAAGGTATCTACAAAACCACAAGAGAAAAAATAAAATATCTACCCAAGACAGTAGCGTACAAAAAACACAAAACACACTGCCAAAACGCTGAAAGTGCAGCATAGGACGCGACGAGACGAGACAATATCCAATTCTTTGCCAAGAAAGTGCGTTCGCTACAGTTTGTGCATACAAAGATGCATTCAACAGATATAGATGCAAGTACATCAATTGAAATACGAGTATAAATTTAGCTACTCTTAAATTTAGTTCGATTGCGAATTTTTCTTCACATAAGATGATTAAGAAAATAACTTAAATAAAATAAAACACAAAGAGTTGCAGCACCGTTTGGAATTTCAATCGAAAAAGATATATACGAGTGTACCCAGTGCCTTCAGTTCAGGTCTGGGGAATTCAAAACATCAGGCAGCCAGGCTATAAATAAGCTTTCGATAGGAAAAACGCAAAAACTATACTAACAAAATCTATGCGATGTGCTGTTTGGGCCATTAGTTGTCTTGCCGTGCAAATTTTTTTCCTCGACTCACTTGGAGACACACACATTACGATTACGACTACAAAACTCGAAAAGACTAAATTCTAAATTAAAACAAAACACAACACGACACACGATATACGATACAACAGCACTGTTCGAACAAAAATATTATTTCACTTTTGGTACGGAGGTGATTGATGGTTTCGCCATAACTGTCAGTCACGATATGACGTAGAAAGAACTTTGATGACTTATGACAGATACGATATGTTATTGGACCGACCGTACACGAGGCGAGTTATAACATTTTTTGCTTCGCTTTTTCACTTTCTCCTTCAACATTAGAGTGTGTTAGACAGAGTAATGCATACGTAGAGAGTCAGTCATCTCTGACTGGACTGACGAATGATGGAGTCGTTGTGCCGATGACTAAGTGAGTATTGAATGTTTTCTTAAAATTCGTTTTCTTTCTTAGATACAAAACGATGAAAGATGGACTCTGCGAGGTAGACACGAGATGAATATGAACTGAAACTACACCTCCAACGATGATGATGATGATGAGCGCGCGATGATGTTTTAGTTGACAATAGATGGAACGTTAGTTTACACGATGTGTCATTTAGTAATTTATTTATGAAGAGCAAAAGAGAGGCGTTATGCAAATAAATTATCTGTCATAGCCGCGGATGTGATTATTTTTGTTTAGATCAGAGCGCGCGGTTGAAAGATTTCTGGTTCATAAAATTAGTGTTAAAATGTTTTTTTCTTCTTTTTTTTTGGTTTGTGCTATGTTATGTAAAACAAATGACTACAAATGAGTTGGCCATGTTATTCTTGTTTTAGTTTTGTCGGGATTAAGGAAATATCCGGGAAGAGGATTTATATTGGGAAGGAGAAAGAAGGGTTATAGATTTGTGATCCAGCCAAAGCTACAAATGGCGAGCAAGACAAGTTGAAGTGAGCTACTTTAAGAAGTCTGTTGATAGAAGTGTAGGAGCTAAGACACTGCCGTAGTCCGGCATAGGAAAAAGACAAAACGAGCAGGCCCCTAATAGAGTAACTTCGGGTATTGTGGAACACCCATTTCTATTTTGGACTTAACGGGCAAAGTGCAAGATTTAATGCATCCAAATTCGTTCAATATTGAAGTATAAACTACCATTCAGTATCCTTTGGTGGGATTCTAACCGTTACTATAGAGTATCTTGCCAAAAATGTGCTTCGACCTCGAAAACCTCATTTTGAAGAAGTTGCGGGTAATGTGGTATACATCTTTTAAGCTGAAAACTTTTAAGACGGGTAATGTGGTATACTATAGCACTGTAGCCCATGGCTAGTGTTCTACATTAGCCGAAACTGAATATTTTTACAAAAAAATATAATCTATTATATAAAGATGAATGTATGTTTGTTTGTTTGTCTTTTATAGACTCGGAAACTACCCAACCGATCTTGGTAAAATTTTCAGAGTATGTTTTTCTAAATATAGGATACAACATAACATCAGTACTTTTACTCAACAACTGTTGGTTTTGGTACCTCTCATACAAAATGTCTTTATTTCAGGTGAAATGTGAATATGAATCATTTTGGTTATATAATATAGACAGACAGACAGACAGGTAGATAGATAGGTAGATAGAGACAGACAGACAGAAGGACGGGCGGACGGGCGGACAGACAGACAGACGGACGGGCGGACAGACAGACAGACAGATAGACAGACAGACAGATGGACAGAGACAGATAGACAGACAGACAGACAGATTGACAGACAGACAAACAGACAGACAGATATATAGACAGACAGACAGACAGACAGACAGATAGACAGACAGACAGACAGACAGTACACACACAACACAGTAAACAATATAACTAAGCAGAGTAGATGTTGGATCGATTCCCTTTCTTCCTCATCGCGGCAGCTTCTACAGATATCGCTGGACTCAGGTAGCCATTTGCTTGTCATATGACCTATGGCACAGTGTCCTGTGATTATTCCGGTGAGTCAGCTTATGGGGGATTTATCCAGATGTAACATCGTCTCTGTCCTATTATGATCAAGTTTCGTCCATAAAGAACAAGATGTGACGCAGTCGGTTCGTGTGAGCCACAGAGCGTTGGTTATATTTTCGATTGAGTGGAAGGTGGAACAGTGTTTTAATCGGTGGCCGTATGGTGGTGTCAGTATAACTATTGTTCATGGCCGATCCAGCTCGAGCTAATTCGTCTGCTATCTCGTTCCCTGAGATATTGCTATGTCCTGGTACCCAACACAGTCTTATCTTGTGGTGCCCTATGGCAAGTAGAGCTGTGTCAATCGTGATTGATTCGATCTTTTTGACCCGTTCACCGAAAAGTATTGATGATTGCAATCACACAACCACAAATCAATCGGTTCGGTTCTTTCGTTTAAAAAAGAACGTCACACAAACCACAACCACAAATCAATCGTTCACAAAGTCAATACTTTTGTCGTTCATCTGACCGGTTCGGTTCTTTCGGTTCAAAAAGAATGAAAGAAAAGTACAATCTTGATTAGCCAAATCAAAAATCGAATGAGAAAGAGGAACGGCAAGGATGTGTGAATTATTTGACTGTAGCGATTTTAAATGGTTTTGTCTCTTTTTGTCTTTGAATGCATTTCTCTTTCTGAGTTGCCGAAACGTCAGATAATAACCCAATCAAGACAATAACAAACCTAATTTCTGTTTGCAGTGACAGTGATACGGTATTATTTATTGTTTAGTAATATTACTTTAAAAAAAACAAGTGTACTCGTGTCAGAACGAGAATGTAAATAAAACAATTCATCTACTTTCTGTGGTTATTAACAAATAAATATATCAACCAAAAAAATCCAACACTTGAAAATCATGTGGGATGTATTTATTTTCTTGGGAGTTTATTGTAAAATCCAAACAATATTCTCAATCACAGAAAGATATGAGGAAAAAATAGTAAACGGCGGATAAAAATATATGAGTGATGATTGGAAATATAGGAAGTATATGAAGAAGGACTAGCAAAAGAACGTGAGTAGGGCATGACATTTTTACTGCTTGTGAAAATTTAGTGCTCACCTATAATTTTATTTTTCTCCCTTAGGAACAAGCACGACCAAAATTAGAAATTGGTCTATCAATTACAACGAAAACTAAGCCGAAGGACGAGTCATTGCTGAGAATGGTACGAGCATAATTTTTAAATATATACTTAATATAAACGTACATGTTCATATGTTTATAATGCTTGTTTAAATTTACAGACGACTTAGACGATGGAGAAGATATTGAGGCTGAACCCATACCAGAACCAGAGAAAAAGTACTCATCATTAAAAGGCATGCTTTACAATGGCGAAGACGATGATTACTAGGTACGGATTATGATCAGGAGAATTACTAAATATTTTATATATGTATATACAAACATTTATTAAATTTAAATGTTCTGAATTCGTACAACTTACCTACGAAATATGTTATATAATTAGACTCATTCTATAATATGGTGCGAGGTATCTAGAAATCTTGTTGAACTATATTTTTGTATATGTATCTGTAAAACTTCATTTAAAGACTAATAAATACTAAAGCATATATATAATATGCAGCATATTAAAAAAACGATTTTTCTCAGCTTGACTGGGTCATTCTGTTTATTGCGCTTATTTATTCAATCAATAAATTAATGCTTATAAATTATAAATTAAGAATAAACATTGGGCTGCCTTTTCAGGCTTGAGGCTGCTGCGTCGGTCATCGATTATCAAACCTGCCTTTGAAAATACTCGTTCGCAAGGAACACTCGTTCCTACGACACATAGTCTGCGGCGAACAAGTTTGTATAATCTTGGGTAAACATGCTTCCGTTCATCCCAATATCTTAATGGATCCTCCGTTCTTTTTATTAACGGTTCATTCAAATATTTGTCCACTTCGATTATGCTGGCTGTATGAACATTAGGATTAGAAATAACATTTTGGACCTTATTATCAAAGTCTTCCCAAATAAGTGAATGCTCCTCCGGTGGTATGTTGTGTGAAGAAGACGGTTGGGTACCGCTGTCCACGTTAATAACGGATGGAATCGTTGTTACTTTATTCCTTAAATTTTCCAAACATCTGTCAAATTTATACTGTGTGGTAAACCCAAATCTTTTGAACCGCAGATCTAATATTGTGGCCTGTGTGACGAGTTCATGAGTGTCTACATCTTTAAATCGGGATGCAACTGATGCTGATAATGTTTTTATTATTTGGGCTATTTCTGGAGACTGGTTTTCTATTGTATTATGTTTTGAAAGGTGGTTATTTATAGCATTAATCATTAGCATTATTTTTGAAAGTGTTAAATTTTTTTCTGCTGATATTTCTTCGGTGATTACATGAAATATTTTAAATATATCAGTGGCGTTTTTCAGTAATTCCCACTCTTTGAGGGACAGGCAGTTAAGGTCCGGGTTCTCTATTGCCAAAACGGCGATAACGGCAGCTTTTATTTTTAAAATTCGTGACAGCATATCAAATGTGGAATTCCACCTTGTCACGCAGTCTTGCTTAAGTTTTATTTCGGGGAGGTTTAATTGCTTTTGCATACTTCTCAATTTGACTGTTGCTTTTGAGCTTCGTTTGAAATATGCGACGATGTTTTTGACTTTGGCAATGTGTTGCTCAATCACACCAATCCCCTCCCCTAAAACCAAATTAAGTGTGTGTGCGAAACAAGGGCAATGCCTCCACTTGTTATATTTTACAGCCCCTACAATATTTGCTGCATTGTCTGTCACTACGCATGCTACTTTTTGGCCCAGACCCCAAGATTGAACTTCTTCATTCAACAAATTTGCCAAATTTATTGAAGTATGGCTTCTGTCATACGGGAAGCATCCTAGAAGGCATGATTGTAACAAATTGTTACCGTCTACATTCCGCAGAAAATGAGCTGTAACACCTACATAGCTTTGTTGGGTTATTGAAGTCCACCCGTCGGTTGTAAGACCCACGGCTTCCACTTCAACTAACATCTTACTTACGATCTCCTTCGTTTCGTTGTACAAACGGGGAATCAAAGAATTGGATATTGTTTTTCTTGTAGGCATGGCATAATTGGGGCATAGCATATGAACAAACTGCTTAAATTCCTTGTCCTCTACCATTTTAAACGGGTAATATTGTTTTACAATAGTTTTGGTAAGCTGTTCATCTAATTGTTTAGAATATGAAATTGTAATTGGTCTACGTACGCAAGATGATATGTGGGTTTGTTTGAAAACGGGTGCATGTGGAAGGGTAGTGATCGCGCTAGTAGTTGGTGAATCAGTATCTATTGTTGTTGTGAGATTTGTTGTACGAGTATAGATTTTAATTGAAGTTTCAGCATGTGTCAAAATTGTATTGCGCAATGCAGGTGAATATCTGACGGTTTCCAAAGAGACACCCTTATGTTGCGACTTTAAATGTCTTGCAAGGTTTCCTGTTGATCCACCAGAATAGCTTAATATTTTTTGACAATAACTACATTTTGCTTTCCCAACTGAAACATTCGAAAAATGTTTCCAAATTTCGCTTCTTTTGATTTTTAGGTCTGACATTTCAATCCTATAAAATAAAATTTGTAGGTACTAAGGCTTTTTTTTAATAACTAAAGTATTTTATTTACAGCAGTAAGATGATTCCCAAATTAAAAATAAAATGCTTAACATATCCAAATTTCGTCAAAGTATGTATTCGCTTTATTAACATTAATTAACAATCCAATTGTACAAAAACGAAACGAATGAACGAATAACGGTTTGAATACAAACCGACTATTTGGGGTAGTTAATTGTATTCACTCTCTTCAATCAATACAATCTGTCTATCTCTATCGAATACTAAAATGAACGAATGCATTCTGATTGGGATTTTTGGTTGTATTGAAATGAACTGAACCAATACAATATCTATCTCTATCATTGAATGATTGAATGATTGATTGAAAAGATCGAATCATTTTTGAAACCAATACTTGAATGATTCGATCTTCAAATTTGAACGATTGACGCAGCTCTAATGGCAAAATGTGCATTGTGACCAGAATGGCACAACGGAGATCACTTCATTTTATGAATATTGCAGCCTTTCCAATCGCCAATAGTTCTGCCTGGAAGACACTGCATCTGTTAGTAAACGGTAAAATCTTTCACAATTTCCAGGAAGACTTGACTTTCGAAAATAGATCACAGGACCTAATCAACATATCAAAAACTGAGATCGCCAGAATCGTAACAATCAGCACTCACGCGTCACGTTTCAAGATAAGATAGGCTTCCCATTAACCCCCACATGCAATCGCTAATTTAGCCTAATTAAGCTATCCTGAGAGATATTCAACAGTCTTTTTGTTCTTTCAACTCCCAAATGTCAATTATAAGTATTAGTTGCTTTGAATGTAGTTTCAAATCACATTTTCAGTATCAGTATTGTAATTCAAACCCAATCATTCAAACCACCACCCGCAAATTCACCTCCACCGTCAGAATAGATACATCCCTGCCTTTCTTCCATCTCTGCAGAAGTGTCCCCCGCTAAGATTTCATAAAGAGTACATATCACATTAATCACTATCGTCATTTACACGTGTTTTCCTTTACAAAAACGAGAACAAAATCAAAAGTGAAAACAAAAATGCTACCCAATGCCAAAGCGTATTGTATAAGAAAATATTTTAAGAAAGAATGTCAATTGCTGCTTGACAGCCCATCACTTGACATCATCATTATCATCAATAGAACGACCCTGAATAATGTCACTTGGCATCCAGTAGTCAACTACGTAAGCGTAATGTATAAGCGCGTAAGAGAATTTTAAAATTCATTTTTCCACTTTATTTTTATTTGTTTGCTTCACACTCGTATCTTATGTAAACAAACGAGTTGATGCGATACATCTGTTTTAGAATTGTCACAGTGACAATTAAATATTTCTTCGTATTAAATTACACACCTCTGTGAAAGATCACGTTAGACAACGAGAGACGGCATGACACATTTATCCATTGAATAAAACAAAATAAATCAATCATCGCTTATCGAGTCGCGCTTTATCCATAAATTAATTCAAAATATCTGTGTAACTCCAGTTGAAGCAAAGATTTATTATTATTTACCAATTGCGAAATTTCCCAATCATATCTGCTGAATTAACACAATTTGTGTACGAAACGCAATGAAATTCTGTTGAAAAATAAATAAAATAATAAATTATGAAGAATTTCATAAAACATTGTATACGATTAGAATTGGATTTGATTCGCTTTCAAATGAAAATATGTATGCCGACGCACACACACACACTTGTATTGTATCGAGTTTCCACAAATGAGCGAAGTGAAAACGACGCGACGACGGAATGATTGTTATGCGCTTTTAGTTCTCGCACGTATCTCACATGATTCCAAGTGCAGCCAAGCTTTAAAAGTTAATTTAAATGAATGAATAAACAATAAAAATCAGAGATAAAAAAAAATACTAGGTATAGATACTGTGACAGTGTGGTTGACATGGAAGGGGGCACAGAGGTTTAGAATGTAAACATATGTTTTTAGATAGGTTTAGAATGTAAACATATGTTTTTAGATATGAAAAAAGTGGTGTCCCACAATGTTGTATGGTAGAACCTGTACTTTTCGCTAATATTTTCAGTGATAACTAACAGCTCTGAGGTTTTCCGTCTGTATGAGTTGAGTTACTGTTTAAAATGCAATCCAATATGAAACTTCTTGCAAAGCAGGATCAAAGGATCAGGATCTAAAAAAAAGTACTCTTAATACAGTACAGCCTCGCTAGTCCAGACACTCGCTAGCCCGGACACCTCTATATATCGTAAACTTTCAAAATTTTACCGCTACAGTCCGGACAGAGTATTCAAATTCGTATACATACGAGTATATCTAAATTGACTAGGTTTCTATAGAAATATGTATAAACTTGCTGTCCCGCCCGGCTTCGCCCGTGTCTAAAAATATAGCGACACTTACAATACATACATTGTCCACAAGGTTTGCAATCTACCACTTTATTTTATTTTTTCTCCATAGTCTGGGTATTTCGCTAGTTTGAACATAGCCAAAACGTTATATGTCCGGACTAGAGTACCTACTGTATAATAAAAATGTTCGTCTGGGTATGAGCGTCTAAAACTCGAGAACCGCTGGACCGATTGAGATCAAACTTGGACAATATGCTAGTTTAGTCTGCAGGAAGGTTCATACAATATTAAGTATAATCCCGATAGATGGGCTGTAGCCGTGATAGCTAAATTGTTCGTATTTATTTGATCACTAACGCTCCTTTCACACTTTTCGCTTTGTGCACGGTTTCGACCGTACGGCAAAAAACCGTACGGCGAAATTATTTCAGTGGCGTGAAGAAATGTATGGCCCCTTTCACATTGCACGGCGACGGTTTTTTCCCGTTCAGCAGCCGTCCACTGCCACTGAAACTCACGGCGACCGGACGGCAACCGATAGCTCAGTAGTGTACACGACCAAATGCACGCTTTCACATTACACGGTTTTAAACAGTACGGTTTACGATTCATTATGAGCAAACAGCATACAAGTCAACAACAAAATGTATTTGTGACGGCGAAAAACCGTGCATAAACCGTATAGTGTGAAAGGGTTTTCGATTCGGATTTTTGCCGGCCGGTTTTTTGCCGTACGGTCGAAACCGTGCACAAACCGGATAGTGTGAAAGGAGCGTAAAGCAATCTCTTAAATAAAAATAAATTTGCTGATAAAATTTGGACCCGCTAAGTGGCGGTGGAGTTTACGAAAAACTACACTTTACTGATATTTGTTCATATCAGAATGTTTATACAGTGTACTCTCTCCTTACAGACACCTCTCATAACCGGACACCTCTTATAACCGGACAGACTTCAAAGAACGGAAATAAATACACAATTTTTCATATAAAAGCTCTCCCATAACCGGACTCTCTCCTAAATGGACACGGACACCAATTTTCGTAACCGCAATAGAATGTCGCTCTCTCCTGAACGGACAATACAGATCTACGTATGGCAAACTCTTTGCATACTTTATTTTGTATTTGTTTTGTTCCCCTCGTCTTTACACTTTGTAAAGAAACGAAACAAAAATGTAAACTTTGTAAAGAAACGAAACAAAAATGTAAACTGTGGAGTGGCCTTTGCCTCATGTCATTATCAAGTTCGCGGACACATGATTTTCGGTTGGGAACTCTAGAATGACACACGCATATCTCCGGCGGTTTGAGAGATATTTTATATTATTTTGCGAATTTTGTATAAAGATAACAATGATTCCGCTGGTTACAGTGAAGTGAAAATTTGTCTCTGGTAGGACAAATGCATGGAATATGGAAGTTTACTGCATTTCTCGTCAGGTCTTGTCCGTCTTGTCCTCACATATCTAAAATTGGCATGACCCGCTTATTTCCTCAACCATTGACGGCATATGCTGTCTTGTCCGCAAACGTGTTATCCATCGACTGCATACATATATAAATACCATTGCATTTTTAAAAAGGTTTGTATGATAAGTGTATGTATGTTTCATTTTACGCTTGATTGTCATAGACAGGGAATTAGTACTTTTTGGTGATTTGTGTTAACGACATAAAAATGAATTCCTTTATAAAATGAAATGAATACCACGTCTCTATCGTGTTTCTTTTTAAAAGAACGTACATTTATTTTTTTCTCCCATAACCGGACAAATTTCTCGGTACCGTCAGTGTCCGGTTAGGAAAGAGTTCACTGTAATTATGTTGACTTCTGATAGGTGGCGCTGTGTTCCCACTTTTGAATTTGTTGGTCGATTTCGTTGTTGACATTTGAGTACAATTGTTTTATGTAGTTAAACCGTGCGCATAATCAAATTGATTAAATGAAAATAAAAATAATTTACCAAAACCGAATTAACATCAAAGTGGTAAGTAAAAGTGTATTTGTTTAAACTATTTTGATATTTTAATATGTATCTCGAGAAGTACGGTATAGCCGAGGACTTCATATGCCCGTCGATTTCTTCTGGAAATGAAATGGGAAATGACAAATGTGTTGCTATTAAGTGATGGGGTCTTTGTGAAGATTGATGACTAACTGCGCTGAGGTAAACAAAACAGAAGTTTCTGCTATTGAATCAGCCAAGAACTGTTTTGTGCTAGCTCTTTCCAATATACAATGTCTTCTGAATTCAACTTTCAGAGTCGGCAATCAACTCCAGGTCTCTTCCATTTTTGTGAAAAATAGAATACTTACACAAATGGTTGCTAAAAACAAAGCTGGATCCTTTTGGCAAATATTTCTTTTACTCTTAAGCCAAAGCAGAATGAAAATTGACCTCATTTGAAGGTTCCCAGATAGGTTGTAGCCCCTTAAACTTTAAACTTAAAAACACAGGTCTAAGAAGTACCGAGAGCTGCATATGTAACTACCAGCCTGTCTTTCTTACAAGCCTGTCTCTTGTATGGGTTTCATAAAACCAATGATAGGTTGCAAGGCTCTGAAGATAACTTTTGGATCCTCAAACCAAGACTGCTCTCTCAGGCGGGCTGGCTACCAGATATCCTAAGCAGATTATTAGATCTGAGCCTCAGATTCTAAATAGGCATACGTGATTTAAAGCCACCTCTTACTGAAAAATGTTCTTAAAGAATCTTCAGATCTGCTCCAGCTCCAGTCTACATGTAAATCAACCATATAATAATTTATTTAAATCATTTACACACACAAAAAATAAAAAAAACAAGTATTGAGTGCCACTAAGGCCATAAACTTTAATAAAATAAAATAAAAGATAGTTTTTAAGTTTATTTATGCCCGGTTTCACCAACCACTTTTAAATATCTAACAGGCTGTTTACTTCTAAAATTACATTTTTCCGTTTCACCAACCACTTTTAATTTTAAATTCGCGCTAAGCAACCCCTTAGCTTAAACTAACAGACAGTTTTCGTTCATTTAAAATATAATAGCGTGATTTCAACCTAAAAAAAAATAATTTGTTTCACATTTGTGACATTTTCTTCACTAACCCCTACCGACCCATACAAAATTACACACTAAACAGCCCATAGGTGGTACCGGGGTACCACCATATATTTCGGTGCGTTTTACACAGAAATCTTTCGATCATGTTTGTAGAAAATGTGTGTAATAACGAAAATAACTAATTAGGATAACGTCTGAGTACTTTCTCTCCTTAATTTTTGTAGTGATCAACGATCATAGGGTGAGAGTCAATGTCAAGTCATTGTTTTGAATTGTCAATCGTCGATTGCAGTGTTGCGGTAAGAGATTTCTTAATTTCTTTCGTGTTTGTATTGTCTATAAGTGACGAAGGAACAAATTTGTGAATTGTACTAGAATGTTTTGGCCGGATTGTCACGACAAAGAACGTCTTCACATCATTACCTCTGCTAAATAATCGCAATAGCAATGGATTGACATTGCTGAGGACGCTTCGGAAAAATGAACCGTATATCCCAATGGCGATGCAACCATCGAAAGACCGCGAAACTTTGTTTGGTTTTAGAGCCGAAGCAACGATATGTTCGTATGTCCGGAAGAAGAACAAAGCCATAATATGCATGCATTACACTGGGGCAATCAATACGACAACTGCATCTATAAAACCACAAATCATATTCGGTTAAAACTCGACTAACGGTGGAGTAGATATAATGGAGTTATACGACTAAACGTAGAGCTAATTGGTTGCCTTTGGCGTTATTCAAAAATATAATTGATGTTCCCTGTTGAAAGCATGATCCCAGAAAATGTCCGAAAAGATCTTCGCAATTTTTTCCTAAAATAACTGGCTCGAGACATATGATTGCCATCGATTCAAGTTCGGAGCTTAGATCCGCTGACAACGCGATTCTATTTATCAAAACGGCCATGGGAAGCGAACTCGGCTCGAGAATCGGAAGCATGCACTTTCATTTCGCTACCATAACCAATCGAAGAATGAGATAGCACCGGTCGTTTGAAGAAGCAAAGTATTTGCAAGAAATGCTATAATGATATTCGAATCAAGAGAAACTGTCGGAAACGTTACCAAAATTGTTGGAATACTGTTTACGAACTGCATAATACACCTGCACTGGTTATTTGCTTGGAATTGATATTGATATTCCATCTTACGAAACTAGATGTCTCTTATTTGGTATACAGAGTCTGGTAAATCGACGTACTTATTTTGCGACAATGTTCATTAGAGATTTACTTACATATAATATTAAATGTCCACAGCTTCTCGTACTAATATCTATTCGTGTTCCTAGCTATTTTTCTAGAGATCATGTCCTTTTTTATGAGCAAATGCATAGATCAAATTATGGCCGTAATGAACCGATTTCTCGTTGCATCAGGGAAGCTAATTCAGTTTGTACTAGGTTAGACTTCTTTAGAAACTGCACTAGAGATACCTTTAAGATGTATGTTTTAGATGTACTTAGATCTACTTGATGTTTGTATATATTTATATCTTACATTTTCTTTTGTTTTGTATATTAATGTAGCTATTATTAAACATTGTTATCTATTAGTCTATAAGAGAACTTGTTCTTTGAATGATGAATAAAGAAATAAATACTTGGATAGTTAATACTTGGAATGTACTAACAATATCTGAAATAAATTTATAATATATATTACCAAAAAAAAGTTTCTATACAAAATGTACTAAGTGGTACCCGGGTACCACCCATGGTCACTTCCGCCATTGGTTTGAAAAATGGTAAAAAACCACATGTAAATTTAAGTAAATTTGCTATCAATAAAATGGTACCCCTTTTTCGTTTTAGCATTTCATGCTCTTTATTATCCATTTTCAAGCATTTCACATTCTGTATTATTATGTAATTTTTTTTAATTATTTTTTCTTTAGCAAACGACATAACCCGTAACCCATGACACAAACCCTAGCATTTTCACAACGTACTTCATTGATTTGCTGACTTTTTCTATTTTATAAGTTGATATTAACTCTACTTCACTCTTTCCCCATGAGAATTTGAATTACACTAAAAAACAAATTTTTTACCAAGTACACTAACAGCCTGTTAGTTAAAAATTCAATAAAAGGGGTTGGTGAAACAGAATTTAATTTAATGGTTTGATATACTTTAACGGCCTGTTAGCTAAACCACTTTTTGTAAATGTTGGTGAAACCGGGCATTAGACTAAAAAAATATAATATTTTTTAAATAAAATAAATAAACGCTTGGAAAAAAAAACATATACACGTTTTCTTAATGAGTACGTTCCCTTGTACTCTCCTTTTTAAGAAGAGTTTCTGGCACACCTTCAAGATATTTCCTCAACGAAAGAAATGTATTTTGGATCTTGGCGCAAGTGGGAGTAATTCAGCGATTAGATAAGGGAAATTGAAAGAACGAGTCACTAAAGTTCCAGCAAGGAAGACACCGATCGCATGTTGAATAAAAAAAAAATTAAAAAAAACATAAAAATAACGTTTTACTTTTCTTTCCTCTGGAACAGCTCGTCACTCCTATCGCCTGCATATCCTATTTTCCAGAATGCAGCTCGCGTGGCTAATTGGTACTTAAAACTTTTTACTAAATATTGTGATGGGGTCAAGTCGGCGTTGACAGCACTGAATGACAGTTGCATTGACTGAGTTGAAAAAAATTTCATTTTGAATTCAACAGCCCATGAATTACGCATTACATGATTGAAATGGATACAAGAACACCTCGATATGAGGAGAGTAACTTCTTTCACAACCGTAACACCATCTGACCTTTTATTTAAAACAAATATAACCAATGTTGTTGCACACACTATAAAATCTAACGCAATCTAACCTAAGAAAATCAGGTGTAACACTGACACCAACATTTCACCGTCTGTTCATTTGATGTGGTTTGCGTGGCCGTAGAAGAGTAAAGTGGGGGTAATTTGTATCTAGATCATTATTTGTTGCGTGCATTCATATACATAGCAAGTGGGGAGTAGGTGCAAGCAGTATAAAGAAGAACTTGAGAGTTTTTGTGTAACAATCAGTGAAAAACCGCAAACAAAAAACTCAGATCGAATTTAGGTCTGCTAACTTCTTTTCTATGCAACGTGCAACAGAAACACGCCATCGATACGGACGAACAAACTTACTAATCCAGAACAACTATAGGAGGTGCATTTGCCTGGAACACACATGCAATATATAACTTGATTGCTTAATGCGCGTAAGCGTGCTTATGAAATTGGTTTAGCAAATTTATTTTTTTTTTATCTGTATTTGAAATATCTGATTATCTGAGTATCTGTGTTTCTCCGAATGTTCTTATATTTTGCTCCGTTTTTTTTGTGAAAGGTTGGAGTGAAGAAACGAAAAAGTATAACAGTGAAATTGGTAACACGAAATCCACGTACAAAACAAAACAAAAAAAAACAATACGAATAAATCTGAAGTGCAACGCAACATAAACAAGGCGTAAAACAGGAATTGCGAAGGTGGTGGAGAAAGAGAAAAATACAAAAACGAAAGAAACAGGAAAACTTTGTTTTTTTCTTGCATTTTAACGATTACAACAAAATAAGAGAAAAAAAAAAGTATTACGCCTGGGTCTGTCGATGTCTTCTGTTAGTAGGTCAGTGAAATTCACTGCCAATGTTCGATGCAATGCAAGCAGAATTGCAATCGGAGTTTAGATAGAAAGAGAGAATGAAAGAATGTTTGGCTGCATGATGACGGTTGTTTGCATTGTGTTGGTGTTGGTGGTGTACAGTTACTTTTCAGATGGACAGGATTCGTTATTTTTACCTTTTCTTTCTTTCCTTTTAGAACTTTGTTATTCTTTTCTTCTTCTTTTGGTTGTAGGTATTCCTCTTTGCCAAAAGAGGAGATGAAGAGAAGTAGGTACAAGTTGTGAATTGAGTTGGAGAATTAATGATTTAAAAGTGGAAGCAAAAAAAAAATCCAGAAGACATTTTGAAGGAGCGAAAGTAATTAGGACAATGGAATGAAATATTTATAAGAATGGAAAAAAATTAAAGAAAATTCTCACTAGGATCGCATATGGTTAGACCTATGCATGTGCAGTTTGCAATTAGGAGCAAATTAGTGTTGAAATTAGGATTTAATTGCTTCACGAACAGAGTCTCAATTTAATTACGCAAAAAATTATATTTGGGAAAATCCAAAAAAGGAAGAAACATTTCTGCATTTTTTTAAACCAATTAATTGCTGATAGCGACGTTCGGCATAGAATTACCCGTAGAGTAGATAAGTATCCTCTTCTAAAGCTACTGCTAAAATTTGAAACAAAACTGATAACGAAGACTGATCAGCAGTTCCAGAAAACTGCTAGGAAGGTAAAATCCAATCCCATAAACTAATTGTGGCCCACTGAAATATAATTGGAAAGAACATATGTAGTGTACAATAGTAAGAATTATCCTTCCAAAGTGTACTGGCGAGATTAAAGGCGGACCTTACATTCCTTCTTACCTTACCTTACCTCCATTCTCAATGGTCAATCACATTCAAATTTAAGTGAAAAAAGTACACAAAATGCGAAAAATATGTTCTTTCCTATCCGATACACTAAATATTCTGAACACTCTGTCGAAGTTGTCCGAAAGTAAAACAATTCAAATCTGAACACGGTCTAGGTTTCACGTTTAAAAAAATTTCAATGCTACCTATAGTACCTATACACTCTCAAAACATTTATCAAACACAAACCCCACATTGCATATTCTAAGCGCAACTACTCGATTTTTACACTCACGCATACTAAATCTCGCTGTGCGGATCTGCTTTTATGTATGTACATAATCGTGTTGTTTTGTTTTTGCAGGTGTGAAAAATTGTTTTAGGGACAATTCTACGCATCAGAGGGCATGCGTGTATTTTCCAAGTTTCAACTTTTTCCACTTAAATTTGAATGTGATTGACCCTTTAAGCCTTTAAGCAAACGTCTTTTGAAGTGTCCTTAAATTGTTAGTCCAGCTGCCAGAATTAAGAAGTTTTCAAAAACGACATGTAGGTACAATTACGTGTAATGCGAATTGCTTTATGAGCTCTAGTCACAGGGTATCAGTTCTGGTGTAACTCGTGGTAATGCCTCCATCATTGGCCAGTTTTACAGAAATATGATCGAAAAAACCTTCGGGTGGTTTTGAAATTAGGCAAAACACATCGATCAGTAAATTCTGGAACGATACCAGAGACGTTACAAATCAGCTTGTGTACCTTTTTATTCACTTTTTTCACTATCAGTGATCCATGTTTAGGGACCCTACAGGCTGCGATATCTGATAACAGACCGTGGAAGGTGAGTACTGCTTGAATATAGGCTCCACGACACAGAAAGCGGGACAGCGTCGCGGGCAAGTTATTCTGCCCGCCGCGGTCGTTGTATTGCGAATCATTTTGTTCAAACAGAATGCTGCTAAGGTAAGGGCCATTCGAGAACGCAGCGGGCAGATATTTTTTTACAAAGAACTCGACGGACAAGCAGTAATAATGTCTGATGAGGTGAAGAAAATGAATGGAGAGCCCAAATGGGCTTTTTATATGATACACGGCATCCCGACTGCAAAGATGTTTCAAAAATCTGTTTGATAGGTTCCATTCCAAACACTAAACAGGTATTGGCTTTCCCCAGCTCGTTTAAATTTTTCAGATATTCGGTGCGATGAGTTCGTGCATCTCGTGCTCTCGAGACATACGGAGATAATTGAAGAAACGGTCTTCAAATAAATTGGGTTCCTATCCACTCATTTTCTACTCTTCTTTGATGAAAGAGTAAAAAGAGGAAGTAGTTTATCTTCATCAGAACTTCTGCTCACTTTTCAAAAATCACTTTAATATCTGAATCGCTCGCTGAAAGCTGTTCGCTTTATGTTTGACATTATGTACTGACTGTGGCAGGAAACAGTGCGTTCTGCCCGCACCGCTGGCCCGCGTTCTGTTTGGAGGAGCCTTATGGGACTCCTTTGATCATCGAATGAAACGTATTATAGTCTTTCAGTAATCATATACATATAGGTTTTTCGTGAGTGAGGTCTGGGCGTGCTCAAGCTATGCTATAACTTTTTTTTATTGCTTACAGCTGAAAGGATGTGACACTGATACTGACTGCGGCAGGAAACAGCGCGTTCTGCCCGTACCGCTGGCCCGTGTTCTGTTTGATGGAGCCTTATGGGACTCCTTTGATCATCGAATGAAACGTATTATAGTCTTTCAGTAATCATATACATATAGGTTTTCCGTGAGTGAGATCTGGGCGTGCTTAAGCTATGCTATAACTTTTTTTTATTGCTTACAGCTGAAAGGATGTGACATAAGGAAGCCTAGGTTATAGGATTCCGTAGCCGGCTTTTTGAGTTCATCATGTTAACAATATTTTAGTTTCAAGGATGCACAATACACTTAAACCTTATATGAAAGACAGAGGTTTAGATCAATTTATTGATTTTTTTTTTATTGACCCTTCGCGAATTGTTGATACATTCTTTAGTCTAGTTATTTCAATATATTGTATTTGTATCCCTAGTTAAGTGTGTTTTGTCTGCGATGAATAAGTAGAAATAATGAACATAACTCTTTGATATGTATCTTTAGCTGAAAAACAATAGTACATAGAGACACGCTCTAATATATTTTCTTTGACGTTTCTGATACTAAGGAGAAGTATGAGTTTAAGTGCAAGAAGTGATTCAAACAATATTTCCTGGTGTTATCCATCAAATGTACTAAATATTAAGTACTTACAGTAGACAATAGCTTATCGGAAAGAAGAAGAAAATGTTATATTAAATCTGCCTTATCAAGACGTGTAATCTCACCACTTGCTTTCCAATTGCCCTGGTATTAGGTATTGGCCTGACATTTATGTATACATTTTCCGTGTGTCAGCCATAAGCACATTATGTATTTTAGACATGATATGTTACTTTGAGTTACAAATGGCATCTCGCTCCAAATAGGTAATTTATTTTGTTTTTGATAATGAAATTCAGTAACGTTGTTTGTTTAGGTTTCCTTTCCTCGGTGGTCTTGTGCATGTAATACTAGCTAAAGGTTGTGGATTCAATCCCCATCCTGGGCTTGGTTACTTAGTAGAAAAATCAGAGTACAATGGACCGCATAAATGGCTGAGTACGCGGGATAAAAACACAAACATAACGATGTTTGTATCACTTCGGTTCCACATCTTTCGCTGAAATTTTTTTTTGCTGCACACGTTTAAATTAGACATCTGCGTTGACATAAAGTTTACCTTCTGACACCTTTAATGAGACGTGGTACGTGGAGACGTTATGGGAAAAAAATGTCAACGTATTCTTACATACGTAGGTAGTATTCATCTGCCCCCGACCTTTTATTTTGCTACGATTGTTAAAATAAAGAATAAGTAAGCAAAGACCAAAAATCAACTAAGCTGATGTAAGTGCTCTTATACATTCATGAATTTTTCCATACTATAGAAAAACCTCGAATTTGCGTATTTTTTAAGCATTTTTCTTTAAATTTCTTTCATTAAAACAAAAATAAAAAAAACTTTGCGGATTCTTTCTTTTCGTTATTATGAGCATTCAGTCTCGCTAGACGTAGGTACAACGTAGCATTTTTTATTTCCCGTAAACAAAGTATTAATTTAACCTTTGATTTTGTGCTCAAACATTTATTGTGAAAACTCTGAGCAAAAAAAAAACATATTCAAGAATGTGGTGAAGATATCCCTTCTACTTTTCAAAAGAACAGTCACGGCTTACAAGCAATATCACGATATACCAACCTTGGTTTATAGGCGAGGTACACCCTTTCTGTCGTCCTCCATTGCCACCCGTCAGTAGGTTCGGGAGGTTAGCCCATGTCAACTAGGATCATTCTTTTATAATCTTTACCAAGATTGAATGTCTGATACCTTATACCCTTAATCCAGCAAGTATTCTTATTCGACTTAACTGACAGTTCTTGTGCTTCAAATTGATCCATATATTTCAACCTATTGTGTCAGTCTGAAATACAGACACTTAAGGGAAGTGAAAGAATCAACATACATAAGGACATGTTCCATTTCAAAGAGCATCTCCAGAAATTCTCTAGAAAGAATACTCAACTATTGGTCTACCTAAACAGCGTTTAGAGGCTCAAAACAGTTCCACCAACAAGCCTTAAATGCGGTTTTTTAAGCTAACGTCAGCGCGAACTGCATTTAAGCATGCTCACGAAAAGAGTTAGTCAAATGAGGTGAGCTGAGTAGAAATCTAAAATCAACCAAATACAATCTTTGACCTAAATTTACTCAATTTGAAAATTTAAAGCAAATAAAAAAGTGCACAAGGCTTCCTTCCCACTTCGCAAGTTTGAGATGTGCGGGAAGACCAAGTGTCTTCTTAAAGATCGCAGTATCAAAAGAATTGACCCAGAAAATCTAAAAAGTTCCCATTCGGTAGTCTCTATGGAACAGTGACCTTGTAAAGTGCATTGGATATATTACAACCTTGTCTAGACCAACAATGTCAGGCAACCAATAAGCCGTGTCTTGACCCAAACTGACAATTAATTTCATAGGCTCACTGAAAAAACACGCGCTTCAAGCCAAATTGCAATAAACTGCCAAATAAGGTGTTTTGTTCGCTTTTATTTGTTAACAAAATGCGATGTAAAACACACAAAAAATGTCGCAACTATACGAGTACGTCTCATTATACCTGGCTTATGTTATCCATTGGATTTGGTTGCACTTCCACTGGTTCATGGCTAAAACTTAAGAGTTACCTAATTAGGACAGGACAAGACAAACCAAAGAAAAAAGCAAAACCAATTTTAATTGAACAATTGAATCCATCGGAAAGAGAAGGAGAACGAGACGAATAAATTATACAAAACCGTTATAATTAAGGCAGTCAGTAAACAGTAAACATAGAAACATAAACATAACGTAACGCACACTCTTTGCGCGGTAGAATACACAATTTAACACTAAAAACAGTTTTTTTTTTTCTCTCTTTAAATGTTTTAGTGCTCAACCTGTTTGCAACAACAGCCACAGCAACAAAACAAAAAATTGCTTCGCGGTTAGATTCACATTCAATGAGTTTGTTGAGTGTAAGACGGGCGGGGACCCTTGGTGGGCTGTCAGATACTCGGATACCCCCCCTGCAAGTGATGAGTGGTGGTTGCGCGAAAAATACTCACCCAACTGGTTAGTGGCGATTTTACTTTTCACTATCAAACCGCACAGACGCGCACACACTTGAAGTACACTCGGCTATGGGTGTCAAATGCAAAATATGCATCTAATGGATACTGTTTTTTTTTTCTTTCCTACAGTTCAAGTGTGTGTGCGTTTTCTTCTGACCAAATTCAATTAAAAAAAAAATACACAATTATTATTCTTTTAGCTCTTGTAACCATTTAAGGTGATGTATTTTATTCTATCTATAGATACTTTTTAGAAGACGAGACACAAGATACAGACTTATAAGGATGATTGGCTTGTTTGGTCAGTTTTGTTAATAAATACAAGTAACCCTGAACTAATAGGCACATCGATGCAATCAACCATGTTGCGACTTGCGAGTTGAGATTATGTGAGCACAAAGGTCTATTTAAGGCAAAAGTTGGATATCATAGGTGACGCCTTGTCAACTTTGCTTTCGTTAGTATGGTTTTTGATATAAGTGATATAAGATGCATCCATACTAACAAAAGAACATAGAAAAATGTCCCGCACGAAATTCTAATTCATCGAGAGTATGAGCCATTTCCGATTGTTGGCATATACTTTGTCAACATGGCAGAACGTGGCATCTGGGTAGACAGTTCTCTTGACTGTCGTACTGTCATCTGTTTTATGATCCTTAACAATTGACGCAGCAATCTGTGTGATTCTAAAGAAAATAATTTTCTACAATATACAATATAATATCTCGGACAGAGCACCAAGAGCGCCATCTAGCGCATTGTTCAAACATGCGTTTTAAAGCTTAGATCTTTCTCTACTATCTGTCAAAATTCCATGAAATTTGGGTACACTTATAAAAATTATTTTTCCAGAACAAATAGCGGCTATTAAATTCCACCCAAAAATTCGTAAAAATGCATCAGAAGTACTTCGATTGATGCAACAAGTGTACCGTGATGATTGTTTGAGTAGAACAGTTGTTTTCAAGTGACATACATGTTTTTCGACGGCAGAGACGCTGGCGGATGACAAGGCCAATTTCAGTTCGGGCGCCTGAAATGATTCAAAGAGTACGTAATTTTGTTGCAGAAGACCGCAATGTTTCACTGAGAATAATGGAAGAGGCCGTAAACATCAACAATTACAATTACAATTTTCTTTATTAAGACTTAATAATCAATACAATTATCTTTTGTACTTAAAATTAATTGTAGCCGACTTTTAAATTACAGTAAAACCTCTCTAATTGGGACACTGATGGGACCGACTCTTTCCTGTCGCGATTAGGAGGTGTCCCAATTATAGAAGTTTGTATAAAAAATATAGAAAAACACAACAAGGACTCAAGAAAAAACTGATATTTTCAATTAAAACAAGTATGGAACGCCCTATCTCGTTTACAATATCATACATTATTGAAATAAAACGACATATATTTTATGAAAAGTTATAAAAATCTATGTAGTAGTATCTCATTACGCGAAACTCAACGCGTATGCATACGAAAAAGCTTAAATAATGTATTGTATCCACACAAAAACAACTGCAACTGCACGGTACCAATATCTAATATTCAATGAAAATAAATAAAACATTGCTCTGTTGTTTTTTGTCTCCGATATAGTCACTGTTCTGTATAAATATAACGATTTGAAAATTTGTAGAATGAGATGCAGCTGCGAACATTTAGTTAATGGAATTTTACTCCGATTAGAGAAGTCACAATAGCTTTTTTTCGGGTCTAGTGTCCCAAATGAGAGGTTCAACTCGAATTGTCCCAATTAGAGAAGTCATATTTCCTGACGTTTTTAATAAATTGTCCCAATTCGGAGGTTTGGCTCAATTATGGAGGTTCTAGGAAAGTTAAATTGAGTGTCCCAATTAAGAGGTGTCCCGATTAAAGTGTCCCGATTACAGAGTATATAATATAGGAAAACTTTTAGGGTTGGCAAATGGGTTGTCCCGATTGGGAGGTCGTCCCGATTACGGAGTGTCCCAATTAGGAGGTTTTACTGTATATGCCTGGCTAGGTAAGTTAAGGAATATAGCTTGTTAAGCATTTCAATAGTTATTAATGAATTATTTAATAATTACAATTTTTCCCACGGCATGCTTGCTCCCGGCATACTTAAATCAGTTTGTTAAGGACTTAAATTAATGACTAGATAATGAATACATTTAAACAAAAACAAAACAAGAGAAAACAAACTAGTGCCATGTGCAATAAATTAGAATATTATTTCAGAGTATATAAAAAATATGAATTTCACTGCTCTAGTATTTATTTAAGGTCAGTCTGCTTAATGGATAATATATAAGTTCTTATATACTCAAAAGCAGCACCAACCGTTAAACTTGACTTTACATTATTTACGTATATACAAATAGTGCGAGCGTGCAAACAGGCCTTATTTTCTGGTCTAAGTTACAATAAAGTTAGCCTCTCAAATTAGTCCGTGACGCTTTATTATAAAAAGGTACCAAAAGGCTTCTACTAACATCTTGTTCGATAAGGGGGAGGGATCTTTCATTGTTAAATGGTGAAAGGTAGTAATTGTCGCCTAAACTCTCACATTTGTTTGAGTCCAACAAAGATTTAATGAGTGCATTTGGGTGAAAGTCAATGCGTTGAAGTTTTTTAAGTGTAAGATTGATAAGGTATGCCATAAGAGGTGTTATCTTGCACGTATCATACAGTAGTTTATTTGGGTACCATTTCTTATCTGGTCTTCTATATTTTCCACAACAAAATCTCAGTATTCTTCTCTCAAATTTTTCCAATTCCTTTGCTGTTGTGGGACGTAAACATCAACAAATAGACTATTCGAACAATTCTTCACGAGGACTTGGGCAAAACAAAGGTCTGTGCAAAATTTGTTCCAAACACATTGAATTATGTTCAAAAATTGATGACAGTCTGGCATTTCAAAGACGTCATTACGGCCTCAAGAAATGATCCAAACTTCATGCAAATAATTGTTACCGGTGGTGAAACACTGTGTTTCCAATAAAGTCAAAAAATTCACCTTTAAATGGCGCAACCGTTCGGGGTGAACCAGGGCCTGCTTCTCACAACCATTTGGGTGTGCTTGTTATATTTTTGCACGAATGGAAGGGACCTACAGTTTCATGCCGACTGCGATCGGTGAAGCTCATCGTGACAAATGATACTCTTTGAATGCTTGTCAAACATTCGAAAGAGGTGGCACGGTGAAAACACTTTAAGGTGTTTGCTGATATTGAACCCGGGCAGCATTGCGTAGTCCAATGAACTTACCACCACGGTGCGGAAAAAAAATTAACTACAAGCTAACAAAAAAAAAAAAAAAAAAAACGGAAAGTTCCTTCAAAAATCAAGACAATGCTCGTCACATCTTTCGATAGCTAAGGAGCTATTTACAGAAAATTCGTTCCAACTGGTCAAACAGTTGCTACCGCATATTATCTTGATGTTTTGAAGCGTTTGATGTCCGGAATCCATCGCATTCAATCCCGAAAATCGCCATCCAGGAAGTCGGTCTCTGTTGCACGATAATACACCGTGTATAATAAATCAGTGTGTGTATATTAAACCATCCGCGTGTTTATTAATATGTGGCGTGATTTGGCACCGTGACACTTCTCTTTGTTCGCGAAATTAAAATTGAAATTTAAAATATGTTTTTTTGGCGACATCCCGACCATTTAAGAGCATGCATTTGAATCACTATTGAATCGTTGTAACAACTGTATTGAATCGGGAGGAGAATACTTCGAATAAAAACACCGAAAAATAAACAGAAATCGCGTTTTAGTCCGGGATATTATAGCACACAGTGTATTAAACTGCTGGCAAACGCCTTCGAATGAAGTGCGACTTTAGCACTACACAGGGCGCAAATACCGAAGGGATCCTAATCTGTGTTCTCTGCTACACTTCTCAGCCTCAGCAGTTGAACTAACGCTTCTTACTGGCCGAACACAATGGTGAAGCTGCAGTTGAAATGTGCAACACTATCAAAGTTGAAATACACTAAAACCCTATAGCGCGAACACAATGCGAAGTTACAGCTGTAGTATATATATGTACGCTGAAGCGCAAAGTTGAGCAAACTTCAACTTTCGAACGTGCTGCTGCTACTTTCCATTGTGTTCGGGCAGTTAAATAACCAAATCTCAAATCATGATGTTTGGCCCGCCTCAGAATTCTGTTTTTGCTACGAAACTATTTCTCATGCCGAGTAAAAAAATACATCTATCCAATATCCTGTATTCGCTGCTATTTCAATAGATATACCGCTTAGATGACTTTCCTATACAACTTTGAGCTCATCTAACATATCTCCTAAGGAACATTGCAATAGGAAACTTCGATAGAAAGGGAACATCTAATGAGAATGAGGTCAAAAACGAATGGCACCATGATATTCCAATGAATATGAATGTGGACGCATTCAAATCGACTGTGCACTTCAATCTGTTGCAATCATTTGGTCAAGATTAAGAGACAAATGAATCGAACTACCATATGGAGCTACTGAAAGACATAAAAGGAGTTCTCTTTCCATTTTCATCTGTAATTGCTTGCTAGGCGATGTATTCCAATTCGTTGTTGTGTGTTTCGCTTCCAGAAACAACACACTGCTTGGTTATTTCCCGGTCGAATGTGCAAGTCTAAATAAACAAACCAAAACCAATAAATAGAAAAACCAGAAGTAGAATCTAGGTCGGATTTGTTTGTTTTTGGAGAACCACCACAGCACGCTGAAGACGACCCAGAGTCAGTGAGCAGCGTCTCCGCAGAGTTTTTCTATACACGTTCATCACCTTCATTCATCTTGAATTCAACCAACCATCGCAATCGAACATATATTCATTCTAATAAAAATCGATAGCAAATGATACCATTCCTTGTTTACAGTTTTATCCCTCCCTGAAGGCCTTCAATGATGGTCTTCGTGATTTTCCTGGTTTCTTTCATTTTATTTTTCCCCCTTTTGGGTTTCCAATTCACCAAGGAAAGGGTCTACCACCTCCAACTAAAAAACTAACAAGGTGGAGTTGCATAAGAGTGAATGGTTTTGTAGTTTTTGTTTTTGTTTTGATGAAGTCGGCGTTTGCATAACTCGTATGTGTTTCTTTTTTGCGGAAATTATTTGGCTTTTCTTTCCCCCTTCGATGAGATTTGAGTTCCTAAAACGAAACGAAATGTCGAAAACCGCTACGACGATCCTCTCTGAAGCTAATATTGTAGAATTTACTCTTCCGTGCCGGTGTTTATGTATTCCTATCGCTTCTATATCATAAATAACCTGAACGTGCCCCACGATAGTTATATGAACTGACGTTTCTCTCGGTTTGCCATAGATACACAGTCAGATACAGTATCTACAAAATTGGAATGGAGGCGGCACACAGTGGAAATACAATTGAAACGTAAAATTTTGATTTTGTTTTTAGTTTTGCTTTTTTTTTAAGGGGGGTTGCGGGCGGTTTATAAATCTCATTGATTATTGATTGATATGCGGAGACTTTCTTTTTATTTTGATTTGATTTTAACACACAGTGAGATAGAAAATAAAATAAACGAATTAATGTTGATCCGATTTTTAGGAAATTGTTCATCACGAACTGACGTGCACGTCTTTATGTATGTAAAATATATTTGAGAGATGCTACTCCAGAAACAATGTGCGGAAGTTTTACCAGAAGGTAAAAAGAATGTGCCAAGGAAACAAGTCCCGTATAGAAACCTGTAGAGAACTCGACACTCAGTTATAAGGTGAAAAGAAAATTACATCTCGTCGCATTGGAAATCAAACGAAAGATTACTCTTGCCAATCGCTGATTCTTAGGTCTAAAAAGGCGATTGAGTAGTACAGCCCTTTCCCTATCGACTAAGGAGACTATATAGGACCCTTATCATCCCAGTCTTGCTTTATGGAGCTGAAGCACAGACTTTATCGAAAGCGGATGAAGATATCCTTGGTCGCTTCGAGAGAAAAATCCTTCGTAAGATATTCGATCCATTTACGTTGACGGGCTTTGGAGTTCAACCACAAACTATACGAGCTGTACAGCGACGTCGACCTGGTAAAAAAAGCACCAAGCAGTGACTTTGAGAGGATGCAATTGCTCTTCATCATTATACGCATGCGAATTATGATGATATCTGAGAGTCTTCTTGGACATCTACAGTCACAGCAGCGACTAAACGCATGCTCCGGGGCCACGTATGCCACCGTCCCGTGTTGAGCAAGCAACCGACAGATTATATTTGTCAAAAATATTGACACAATTACTCCGCATTTCTAAAGGGTATAGTGATCCATGGTTTGTCTACGTGTATTCAGGAGAAATATCAATGAGGGTGATGACTTTTGAGCCACCTTGTGGAAGCGGAAAATATTGAATCAATTTTTCAAAGTGTGGCTGCAGCCATGGAACCCAAAATGTCTTCGGCGAATTTTTAAAAACGATTTGGCTGCATTTGTAGCATTGTGCGCAGTCTTACAAAAGGTAAAGGCCTTCAAAAGAGGTCCGTTTGGTATGCAATAACTGCGAAACTAGTCTGAAATAGCTTACAACTGCTCAAAATGAACACCCCTTGACAATAGATATTCTACTTAAGTAGTGTTGTGCTACTCATACATGAGGCACTACAAATGTCCCATACAACAAATTCAAATGTCCCAGCACCTCAAAAAAAATATTTGTACCACCTCAAATTTGTCACATCACGTCTGAAAATACGGGACAAAAATTGTATGGCACTAATACAAGATAGATAAATAGATGTTTATTGTAGCGGAAAAATAATACATTGTTCTTAAAACTATAAACGTAAGCGCGAAATTACACCTATACGTTAGTCACCGCAGTAAAATGTGAACTCTTTCTCAAACAACGCCTCGGCAAAGCATACATACACGAACACGATACACCGCGCGTTTGCATAAAGTTCTCACAAAACACAAATGATGGGATGGGCTCAGGGTTACCTCTGAAAATTTCCGGAAAGGTTCCGGAAAGGGGTCCCTGGCAAAAAAAAAAAGGGATCCCATATAAAATTAAGGAATAAGACGGGTAGGATAAGTATTATTTTATTAATTTTTTTTTGTATACATATTTGTCCAGTTGCCTAAAAAAAATATATAAAATATATAAAGCTTATGCATAAAAACTCTTAAATAAAACAAAAAAATCAGTTCATTTAAAAAAAAGCAATTCATTTAAAAATAAAGTAACATAAACAAAAGAAACAAGAAAAGTATTTAGAGAAAAAGTTGTGATTATTAGTTTTTGTACTTGTAATCCAGTTTCGCATGATAACAAAATAAAGAATAACACATAAAGTGACTACGCACTATATGAGGATACGAGAAATTTAAATGCGATGAAGTATGACAAACGAAACGCACCAACTATTTGAATGTGTCTGTTTACAAGGAAAATTTACATTTTGGCGTTGCCAAAAAAATACATAGATAGAAATCCGGTTAATACAAAAGTGTGATTGCTGTCGGTGGCTTTGTCTACTAAAAGAAGTGAATGAATTTCGGTTGAATCATTTCTCAATTTACAGAAAGGGTCCGAAAAGGGTCCCTTTTTTCAAGAAGGGTCCAATTTCGATGTTTTTCAAAAAGGCGGGTCCTGGGGTCCGTGCCATCAAAAAAGGGTCCATTTGACCCCAAAGATAACCCTGGATGGGCTTAAATAATTCAACTTCTTTGAGAGTACAGTGAATGGTATATTCACCATATCATATCTCCGTTCCGTACTCATTTGAGAGCAGTACAAGGCAATACAAAATACATTAACCTGCCGTCCTCCCGACTTCCTCCTCATTTGAGGTGATCCTTATTCTTTACTCATTTGAGGGTAGAATAAATCAACACATTGACATGACTTGCTCCTCATTTGAGGTGATCGTGATTCTTTACTTATTTTAAGACAATTAAAACCAACACCTCATATTTCAAAATGAGTACCTCATACAAACTCATATCAAAATCGTGTCCTACCCAACACTAAAACACATTGACATGACTTCCTCCTTATTTGAGGTGATCGTGATTCTTTACTCATTTGAGGAGAATTAAAACCAACACCCCATTTGAGGTGGGACATTGCACCACCTTATATTTCAAAATGAGTACCTTATACAAACTCATAACAAAAGCGTGTCCTACCCAACACTATACTTCAGGGTATGGTATGACAGTTCTATAGACAATACATGACGACCACTTTCATCAGAGCTTAGGTTAGGTTAGGTAGCAGTGGCTGCCAGTAACAAGTACCAGCACACTTAGGCCTATAGAGGCCCATTGTGATACCAAGGATCTTGGGGATAATCACCCCGCTACTCAGGTGAACCATTTGGAACTTTGTATAAAACGAAGAAGGCTTCCTACGTCTTTTTGTATGAGATCACTTAGATCATCGAAGAAGTATTCTCCAAGGTGAAGTTTCCTACTACGGGAAAGAGCTGGACACGAGCAGAGGAGATGTGTTGGACTTTCCTCCTCCTCTTCGTCTCTACAGCTTCTGCAGAAGTCATTCGAAATGACGCAAAGTCTAGTAGCGTGTCTGCCTATAAGGCAGTGTCCTGTGATGACACCGATAATCGTACTAATATCATCAGAGCTTACTCTATTACAATTTTCTTTTATATTAAGAGCACTTTTAGCTACGTTGACACTCTCTTTAACAGTTACTATCCTGTGTAACTGGCGTCCATTTTAAGTCGATTTAACTAGAAAAAAATAGCAATTAGATACAAGTATCTGTCTTAAAATTCAGAAAATTTGCGTAACATTTCCATTTCATTAACAATTAAGATTCTTCCAGTCACCGTATTTCCTTCTCAACACGGACTTTTAACACAGTCAAGTCAACACTGAAAAATCCATTTCAAAGACAGATACAAACTTTTCGTTCAATTATTTATAAAATAAAAAAAACATGCAGACATCTCCACTTCAGAGTCAAGAGGATTATCGCGAACAAGCACTTAAGAAAGTTCTACTCTAAAGGAATTAAACAAAAATTCCTATACCCTGACAGAAAAAGATTTTTTTTCCAATATACATATGTATATACATACTCGTACATAATAGGCTAATGGGGTAAAAAATTCCCTTTTTTTTAACTTGACAACAACCTTACGTATGACGTTACTATGCGTGCGTATCGTATCCCATTTGACATTCGTGATGTAATACGCTCTTACATATGCAAAAGACACAATAGAGAACCTATAAATAAATAACAAGCGCTGACTGTCAAAAGCAGAAGAAAAGAGACCAAAATTAAGAAAACCTTTCAATTCATAATTACTTTCCACCAAATCGTACCCAGACCCAGGAGAAGGTGGAGGAGATGAACAAAATTTGAAGAATTTCATAGCTAGGCGTGACGATGAGACGAGGTCGACACGATAAAGAATGGAAAAGACCTGATTCGTGGTTCTCCACCGCTTAATTGTTTCCGTTCTAAAAATATGAATTTTTTTTTTACTTTTTAGTGTTTTTTTTTTTTTTTTTGAAAGAAAAATTGAAAGAGTTATCACGCATCACTTTTGAGTACGAACGAATGCCGGAAAAACTATTTAAATAAAATAATCTATTCTTCAATTGAGAAATATGGAATATTCTATTAATTTTCAATATTCATAGATTGAATGGTGTGTGACCGTGACGTGACGTAAGAGCTTACAGACAATATGAGTTTTTCAGGTGGCACCACTTGACTTCTGCGTTTTTTTTCCTCACTGGAAATAGCGAACAATTTCCTCTGGTCATGGTGTATCCTTGCAAACAACGAGAAGTTCTTCTCTACTTTTAGATTTAGATCAATTAAGGACCATGACTGTGACTTAATTGGAAAAGAAATCATATTTCACCTAACGAACCTACTCATATTTTAAAAAAACGGAAATGGGAAATTTTTTACATTTGATTTTAAAAATTGGGAATAATTTTTCAACTGTAAAGGCGGGACTGTGAGCACCGTGGTGTAGTGGTAAGTGCATTGGACTACTACGCAATGCTGCCCGGGTTCAATCCATCGATCTGTCTGTCTCTCGTTCTCGTCTTTCAGGTGCTCGCGCTGTGTGTAAACATTATAAGGGTATTCATATCCCCTTTAATGTGTGGAGATTATAAAAAAAAAAAAAAAAATAAATCCCAGCCCGGGTCCAACACCTAAACATTTTTTCACTGTGCCACCTCTTTCGAATGTCTGGTGAATTCGAATATAGACTTGTGAGAATAATTTATTGTAACATGACGATAGGACGTCAAATCACGTTGTGTAAGAAATACATTATTTGTCATATTCAGCACTTATCGTTTATTTTTATATTTTCTGATATCATTCAACGGCTTTAATATAAGCTGTCACAATATACACTCTTCTGAAGCAACATGGCCAGATGGACGTAGACAGTTTTCCAAAAAGAGGTTTTATTTTGATTTATCAAGATAATCTTTATGACTATAAGATTTGAATTTTATTTTAATATTTATAATTCAAAGCATTGTGAGCCAAGCCACCTCCACAAGTTCTTGCACTTTCATCGATTACCACACGGATGTCGGCTTTGATTGACTGGGGAACGTTTACATAAACCTTGTCTTTCACATAGTTTCAAAGAAGCACGGTGTTGAATCGCACGATCTCTCGATCACCACTCCGTGAGATGACTCGGCCAGGAAACTTTTCTCGCAAAAAAGAGATGTGGCACGTAGCGCCATGATTTTGGAACTAAACATCGCCCACATCCACACCTTCATTGTCTTTTATTGGAAAACCCATGAATCGAAATAAAAGAGACTTAAACCTGATTACTTGAATCTTTATTGATTGAATCTTACACTGCCGATCGATAAGAGATTAAAAAAGAGAAGTATGGCAGAAACAAGAAATTCATTTGTCAGAATGACAATGACAGTAACAAGTCACCACATCTGGTGGTGAATATAATGATTGCCCAGTGGCGTAGGTAGATGATTTAAACCGGAACATTCCGCCCGCTTTCGCCAACTTCTGGCGAATGATCATCATCAAGAGGCAAAATGCTGATTTGTCCTATCGGCCTGGATAAGGTAGATGTTGCAGTCTTCTTGTCGGCGCCCACGAAGTTAGTCCCACAATCGCTCGATAAGCTTTCACAGATGCCACGCCTAGCCACAAAACGTCGATACACATTGAGGAAATCTTCTGTGGAGTATCCTGAGGCTCCTTCCAGATGCACGGCACGGGTCGACAAACAAACAAACACTGCAATATATCCCTTATAGGATTTCGTGCCTCGGCCCTTGGAGAGACGAAGGTTGATGGGGCCTGCAAAGTCAACCCCGGAGTGAAGGAACGGTCCATATCTCCGGACACGCCTTGCGGGTAAATCTCCCATAAGTACCGTAGTGGAGGTAGGTCGCTGTCGCCAACATCGAACGCACTTGAAGATGACTGTTTTAACCGATTGTCAGCCAATAAGGTCATTTACAAAAAAGCGTTGTATAATTGTAGTTATTTTAAGTTATTTTAAACAAAAAAAAAATCTGTTAGAGTTTAAGTGGAATAAAATAATCGTTTGAAAAAAAAAAAAAAAAAAACTGTTATCCTTAATAGTTTCTGAAGAGAGCTATAACGTTTGAGAAGTCCGAATTCCGCTCGAGGTGCACTAATAGTGAAGCAAGTCGTTCGTTGTGCGTGCTTCCGGACAGTCATCTAGCAGTTGGAAACTGCTGAGGGTAGGCCACGGAGATGAAGAGCTGGTCAGATGAGGTGGCCCATGTAGCCACAATAATGACTTCAGTAGGTCGTTTGGAGAAACTCCCCGAGATGCGAGGTCCGCCGGATTATACTTACTAGGTACATGATGCCAGCATGCTTCCGGCAGAGATACCTGAATTTTGGAGACTCTGTTAGCCACGAACGTTTTCCAATTTGAAGGATGTTTCCCAATCTATGACAGGGTTATAGTTAAGTCTGTCCACAAATGACACTTTACTTTCTTGAACTGCAGAGTGTCCTGGATACGTTTGGAAAGTCGGACAACCGACAAAGCACGACAAAGCTCCAGTCGAGGGAGGCATATTTGCTTCACCGGAGCAACCTTAGATTTAGAAGCCAACAATATAGCTTGTGCGTTTCCGATTGCATTGATAACTCGCAAGTATACACAAGCAGCATACGCCATCTCCGAAGCATCGGAATAGCCATGTACAGTGGCGAGCATATAAATAGGGAAAAACAACCAAAGACAGTAATTTCTGTGTGTTTTGCTTAAGCTTTAAACAACTGGAAAACTATAAATTTTATTTTTTTAGCAGTATACACTTTAGGTGTAATATTATTAGGTATCTTATAACATCAGTTACAGGAATAATTGATCTTAATAGATGAAGAAAAATCCTTATTTCTTGGAAAACTTTAAAATGCCATTTATACGTTCTTTCGCAAACAGTAATGTAGCCTTGCGATTTTTTTACTTATAATCGGTTTTTTATTGATCCAAATCCCGCTTAGCGACGTCGTACCGTGTGTACACTCATATTCAAGTCTTCTTGTGCCGACATTTCAGCGTGAATGTCAACAGCGCTCCTGAAACGATCCTTTTCAGAAAGGCGCTGCATCATCCAATCAACACGCGGTGTAGTTTTTCGTGGTCTGGGAGCGCGAGGTTTATTAAAACTGCTACCATAGCGTTTGACCTGTTCCAAAGCTCGATGAAAAACATTAATTGATATATTTAAATGTTTCGATATTGCAGAGAGCATAATATCTTCACTTCTTAAACGACAAATTTCTCGCCGCTGTTCAGCCGTTATGTTTTTGCCCCGTCCCATTCCTATAACATCATCACAAATCGAGTTATGATGACTAGACAATAACAAAGCAATATTTATGTAAACATTACATACTGAAAATTAAACATTTTCACACAGAAGTTGAGTACAAACTAAAAACAATATAATTTCCCTATTTATGTGCTCGTACCAATTTAACACTTGGCACGGTATTTAGTACCTGTACTGTGAAACGTAGACCAAAATATGTTATGCATGTTACAATTAGTTCTAAAAAATCTGTTTTGAGGATAAACTTCGCATTTTAGCCAACCTATTTTCTTAAGTGCCGGTATATGGTGATTTGAACTATGTTGACTGAATTTTCCTATTTATATGCTCGCCACTGTATCTCGATCAGCTGTGCAGTTTTTGAGTAACCAGTCCATCGGGGCACTGTATATGCTTGTAAACTCTCGAGCCCTTCATCACGTCCATCGTTCTTGTAGTCGGGGCGGAAACCGATCATTCCAGCTTAGGCCTCCATGCCACAGACTTTGCAGGAACAACTTGAATTTAACTGTAATTGGCGTAATCCAACCCAACGGATCATAAAGCTGGGCGATGAGGAAGAGGCATTTTCTTTTGGTAACAGCACCGGTGAAAACTGATGAGTTGAAGCGGAAGCTGAATACATCGCTTGCTGGTTGCCAGGAAATGCCAAGTGTTTGGACTTCATCGAATTGTGGCCACGTACGGTGAGATGATGCGAGCTGGTCTTTTTGCACACCTGTCAAGAGCAAGGGATGATTTGCTGATCACTTGCTAAGTGGGAACCCGCCCGCCTTGAGTAGCTCAACCAATTCAACTCTTAGTTCACCAGCCTCTTGAGTCGTTTCAGCTCCGGCGAAGGTATCGTCAACATAGATGTTCTCGAGCAACAGTTTTGCAGCATGAGGAAAACGATCATCTTCATCAGCAGCTAGTTGTCGTAAAGTCCTAATGGCTTGATACGGTGAACTAGAAAGACCGTATGTGATAGTGGTTAGATTAAATGTACTTACTGGTTGGTTTTCCGAAGCTCGCCATAGGATTCGCTGGAAACACTGATCCAGCTGGTTAGGTGGTAAATCGTCATCTCAGTTGTTTTCCCCATTTCCATACTGATAGCATTACCGAGATGATAACAGCATATAGTAACCAATATGTGGCACAAAATAATGCACAGCTTCAACTCAAACTGCACGAATTGAAGAGATTCTTGGATACACTGTTCCGCAGTGAATGCACTTCCTCCATGGAAATTGTACTGGTCAATTCAGCCTATATTTTGAGTTTCAATTGCGAAGAATCTTTTAATGTCGATATTTGAGTCAATCAAACGGCTTATTCATTTATCAGACAACACGAAGTTCGAAAGATCGGATACATTTGCCAAAATTAGACCGCTCGTCAATCACTGTAGGCGATTATTGAGGTATTTACAGTAAAAATTAGTGGTGACCACTTTTTGTCAATACACCTTCCAACATGATGCTCAATGCATGAAAATTGCATGTTTTGGTCACGAAATCGGGAAATGTCAAGCCACAGTTGGGGCTTAGAGACCATGTGACTAAAGAGTTTTTGACAGCAGACCGCAATCGCCCATCCACATGCATAATACAATATTTCGGTGGTAGAATTAGCGACAAAAGCGCTGCTAGGCTCGGTTCTACCTATTACGTACTATTTATAACTAAGCTATTTAATTTATGCAATGTTGATTTTCTTTAAATATATTTTTTTTTATATATTTATTGGACCAGTGGGTACTAAACTACCCAGGTCATAACAGGTAAACTAAAAAAGAGAACATTTTTTTGTTAACATTTTTGGCTTGATGCCATTTCTACAGGGACCGGTACGGGGCCAAAATGGGTTAAGAGCGAATCTCTCATAAAAATGATTACCCTTTTTTTCTAGTAAAGTGTGAAGTTGGCCTCCCATTAAAGCTGGCGTATCACGAGGAAAGATAAAGTCACCTGTGTATATGAGAGCAGGGATCTATCTACCTATGGATGTATGTCCTATTGCTGTCATATTGCATTAGTGCTATAGAGATTTTTGTACAGAAAGAGGAGAGTTGTGGTTTGAAACCAGCGTTGCCAGATTTTTTTTCGGACAAAACGGGATTTTGAAACATTTTTATTAAAAAAGCGGGATTCTTAGATCGAAAGCAGGACATCAAAAAACATAAGTAGTCTAGTCATAGTCAGTAATTTTTAGTACTTTTCCTTTTATTTGAAACTAGCTGACCCACCTCGAAAACGACGAACACTTTTACAGAGCTTAATAGGCAAAAATATATGTAAGTTAAGTAAATAACTGTTACCCCATTTATATGACAACTCAATGCGCATTGAATTGATGCGCATTGGTTCAATCCGCTCATATGAACATCACTTCGAACCGCATTGAAATACTCAATCCGCATTCGTTTATTCCTGTTTATAAACTGCATTGAAAATAAAAAACCGTATTGAAATAAGATGTAAACACTCAAATCGCATTGAAACATTTTACTCTCTCGCGCTCTCATCATTCTCTTGTCTGTCATCTAATGTCAGGCAATTCAATACATAGTCATTTTTAATTAATTAATTTTTATTTTATCAAACTGTCAGTTCAATCAGCTGTTTATTAAACTCTCTCAATTTTCTCACGTTTATTTTGGATTCGGTTTTGAATAATTTCATCAACTTTTCTATGCGGATTGAACCAATGCGCATCGATTCAATGCGCATTGAGTTGTCATATAAATGGGGTATGTGTGAATTATAATTACCAATAAAAGCTCAGTGTAGTTAGAAGATTCAATGCCTACCTCAGAAGATAAATAATTCGCTATTCAGAAGTACTCGTATATTCTTCTCGCGTGTTTTTAAGCGCCGTGCCGCCCGTATAAACTGAGTTTGAATTCTTAACTATAACGCAGAATTGAATTGGGAAAAATAAAAGAAAGAAAAAAAAAACAACAGCACCATCATCCGTCATTTCATTTTTAATTCATTTTTATTTATCAATTCAATTAAATCTTAAATGCTAGACAAAAGTGATTAAAACTAGCTAAACTAACTTAACTATCTTACTCTAACTTACTGGCCCCACACGGGCACTCTAAGCTAAACTTAATACTTATACTATGTCTTTCGACGTAACCTAACTTATAATATAGAATTTGAATTAAAGTTACAATTTTAGAGCTAAGAAAAGTTTGAAAAAAACTTAGCAAAAGGACATGTTGCACCATCATCCGTCAGCCGCACAATATTACCATGTTTTTTTTTCGACATTTCCTTCTGGTGCAAATCATGCTTTCGTTGTAGTTGTATGCGCGACAGACTTTGAATTTGAAAACGATAGAAATTTAATTCAATCAAAACTCAATCAATCTTATGTACCCACTTTCAGCCCCATTATTGGCTGTAGCTAAATAAATATTTTTGAAAATTTCGTTGCACTTTTGAATAATTTGTTCCTCAAATTTATTTATAAGATGGACTGAGCAATATCCGAAAAATACCCAATGTTAGGAAATCGGTTAAATAGTCAAGTACCGTTGTACAACTTTTTAGGCAAAAACCTGGTAAGAGATTTGATAGCATGTGTCTAAGGTAACCTATATATGACCCGTTTTCTAGAAAATCGGCTTTTTATAAAAATCGATCCCAAATGAAGTATAGGTACCTTAATTTTTGGGGCTAGAATGAAAATTCCAAATTGGCCTTGTGGTATAGTCCCACAGACCCCAGATATGAAGTTTCAAGCAAATCCGCCCTGCCGTTTAGGCTCCAGTCCGAGATACAGCCATGTTTACGTAATGAGCGTTACTGCTTTATTATATAGTATGAATAGTATGATTCAAATTCAGTTTGAAATGATGATAGACATAATGTAGAACAATTTGTTTAATGAAAAAACGTTGCTTTACTTTTAACAATAAGCAATAACTGTCTCTAAGTTTTAGAGGAATACAAATAAGTAATATTTACTTATTTGTATTTCTATGAAGACTTAATTTGTTTTTAAGTTCCCTTTTTTTCTTTAATATAGTTGAAGAACTAACTCTGCACAGGATAATTACTGGATGAGTAATTCAGCTTTCATTAAATTTACGGAACATTTTTTTCTGGCATCCGACCATTTACAAAAAAAAAGCGTTCGTTTAAACATATTCTTGGAATAATTTTTTTGAAACTGTTACTTGTTATTTCCCATTGTGGCATTATTCTAGAATAGAATAGTGCGTATATGTGCGGAGAGTGTTACTCACTGTTGCCGTTTCTCCTGTTATAACAGGAGTCTACTGTTATTTAGTTCCGAAAAAGTGAAATCAACTGTTTCCTGTTCCCAGACAATTTTAAGGCCGTTTCTCCTGTTAGTTTACTTTTTTTTAATGAAAAGAAAATTCGAAATGGAAGGCTTATATGAAAAAAAAGCAACAAATAATCTACGGTAGACCCATAGCAATAACATTCCTGGTTGGTGATTGGCACTACATGTGACGATGTGAGTGATCCATTCGCGTACGCTCCCAAAACTGCGAAAAGTATGTATGAAAAGTTACGAAAACCCGTTCGCTTACGCAAAAATGTCGCAGTTTTTCGTAAAAGAGAGTACCCACGAAAGAGTAATAACTCTCACCATGCTGCGAATTTTGGCACAAGAAATTTCTTTGGGCAGATTACATGAAAACTGTCAAATCACATACATTTTGCATTTTTTGTTGCTCAACCCGTTCGTTTCCTTTTTCGTAAATTTCATATCTTTGAGAGAATTTCACCTGCACTCTTCGATATTTGACATAAAACACATCTGATGCAAAAGTACCCGAACGGACCTAGTGACATTGACATTGACATTGACATTTATTTCACAATTTGAATAAAATAAAAGGTCTGTTCCTTTAATAGCAAATTGTTACTGATTCGTAGGTTCGCATTTGTACGAATTCTAGACCAACCGCGTTCCTCTACACAAAAAAGTAGGAAGAGAGCGAATAAAAATGTTCCCTCACTAAAAAATCTTACGAATTCTTACTCAACAAATTTTTGCGGGTGAAAAGTGAACTATCTTGCAAAGTCAGCTGTTCCGTTTGTTTTGAATTATTTGCATTTTCTTATTTTATGGCAAAAAGTAAAATATTTGGAAAGAAAAGGAACATAGATGAAAGTTGAATGTTCTGAATGTTGAAATTTGCATTTCGCAATATATTGCATTGGTTCTGGGATATCATCAAGAGTGGACTTTTCTGTAAAATCCAAAATCGTACAACACCACTCTGTTAACTCTTGCTTCACATATATTCATGATAATTTGTTTGTTGTAACTTTTGTGGTTAAACGCGTTCCTTTACTTTTTCGTAATTTTGCATCTGCCTGAGAGAATTTTACCCCCACTCCATGAAATTTAATAACTTACTATTTTTGGAGCAGAAAGTAAAGGAACAGACCTAAAGTGGCCGTTTTTTATAACCTACACACGCTAAAGGGGATATGAATACCCTTAGAATGATTACACACAGCGCGAGTACATGAAGGACAAGAACGGGAGACAGATAGATCGACGTTGCTAATTTGCGTGATTTTAGTTCTTCTTGGCTATGTAAGCTCAACAAAAGCATAATATGTATTATGTATTTATTGTTTACGTACTTTGTATCTAATTCCTTTTCAAGTTAAATTCAGGGAAAAGGCAAAGTATTATATGAACAGAAGGTTAAAGAGGTTCCTTTTTAAAAATTGGCTCAGTGAAAATCCAGACAATTTTATGGAATGCAAATGCGTTGTTTGCAACGCAACAAACATTTTATCTATGAACAAAAGTGGACTATTATGCGACATGCTGAAGGGAAACGACATATCAATAACATAACGTCAGCGCAACAGCAAATTATGTAGTGCCAAAGAACCTTTTCCTAATGCAATAGACATTTTACTTAAAAATATCATATTTTATAGGTTTTCGGACGAAATTTTTAGTCTCCTGTTTTTTTACATTTTCTGAGCGGCAACACTGGTGTTACTTCTCATTTTTCGACATATTATGAGGGTGATTTATTGAATTAATGCTGAATGAAGTTTGAAAGTATTTGAGTGAGAGGAATGAACAAATTTATTGAAAGCGGGACATTCAATATTGGGCTAAAAATCGGGACGTCTGGCAACGCCGTTTGAAACTCAAATAGGTTCATGTCTGTGGGTTGCATTTGAAACTAAACCGCGGAAATTGTTAGATACAATTGCTTAATAATTTTTATGAACTTTTTTTTTTAATTATTGACTTGATCAGTGCAGTCAATTTTCTATTACACGCCCCGATATTTTTTTTATTACCAAAGCCCTCATCTGGGCATTCGCAAACAAAATAAAAAAAAAACATACACCACAAACTAGAACCACCCACAATAGTGACGTATGCGTTCGCTTGTCATCCAAAATAGATTCAATCGATTTTTCTCCTTAAAAAAAGGAAGAAATACAAAAAGGAACAATTGGTTTGCAAAAAAAAGAGTATCCGCTACGCGAGCACCCCCATGATTAATTTTCAGGCATTTTGTATCCGAAAAAAACCCACCAACAAAACAAGTGAAATATTCTCAGAGATAAGTGAATGTGTGTTATTTTTAGTTTTAACCTTATTTTCGCTACCAAGCAAATGCAATTGCAATTGCTTATCTGAAAGACAGATACGGATACAATACACAATTACATAGCCGCCTCGGTTGCAATACATTTATGCATGTGGATATTTGTAAATGTGAATTGCATAACCTTAACAATGTGTGACTGTTATCGGAAATCGGAGACAGTAGAATCACGAAGTTCAGTGTAACGACTGAAAATGAAATTCGAGTACTCGTACACTGTCAAATGCAGAACCGATTGATTTATTTTTTTGTTTTATTATTTGACGAAAGTTTTTTTTGTTTATCTGACGAAACTTTGACTTTATTTGACGAAACTCCATCTCGATAAGAGACTGAAAAAGGGCAAATTTTTGTGCAAAAATATTTAAGGCAAACATCACAAATTGATTCATGGTTTATCTACATATTTCCATAAAGATTGTTGTTTTCTTTGGTTGCTGTCTACACGTAGTTTTAAATTGAAAGTTATGAGCGCGGAATGGTGGTATGGAACCAGTTTTTTGTACTAATGTTGATGTCATACCACTAGATACCACTAGTTATCGTTATTTTTGTTAGCACTATGCTGGTGGTAATAAAAAAAAACAGCTAATTGTTTTCTTATAATAAAATAAGTAAAAAAAAAAAAGCCAAAGAGTTGGAGTTTGTAGTAGTCACAAAAAACTGTTCATATTATTTCATTTAACATTTCCATTGACATTGACAAAGTTTTTTAAAAGACATTATTACTTTTAAGAGTTCCCATTTAGGTAAGGTTAGGTTAGATGGCTATTCACCATACTCGGTAGGATTTACTTAGACTAAAGTATGTAGATCAATTGTGTTGCCACGTGAGCCGATTCTTATTTACGTATCTACCTATTAGATTTCTTTTTTTAGATTTTTTTTTTAGATTTCTATATTTTACATATGTACATACTGTGAAAATATTTTGTATCTTTTTTCTTAAAGAGGAGGGTGCAGACAGCTGCACAGGATATGGAAGGGTTATTATTCTTCCTCCTCATCCATGCAGCTATGACAGAAGATCTCAGTTAGTAGAGTTTCGACTTGACTAATACTTAAGAAAAAAATGTATGTGAAGCATATACAGTAGAAATCGGTTATACTTATAACAATACCTAATATATCGAAGAACCGGGTATAACAATATATTTTTAAAGTCCAGGCAAAACTCCGTTTAACTCAAAAACTTTTTCACTGACGTAATAATGATACATTAATTCCATCAATTCAAAAACTCAAAAAACAATTAAATTTTGTATTTATTTTGGATACCCATACATACTTAGAAGTGGATGTATTTTTCCGAGAATTTTTATCGCACTCTGACTGACGTACCATATAACGAATTTCATTACTTAAGTTAAGGAAACAGGCCTAGTAGTAGTAGTAGTTTGACAGTTTCTCTCAGACGAAATAGGTCTGTTTGGTAACTCTCGAATTTGTACCAATTCTCATAAACTCCTGTTTGTTAAACCAAAAAGTTCGTAACAATTCGCAAAAATGAAAGTGTCCAAAATGTCCCCTCAAAATGTAATACACCAACTTTTTCTTTGGGTGAAGTAGGTAAAACCTGTCAAACCAGCCATTTGGCAGTTTCTGTAATTCATTGTAAAGTGGAAAACGAAAATCAATTGACGGTTTATACCAGCGCCTCCTATATGTGAAACAGGCCGTAATGCTCCGCGAAAATGTCAAATGCTACGTGCACCTCTTGGCTTACAGAAAATGTAAACAAATGTACTGCGGAAGCCAAGAGAATTTCTAGATTTAATTATGCCACATTTCTTGAATGAAAAGTTAATGGAAGTGGCTTGCAAATAATATACTTTGCGTTTTAGTGCGTTGCTTGATAGAATGTGCTGTATTTCGGGAGTGATTTTTCTCGGAAAAATATATACAATCAGATGGAAGCCAAGAGAAATTTTAGATTTAATTATTGCACAGTTCTTAAATTAAAGAACCCTTGATGTATTTAACAATATTAATATTTCGAAATAAAATAAATTTGCTTAATTTATTGCCTATATATTTCCACGGTATTCAAATAAATGTTTACGATTTCGCTAGAATATAGTTTTGTTAATGTGTTGGTCAATTTGTCTCGTTTTATGTACGATTTCCCTTAAATTCAATGTTTAGGAAAACATAATCGAAGAGCTCACCTTTACAGGAAAGCTTGCTTTTGTGGGCAAAAATACACAGTGATATTGTGGATGAAGAAAATGATCCACCTATTATACTTACTTGTTTTGTGTGCCTAAACCGATAAGGAAATCCACCTTCTAATAACAAAACGACAATAAAAGACATGACTTGAATTTTAATTATATATTTATTTTCTAATAAATGTAAGATGTATATTTTTTTCACAAATTTGTAAAATATTGATGCAATAATTATAGTTATATTAATTAAGGCAAATGGACTTTCAATGATTTTTTTCACTTCAATAAAATGTCAATTATTCTTTAAATTATGTATGTACCTACTACAAAGCATTATAGATTTTAGAAATAACAAAATAAAGCAGAGGTACTCATATGTATATAAATGTGCATACATTATACATATCTACATAATATAGATAATAAACAAATATACAATATACCTACTTGTATATATAATATATAATATACTACTTAAATCTTAAAGGTATTACAATTAAAAGAATCAATTGCACCACACGGAAACGAAATAGTTGTGCATAGCATTATATGTAAAAACCAAACAAGAACTTCTATTCGCGTAAAAAAAAAGAAGCAGAATAAATTATTGTAAATATAATTAAACAATATGAACTGGAACACAGCCTATTCACTAATTATTCACTTAATCACTTTTAGCACATAATTTGCACAATCCGCATGCATTATTATTTGGGAAATACACAAAGGGAACTACGCAATGGCGGCCATGAATGCCCGAAACAAATTTTAATCTTAAAAAATGACAATCCCAAAAATATTTTTGTATAGATTTTTAGCACATCGCGTGCGCTTATTTTTTAAGAATAATATGAGACCACTTTCACTATTTTTTCTTAATTATAACACTCAAATTTTTACATTCTTTGTCCCGAAAGAATAGTTTTCCCGAAATTCCAATACGATATGACGTTTGGCAACCGAAATTGTAAGCCAAGAGCTCCACGTGTAGTTTCGCAGCATTACGGCCTGTTTCACATATAGGAGGCGCTGTTTATACCCACAAAGTGTCAAAAATGTGGTTAAAAGCGTTTGTTGACTTTTCTGGAAATGTTCCACTGTCTGAGAGAATTTTCTCCCTCTTTTAAAATTAGTTATTGTTAGAGAAAGACAAAGACAAAATTCAATTCTGCACTTCTGCATCTGCAAATCTTTGACAACGTTCACAAGTTAGTTTTTACCTTTATGCCGAACGAGACAGACGTCCAAAACAATACAATTAAGAAACAGACAGCCAGCTAACCAGCCAACAAACAGCCAGTGACAAGATAAAATTTAAACCTTAAAAAACATTTATAACTTTCAAAACCATTTCAATAAATACCTACTTATATTACCTTTGATAAAAACTAAAGAAAAGTGTTTGAATTATTCTGAGACATTTTATTTTAATACGCCGCCGCCACTACATTACAGTTATTATTTGACAGGTTGTACCCACTTGACTACGAAAAGTTACCAGGCAGACCTATTTTTTTTTTGCTGAATAAGAAACAGGAGTTAGCAAGTTTCAGTACCATAACCGCCCGACAAATTATTGACCAGTGTTGTAGTTTTTCTTGTCTTTCATTTCAGTTCCAGGCCAATGTGTTTGTTGGAGCCTTTAAGCTTATTGGTCAAAAGATTTGAAATTCCGATAAGAGGCATAAGATTTCTATAGACTATACACTGAAAAACTGTGTTAATACCTTGGGCCAACTACAGCTGATCAAAATGAAATATATAAATCGTGCAGAAGGACGATTATGAGACAACTCATGAGAAATAGAGCTGATCTTCCAATTGATTATGACCAAAGGCTATGATGATGAAAATGGATATTTAACAGAAGGTCAAAAGACTGTCCGAAAATGTTATGACCTGTTTTATACCAAATAGCTAACAAATTTAATTATTTTAAATTCGATTGTTTAGCAACCAAAAAATACTACTTGTTAACCAATGGGGCAATACAGTTGGTTAATATCGAACAGATTTATCCGATTTTTAAGTTGCCGAAAAAAAAGTTTCAATCTTCTATCCTCGGCATCTATACAGCTCCCTAAGGCTCTTATAAGCTTTCTTAGAGACTGCAAATTCACTTCTTATTTGCATCTTAATCTAAGTGCTATCAGAAACTTCAAACTACACCTAAAGCAAGGTTTCATTTTTCGGGAGCTAGTTCAAGTTTAACTGAACATTCCTTTTTAATAACCTTTTTTTTATTTTCGTCTTGTCGGACAAGAATCCGTACTGGAATGCTCAGACTCAGACAAGTCCATTTTGCTAAGTACAAGCTAGTAGCATAGCCATTATCAACGCAAGAGTGGTTCGTTTATCGTTCAGTTTTCTTTTATTTTATCCCGCAATAAGAATATCAGGAAGTCGTATCTTCTTTAGAAGGAAAATCTTGTTTTTACTTGTTTTGGACGATGATTCAATCCAGATCCAAAGTCAACGTGAAGATGGTTCTTCTTGAAAAAAAAAACCACAGTCGGTTTGCCAGGTAATTTTTTCGTCTGATAATGTCCTTCATGTTTCACTGGTTGACAACACGGATTCCAATGGATTCCGAAATAGTTTGGAATTCCTGCAATACCCATAAACCACTCCCGAAAAAGCTATGAAGTTTGTTTTTATTTGGCTTCGGGCTAAGGGGGTGGTAGTGGATGAATCGATATCCCTTGTCACTTTTCTCTTCTGTTGTTTTATTTTAAATTTCTCACCCTTTCGCTCACAAATTGCCAGAATGATGCGTCATTATTCTGTAAATTCCTTCACGCAAATTCCATAGAACTATTTAACAATATTTGCTTTTATTTATTACTAACCATAATATACTTACTTTTCATAATGTAGCACTCCCTATCGATTTAAGTAAAAAAAAGGAATCACATTTATTTGCGATAGAGGTCATTGTGGGCGTATTAGCTTCGTTTTGGTTCCGACTCAAGGACACATCTCATTGCCTGTGTATTTTATCAGGTGATTGGAATAATAATAAAATACATATGTATATTGGCAAGGAAGTATTTAAAATGAAACAGAATAGAGACTATGACAGTCGGCAAGCACACGCACATCTATTTTCTAAGGCGCCCTTTGTAATTGTCAAGTTTGCCGCTTCTAGCTTTAACTAACATTCACTTGCGTTCCTCTTCTGCTGAATTTCCCCAAAACAATGCCGAGGGAATCAAAGGGGTGCAACCAATCAGCGGTCTTTTTTGACATAGATCTCAGTCTCTATCCAGACCAAGCCCGTTTAATCTTCCAAATCTCTCATTGGCGAATGAGTGCCTGGCTGGTAGTTTTCTAGAAGACGATCCGAAGATTTCACGAATCTGCAGGTTCCATTAACAAATATTTCATAAAATGTATCCTTGTCAAGGAAGGTGTTTAGACAGTATCTTTTTTTTAAACTCATTCCTTGAAGGTTAAGGGTAATATACTCCCACACTTCACAAAACTTGCTGGACTACTCTGATAAACTTTGTCATATCCAGAAAGATTTGACCAAACTACAATAGGCCAAAAACAAATGAGCTACTACAAAGAACTGGCGTAGACATCGCAAGAATAGTGGTAGTCAGTACAGGACACTGGCCAATAGGAGACTATGCAGCCACACTAGCGGTCCCTCTCAACAGCTCCTGCCGAAATTGCAAGGATGAAAATGAAAACGAGTTGCTTATTCATTTTCTGTGCAAATGTCCGGCTCTAGCTAGCCAGGTACCGCATACTGTGTAAACCTTTCTCCAAGGACCTTAAAGAGATAACCGAGAAAAGGATTGAAGAACAGATCCTCTTCAAATACCACAGGGTAGATATAAATACTAATATCAAACTACTTCCGAATAACCGGGTCACCTGAGGTTGTGGTATCAAAACGGTGCAATTTGGATTTTCTTTCACCGCTTCTACCTACCTACATAGTACCTCCCGTTGGCATTAATCGTCCATATACTGTCTAAGGGTATGCGCTTTACGACAGTTGCTACTTAAGTTTTGAGACAGACAAGCAAAAATAAAAATTTATAATCCAAAATGGCTTTATTGTTTTTCAAAATATTCTGCATGAAGATCAACAGACTTTTGTATGCGTTTGAACCAAGTTTCGAAGCATTCTTTCCACTCCGATTGAGATATCTCCAAAACATGGAATTTGAACGCGTCAACCGCTTCTTCAGGCGTCGAAAATCGTTGACCTCGCATTTTATTTTTGATCTTCAGAAGGAATTAGAAGAAATCATTGGGTGCCATATCAGGACTGTACGGCAAATGCGGGATGGGATGACCCATCAATTCGATGTTTTGAATGCTCAAAAATTCACTTGTTTGAGCCGATGTGTGAGAACTTGCATTGTCGTGGTGGAGATTGATTCGTCTTCTGCCATTGGTTTCCCATTTTTTTTTCAAACGATTCTGGCAAAAAAACAAATGGTGGTGTACTATTTAGAATTGACCATTCTATGTTTCTAATATCACGGTGGCGACATGTCCAATTATTCCGAAAGAAGGCGACCATTTGCTTCCAAGTGTTTCCAGTGCGAACAACTTCTGTTGGATTTGTCTCGTCTTGAAAGACCCATACAGTCGATTATTGATTAGTTTCGTATTCATATGCATACATAGATCCATGATTCGCCGCCTGTCTCGATCTTATAGACGTCTTTTGAAGCACCGCAATTGAATTTGTTCAACACTTCTTTGCACCAATCGACACGAGCCTTTTTTTTTGAACGATTGTCAAACTATGCGGTATACAACGCGAACAAATCTTTGTGACGGCCAAATGTTCATGTAATATTGAATGTATGCGAGTGGAACTAATGCCCAAGCATGCCTCAATCTCACGGTATGTCCCATGACGAACTTGCAACACCAGTTCACGCACAACATCGATTTTTTCTGGCACAACAACCGATTTTGGACGACCTTTACCAAGTTCGTCCTGTAGCGGAGTTCGACATCGATTGAATTGGGAAAACCAACGAAACAGGGTGGCTCGAGATGGTGCTTCATTACCAAAAGTGGAAGGCAGTTGATCGGCACACTTTTGTTGGTTTTATCCACGTCGAGTCATAGAAAATCATGACCTGAAAATGTTCTCGATTTAATTCCATTTTTTGACCAAGATGAATGGTTTAAATATGCACCTGTAAACAACACAAATAGCAATCGTAGGACAAAACGTTTTGAGTACGATTATCATTAAAAATGTCAAACTTTAGGATGACAGTACCAGATTTGACATATTCATACTGGTGTTGCCATATCTCAAAACTCAAGTAGCAACCTAAGTAGGCGCTGTCATTAAATCAAATATTCTATGTCGTCGTCAACATCACTCTCCTACCTTAGAGAAATCTGAGCAACCTTCTAACTAGTTCGAACCAGAACAGAAAACCCAATTTCTTAAAATGAAACTACTCGTATCTACTCTTACCTAACTTTTTGTCATTTCATCCTGCCTAGTCTGCAATTTATCTGATTTGCCCAGGATCCCTACTGGAAAAACCATGTATAGTTAACGCTGTAACAAAGTACAGCTGTTTTGACCGTAAAAACAGATTATTACCAAATTTAAAAAATACAAAAAAAACGGAGCGGATAGATAAATAGACAAGGCTACCAATAGGCAGCAGACACATCATGTCAAGAAGCAAAGAAATATCTATAATGGAGAAAAATTGCTGCCACTGCCGATGTGTGTAAAAAACAGAAAAGAAAAGAAAACACAATAAAACGTCCGACAATTGAAGAAAGTGTGCGGTTTTAATGCCCGTATTCTCTTTTGTTGCCGAAGGCGTTGATCAAAAAGTTTATAGGTGTTCAGCTCGCTGGTCTCGAAGTGGGGAGTAGTCCGGGGTTTTCGAAAACAAATGAACAGATGTTGGTATTTTGATATTTTTGTTTTTGTTTTTGTTTTAAAGTAATCTTTGTAAGGCCTTGTGCAGGTTTTCCTTTGAATTTATTTAAACGCTGAAGAAGGGATTTAGGGCGGAAAGGTTTTTTTTTTTTTGTTTTGGGGATTTATCATGGTTGGCTGATCTAATTGGTGCTAATGTCACCATTTCACATTGCCAGGGAGTCTCTCAAGCAAAGAAACTGGAAATATCATAAAAAATCAGTTTATTATGAAGCTTATAAAGGGGCTTACCGCTTTCAGTATGAAGTCGCAAGGAAAACCTCAAAGTACCACAATTTGACTGTCAAATTGGTAATCAGATTTAATGGAGTGCCAAAAATTGTAACAAATCTGCACTCGCTTAAGTGAGGAGACCTTTTTCGACTTGTACGAAGTTAAACCAAAGGTTCAGATACGAACCGAGTCGTTATTGTTTACGGAGCCCAAGTATTTGGATACTGTCAATTCGAAGAGGTAGAACAATTTCTAAGGTATTTCCTAAAACAAATTTCCCGGTTACCATTTTGGACATCAAACTAGGACATACAGTGTTGTGCACAACAAACGCAACAAACTCAGCAACAGCATTTAGAAGCGAATTTGTTACCGATTTATTTATTTTAGAAATTTTTTTTTTTTTGTGGAACTATGTTTTTATAACATTAGATTATATTTGTATACTTATAACAAAATAATAATTCATTTATTAACCCTTACCGACCCATACAAAATTACACACTTAAAAGCCCATAGGTGGTACCCGGGTACCACCATATATTTCGGAGCGGTTTACACAGAAATCATTCGAACATGTTTGTAGAAAGTGTGCGTAATAACGAAAACAACTAATTATGATTACGTCTGAGCACGTTTATCTGCTTAATTTTTGTAGTGATCAACGATCACAGGGTAAGAGTCAATGTCAAGTCTTTGTTTTGAATTGTCAGTCGTCGATTGCAGTGTTGCGGTAAGAGATTTCTTGATTTCGTTTGTGTTTGTATTGTCCATAAGGGACGAAGGAACAAATTTGTGAATTGTACTACAATGTTTTGGCCGGAATATCAGCACAGAGAACGTCTTCACATTATTACCTCTGCTAAAGAGCAATGAATTGACATTGCTGAGGAGGCTTCGGAAAAATGAACCGTACATATGTCCCAATGGCGATGCAGCCATCGAAAGAACGCGAAATCTATTCAACTTTGTTTGGTTTTAGAGTAGAAGCAACGATATGTTTGTATGTCCCGAAGAAGAAGAAAGCCATTATTTTGATATCCAGCATGCATTACGATGGGGCAAGCGCTTCTATAAAACCACAAATCATATTCGAATATAACTCGACTAATGGTGGAGTAGATATAATGGAGTTATACGACTAAACGTAGAACTAATTGGTGGCCTTTGGCATTATTCTACAATATAATTGATGTTGCTTGTTGAGAGCATGCTCCAGAAAATGTCCGAAAAGATCTTCGCAAACTTTTCCTCAAATAACTGGCTCGAGACATATGCTTGCCATCGATTTAGGTTCGGAGCTTAAATCCGCTGACAACGCGATTCTATTTATAAAAACAGCCATGGGAAGCGTACTCGGCTCGCAAATCGGAAGTATGCACTTCCATTTCGCTTCCACAACCAATCAAAGAATGAGATAGCACCGATCGTTTGAAGAAGCAAAGTATTTGCAAGAAATGTTATAATATATTCGAATCAAGAGAAAGTGTCGGAAACGTTGCCAAAATTGTTGTAATACTGTTTACGACCTGCATATTACACCTGCTCTGGTTATTTGCTTGTTACCTAACAATATCTCAAATAAAATTATAATATACATATACATATTACCAAAAAAAAAAGTTTCTATACAAAATATACTAGGTGGTACCCGGGTACCACCCATGGTCACTTCCGCCATTGATTTGAAAAATGGTAAAAAAAACCACATGTTTTTTCACTTTTTTTCATCAAATTTTAGTTCTTATTGCGTAAAAATGATTTTCTAGAGATGTCATGGAATCTAAAAAAAAAAAAGTCGGAACAGTGGAAAAAAATATATTTAGGTTTCAAATTCTAAAAAGTACCCGGGTACCACCTGTGGGTCGGTGAGGGTTAAAAAAAAAATATGAAACAAAAAAAACATCACAATATGCCTGTGCAAAACTAACGCAACATATGCAGTACTTTGTGTATTGTCCCTTATTTTGAATAGTCTCGGCACATTTGTGGTTCATGGATGATATCAAATTATTAATTGAGCTTTGGGGTATGTTTTCCCACTCCTCTTTTAATCTTGTCAGTAGCTCCAGTTTATTTAGGAATCGTTGCCCTGTGACTCGCCGTTTGAGTATCCCGATTAGATTTTCAATGAGATTCAAGTCTGATGATGGCCAGCACGGCCAATCAAGAACTTGAATCCCATTATTTTCTAACCATTCCTTAATCAGCTTCGATGTGTGTTTCGGCTCGTTGTCGTATTGAAGCATCAATCGAAGTGGCATACTCCATTCGGCGTTAGGTATTATCTGTGTTTCTAAGCTATTTTTGTAAATAAAGCAGTCCATTATCCCTCTAATTAATGATGATTTCCACGGTTTGCTGTCATTTTGCAATTTCGTGAATTCAGTCGCTCACCTTTGTGACATTATACTGTGGCCATACCATCGGTGTTAATTAACTTACATTTTGTTTTGTCACTAAAAAGGATGGTTTTCCAGTTTTCAAACGACTAATTAAAATAAGTTCTTGTAAACTTAAGCCTCAAATTAAAAAAAAAAAATCGATTTTGGATTTATAATGCCTCTAGATCAAAGTTTAGCTGGCCTGTAGCTCCGAAGGTCGTTTTCCATGGCACGTCTCCGGACTGTGGTTGAATGCAAATTAAGTTCCAGTCCACTCAAAATTTCGTGCGAACTCAGAAATGTATCTTTTTTAATTATACTGCAGATTCTTCTGCACGACCTGTAGGTCGTTTTGCGAGGTAGTCCACCTGAATGCACTGGTAAGGACTCTACCTGTTGCTTTATATTTTTTTACTAATTGGCATACAATAGATCTATAAGTGCTATATTTTTTAGCAACGAATAATAAATAAAAAATCTTAATTTTTTTTTGTTTTTAAATGGTCGTGCAATTTTTTTCGAGCCATGATGAAATCTGCACTAACTAAAAGGACCTAAATTTAACTAATGCAAATTCTAATGATCTTAAACATTGAGAAGCATGTTGCAAACTGTAAAAAGTAGTTAGTTCCTTGTATTGTGTTGTTTATTGCAGAACAGGAAGCTGTGGCGTTAGTTTTGCACACTTTCATGTGTTATGGATATTTGTTTTTGTACTTTTTTTTATATGTGAATTGTTATTGTTTTCAATTACATACCTTTTTGTAGCAATCATAGAGTTAAGTGAATACCTGTTATAAATTAGCTCGAAATTCAATTGAAAAAAAGTTATAGCAACAGAACGCCAAAACCGAGTTTTGTTGCGTTTGTTTTGCACAACACTGTATGTATGTATCTACATATATGCTGCATTTAAAAACAACAGCACCACCATTGTTCTTAACCACCCTTAAGCTGCATTTTGAGTATGTCTTGGAAGTGATAGAGATGAACGAGGAAAGGCTGCCCAAGCAAGTGCTTAAGACCATTATATTTTCTAGGATCTAGGGGAAAGAAAGAAGATTTGGGGACTGGTCTGTATGTAAGCGTACGCATTAATAATAAACCCTCAGGAGGAATCACAAGCTCTTGCGCTAGCGATTTAAATATAATGATACATACAACAACTGTATTAAATTACAGGAAACGTATAATCAAAGAAGACTTTTAAACAAATGAAAACAGTATGTACTCGTATATATAAAATTATGAAATATAAAAATTAGGCTTTGAAATTGTCAATCTGGTAGGCGGCTTTGGGCCAGTCCATACTAAACTTCAGACCAAAACAATTGTAAATTTGAAAATATGCTATGCATACCTATAATACAATTTTCTACTACTACTACTACTACTCTTAGAGTTTTTCTTGCAAAGAAAAAGAAGATGTCATAATTTATTTCCTTTTTTTAGGTTCTGACTGAAATTTTCGAGGGCACCGCGACCTGAAAGATCTATTCTACCTACCGCAAAGTCAGTTTATGATGCCAGAAGAGGTTCAACTCTTTTGATCTCACTGGAACGAATTTCCATGGGAGTTAGGGTTTCTAATAGCTGCATTAGTCGTTGGAAAATGGCAAATTCAAAAGAAATTGAAGTACTGAAAATCGCTTCGAAGAATAATAAAAGGCAGAGGTCTGTCGAATATAACATTTGCCAAAGGCAACAGTTTAAACAATTATCAACAATTACAAGTAGTAGAGGATCATTTGAAAACAAACTAAGAACTTGACGACCAAGTGGGGGATTGATGGTAGAATATCAAGGAGAATATTTGGTCAAGTTGTAACTTAAAATCCTAGACAGAATACAGATAAGATAGCCAATGAGATCTAAAACACTGAAGGAGTAGATGTGCATGCCCAAGTAATTTCTTACTGTTTAAAAAAAAAGCAGGACTTTCTTGAAGAGTTTGAACAAAAAGTCCTTCATCAGTATAATAAATAAGTTACAAAGGTTGGGGTATAGGTACTAAGAGGTACGAAAGCAAACGAAAAACAGATCCATCGTTTTGGGGAGAGTTCTCATATTTAAGGCGGCGGATCCCTTATGATACGGGGTTGCATGGCAGCAAGTGAAATTGGGTTATTAGGATTTATACAGGGCACTATGGATCGGCACATGTATATTGATATACATATACGTGTATGTATTAACAGTAACGTTCTCAACATCCAAAAATTTAATTTACCATACTTAGCAAAAGAAAAGTTACCCGTTTATAACGTTAGGACAAAACTGGATCACCAACTGTCGGCCGACAAAAAGTCTGTAGTGTGCGGGGGCTCTTAAGTGTTAACAGAAATTTATTTTTTATTTATTTCTATCTTCATTTTAATTAAAATAAATGATTTGCGATAAAAAAATTAAGTTTTGTGGTTTGAATTGGAAAATATGTTGGTTGCATGTTGACTTTTGTAACTGAGTGTGTATATATATATATCTGTCTCTATTTATACGACGGTAGTCTGAAAAGTTCCAGAAGATCTCAGAACTCGTCAACAGAAACTAAGGAATGTGTTCACGCAACTTTTGAAAGGTACTCACCCCAATTTTAACCATATTTGACGCAAAGTTGTTGATTGACAATTGTTTGAGTGAATCGATATCAGTGTTTTTTTGAAAATGGAAAAACTTGAGTATCGAGCTATCATTAAAGACGAGTCGGACGCTGTGCACGGGGGCTCTGCACCATCATTTACCACCGTGAAATTTTGGGCAGCTAAATTAAAACGTGACCGTACCAGCTTGGGAGACGATCATCGTTCAGGACGTCTAAAAACTGCAACCACTGACGATAAAATCGCTCAAGTTCACCAAATGGTGGTCGATTAAAAGGAGAGAGAAAGCTGAGGCTATGAATGTGCCCAAAGAACGTGTTGGTCACATGTTGAACCAAGATTTAGGCATGAGAAAGCTGACCGCGCGTTGGGTACAGGGTTTGTTTACGTTAGACGAAAAACGTGTTCAAATTAATGTTTCCAACGCTCTGTTGTCGCAGTTTAGGCACAAAAAGTCACAGTTTTGCTGCCGATGAATTACTGTCGACACCTCAGCGGTTGCCATGGCAAAAATCTACGAATTGCGGTTTGAACTGCTTGACCACCCTCCTTAATCTCCAAATATAAAAGAGAAAAACAAAAACAAATCGGAGGATAGAGACTTTCGTCAAATGAGAAGGCCAACACCTTCGTCGACACTTATTTTGCAGAGTAAGACGCCGAGTATTATTTAGACGGGTTAAACAGATGAGAGCATCGCTGGAAGAAGTATGTAGACTTACAAGGAGACTAAGTAGAAAAATAAAAATAAATTTGAAGAAAATCTATCTTGTGCCTTTGTTAGGTCGGAAACTTTTGTACACATCTACAAGAAATTAATTGATTTTCCGTAGTCTCTTAGTTAAAACCCCCAAAACTGGTCAACAGTTACAGTCACAGGTAAACTTTAAATCGTAGCAACAGCAGTTTACGATAGCTTAAGTTCTAATGTTAAAGGTGTAGGTAAAGTAGCTCAACACAAATATTCGGTGTGGCGTCTAAGATTCGACAGAAAATTATGAAGTTGGCAGCTGATAGCTAGGTGTACGCAAATCATTTAAAGTATGTGGATTGTACCATTTTTCCAAAGTACATATCTCTTTTTAATTAAATTGAATCGATATCCAAAATAAAAAAAAAAAAATCGCAATTTATTTTTATTCTTGTAGAAGGTCATCATCATTTACAATTTTTTTGGACAACATCGGATCAACACCAATTGCCCCTCTTATTCACCTAAAGAACGTTGAATTCGCAGTCAAAGTTGAAAAGATAAAAATGAGAATAAAAGAAGACACGACGAAAATGCTGTTAAAATGCCTTAAACAAATACCGTAACGGGCCAATCTCCTAAAACGTCCTTAAAACTTTTGCAAAGTTTCATAATTTAATGTCCCTCATAAATTTTGCGGTTATACTTCATCGGGGCTATTCTATTTTAGAATTTCCAATCATAAGTTCTAATGATCCATATTTTCTGCCATTAGCTGCGGACGACATCATAAATCCGTCACTGATCGATGCCTTTCAACGAGTAGATATACAAACACGCTTATATGCCTTTTTTTGATTGCTTTTCATAAGCCTTCCACAGTCAATTAGGTAGACGCAATTTTTACAGTCACAACCGAGAGAATCTCTACGTTAGAGATACAATGAGACGTACTCTACGCAACAAACCGTGCTAAAAACAAAACACACACCATCCATCTGCAGAAGTTTTGATGAACATTTTCTCAAAAGTTAATGACTCGCTTAAATGATTTATAACACAACCCCCTTGCTCTCACCCCTTAACACCCTATGTACCTACGTGTAAACCGTAAAGTGCTGTCGAACATTCCATTTCGATTTTCTGTTCTTCTTCGTTGTCATGCAAACTACGGATAATTTGTTAGAATGGTTTGTTTTGTTTGACAGGACTTCACCCCTTAAGTTTTTCTGCCCTTCTTTGTACCGTATTCAACTCTGACGAAAAACGTGGGTGACGAAGTTTAGCTCCATCAAAATGCAAATGAAGAAATGTCATACACAGTAAGAGAGAGAAAGAAAGAGAGAGCGATTCCATCTCTTTTTTCTAAAACAACCCCTTGGTTGTACCGCGACGAAGAAAAGATGGAGTTGTTTCATCTCTATGAACCAAAACCAAAATCAGCGGACAGACTATCGAAGAATGAGTTAGTTCAGCGGTTCACCGATAGGAAAACACAGAGTGGTGAGGAATGTTATCTTTTTCTTCGATATAAAGGCTCGAATGGGATCTTTTGGTGTTGGTCCACTTAAAATAAAAAGATCAACATGTACACAGATATGTAGGTAGCTTAAGTAGAGTAGGTAAATAGATAGAAATAGGTAGTTAGGCTGCAACTGTAGCTCGGTGGATGAGTATGGCACATTAAGTTAAGATCACTTTGCGCATCCAAGCAGAAAGGGCGTCCATACGAATTCGCCTTGTAATGTTTCGACCGACGAGATAGTTTTACTATAGAAAACGAAATGGTATCTAGTGTAACAAACAGGATCAAATCTCGCGGCCGTCTAAGAAAAAGCATCGGAAAATTTTAAATTCAAAAGTTTAAGCATAAAGGTCCTTCTTTCCTATGGAAATTCAAAATACCTACTTTAAGTTCACTTTTTTGAAGAAAGCCACGCACTATTTTTTTCTTAATTTTTACCATGACGCAGTTAAACTTTTAAAAACTTGACCACCCTGTGCACCACCAATTCCCATTTTGGCCGATGACTTCTTTCAGCAAATATTCGTTATATTCCGCATCGGATCCCCTTCATATCCTCCCTGTCGCTGGCTGATTGGCACTCGTCTTGCCCCTTAATTCTACAATGAAATACTAACCCCTGCCACCAAAAGCCCTGGCGGACCATAGATTGAGTCCTAAATCAACAAAGGGCTCCTCAGACCGAAAACCTCAATTTTATTAATTTCATTTTTCAATCATCATTGAGTGTACTCCCCACCGTTAATGTGTCCTTATGCCCCAGTATCGTCCCAATAAAAGCTGCTGTCGAAATGCAACCAGTCTCTGTAGCGCCGATAACGACTCTCGTCCTTTTTTTACCTCTATGTAGAGATGCAACAAATTTGATTGCGAGCGTGCATTTTACTAAAGGAGGTTTTGCTCGTTTTTTTTTTATTAAGAAGAGGGTGGTCGACTGTTGCAGGAGCAGCACCAGTAGCCAGGTAAGCGCAATACCATTTTGGAGATGGAAAGGCATGTGAAGTGGAACAATTCTACCTCAAGCCTAGGACCATCATCAAACACGGAAGAGAACGGAATAGCAAAAGAAGAGCAACAGCAAAGGGAAAAGAAAAACGAACGAGCCTTTAAAAATAGAATGGGGGGTCGTCGACAGATTGAAGCGGGAGGGCGCACGTGTGGAAAAGCAGGTTCCGGGTAAGATGCATTTTTATCCACTCAACACAGTTAAACGATTGTTCTTCAAAAACATGGAAGAATACGAGAGATGCTATTCGGAGACGTATGAGCGACGTTTAAATCCTTACTAGATGATGATGGCCCGACAACGACCGAGAAGACGATGACGAGAATATTAAAGGAAAGGACATACTACTCGTAAGAGCGCGGCGGTAGAAAGGAAAACTGTGTGCCATTTCTTTGTTTGTCTTCTACCTGGAGATGGAGGGATACTTTTACTCAAGAGTAAGGATGCAAATGGAAAGATTCGTCCGTGTAAAAGGGTGTGTAAATGAAATGCAACAAATATGGTTTCGTCATTGTTTTTGCGACAAAATAGTTGTGTCGTTGTGTACGGAAGAAAAGCGTTGGTTCTTTGCTCTCTGCTCCTCTATCTTGTAGAAGGCTTTGCACTAAAGAGAGAAAGAATGCATTATTATGAGAAGAGGCGCACATTAACTACCACTCTTTAGATAAGTTGAATAATTTCGGTTTTTAAGAGTTTCGAGGCAAATCAAAGGGGATTATAATGACAGTGGGTTTTGTTACTACCTACGAGTACGAGTATCTACTACTTTTGTACTAAGCTACTTCGGTTAGAGTATCGAGTGAAAGGACGAGATTGAAACCGATTGTTTAAACCGGAAACAATATTTTAAACTATAAATCCCTTCTGTGAAAAAATAAAAGATTGGATTCAGGTCTTCTGTGGCCTGTGTGTAAGAGCCAGGAAAAGGCGGTACCTACAAATGTCAATTGTTTACACATTTGAAGCAAGTAAGCAGATACAAGTATTTATTACATTTTGGAGTAGTAACAAGCAACAAATGATAGTACCTATGACCATGTATGTACATAATATACAATCATACATAGTGTCCTATCATATGAAAGAGCAAATTTTCATAACTGTACGGACTCTTTGAAGCGGATAGTATTTGTTAGTTTGAAACGAAAGACGCATTAGAATCAGTCGTTTTTGAATATCTTTATATGTAGAGCTAAGAAAGGTTCAAATAAGAGCGCTACGATAGCAAACGGCAGCTGTCGGCGATTTTTAAGAAAAAATGAATTTATAAGAATAAATATATGATATTGCACTTACTTCTTTAAAAGTTAAATCGCCGATAATTGGAGAAAATTAAAAATATAATATATAACACAAACAACAAAAAAACAGCAGAAGAGTTTGATAAGCTTTTAGCTCTATCCAAAGACCAGTGCTGATGTACCTACTTTGAAACGCATCTGAAATTATACGAAAATGAGTAATGCAAGTTTTAAGCTGAAATGCGAAAATGCAAACAAGTTTTGTTTGACCTCGCGTTGAGGTTGATGGGGTGTCTTAAAATGTTTGCTTTACGTTTGCTATAAAATAGATAACCTTGCATTGTAAAAAAATCACAATAGGTTTGCTCTTTTAGTTGCATATTGTATCATTTGAAACGTGATTTTGTTGAAAATGTGTACAACATATATACAATGATTTCAACACGCTAGAACACTAGTTTTCATGTATTACTCAATAATTGCCTCTCATTTATTTCATTTATTTTATTTATTTATTTATTTCTTTATCAATTCGTTATATGTATAAAAATACAAATAACAATAAACAACAATACGTATGTAGTACGCCTCTCATCCATCTGCAATAACAAAAACAGTCCGGATACGACCCAGAATTTTCGTATGTTTGTTTTTAGGCCACAACGCATGAAAACCTTTGCGAATCTTTGACAACTCCAAGAATAAGAAAGATTACAAGGTGCGTAGGTGGCACACTCGAAGTTCTTTTTAAAAATGCATGATCAAGCGAATCTTGTAGAATAATTTCTGTAGAAAGCCTTATCCTATTTTTATGCGTCGAAGCATGTGGTTAAGTAGAACATTGAATTACTTTCAATTCTATACTACGTATAGAGATCTATTTGTTGACGACTTACGATCGCTTCCGTGATAGTATTGCGGTACGGAAACAGACCTACAATAAACAGGATCTCTCTAGAATCACTTTCTACTTCTGTTTAGATATGGCATATGTTTATTAAGACTTATTGAAATGTGTTTGTAGTTCCAGTCGTTGTCTTATTGTCTTGCTTTGCACGAAGTGCCTGCTTTTACATTCTTTTAACAATTAGCCTTATAAGAATCGCAGTTCTCATCTTTCTCACTTTTTCTGATGGGAACAAGACTTGCAGTGTTATATTAAAAAGTATACGCTACCTCATGAGCGGAAAAGCTTAGTCTTGGAATAAGCATAGTCGACATAATGTATGTACAATGTACGCGTATACATATATCTACCTTCTACTTCACACCACTAGTACAGTTGGTGTTGGTGACGTACAAAGCAACATTAAGGATGAAAATAAAATGCAAAATACAAAAGGATTATTTAGTGCTCTTGGCGCTGACAGTAAAAATTTGAATCATCTTCCAAGCAATCTAAGCGATAGGCCCGATTTTATCACAATTTGTAAAGTGATTCGTGAGTGGTACAACTGTTCAAGGCGAGTGACATTGGATAGAAAAGACAGCATAACAGACAGAGAGCCAGACTTAATAGGTCTGTTCATTAAGGCTGTTCTGGGCAGAAAAGTACAAGGTTTTCTGTTCAGTGAGAAACATTTCTGTCCGAAACCGATCTCGTTTGTGTTCAGTGAGGTTGTCAGAACAGAAAAGTACAGGAAAACTTGCACCTCCTTTTGAGGTAGAACAGACTAGTGTACAGATGTCAAAATCAGCTGTGGCTATAATTTTGATTTGTTTTCGGCAGTTAATTTGTTTTATGAAAGCTAAACATGGGAAAAATGTAAATAAAAGATAAATATGGGCAAACTGTACCATTTGTAATTTGTTTCAATATCTAAGATTTCACTTTTAAAAATCTTATAGGTTTGTTCCTGTACCTGTCTAAAACAGTCGAAAGCAGTCAAATCCTGTTCTCGTACAAAGATTTTTCGTATGTTTGACAGAAGAGTGTAGTTTTGCGTAGTTTTGGACAGTACGGGAACAACCTTATATTGCACTTTAAATAAAAAATGACAATTTACAAATGTCAACAAATTTGAAAATTAAACTAAAATGGGATGTACTTTTCTTTTTCACTTAACAGACCTAATGTCACTTTATAAGCTAAATTATAAGGAGCATAAGAAATAAGAGGACTTTCGACGTACCCATAGGGCTATCTTGTGACGAAATCCTGAGTTGAAATTCTCCTCGTATACAATAATTGTACTAATTTTCAGAAAAATTTTGTATCCAGAATCAAAAATTTAACATTTGCATTCCCCCTTCTAGTCTCAATGACTATATTTTATTTTGTAAATAACTTAATTATAACTTGTTTGACAGATAAATCAAAGTTGAATAGAAAATCAATTTTTTTTATTGTTTCCATGGAAATAGATAAAACTTTTTAAAAATTATCGAAAGCATTTAAGTTGCTACTAAAGACCTAAATGACGTAAACACCAACGCAACACTGTTTCACTCGGTAACGAGTAAAATTAACGATAAACCACCACTCGAGAGGACCCAAATTTTACCCTTAATTTTGCTCTTAAAGCAAGAAACACCACACCAACCCTTGTTGGGTTTGTTACACATTTCGATTCCGGCTGCTGTTTGCTACTACATACAAAGCGATTTTTATTTTTGGTAAAAATCGATTTTCCCAGCCCCCCAAAAGCACCCACATATACAAAAACACACACTCTTACGATTTTGATAGTACAAAAAAAAAATCAGACAACGACTAAGGGATGAACTTTAGATTGAAGGATTAATTTCGCAGAATATTGACGAGGAAAATGAAGAAATCTCAAACTTTTCAGCAAGTTTACGACTTCAAAATGGAGTTTTGAAGTTATTTTTCTAATAGGGACATGTATTTATGAGGTGAAAAAAAACTCACCCTCTGAAGCTGATGTGAATCAAGTTCGCCAGGTTGTTGGCTACCCGTGCGAATTTTCTTATTCTGTGGACCATCACTGCCTCCGCCGCCAGTACCGCTAACACCCACCCCGACAACAACACTGCTACCGTTGGTAGCACCGTTGTAAGCCATAATGGTCGCCGTTTTGAAGCTGTTTTTCTCACTTTTTTCTACAGGAAAACCGCACGAACTCGAGATGTCAAAACCGCGAAATACACAAAAAAAAATCACAACGACGAAGACGTAAATGTAAACGGCGTAGACGACGATAAAACGGCTGCTACCTACCACAGACGGTAGACGTTTTTTATTTTTATTTTTTTTTGTTGTTGTTGTAAAACACTTGAAAACACTTGATTTTCGAAACACTGTTGCCAAATTTGATTGGGGCACGACTACTTTCGAATAAGTTTCACGCGCGACAAAACCTACTAAATACCGGAAACAATCAGCTGATATGTAAGGAGAAAGAGGAGTGTTTTTTCTTCCACTTTAGATATATTAACATACATTCACAAGGACGACATTCCTATCGAACAAAAAAAAATACAATAATTCGCAAAAAATAATATTTTTATTGAAATTTCACAACATCGCAAATAAAAACAAGGAATTTTCCACTTTTTCCGTTTTTCTTACCGCAGCGCAATGGGAAATCTATTTTATTTTTGTAATTTTCCAAGTTTTTAATTGCGATTTGAACGTAATTCTCAGGTAGACACGCGGTGGGTAGAACACACGATTAGAAAACGAAAAAAAGGATAAAAACTTCAAATTTTCTCGCTTTTACACATTTAATAGCGTGCTCTTCCAATTGGAAAATCGTTTTTGAAGACTTGCGACTCCTTTTTTCGAACGAATTAGACGACAGCACAACGATTAAACACCAAAAGACGTAAGTTTACGAAAAAAAAACCGAGATCAAGTTTTTTAAAAGAAAAAAGGATTTTCCACAATTTTCCCAATCCTCGATAGGAAATATTTCTTCTCTCTCTGTCGCGACTAGCGAAACGAATGAATGAATGAGGAATTGAGAAATGATAAAAGTATTTTCTTTGCCGTGTTCGCCCGTACCGCACAAGCTATGAACATTGAAGAACACCACTACGAGTTGAGTACGAGAACGCCAATGTGTTTTCCCTTTCAAGTTCGGAAAAATGTATTTTCTTTTAAAAATTTTTCAAAGCCGACTGCGATGTGAATTGGATTTTTTTTGGTTTGGTCGAAAAATCAACGAAGGAAAGGAGTAATGTTGGTACTGGTCTGTAGTGACCCTGAGGGACAGAATCGCTCGAAAACGGCGCAAATAATTTAAAGAGCGCCCATGGTACAGAGTGGAGAAAAAAAACGAACATGCAAGAAGAGAGAAGGAGAAATTGTTTCGTTTGAATTTTGTACTTGAAAAATGTTTCGTTCGAAGGTAGTTTTTTTTTTTTGCTATGGCAACACTTTTGAGGAAAACCTTCTCTTTTAATATTTTGGAAGAAAAACACAAAAGTATCTATGCATTTTTCTTGATAACAAACTCAAGAAAAAAAAAACTTAAATCGAGTTGTAACCTTTTTATGCACTGACAAAACCGTTAAACCGAAAACACCGATATTTGATACAAATTCTCATCGACGAGTTAGAGAAATTTGTATCTGGCTGCTTATATGGAGCGTGTGTGTATGTTTGTGTAATTTTTATATTTCAACCGAACACCTCCGAGCCGCTTCAAAGTACAATTTGTACTGAAATTACAGAGTACTTTCCTTCGGCGACTGGTTATAGGTAGCTTCAAAGAGAAAAATTGTTTTCCCGTTTTTGTTTTTCTGTTGGGGATTGCTCCAATCTTCAATTGTATCTTACCAGAGTGAGTATACCGAGTATTAATTATTATCTTGCACACACACAAAACACAGATACCACTGTCTGTGGGTTATGCTATCCATTGCCATCCACCCCCTTTTCGAGCAAACAAACAGTACTCGTATTGTACTCCTCGTCGTTGCCATGCTTAGCTCAAGAGAAACGCACTCTCAGTGAGAGCTTTTTCTTTTTTTTTTGTTATTTTCTGTTTCCCCCAGTTTCCCTGTTCGTTTACCGTTTGCATGTTATGTTGAAAAGAAATAGAGAAAAGAAAAAAAACAGGCGAAACAGAAGCGAAACAAAACGGTAAACAAGGCAATTTACCGTTCTTTCGCACACATAATTGCTATTGCTGTTGCTGTTCTGCGTATGGAATTGAAATCGGTGTGTGCGAAGAGAACGAAATTCAACTGTTGTTGTTCTTGTTTATTTGTAAAGTTAACGTAACGTTAACGACGCAAGTGCAAAGAGCGCATAAGCAGGTTGCTTTTTTTTGCTTTTGTATGTGTGTTTGAATGTTTGGATTTGGATTCGGATTTCGGATCATTGCGGTCTCGTGGTGGAGTGCAGTTCGATGTTGCATGTAAGAGGTTGGTATCCGTTGCGTATATTTTTATTGATTTTTTTTTTGGTATGAGATGTTTGGCGGGACGTTTGACTGAGTGCATTTTTTTCTGTCGTTACAACTAGTACTAGAGCTGGTTTGAAGAACAATTTCTTATGTGCAGCATGCTGCATGCAAAGTTTCGAACAACGTACATATACCTATACCTACATATATATGTATGTACATACAATACACGTGTACATATGTATGTAGGTAGGTATACATCATGTTTGGAGGAAACAGTGCTGTCGGATTGGATCTGTTTGAATTCTCTCAGATGTTGAGTCGAGATTAACACCCAAAGTTTGATTAATTTTTATTCAGATTCCTGGTAACATGGTTAAGATTCAATGGAAATGGTGCGAGAGATACAGAATACCATACCTTTGTACATAATAATGTATGAACCTATGAGGCAAAACTCTCTAGCTGCAAAACCAACGAAGTAAATCACGATCTGTTTAGGTTTCACAGCGGAATTGGAAGCAATTCTCAACCTTCTGCCTTTGGGCCTCTATATGCAGAAAACCGCAGCAAAATCCGACTCCAAGATCACAGCGTTTTCCAAGCTGAGGTTCTATCAGCGACAAAGGCCGCCCAATCAGTGTCAATGGTGTCAATATCGCGAGAGAATATCACTATTAACATTGACTACCAGGCGGCTATAAAAGCAATAGCTGCTATGCAAATAACATCTAAGCTTGTAAAGTGTTGCTGCGAAGAGCTGAATGATCTCGGCACGCAGTACAATGTGTAACTCTGCTAGGTCCCTGGTCACAGCGGGATACTAGGCAACGAAGCTGCTGATGAATTGGCCAGAAATGCTCACTGGACACAACACTCGAAGATACTAAGGTAGGTGACCCAAATAAGGCTCACCTTATAGTTTTTCGCTAGTAACTTGCAAACGCATAAAAGAAAATTACTAAATTGACATTAGCATAAGCCTTAGTTCAGTTATCTATATAAAAACACAACATTAATTTGTTAAAACCCCATTTGAAATATATTTTTTTAACATTTTTAAAAACCTTACCTTGGGCCTTATTACGAACACCTGTTCCAAATAAGGCCCATACATAATTTTGTTCAATTACTTTGGTTATCCTGCTAAAATAAGAAGTATTTTGTCATGAAACAAATACAACAACGTAGTTTATTATTTATATATATATTATGTAATTATTTATTAATACAAAACAAAAAGCTGCCTTCTTGACTAGAAAGAAAAATTAAATAAAAAAAAAAATTGAATAAATTTGACATCAATAAATTAATTTAAAAATAAGGAGCTTATTATTAAGAATTAAATTTAGTTAGGTTAAATTTAAATTTAAGTTTGGGTACATCCACCAGGACAATAGAATTCTTCGTCACCTTCCGTTAGTCCGACGTAAAGTTCATGGTACCAAACACCACAATTTTAACACTGTCGCATATCTTCCATTCGGTCTTGTTTACACGAGTGACAGTACTTTGCTCCGGTCTTTTTGCAGGATTGCGTCAGATTAAATTTTCCATCGATTTTGGTGTAGACATAGGAGGCCAGAAGCATATTTAAAATATAATTCCTTTAGCTTGTCGGTTATGCATGCCACTTTTTGCACACTGGGCCTTATTAGGTTCTGGGTCTTATGTGGACAACCTACCTTACATGAAAAAATTACGACTGAATAATGATGACATTTGCAGGAGTTGCGGTGACGAAGAGCTCATTTCCTCTGTCACTGCCCTAACCTAAGTGTGATTCTGATGAGGATGCAACCATTCTCATCAGCCCGGTAACATAACGCATAATATTGATCATTAGAAAAAGAAATTTTCAGTCGAAATGACTCCTTTTTGCTACACAGACTTGCAGGACTTGCTCTTCAATTCTAACCATAAAGAATAATCCAGTGGATTCAAATCTGGACTTCCCGACTGCCAATCTTCTGCTGCTATAACGCCAGAAATATTGACCCTGAGTCACTCCTGTGTGGTTTTAGCTTTAAGCGCTGAAGCAGAGTCCTGTTCGAAGATCCAGTTCCCTCTATCGAATAGAGTATTATTCAAACCATTCACAACATCCTGTAGAACTAGCACATCTTGTTAATAAACTTTGCTCCCGTTTTCACACCTTTTCCGTAGAAATGGAGGGATGTTACACCTAAGTGAGAAACGCCACACCAAATCATTATGAAAGTGGTATGATGGCCACTTTGAACCTCAACTGGTTATTTTGTTTGTTGAAAACTTTTTCGACGGTAAAAATGTTCTCATCCGAACACAGAACATTTTCATGGCCATTCTGCGTGTAACTGCAAAAGCCGCTTGCATCTTTCCAGCCTGATTTTTTTAGGTAAGGACTTAAAAGATAAATTCCGAGTGGTTTTAATAACTCGAAAACTCTCCACACTTATGCAGGGCTTTAACGCGATTCGATTCTCTTTAACACCCTACTTCACAACACAAATTATTGCAGGACAAGCAATGCACAAGGAAAATCACCAAAAAAGAACTTGACCTCCATTTACACAGATGGTTCTAGGATGGAGCGGCAATCTTCTCTGAAACGCTCAAACTATCCAAATCAGTAAGACTTCCAAACTACGGCAGAGTTTCCAAGCGGAGGTTCTGGCAGTAACAATAGCCGCCGGTGAAACCGCATAAAAAGTGATACGGCGAGACGATATCACCTTTTTTATTGACAGCCAGGCAGAAGTAGAAGCGAGTTCTGCCACTGGGATAAAATGGAAGCTAAGAACTATGTACATGTTTTTGGTACCGAGTAATGAAAAAGTTGATGAATTTGCTAGGGCAGGAACGGCATTAGGCTTGCATTAAGGCCAACCTTCATTTCACATCTTACTATGCACTATCAAGGGATAAATAGGGAAAAGCACACTCATAAAAGCAATTTACAGGTGGAAAAACGATAATTTTACGAATTTAAATGAACTATTCGACATAATGTACATATTCAGGAAACTAAATAATGAAATATTGAGTGGCACTATGCATTTATAATTTCACGGAACTAATTTGGATTCCAGAGAGACCATTCAACAGTGTCCGTTGTACTGATTTCAGCCGTAAACAGGAGTCCTAACGCCAAAAAAAGTACAGCTGACTGTCTAGTTCTAGTGGATATCGATAAAAGGCTTCGATACGGCTCGGATCGACGCACGGTTTAATTAACCCTTTAACCACTGGAATCGAATTACGAAGTATTTTGTTATGAGAATTTTGGTTCTTGAATGATTTTGGGCTGGAAAACACAAATCCGAAGTCCCTTTGTCAGAAAAAATTTAATTGGAAGCACCTGGTGAAAAAGATGAAAGACCGTCTGTAGATGGGATTAATGGGTTCGGTGAAAAAAAATTAAAAAATTTGTTGTAAAATTCAATTACGAAAAAATCTCAACGCTCAATACATTGTCCTAAACAGGTAATCACTAATAGACAATGAATCATTTGCCTACGAAACAGTTTTTTTGCTTTGGAAAGACATAAATGGAGGTTAAATTTTGTACAAAATATGTGTGTATCGGATTGTTTACACAATTTACGCAACTCTTTCGATCCCCATTCAGGAAAATTATTTTCTTCATCGAATCTTGCACTTGCCAATCGATGAACTGCTTTTTACCAACGGTAAATGATGGTAGATGATGGACGGCCAATGAATCATTTTTCAACAGCAGCACAGAGTTCTTTCGCAATGGTCCAGCAAAATTCGTACATACATCGTCATTTCTTTATATTTTCATCGTTCAGTCTCAGATACAAAACAAATTCATTTGTTGTAGCCATTCGAGAAAATGGTTAAAAATCCATATCCTGTGTTTTGGTTTAGGGTCCATTGCTATCCATATAGGAGTCCTTTAAATCGACACTCGGCCCATGTGCGCGTTGTACTCATGGATAATTTGTGGACAATCAATGTCATTGTACGATTATAACGAGCAATTTCTGATGATTGACTGACTGAATTTGTTCTTTGGAAATGTTTAATGTCAACATTATTTGAGGACAGTTTGGCGTCCTACGTTTCCTTCCACAAAACTGTGGTGATGTCGACACCGATTCTTTTGAGCCAATTTTCCACAACTCTTCCAAAGATATTGGCGGAAATGTGGGCAATTTCGTGTTCGATATCGTTCCTAAGCTCCTCTAACATTGTTGGTGTAAGCCAGCTGCTTACTGTAACCCCATAAAAAAAAATCAAACAGCGTTAAATCGCAAAAGCGAGCTAGCCATTCGCCCGGACCGTTTCTCGAGATTACACGATTACCGAACTTCGCCTTCAATAGATCAATTGCTAGACCAGCTGTGTGGTATATGGCACTAATTTGTTGGAATCATATATTACTGATGCCAAGTCCATTCAATTCTGGCCACAAATATTCTTCTAACATGGTACAATAGCGAACTCCATTGACCGTAACATGGCGATAATTTTCATCAACGAAAAATACGGTCCAACCACACCTCCACCTCCGGCATGAAGTCCACACCACACATTTGTATTAAAACACAAAATTGTTATGTTCCTATTGAAAAACCGTTAACATTTACATATGTACCAGCAATACCATAAACATCGCTAACAACCACAATTTTCCTCCGATCTGATTGAAATCTGTACCAGACCGTTTTACAACATTTTAGTAACGGTATCTTAACGTATTTCCAACTATCAGAAGGCAGTTCTACTGTGTTAAACCGTTTATTTTGAAGGTTATGATTATATGAAAATCATTAAAGTTTTCTCAATGCTCCAGCTCCCCCGCCAGCCGTCTCGAAAAGGCTGAAGCCACTAAGACCGTCTACAGACGGTCTTCACAAAAACTTGATTGGAACAAACATTTTGATTTCACAAATCAAATTAGCAACAAATAATCAAAATAATACTTCAAACAACTTCGTAAAAAAAATCCCAAGTCGATTGAGCTGTTGGAAAGTATTTTTTTTAAATTCAAGCTTGCATCAAAATCGCAAACAATTTTCACGTCGTTTTTCACAAAATTCTTGACATAATAGGCTGTATCTGTCAACTATATACGTTCAAACTGGTACCGTTCGATACGTTAATTCAACTGACGAAAAGCGATTTTGGCGGTTAGCAAAAAATGTAAGTTGAAAAAGAACTGGATTTTAGTGATGACCTTCTCTAGGCGGTCTTAGTGGTTAAAGGGTTAACCAAATTTAGTATTGCACCAAGGACCATTGTGAAGTATTTAGGAGTACATTTGGAGAATTGTTTATACATACTTTAAAAGGCACGTACATTTATACAGATTTATGTCACTCAAAAGCATTTTCTACTCCAGGTTTCTAACCTCCGATGTGAATCTCATATGAGGCGCTCAGCGCCAGAACGGCCTAACCCACATTTTAAAATAAATTAAACTGAGTATGTACACAGATCGAACCAAAGTTTTAAAATTTATTATATATTTGTAATTATTAGGGAAAACTTTTTTTGCTTTAAGCGAATTTAAAAAAATCTTCGAAGCCAAAATGGCCGAAGCAGATTAGGCCAAATAAAATTTCAGAAATAAAAAAAATATGTGTGGGTTAGGCCAAAAGTGCATCTAAAGCTTCAAGCAGAAGAGTTAATTTTAGAAAATTAAAAAATATTTATCAACTTTGCCAGAATATACTGAAATTCTTGTAATAGACAAAACATCCCTGAATAATATAAAATTCAGCTAAAAATATTACTATCGACACATGTTTGTTTTTTTTGCAGACTGGGTTTGTAATTTCTGTTTTTATTCTTCTTATTAGGTTATTTGATGAGTTTTTATTTTTAGATAAAAAAAAATTATTGTGAAAGGCCGAAAGCGAATAATTCGGAACTCATAAGATGAAACCATAAAGTTTCAAAGTGTCTATTGTTGCATTTAGGAACACCTATCCAACGACTTTCATTTGATGGGGTGAGTGTTTATTTTTTAAATCACTGTATCACTGCACCTACTGAAGGGCGGTATTGTAAATCTTAGCCTTTTCTTCCGCCCTGTCCTGGGTGAAGTCGAACGTAATATCAATGAGCATTGTCACGGAAAGGCAGCTATAAAATCTCTGGAGCCACATCAAAATTTGCCTCAACGTTGCAATTTGCTTGGTGCCAGGAATTCGCCAGACTAGGTACCAAAAAAACAAAGTCTACTTGACAAAGGGTGGGTAGGCATGCCTCTCGCTGTTTGTTAGCTTCCACTGAAACTTGACGCAGTCAATACAATCAGCGTTAGATGGAGATGCATTATAACGGGCCTTGTCACCAAGCAGACCTTACCCAGACTAGATCTTATAGTTATACGGTCTTACTCACTTATGTTACTAAAATGACTGCAAATTGGCACAATGATAGGATCACTGTACACTGCTTTATATTGGCAGACATGCAATCACACTTGTAGTCCCCTGCAAAGATTTTTGTTGGAGCTGCAGGGACGAGGAGAAAGAAAGTATGTACCTATACTTACTCTTCATCTTCTTAGTAATGGGTCATCCAACAAGAGGTAAACACAAGGAGGTTATTAAATGTGGATCGATGCACTTTCGCACGCTTTGAAATACTAAAAACTCACACGGTGAAAATATCGCGGAAACGTTTCGTAAAGTTCGTACTGGTCATTATCAAGCGCCTTCCCGAACAGCTATGCATGTATGAAGGTATGTACAAATGTATATTGAATTTAATCGACAAATTTGAACGTCTCGGATAGGTTAGTAATGTGAAGAATCCAACATGTGTAGCTGAGAGTGTGACTGAACACCCAGGTGTGTCCATTTCGAGACGATCACTCTCGATCAATTGGCCTATCCGCAACCACTTTGCACCCCATTTTGCAAAAAGATCTTGGACTACATAGGTACATACATATGTACTTATAAGGTCGACTTGACACCAGAATTGAAACCAGCAGATCAGGCACAACGCCGTACTTTTTCTATTGATTTAAAATGACATCTCTTGTCGGATCAGGATGTTCCTTTACATACACAGGGGAACGCTACCTGTAATCGAAATCGAAATCGAAATCGAAAATCTCGGTGATCTAGCACAAACAGATGTAAGAAACCGATTTCCGGTGTACATGTACTGGCTTATCGCCGGTAGCTACAAATATAGGTATTAACTCCAGACCTACCTATGTTTATGTAACTTGAATTAAAATCGATTTAGAAAATATAAAAACTAAAATCAAATGTTTTTTCCCGTGTACTTCTCTGGATTCTCTCTTCTCTAGCCACACACTAAGAGATTTATATAAGAGAACAACTTTTCTCTTCGCTCTACTTGTTTTGTTTTATCTTATCTTCGCATTTTATCATTTTCTGTCATGCGCCATGTATACACATACACATACACCTACTTTTAAATTTTATATTTGCTGGGGAACACCTACACATTAGCGCTTTCCACACCGCTATAATACGCTTACATCATGTGTACATCAAGTTTGTTGTGTTCCACTTCAACAGCGTGCCAGCATGAAACTGCTGGTTTCGTTAAAACAAAACCAAACAATAAAATTACACCAAATTGTTGCAAAAGTTTCGTAGAGTTTCATTTGCCGGTTGGTTTCATTTCATATTCAAGTGAAGCTTGAAAAGCTTTCTACTGTGCGCTGAGTGTTTTGCTTTGCTAGGGTAGTGGTTGAAAGCGTAGGTGGGCATGCGTGCTGTAAAGTTGAAGATAAAGTAAAAAAAAAACTTACATGCGACACTATGGAAACGTAGATTGAAGAGAAATCTCCACAAAGGATGCGATGGGGGCGCATCTGCAGACTTCACAACTGGAGTCAGTCTGTCTGCCAAAATTCTTGTTTACATTGAGATGTGAAGACAAAGCAAAGACATTTTGTGGCGCACATTTTCGAAGAGGAATGATGGCGGGAAGGTAATCAGTCAGTATCAAAGGGGTTGCTTCTAGTTTTATTGAATTTCGATTTTCATTGTACACTTGTGCTCATATAATTAAGCCACATTAACACGACAACACTCTTTTCGGTAAAATAAAGTTTTATTAACAAATTCAGATCATATGGTTAAAATAGCATGTTGATAAGTATTTGTTAAATCTAATTCTTCTTGGTTTTTGTGTTTAACAAATCATTAAAATATAAATTTTGCAGGTTATTTGTTTACATCGCTTTGAGCTCGGTGACATACATACGACATACCATATAATTAAGCCATATACAAAAAAAAAAGTTTAAAATTAAATATGTATGTGTTATTTATTGTAGCCTTTAAAATATATTCTATCTCTTTTAGAGTTAGTACTTTATTGGCAAACCTTTTTGTGTCTTAACTTCGGTGCATATATCGTCCATAGTCTTGGCCAGGGCTGCACACTGGGCGGGTGTGATTTTGTCCCATTCCTGTTGAATAATTTGCCTCAGAGGCCTTGTTTGCAGGTTTACCAGATCCGGCGTTTCCCCGGTTGTCTAAATAAATGGAAAAATTACTCGTGAGATGTATAACGACATCATAAACAATCATTTAAATGAAACATTCGTTGACAATTTTCCACTAGCATGGATCTTTAAACAATATAAAGATACAAAGCATTGCTCGTGGATCGTTAAACCTTGGTTGGAGTCCAGCTGCATCCACCTCATCCAGCGGGTAGCTCAAAGTTGAGATTAAAAAAAAAAATGGAAACCAAAACTCCATAGAAATTTGATGGGGGATTATAAAAAGGGTAGTTGCTGCAAAAAAAAACCCGCAAACAAGTACTCTGTGGCAAGTTATTCAACAGGAATGTAACAAGATCACACCCACTCAATGTACAGCCCTGATTAACACTATGAACGATAGGTGCACCGAATTTATTAGACAAAAAGGTTTACCAACACAGGATTGACACTGAGAGAGATAGAATATGCATTAATATCTACAATAACTGATGTATATTTAATTTGAACCAATTTTTGTGTAAGTGGCTTAATTTATGTCGCCGAGCTCAAAGCATTATAAACAAATAATCTGCAAAATTTATATTTTAATGATTTGTTAAACACAAAAACTAAGAAGAATTAAATTTAGTTAATACTTATCAACATTCTATTTTAACTAATTAATCTGAATTTGTCAATAAAACTTTGTTCTACCGAAAATAGCGTGATCGTGTTAATGTGGCTTAATTGTATGAGCACAAGTGTATGTAGGTACATAACAACCCGAAACAATTTTGGAGCTTTGTAAATTCGAAGAAAAAGCCTGACGGATATCCTGCAGAGTTTTCTTATAATAACAATGTTATTAATAACCCTGTCGATATTTTCAACGCTTTCGCGGACCATTTTCGTAAATCTTTTAACGATGTACCACTAAGTATTGATAATGAATGCTTTAAGTATCTCATAGATGTTCCTCAAGTTGGCTTTACCAACATTGCCTTAGACTTGGAGACAATTTCTAAATTTATTTCATATCTAAAAGATGATTACTCTTCAGGTCCTGACGGCATTCCTCCAATTGTCCTGAAAAAATGCAACGATATCTTTGCTCTGCCGTTGAAGTTTCTTTTTGAAATCTCCATATCAACTGGACATTTCCCTAGGTTCTGGAAACAATCGTTTATTACGCCCGCCTTTAAGAAAGGCGATAGAAATATTGTCACAAACTACAGACCAATTTCTAAGCTGTCATGCATACAAAAATTATTTGAACAAGTGGTGTGTGATAGTCTTACTTTTCTTTGCCGAGATGTTATCTGTAAAGAACAACATGAATTCGTCAGAAACAGGTCTACTGTCACAAACCTGTTACCATTTTCTCATAACTGTTCCAATGCCTTAGAAAATGGTCATGGGGTGGACTGTGTCTACACTGATTTCTCCAAAGCTTTTGATCAGCTTTCTCATGACATAATTATTTCTGTGGCAATATGACAGAGTAGCTTATGTCGACAGTAGTATAGATTTACCGATTCTGGGACACAGGGAGCAGGGAGCCAGGAAGTGACGTCATCAAGAATAATAAACAAAGGGTTAAAATCATAAAAAACACGTGTTCTTATCGGGAATATCAATAAAAAAAGAGTGTTTATCGCATGTGGACAGGAAGTGACGTCATCAAGAATAATAAACAAAATGTTGAAAATGTATGTTTGAGAATACATATAACAAAATTGTTGGTAGATCACAGATCAATTTACATACATATCGATGATAAAGCTGACGTAATCAATACTGAGAGGGGAGCGATGGTGAGGGGGTCTACTCATCCAGATGAGATTGTTTATTTTGACTGTTGGCTGAAATGGGGAAGCGGGGGCAAAACGGAGTTTAATGCTCATCCAGAATCCAAGGCCATTGTTATGTTATCTTATATATGTGTGTATGTATAATATGTCATTAGAATCCAAGGTCATCGAAGGTCCATGTTTGTTTATTTTGTTTGGCAACGTAACTGGTGGGGTAGCGGGGGCAAGCGGGGTTTATGATCAGATTGTTTATTTTGGCTGTTGGCTGAAATGGGTAGCGGGGCTAGAGGGGGTAATAGGTACTCATCCAGATCAGATTGTTTATTCTGGTTGCTGCTGAGAGGGGATGAACGTTTTCCAAGGTCTACTCATCCAGATCAGATAGTAGTGCTGACTACAATATTTCAAGGAAAATTATTTTGACGCAAAAATTGGTGAGGATATTCATGTTTCGACATGTTTAAAAGTCTTGTTCTCTTTATCTTTCGATCATATTTTTATGGAATTTGCTGACGGGTATGAATATGTTTATTTATCTTTCAACCATATTTTTTATGGAATCAGCTGACGGATACAAATATGTTGTTTATTTATCTTTTATTTTCTATGGAATATACCTACGTTATTGTTGTTGTTGTTGTCTTTGCTGTTGCTCTCGTTCACTGACTATGATATTTTTATACAAAAATTGGTGTAGGAATATTCATGTTTCGACATGTTTAAAAGTCTTGGTCTCTTTATCTTTCAACCATATTTTTTTATGGAATTTGCTGACGGATACAAATATGTTGTTTATTTATCTTTTATTTTCTATGGAATATACCGTTGTTGTTGTTGTTGTTGTCTTTGCTGTTGCTCTCTTTCACTGACTATGATATTTTTATACAAAAATTGGTGCAGGAATATTCATGTTTCGACATGTTTCGATATGTTTAAAAGTCTTGGTCTCTTTATCTTTCGACCATTTTTTTTTTATGAAACTTGCTGATGGAGACGAATATGTTGTTTGTTTATCTTTTATTTTCTATGGAATATGCCGTTGTTGTTGTTGTTGATGTTGTCTTTGCAGTTGCTCTCGGTCGCTGACTATAATGTTTTTATACAAAATTTGATATTATTATCAATACACTATAATATTTTTAACAGCCCTGTACACATACATGGGGATCGAGGTTGTGATAGAAAGAGCTTTTTGTGTTCGGTACTACTATATACTACGATACTATAGACAAATACTTAAATTCATACAAAAAATGTCACTCATTATATAATTCACAGTCACTTCTTGCACTCGATATCATAAGACTCAGGTATGATATGGGAAGTTTTCAGTACGAACTTATACGTTGCTCTGAGTAGTCTACTAATAAAATCCGTTGAATATAATCGCAAACATTTTGATTGTTCTATAAGAGCTTTATTGTTTGATTTATTGTGTGGTTTATTGTTTTTTTTTAGAAAATGAAGTGTTTTATATGTGACATATGTGAAAAGGAATTTTCCTTAAATAAGAATCTAAGGAGACATGTTTTAAATGTACACTCAAAGAAACTGCGATGTGATATTTGTTATAAAACATTAAACAGAAGTGATGCTCTATTATATCATAATATAAAATATCATAATGTTCACTCAAATGAAAACATTACAACTTTAAATTTAAATGGCTCTAAAAAAATATCATCTGAAGATAAACCAACTACTTCTTCAGTGTATTCCTCAAAGAGTATCAATACGAAAATATGTACAGATTGTGAAATAGATGTTCCAAAAGATAAGTGGTCTTCACACATTAGAACGAATTTGCATAAACATAATAGTGCAAAACCATGTGAAACATGCGAAGAATTGCAAGTGGTCAAAAGCACATTTAATGACCGGATTCAGACATTAATATACGTGAACAAAAAAGAAGAAATAATAGAACCCAAAGCATTTTTAAAGGATTCTGAAAGTGTTATTTGTGAAAATTTAAAACATCTTTTAAATAAACATTCCTCTTTTAAATTTAATATGGAATTGTTTGGTGAATACATGAAAATAAATAAAAATGATGATGATATGCAAGTGTCAATAAAATCATTCCAATCAAAGATGTGTCTCGTACAGAATGAGGAAGAGTTAAATATGTTGTACGATAAAATGTGTTCGAACATTGTTGGAAAAATGGAAGAATTTCAGGAAAATGATAGTGGATGGGCATTAATAAGAATCATCCATATAGAGATAAACATGAATGAATATCGACCAATTAAAGGATCCCAATACATGGAACTTCCAAGTTTTTTGTTAACTAAAAAAGCATGTATTAACATACAAAATAATGATGAATATTGTTTTAAATGGGCGGTAATCTCAGCAATAATACCATCAAATATTCACGCAGAAAGAACCTCATCCTACAGTATAAATGACATCACAGAAAAAACAATATCACTTAAAAATGGAGTGACACTATCGTTTGAAGATCTAGAATTTCCTTTCAAATTAAGCGATGTCCGAAAATTCGAACAATTGAATCCGAATATAAGTGTTAATGTTTTCGGTTACGAGGAGGAACATAATATGATTGTCGGACCTTACTATAACACGCCTGAAGAAAAACCAGCTCATATAAATTTGTTATTATTACAAGACATGGAAAGATTCCACTATGTTTGGGTTAAGAATATTTCAAGGTAAGAAAGTATAATTTATTTTCATATCTACTTTATTATAACTTTTTTTTGTTTTTTTTTTTTTTTTTTGCAGATTAATAAATACTCAAATAAGAACGTATGGACATAAGGTTTTTATCTGTAATAGCTGCCTTCAATATTTTGGTAACGAATATAATTTTAATAAACATAAGTTAGAATGTAAGAAAATTGTTACTAAGATGCCAGACCCTGAAAAGGCAATTGTAGAATATTATAATTATGAAAGACAGTTGGATGTACCATTTGTGGTATATGCAGATTTTGAATGTATCCTTAAAGCTGTAGATACTTGCATTCCAGAATCAAACATACCATCTACTACTATAGTTCAAGAACATGTTCCTTGTGCCTTTAGCTATTTTATAAATTGTTCATTTAACAGTTCATTGAATAGGTTTCGACTTTATAAGGGCTTAGATGCATCACGAAAGTTTATTGAGGTTTTAGTACAAGATGTGCAAGATATCAATGAAAAATATTTATCTATAAACAAACCGATGAATCCTCTTACAAAAGATGAAATCATATTCCATAATGAAAGTAAATGTTGTCATATTTGTAAACAAACTTTACATGGTGGTCGTGTAGCAGATCACTGTCATCTGACAGGTAAATACAGAGGACCAGCTCATAACAAATGTAATTTAAGATTTCAGATTGCAAAGTTTATTCCAGTATTTTTTCATAATTTCTCAGGCTATGACAGTCATTTGTTCATTAAAGAATTTTCAAATATTCCAGGCAATATAAATGTGATTGCAGTAAATAAGGAAAGGTATATATCATTAAGAAAGACTATCCCACTTGAATTTTATAATTCAATTGAGATTCGATTCCTAGACTCTTTTAAATTTATGGCATCTAGTTTAGATGCCTTGGCTAAGAATTTGTCAAGAGAAGATTTTAAAATTGTTAGATCGATCTTCAAGTCTGATGAAGAATTCAACTTAATGACTAAAAAGGGAGTTTTTCCCTATGAATACATAAATTCGTGGGAGAGATTAAGTGAAAAAAGTCTCCCACCGCTTGATAAATTCTTTAGTTCAATTAGCAATTCTAGTTGTACTGCAGAACAACATGATTTTGCAAAGACGGTATGGCAAACATTTAAATGTGAAAGTCTATTAGATTATTTAGAGTTATATCTAAAAACAGATGTGTTATTACTAGCCGATATATTTGAGAATTTTAGAAAAGTTTGCAGAAATATCTATGGGCTGGATCCCTGTCAATATTATACAGCACCTGGTTTATCATGGGATGCTATGTTAAAAGTAACAAAGATTAGACTTGAATTACTTACTGATATAAATATGTTTACGTTTGTACAAAGAGGTATTAGGGGTGGTCTTGTGCAATGCTGTTGCAGACACTCCAAAGCTAATAATAAATATATGAGTGACTTTAAAAGTGAAGTACCTTCTGAATACTTGACGTATTTGGATGCAAATAATTTATATGGTTGGGCAATGTCTCAAAGTCTACCGTATGGTAAATTCGAATGGATAGAAACTGATAATTTCAATGTATTCAATGTATCACCAAACTCTCCATCTGGCTACATTTTAGAAGTTGACTTGGAATATCCAGAACATCTTCATGATGAGCATAGTGATTTCCCATTTTGTGCAGAAAATAAAAAAAGCCCAAACGCGAAATTTAGTAAGCTCATAGCAGACTTGAACCATAAAACAAAGTATATCATACATTATAGAAACCTTCAACAGTGTGTTAAGCACGGAATGAAAATTTTAAAAATACATAGAATTTTAAGTTTCAAGCAATCATGTTGGTTAAAACAATACATCGATTTAAATACACATCACCGTAAATTGGCTAAAAATGAATTTGAAAAGAATTTCTTTAAATTATTAAATAATGCTGTTTATGGTAAAACGATGGAAAATGTTGATAAACGAAAAGATATAAAGATAGTAACAAATTGGGAAAGTTGTGGAAAACATTTAGGTGCTCGAGCTTGGATAGCAAAACCAAACTTTCATAGTTCTACTCAATTTACAGACAATATGGTTGCAATTCAAATGAGTCGCGTTCATGTAACTTACAACAAACCGATTTATTTAGGTTTTACTGTACTCGATTTATCAAAATGGAAGATGTATGATTTTCATTATGAATACATGAAACCAAAGTATGGTGACAATTTAACTTTAAATTATATGGATACTGATTCTTTTATATATTCTATCAAAACTGAAGATTTCTATGAAGATATACTGGATGATATTGATATGAAATTTGATACATCAGATTATCCCACTGATAATCGATATAATATTCCAAATAAAAATAAAAAGATAATCGGGATGATGAAAGATGAGATGAATGGTGAAATTATTAGAGAATTCGTTGGGCTTCGATCTAAAATGTATTCCATAGATATCGAAAAAAGAAAACAAATTAAAAAAGCTAAAGGTGTTAAGAAAACAGTACTAGATGGTATGAATATTGATGATTATAGAGATTGTTTATATAAAAAGAAACTTTTCTATGGAAATATGTTTATAATTAGGTCAAAGATTCATAACATATATACACAATGTATTAATAAACTAGCACTAAGTTATATAGATGATAAGAGATATATAATGGAAAATGGTGTTAATACACTTGCCTGGGGTCATAATATTATAAAAGAATAGTGTTATTATATAGGTTAGTTCAAAGATAAATACGTATAATATAGTTATAAAATAAAAAAATTAAATGTAAATTAAATATTCCAAGTTTTCAATGTCCTAGTACCGCTCTTTATAAATGATAAAAAAAAAAATGTTTATAAAATAAATACTAAACAGAAGACTGTATGTTTTTATTTTCAGTCCATTCGCTTTTGTTGTTGCTGTTCTTTTTTTCAGATATTTTTACCATACCATTCGTCTTTTATTATGAACTGCATGTTTACTGAACGAATAAAGAAATGTAATATTTGATCATCAAGATGGATTTACGAATGGAAGATCTACTTCAACGAATCTGGTACTTTTTTAAAACTATGTCGTGAATCATTTCAAACTTGATAGGCAAACTGATGTAATTTTTACTGCAAAAGTCTTCGATAAAGTTAGTCATCGTACCCTTACTCAGAAACTATCGAATATAGGATTCCATTCTACCCTGCTTAGTTGGTTTAAGCTTTGAGTGATACATACTCGTAGTTGGTAGGGTTCAATATGTTAAAATTGATGATTATCTTTCGGCTCCTTTTAGAGTTACATCTGGTATTCCTTAAGGGAGTCACCTTGCGTCATGACCAGATATACTCGATATTCTATCGTTTTATAGCACTTTCTTGTTACGGCTGCAGTCTCTGCACCAACCGAAATATAAATATCTACGGCAACTTGTAAAATCCATTCATGGAATACAATGAATTTTCAAATTATTGTGAAATTATTGCACCTTCCGAAGCAAAACGAAACTCAGTGTTTATATTTGATGATGTAGCTTGTGATAAACAAAACAACATTCGAGAATATGTTTGTATGGGATGACACAACGATGTGGATAGTTTCTACTTATGTCAATTTTATACACGCATACCAAAACATTTGTTTCGAGACAACGCAAACTACATAGTTATTTTCAAGCAAGACGAGCTAAATCTGAATCTGATCATATAAATTCCGATACGACATTCATTCAGTTTAAAGAACCGTGCACAAACTGTTGGAAAGATGCATTATTTCTAATGGTCATCAACGACCTCCCACTAGTCTTCAAATATTCTGAGTGTCTTCTTTTTGCCGATACTCTTAAATTATTTCGCTCCATTAAATCTGAATATGATTACGATTTATTATATCAAGATGTCGCCGCGGTCAATGATTGATGTGAACGGAATCACCTCCTTCTAAACGTTTCTTATTATCCTGCTTACTGCAATCCGCTATCCGCTAACTGCTATCTGTAACCGACCGGTTAGCAACCGCCCTGTTTGAAACCGACCTGTTTGGAACCGACCTGTTTGGAACCGATCTGTTTGAAACCGACCTGTTTGGAACCGACCTGTTTGGAACCACCCTGTTTGGAACCAACCTGTTTGGAACCGCCCTGTTTGGACGCGCATGCCACATATTCGTATGTATGTCTGTACATATGTATATCGGTGTTTTTGTTTTGTTTATTGGATGAAGGAAGTAAAACGGGGTGTGAGTAATTAGTTGTGGCGCCATATGAGTGAGAGCGAGAGGAAAGATGTGCGAGTGGTTTATATTTGTTGGTGGAGAGGGAAACAATGGTGAGAGGGGGGTGAATGATTTCCTGGGTCTGGTTTCCTGGGTCTATTTCAGTCTACAACCAAAATAAACAAGCTGATCTGAATGAATATTACTTACAGAAAAAGTATCATGGAAATAGAGAAATGCTTAGAGTGTACTGTCCAAAGAACAACATGCGATATCTTGCTCGCTTGCCCAACAATAAAGAAGAGTTATTGATTTGGACTAAATATAGAATAAGAATTTATGGGGCATTGGATTAAATTTTGATATTAGAAATATATAAACAATGGTCTTGAATACCTGATGATCATACGCTTGACCATTATCAGCCAAAACAATAACTTATTGATCATGAATATCCCACTCAGAATAAACTATCTGATCTGGATGAGTACACGTTTCAGCCAACAGCCAAAATAAACAATCTGATCTGAATGAGTACACCCAGGAAACCAGACCCAGGAAATCATTCACCCCCCTCTCACCATTGTTTCCCTCTCCACCAACAAATATAAACCACTCGCACATCTTTCCTCTCGCTCTCACTCATATGGCGCCACAACTAATTACTCACACCCCGTTTTACTTCCTTCATCCAATAAACAAAACAAAAACACCGATATACATATGTACAGACATACATACGAATATGTGGCATGCGCGTCCAAACAGGGCGGTTCCAAACAGGTTGGTTCCAAACAGGGTGGTTCCAAACAGGTCGGTTCCAAACAGGTCGGTTTCAAACAGATCGGTTCCAAACAGGTCGGTTCCAAACAGGTCGGTTTCAAACAGGGCGGTTGCTAACCGGTCGGTTACAGATAGCAGTTAGCGGATAGCGGATTGCAGTAAGCAGGATAATAAGAAACGTTTAGAAGGAGGTGATTCCGTTCACATCAATCATTGACCGCGGCGACATCTTGATATAATAAATCGTAATCATATTCAGATTTAATGGAGCGAAATAATTTAAGAGTATCGGCAAAAAGAAGACACTCAGAATATTTGAAGACTAGTGGGAGGTCGTTGATGACCATTAGAAATAATGCATCTTTCCAACAGTTTGTGCACGGTTCTTTAAACTGATTGAATGTCGTATCGGAATTTATATGATCAGATTCAGATTTAGCTCGTCTTGCTTGAAAATAACTATGTAGTTTGCGTTGTCTCGAAACAAATGTTTTGGTATGCGTGTATAAAATTGACATAAGTAGAAACTATCCACATCGTTGTGTCATCCCATACAAACATATTCTCGAATGTTGTTTTGTTTATCACAAGCTACATCATCAAATATAAACACTGAGTTTCGTTTTGCTTCGGAAGGTGCAATAATTTCACAATAATTTGAAAATTCATTGTATTCCATGAATGGATTTTACAAGTTGCCGTAGATATTTATATTTCGGTTGGTGCAGAGACTGCAGCCGTAACAAGAAAGTGCTATAAAACGATAGAATATCGAGTATATCTGGTCATGACGCAAGGTGACTCCCTTAAGGAATACCAGATGTAACTCTAAAAGGAGCCGAAAGATAATCATCAATTTTAACATATTGAACCCTACCAACTACGAGTATGTATCACTCAAAGCTTAAACCAACTAAGCAGGGTAGAATGGAATCCTATATTCGATAGTTTCTGAGTAAGGGTACGATGACTAACTTTATCGAAGACTTTTGCAGTAAAAATTACATCAGTTTGCCTATCAAGTTTGAAATGATTCACGACATAGTTTTAAAAAAGTACCAGATTCGTTGAAGTAGATCTTCCATTCGTAAATCCATCTTGATGATCAAATATTACATTTCTTTATTCGTTCAGTAAACATGCAGTTCATAATAAAAGACGAATGGTATGGTAAAAATATCTGAAAAAAAGAACAGCAACAACAAAAGCGAATGGACTGAAAATAAAAACATACAGTCTTCTGTTTAGTATTTATTTTATAAACATTTTTTTTTTTATCATTTATAAAGAGCGGTACTAGGACATTGAAAACTTGGAATATTTAATTTACATTTAATTTTTTTATTTTATAACTATATTATACGTATTTATCTTTGAACTAACCTATATAATAACACTATTCTTTTATAATATTATGACCCCAGGCAAGTGTATTAACACCATTTTCCATTATATATCTCTTATCATCTATATAACTTAGTGCTAGTTTATTAATACATTGTGTATATATGTTATGAATCTTTGACCTAATTATAAACATATTTCCATAGAAAAGTTTCTTTTTATATAAACAATCTCTATAATCATCAATATTCATACCATCTAGTACTGTTTTCTTAACACCTTTAGCTTTTTTAATTTGTTTTCTTTTTTCGATATCTATGGAATACATTTTAGATCGAAGCCCAACGAATTCTCTAATAATTTCACCATTCATCTCATCTTTCATCATCCCGATTATCTTTTTATTTTTATTTGGAATATTATATCGATTATCAGTGGGATAATCTGATGTATCAAATTTCATATCAATATCATCCAGTATATCTTTATAGAAATCTTCAGTTTTGATAGAATATATAAAAGAATCAGTATCCATATAATTTAAAGTTAAATTGTCACCATACTTTGGTTTCATGTATTCATAATGAAAATCATACATCTTCCATTTTGATAAATCGAGTACAGTAAAACCTAAATAAATCGGTTTGTTGTAAGTTACATGAACGCGACTCATTTGAATTGCAACCATATTGTCTGTAAATTGAGTAGAACTATGAAAGTTTGGTTTTGCTATCCAAGCTCGAGCACCTAAATGTTTTCCACAACTTTCCCAATTTGTTACTATCTTTATATCTTTTCGTTTATCAACATTTTCCATCGTTTTACCATAAACAGCATTATTTAATAATTTAAAGAAATTCTTTTCAAATTCATTTTTAGCCAATTTACGGTGATGTGTATTTAAATCGATGTATTGTTTTAACCAACATGATTGCTTGAAACTTAAAATTCTATGTATTTTTAAAATTTTCATTCCGTGCTTAACACACTGTTGAAGGTTTCTATAATGTATGATATACTTTGTTTTATGGTTCAAGTCTGCTATGAGCTTACTAAATTTCGCGTTTGGGCTTTTTTTATTTTCTGCACAAAATGGGAAATCACTATGCTCATCATGAAGATGTTCTGGATATTCCAAGTCAACTTCTAAAATGTAGCCAGATGGAGAGTTTGGTGATACATTGAATACATTGAAATTATCAGTTTCTATCCATTCGAATTTACCATACGGTAGACTTTGAGACATTGCCCAACCATATAAATTATTTGCATCCAAATACGTCAAGTATTCAGAAGGTACTTCACTTTTAAAGTCACTCATATATTTATTATTAGCTTTGGAGTGTCTGCAACAGCATTGCACAAGACCACCCCTAATACCTCTTTGTACAAACGTAAACATATTTATATCAGTAAGTAATTCAAGTCTAATCTTTGTTACTTTTAACATAGCATCCCATGATAAACCAGGTGCTGTATAATATTGACAGGGATCCAGCCCATAGATATTTCTGCAAACTTTTCTAAAATTCTCAAATATATCGGCTAGTAATAAGACATCTGTTTTTAGATATAACTCTAAATAATCTAATAGACTTTCACATTTAAATGTTTGCCATACCGTCTTTGCAAAATCATGTTGTTCTGCAGTACAACTAGAATTGCTAATTGAACTAAAGAATTTATCAAGCGGTGGGAGACTTTTTTCACTTAATCTCTCCCACGAATTTATGTATTCATAGGGAAAAACTCCCTTTTTAGTCATTAAGTTGAATTCTTCATCAGACTTGAAGATCGATCTAACAATTTTAAAATCTTCTCTTGACAAATTCTTAGCCAAGGCATCTAAACTAGATGCCATAAATTTAAAAGAGTCCAGGAATCGAATCTCAATTGAATTATAAAATTCAAGTGGGATAGTCTTTCTTAATGATATATACCTTTCCTTATTTACTGCAATCACATTTATATTGCCTGGAATATTTGAAAATTCTTTAATGAACAAATGACTGTCATAGCCTGAGAAATTATGAAAAAATACTGGAATAAACTTTGCAATCTGAAATCTTAAATTACATTTGTTATGAGCTGGTCCTCTGTATTTACCTGTCAGATGACAGTGATCTGCTACACGACCACCATGTAAAGTTTGTTTACAAATATGACAACATTTACTTTCATTATGGAATATGATTTCATCTTTTGTAAGAGGATTCATCGGTTTGTTTATAGATAAATATTTTTCATTGATATCTTGCACATCTTGTACTAAAACCTCAATAAACTTTCGTGATGCATCTAAGCCCTTATAAAGTCGAAACCTATTCAATGAACTGTTAAATGAACAATTTATAAAATAGCTAAAGGCACAAGGAACATGTTCTTGAACTATAGTAGTAGATGGTATGTTTGATTCTGGAATGCAAGTATCTACAGCTTTAAGGATACATTCAAAATCTGCATATACCACAAATGGTACATCCAACTGTCTTTCATAATTATAATATTCTACAATTGCCTTTTCAGGGTCTGGCATCTTAGTAACAATTTTCTTACATTCTAACTTATGTTTATTAAAATTATATTCGTTACCAAAATATTGAAGGCAGCTATTACAGATAAAAACCTTATGTCCATACGTTCTTATTTGAGTATTTATTAATCTGCAAAAAAAAAAAAAAAAAACAAAAAAAAGTTATAATAAAGTAGATATGAAAATAAATTATACTTTCTTACCTTGAAATATTCTTAACCCAAACATAGTGGAATCGTTCCATGTCTTGTAATAATAACAAATTTATATGAGCTGGTTTTTCTTCAGGCGTGTTATAGTAAGGTCCGACAATCATATTATGTTCCTCCTCGTAACCGAAAACATTAACACTTATATTCGGATTCAATTGTTCGAATTTTCGGACATCGCTTAATTTGAAAGGAAATTCTAGATCTTCAAACGATAGTGTCACTCCATTTTTAAGTGATATTGTTTTTTCTGTGATGTCATTTATACTGTAGGATGAGGTTCTTTCTGCGTGAATATTTGATGGTATTATTGCTGAGATTACCGCCCATTTAAAACAATATTCATCATTATTTTGTATGTTAATACATGCTTTTTTAGTTAACAAAAAACTTGGAAGTTCCATGTATTGGGATCCTTTAATTGGTCGATATTCATTCATGTTTATCTCTATATGGATGATTCTTATTAATGCCCATCCACTATCATTTTCCTGAAATTCTTCCATTTTTCCAACAATGTTCGAACACATTTTATCGTACAACATATTTAACTCTTCCTCATTCTGTACGAGACACATCTTTGATTGGAATGATTTTATTGACACTTGCATATCATCATCATTTTTATTTATTTTCATGTATTCACCAAACAATTCCATATTAAATTTAAAAGAGGAATGTTTATTTAAAAGATGTTTTAAATTTTCACAAATAACACTTTCAGAATCCTTTAAAAATGCTTTGGGTTCTATTATTTCTTCTTTTTTGTTCACGTATATTAATGTCTGAATCCGGTCATTAAATGTGCTTTTGACCACTTGCAATTCTTCGCATGTTTCACATGGTTTTGCACTATTATGTTTATGCAAATTCGTTCTAATGTGTGAAGACCACTTATCTTTTGGAACATCTATTTCACAATCTGTACATATTTTCGTATTGATACTCTTTGAGGAATACACTGAAGAAGTAGTTGGTTTATCTTCAGATGATATTTTTTTAGAGCCATTTAAATTTAAAGTTGTAATGTTTTCATTTGAGTGAACATTATGATATTTTATATTATGATATAATAGAGCATCACTTCTGTTTAATGTTTTATAACAAATATCACATCGCAGTTTCTTTGAGTGTACATTTAAAACATGTCTCCTTAGATTCTTATTTAAGGAAAATTCCTTTTCACATATGTCACATATAAAACACTTCATTTTCTAAAAAAAAACAATAAACCACACAATAAATCAAACAATAAAGCTCTTATAGAACAATCAAAATGTTTGCGATTATATTCAACGGATTTTATTAGTAGACTACTCAGAGCAACGTATAAGTTCGTACTGAAAACTTCCCATATCATACCTGAGTCTTATGATATCGAGTGCAAGAAGTGACTGTGAATTATATAATGAGTGACATTTTTTGTATGAATTTAAGTATTTGTCTATAGTATCGTAGTATATAGTAGTACCGAACACAAAAAGCTCTTTCTATCACAACCTCGATCCCCATGTATGTGTACAGGGCTGTTAAAAATATTATAGTGTATTGATAATAATATCAAATTTTGTATAAAAACATTATAGTCAGCGACCGAGAGCAACTGCAAAGACAACATCAACAACAACAACAACGGCATATTCCATAGAAAATAAAAGATAAACAAACAACATATTCGTCTCCATCAGCAAGTTTCATAAAAAAAAAATGGTCGAAAGATAAAGAGACCAAGACTTTTAAACATATCGAAACATGTCGAAACATGAATATTCCTGCACCAATTTTTGTATAAAAATATCATAGTCAGTGAAAGAGAGCAACAGCAAAGACAACAACAACAACAACAACGGTATATTCCATAGAAAATAAAAGATAAATAAACAACATATTTGTATCCGTCAGCAAATTCCATAAAAAAATATGGTTGAAAGATAAAGAGACCAAGACTTTTAAACATGTCGAAACATGAATATTCCTACACCAATTTTTGTATAAAAATATCATAGTCAGTGAACGAGAGCAACAGCAAAGACAACAACAACAACAATAACGTAGGTATATTCCATAGAAAATAAAAGATAAATAAACAACATATTTGTATCCGTCAGCTGATTCCATAAAAAATATGGTTGAAAGATAAATAAACATATTCATACCCGTCAGCAAATTCCATAAAAATATGATCGAAAGATAAAGAGAACAAGACTTTTAAACATGTCGAAACATGAATATCCTCACCAATTTTTGCGTCAAAATAATTTTCCTTGAAATATTGTAGTCAGCACTACTATCTGATCTGGATGAGTAGACCTTGGAAAACGTTCATCCCCTCTCAGCAGCAACCAGAATAAACAATCTGATCTGGATGAGTACCTATTACCCCCTCTAGCCCCGCTACCCATTTCAGCCAACAGCCAAAATAAACAATCTGATCATAAACCCCGCTTGCCCCCGCTACCCCACCAGTTACGTTGCCAAACAAAATAAACAAACATGGACCTTCGATGACCTTGGATTCTAATGACATATTATACATACACACATATATAAGATAACATAACAATGGCCTTGGATTCTGGATGAGCATTAAACTCCGTTTTGCCCCCGCTTCCCCATTTCAGCCAACAGTCAAAATAAACAATCTCATCTGGATGAGTAGACCCCCTCACCATCGCTCCCCTCTCAGTATTGATTACGTCAGCTTTATCATCGATATGTATGTAAATTGATCTGTGATCTACCAACAATTTTGTTATATGTATTCTCAAACATACATTTTCAACATTTTGTTTATTATTCTTGATGACGTCACTTCCTGTCCACATGCGATAAACACTCTTTTTTTATTGATATTCCCGATAAGAACACGTGTTTTTTATGATTTTAACCCTTTGTTTATTATTCTTGATGACGTCACTTCCTGGCTCCCTGCTCCCTGTGTCCCAGAATCGGTAAATCTATACTACTGTCGACATAAGCGATTTTCCAGTTTTTAAATTGATAGCCGTTAACAGTTTAACATCTACATTTCTACCTCACCCCCATTTTAAAAGCATTCTCTTCTGCAAAGATATCGTATTATTCTTAACCACTTATGTTTGAATGACTGTTTTTTTTTCCGCCTCCAGGTGGAAATCTTCAAAAAACACTCGGTAGTTCATCGGTACCAAGCGAGTGGGATTCTTACCGCACCAAAAACACCTGGGAATGAAAACCAATCTTTGTAAGATCGACAAATGACTTTTCTTTCTTGAATTTGAATCGCATTGGGGGAAGTTAAAAATTATAATATATATGTTACTTTCCCATAGTTTTTAGACCATTAGCTCGTGAGGCTTTGTTCTTCTCAATCTCCGAATATTGTCTCTTACATTTAAGACGGTTTTCGTCTCGGAGTAAATGTGATTTTCAAGGCGCTGGTTATGTGAAAGAGCGTGCTTTCTTAAGTCCATCCCATTCAAATTTTATGTTTCAACAGAAACTCTTATGTCGTATTTAGTCATGTGAATTCTAATTTTATTTGGTTCCCGTTGCGTTTTTTATAAAAACTTTTGTTTGGATTTTACTAACTCTTATGTCGACAAAAGTTCTTCTGTAAAAATTTAAAAAATAAAATTGGAAATATTAAGTTTATCAGAAACACTTATGTCAACATAAGATTTTCTTTTAATTTTTATTTTTTTAAATAACCGTAGCTTATGTCGACATAAGTTAGTTTTGTTGGCTGCATATCAGTTGGATTCATTGACTTAAGAGGGAATATTTTGTACTATGTTCTATAGAGCTGAAGAAATCAGAAGTGTTTTGTATTCATAAAATAAGTTTTTAACTTTAAAGTGAGCTCCCGCAAACTACAGACTATCTATCGGCCGATAGTTTGGTCGGGTTGGGCTGGTTAGTGCGCACACTGGGCCGGTTAATAGTCGGGTTGGTAGTGAGTGCGCACACTAGACAACAGTCGGCCTACTGTGTATGAACGATTTGCTATTGATAGTCGATAAACAGAGAACAGTCGGATAATGGCAGTTAATAAGACAATTTCTGGAGATGTAATCATTGATTTTATACAGCATAGAAGAAGGGTCAAGATCAAAAATCAGGAGTATTCACATCAGAGTACTCTTTCAAGTTTTTTTTATAAAGTGCAGATCTTTTTTCGTTTCGACAAGAAGCGATGGAAAATTGGGCCGTTCCATAGTTAAGTACTTAGAAATATCTAGAACTTAGAGCAAACTAATTTAGGGCCGTTTTGTTCACTATTGTTCAACTTGCCGAAAACTCCCAAGTTGGCTAACTTCGGAGTTGACCTCAACTCGAGAGTTGATCGGCAAGTTGAAAAATGTTTTTTTTCACTATTTCAACTCTCAGTTTGGAAGTTGAAATTCGCAAGTTGGCGTACTTGCTGTTCCCTGGGATATTTGTAATAGATGACACATTATATGTCAATCTCATTTTTGGATTTGAGATTTATTATTGATGAGATGACTGTTATTCAAAAACAGTTACGTTTAAAAAAAAAAAAAAAAAAAAATAAAGAAGAAGTGAAAAAAAAGTGAAGAAACAATGGATCTAAGGAAATAAAAAAAAGAATACCAAAAATAGTGTATACGGTGGAGGAGGTTTGTTTGATTGGTTCGTACGGAATGTTTTGGAGTATGTACATATGCATGTGTGCCGCAAAAAAAAACTACTGAACGGATTTGAATGCGGTTTTTTGCAATAGGTTAGGTTAGGTTAAAGAGGGTGAGGATTACTCCTCTTCACGTAGGCCGCAAGTCGGGCCCGTTGTGCTCCCCTCTGGAACTGAGCTGAGAAAGAAGGGGTTGGGGTGTGTGTTAGTGAAAGGGGTAGAGTAGTGGAATGGAAAAGGTTGGAAGGAATATATGAATTCAAGAAAAACGCTCTGTGTGTCGTGTAAACTCCAGTGTTTTCGAGAAATCGATAGATCTGAGCGAAGTCAGCCCGGGTAGGATGTGTCTTCCCAGGTATTTATGTCTTATTGAACATAGAGCAGGACAATCGCAGAGGAAGTGTTTTATACTTTCGTCTTCTTCTTCGCAACCCGGGCAGGTGCTGTGCTGCACTAGTCCCAGTCGGTTGGCATGTTTATTTAAGTTGATGTGTCCCGTATATAAGCCAATCAACAGTTTAATTTGTGCTCTGCCCAAATTCAGTACTTTCCTAGCCCGCAGTGGATTTGGAAATTCCATTTTTGCAATCCACTCTGGTTAAATTAGATCTATAAAATGAATAAAAAAAAAATCAATATATTTAAACAAAAAACTTCTAAATAAGAAAAAGAAAATTTTATATTTTACTATTGGGCATTTATCTCACTCCTTCTTAGTTCTTAAATAACGTATTAAAATAGAATTTATACATTTTTGTTTAAATTATTTCACAACAAAGATTTTGATATATGTTTATACATATATCTTCTATCGATCAATTTTACACAAAAACATTTCAACAATTGAACAATTGAACAATTTATTACAAATGCATACACCTATCTAAATACTAAGGGAATATTTTTGTATGCGCTGCGAAGCGGGTACATCAGCTAGTTTAATAATAAGTTGTGTTCAACTTCGAGTGAATAAAACGGGCCTTAAAACTCAGAGCAAAGTGAGCTATCGACACAATAGGCCGACTTTATAATCGGTAGTGCGCGCGCATGGAAGTGCACCACACTGATTAAGGTGTCGATCTATAGCTCGCGGATACTTTGTTTGAACCAATCGTGTAGCACATCAAACTTATTTTTCGGTCGATACCGAATCGTTGTAGTGTGCGCACTTTCATACATTTTCATACCGATTATGAGCCCGACCAAATTATCGGCCAATAGAAAGTCTGTAGTGTGCAGGGGCTCTAATACTACTACATATTTAGAATTGTGTGCTTAATTTGTATACTTTCACATAATTTGTTCATATGTTCGAAAAATAAAATAAAATGATCCGTGCAATGAAAATGTTGTCTTTGGCAGTAAAAAAACAAACCCAAACTTCGACACCATCTACAAGACATGAAAACAATACAAATTGCATAAATGGTAAGTCTTTCCAGTAAGTTCAACATTAAATAGGAAAGTTTAATTAGGTTTAATTAGGTAGGTAAGGTAGGTAGGTAGAAGTGGTGGTTTCGATGGAACAAAACCCAAATAGCGCGTGCAGCGCCATTTTGATACCACAACCTCAGGTGACCCGTGTATTTGGATGTAATGTTGAGATATTTATATCCACACTGTAGAGTTTAGGAAGAGGATCAGCTCCCCAATCCTTTTCCCAGATATCTCTTTAAGATCGTCGAAGAATAGCTTGCCTAAATTGTACAAAGACGAACTTTACGCAAGTTAGATAACAATCGCAACAAATGTAGCGAACAAATGGCTTATAAAAATCAACAGCTTATTCTTAAAAAAATACTGGTTCTTATGATCTGAGACAAGAATTTGCTTCCGGGTTCATTGTGGTTGAAGAAACCAAATATGAAAGAACAGAATGTTTAATTTCCAACTCTCAATGAATTTTGCACAGCTTTAGTTCCTTTTGATGTATTTTTGTTACTAATATAAAATATCACGAATAAATTGAAATAACAAAGTATTGCCTTATGTCTATTTATTCTAAAATTTTAATTTTTACACAAAATCTTAAGTCCACTTAAGGCACTATAATTAAATATTATAGATGTGAGAGAAAAACTTATGTGACTTAAGACATTCATAATTTGCAATTCGATTTTTACATAACAACTTAAGTTTAAAAATGCATTTATTTTCAATTTCTTTCGAAAGCATTTCCATGAAATATAGTAAAAAATGTTAAACATATTCTTTATTTTATAATTTGGCCTAAAAAAGTTATAAACTATCATAATTAAAAATTTTAGTGGAAAATTGAAATATCTCGAAAACTCTTTTTTTAACATAAGCTACTCTGTCATACTGCCACAGATTTATAAACTCAAGGCGTTCCCCCATTATTTGTTTCGTGGGTTGGATCTTACCTCAACCAGAGGTCATATCAGGTTAAATTTAGAGGTTTTCTTTCAGGTTCCTTCTTAGCAGGATCCGGCGTCCCTCAAGGAAACTTTTTTTATTCTTGCTATCAAAGATGTTCCATCAACATTCTTATAATTGCCGACGATATGAAGATTAGTAAAGCAATTACAACCATAAATGACTATAGACTCCTGCAATCAGATATTGATAACTTCAGTATCTGGTGCTGTAAGAATGGTTTAGTCCTTAACCCACTCAAGTGTCAGTATATGACATGCTCTAGGAAACGGGTACCGACTATATTCAACTACTTGATATCGAATCACTCTCTCTGTCGGGTTTATAGTTTTAAGGACCTGCGTGTTTATTTTAGCCCTGAACTTGATTTTAAAGAGCATATAAACCACATTGTGAATAAATCAAATTCAATGTTAGGTTTCGTTAAAAGATGGTGTAAAGAATTTAAAAATCCTTATATCACCCTCTCACTATTTAACAGTCTTGTCCGTCCTCACCTCGAATATGATTCGCAAGTATCAGAAAAATCTCAATACTCGTATTGAAGCCGTCCAGCGATGCTTCATTCGTTTCGCATTGAAAGGTCTTCCCTGGGATTATCCTTTAAACCTCCCTCCACTGTTGCAAATGTAACCTTTGGCTCAAAGAAGGTCCAATAATGATTGAATTTTTATGCATTAACTGATTTCAGGTCTGATTGATGCACTTACTATTTAACTTTTGTGGGGGATCGCATAACGTATAGAGTTACTGCATGTTTCTCATCATAGAGCAAATTACGGGATGCATGAGCCTATTAACCGCATGAGTAAAATCTATAATTTAAGTGTTAACTTTCTTGACTTTAATCTTAACAAGATTACACTAAAAAATATATTGCGTAATGTAGTTCCTCGCACATAAATACTATGTATTTTTCTTATTTTTTGTTTGTTTCTTATTTTTTGTTTGTAAAGTGTAAAGTAAAGTAGCACTAAATGATGAGCCTGTTGTTGCATATTTTGCTCTGGCAAATCTCTGCTTGTGGTTGTTGCTTGTATTAAGCGCAGCACGACACAGATCTAATAGTGTTATAAATAAATGTACATACATGCACTGTACATAATGTACATACGCTGTACAGGCATATCACTCCAGGCAGGGGCTATGTCTGGGCCAATCGGGATGAGTAGTAGCATAGTAGATTATTTAAGAGCCCCAAACCGATGAGAAACTTATGCACGTAACAGGTTTACAGAAAGTTGGTGGCAGATAAGCCGTACCAGGCCCGTATGCATGATGATATACATACTTCTGTGCGTCGAAGGGGGGGCTTACGGCTGATATCTTCACCGAGTACTGGCGCTAAGACTAATCGTTAGTACGTAACGTTAGTACGTATCGTAAGTACGTAACGTTAGTACGTATCGTTAGTACGTAACGTTAGTACGTATCGTTAGTACGTAACGTTAGTACGTATCGTTAGTACGTAACGTTAATATATATCGTTAGTACGTAACGTACTCAAATCGGTACTTAAGTCATTTCTGCACCAAGTTCCTACTAACGTCTTAGTTCTTCAAATGTACTGATTGGTACAAGTTGATATTTCAAAAGCGGCTGATTAGCAGCGTTAGTACCTGAATACAGTGTTGCCAGTTCAGTCCTATAATTTGCCCCCAATTCCGCATCGGTTATTATAAGGCAGTCATATTGTTGTAATTTATACATTCCTTTCCCAGAATCAGTTTCAGTTTCGTTTTTCCTCTCTACAAAACGAATCTTTGATGGTCCAGGATTTCGCCTTTTAAAATCTGATCTAACAAAATCCCTGGGCTTGCGCTTTCCATACTAAGTCTTGCATTACCAAGCAATATAGCCAATAAAACTGCATTTGCTGCAGCTCACATCCTAGGCGGGGATATTCGCACTACTCCCTAGATGTCCCCGCTTGCTACATCTACCACATGTTATGTCTATGATCTTACTGTCACCCCTAAATGTTATTTTATTGATGTTTACATCTGTTGTTGGTACCATTATTTCTTCAGACTGGTTGTCGATTTGTTAATATACATGACAGATATCAATCATCGTCTTTCAGGTCATGCTTTTTTTCCAATATCCGTTTCTTGAGCTCTTTAAGGGCCCAAACATTTATCATTTATTATTTGATATTCACTATCTCTGCCCTCGTTTCCCCAAAGTTAAATTTCACCGCCAGGTTCCGCAGTCAAAGTAGATATTTATTAAAATCGTTCCTTTCCTAAGGTTTAATGTACGAAACGTGTGCCTTTCGAAAATCGTGTTCTTCTTTGGAGAAAAATATTCGGTTAATCTGCCAATTAGAATATTAAAAATATATCTCGATGCATCCTCTTCTCCGGGGTCTACTAACGGTATATGGTATATAGTTTATTTTCTTTTTGCAAAGGATCTTTGATCCATTTTTCCCTTTCTGACCGGATCAAGGTCGCTACACTTTGCACATAAATGGTGTTACCTCTGTTCCACTCATTTCCCTAATATCTTGCGTAATATAAACTATGTCAAAGCTTGCACACTTAAATGCTCAACAATTTAATGTTCATATATTTACCCAACTACAATTGAACGTAATGCATCATCTTCTTTCTTTTTTTTGCAATTTAATGCTCAACAATTTAATGTTTTCTCCACCTACAGCAATTCAATGCAAATCAATCAATATTTCCAATCGACTGTCAATAGCTTTATTAATATGTATGTAACATATTTGCTTACCCAATTACAATTAAATGTAATTCACCATCTCCCAATTGAAAGATTTCATTGGGCCTCCAATTTAATGGAATCTGTAATTGTTATCAAGACTCGATTAATCAATAGGTACTACAAAAAAAAAAACAAAGAACTGAAACATCTGCAGAAAAATATTTCCGCGCTTATTCTGTTTTACGCGTTTCGAGATTTGATAACATTCTCTTTTCTTTTTCCACAAAAATAGCTTATAATAATAATAATAACACATATAAAAACACTTTTTTGCTAACCTCGTCGCCAATGTGATAACCGGTGGATTAGTTGTAAATAAAACACTGATATCAAATAATAATTAACTTTATTTACTGTAATTATTATAAGCAATTAAAATTATTCTTAATACAACAATCGGATTCCTGAGATGATTACAACTGCGCGGCTAGCCAACGACTGCCCCCAGCAGGTCCAGTGTGTGTCTGCTGATATAAGGAATGCTCTCCTTACGAAGAAGAGTAGTATGTTCATTAACCCGAATCCTCCTGGCGTTGCCATATGGCAACCAAAAACATTCATGCCTTTTCGCACCTCTCTAACGGTCACCAATACACACATGTGTGCACATTCGAATTTTTTTACATCTTAGGGCATCTGCGTTGCATATTGGGTAGTCAGTTTTAATAGTGTGCTTAGATTTTCATATTGAGAGCGTCTCAAATTCGATCGTAAATAACGAAGTTAAAAAAATCGTATAATGGAGCACAACAAAAAAGTATTTATATCGATGTAATTTACAGTGTACATTATCTATTGCTGTATTGCAGAATTGTTAGTATATTGGATGTACAAAGAGTAAAATAAGTGACAGCGTGAAAAAAATATTTCTGTGGTACTTCTTTTTCTTAAATTGTTGCCAGCGTGTCCATATGGCAACGCCAGGAGCGATAGGGTACAGGTTAACATTATTGATGTTTTTTACTAAAACGTGATTCTTTTTGCTGGAGAATGTGTTTTCATGACAATTTTTTTTTAAATCATTTGGTTTTCGAGAAAATTGAGGCTACAAGAAGATCTCGATTACTTAGGAGAGCTATGTTCAGATGATGAAAATGGTCTTTTAAGCAAACTCCACGCGTATATTCAACCACCAGAGAATTACCGTAATTTTAGTGGAGAAAACGATGCTGATGAACAAGGCGATATTCCAGAAAATGTTTGCCTAGCGCAGTTGAGATCAGGTTGTAAAATTGGGTTTGGAAACGGACAACGTATTGAAGACTTTGACGCGCCCGCAGAGAATATGGATGAAGCTATCGAATATAGTGTTTTACGGGATGTCTTGGAATTTATCTGGTTAACTAGCTGTAAATAAAGTTATTAGCGTATCTCATGAGCCACCTTCATTCCATTTGCGTCGTGCTGAGCAATCTACCTTCAGCTGTCTTTTGCTTGCATCTAATAAAAATACTACGTTCACTTGGTCAGAAGATAAATCTTGCGCAATGATACCGATTTTCTCACAACCCAATAACGAGTACTGTCATAATTTGAAACCACACGAGCAACTCAAAAAAAATTATAGATGGTAACTAGCTTAAGCACATTTGCGATTGTTCGGAGGTATGTACATATGTATGTACAGTACATAAATGCCACTTGCCAAGAAAATTTTTTTCCGAAGATTACTGTTAACGGCTGATGGTAATGTCCTTGTCCCTCCATACTGCAGCTAAGCTAATATTTCGTTCCAGAGCCTCGCGATTTTAATGGTACTTTGCTTGTCAGTGGATACACCGGACAAAGCAATTAAAGATCCATGTGGAGTAATTTGTCCGAACTCCCTGCTCAAAGTGTGATAAAGGTCTTTGATGGAAATGTTTCCAGCCTTAATTAATTAATAATTACATATTCGTACCAAGCTTCTATCACCAATTGGCCATGAAATCAATAAAATGTCAAAAAGATAACATACATTCTCTCTGTTTTATTCAGTGGATCATAGCTTTCAGAAAATGTATGAAAATCCCGATTTTATATATGGATACAGACCTGTACCCTATTGCTCCTGGCGTTGCCATATGGCAACAGGACTTTTTGAGGATACTAGGACCTTTATTAAAAATCTAATGACACAGTTTATCTATATTTCCTCTACTTAAAGTGCTCCTAAATTTTTTTTAAAAAATTCGAAAAATTAACGTTCAGGAGGATTCGGGTTAATCGGCAGGTCGTCACACCATTTCCGTACGGAAATATTTTAGGCTTCGAATTTTACCACAAGGCAGATATATTATCTTCAAAACAATACAGTAGTGTCTGCTAATAACGAACTCGAAAGGACCGATCAAATTGGTTCGTTATAAAACCGAAGTTCGTTATAAGTGATACGCTAAAAAAAACATTCATCCGCGTTTTAAGAAATCACGATAAATTGGCGACTTCGGTGACGAAATCTCGAGATTTCGTGTGAACTTGTATTTTGCTAAAATCGTGGATTTCGGGTCGGTGTAAATGTATACCATTAAGCGACATGACACAAAACGACAATTGTCGTTAAAAATAAACGCCTTTTTGGTTTTTTATAACCGCTCATTTTCTCTACTTAAAAGCGAGTATACCTATACCTACACTGTCGAACAAGATTGTCAGCCAAAACTGATATCATTTTTGCGAGTGTACAATCATCGCTCGGGGTGAGCCAGGGCCTGCTATCTGCAACCATTTGTATGTTCGTGTTATACTTTTGCATGAATGGAAGGGACCTACACTTTTTTGCCGACTCCGAACGGCGAGTTAAGAAGCTGCTTGACAAATTATACTCTTTGAATGCTTGTCAGACATGCGAAAGAGCTGGCACCGTGACAAAACGTTTAGGTGTTTGCCAGTTAAGTTGATTTAAAATGATATTTATCAAACAAACGAAATTTAAATTCCTTCAAATTCATTTAGGTTACCTCCGAGCACTTCTTGAGCAACATTTGCAAATACAATTCGTGCTTCCAAATGATATCGGTCGGTGCACCAAAAGTCGCTCGAGAAAATTTCATGAAATTTTTTGAGATAAACACTGTTCTCAATAGGTATAGCGAAACGCACCGGTCCACTAGTAAATTTACATATACATATGTATTACATATAGGGCAGTACCTAAAAAATGTTTGGGGCGACGCGACGCAAAGTAGTGACTGTATTTCACAGATTTGACAGATTATGGAAAGCATCTACACTCCTCGAAAAACCTTAGCACCATTACTCAATTTTCATGAAAAAATCGAAGTTTTTCTAATGTTATAAATTATTTTTTTATTTTTTGCTTTAATATTGAAAAACTTGTTAGTTGAGAATAATACGAATATACATATATTAATCGGAATTTGACCAGACAATCATACATGTACATAAATTGCACTTTCACATACATATTAACAAATTAAAAAAAAAAACATCAAAAACAAATATTCTACCAAAAAGGAACTCCCAAGAAAATAAACACTTCCCGTATGATTTCCATGGAATTACCATCAGTTGACAGATGGAAATCATATGGGAAGTTTGGGTGTTGGATGGGAATATTGGGAACCTCGGATTTCGGGGGTTGGATTTTCTCTTGCGAGAGTTCCTGCGCGGGCACACTACTTCAAATATTAAGTCGTTACATAAGAAACTGCCGATTTACCGATCATTCCTAAAGTGATCGTTGTGGCGTAAAGTTGTGCAGAGCAATTGCAAAAAAAGTTTTTGATGTGTAAACATCTTAGCACCGTAGCGCAAGTGGTTAGTGCGTCGGACTACTGCACCCGCGGTCTTGGGTTCGAATCCCGCCGCAAACACCTAAAAAGTTTTTCACAGTGCCCACCTCTTTCGAATGCCTGAATAGCATTCAAGAGTATCATTTGTCATGTAAAGCTTCCCAACTCGCCGTTTGGAGACGGCAGAGAACTGTAGGTCCCTTCCATTCGTGCAAAAATATAACGCTCACACACAAATGGTCGCGGAAAGCTAGGCTTGGTTCTACCTAGGACTGCTGAAGCCAAATATTTATTTTATTTTATTTAAACATCTTAGCTCTCGGTATGGGCAAATTTTCGCCGTTATCCGTCACGCGTAACCAAACTTAGTATTAGTGCGTTGTCTGTATATGTTTCTCTTAGTACTGTAGATTAAAAACTGTTTGAACGCACAGCACGCGGGACCTACTGGGCGGATTTTGATGAAACATTGCAATAGTGATTGCTTAAGTTCCTCGTCAACAGCGTTTATACTTTTTATCCCGGAAAATGGCATGGTTTTCAGAAAATAGTGAATAAAATGCATATTTGGATGGAAAATTATAGTTATACAGCCCTAACTCAATAATGGCCTATCGGATGGATAAACAAAAAAACAGGTGAAATTAGTAGCTTTGTCCCTGATTCATTTGACATATAAAACATCCTCCTGCGTTGTCCTGAAGCAGAGCAATGTTCAAAACAATTATTCAAAGCATCGCCGCAATTTTCCTTCAGTGGAAACCACTGCCAGCAGTCGGGCAGCAGTGGGTATCGTTGCAATAGTGTGTGTGTGTGTGCGCGCTCTCACATGATCATATGCGGTCCCTTGAATTTGACCCACAGTCACAACCTATGTCTTGTCATGTCGTGGACGTAAAGTCTTGTCTACACTTGAAGTCGTCATCGTTCGTACTTCGCCCTGTTATGTCATCGTTGTTCTCTGTAGAAGGCCGGCCATTCTATTCGTCCACACAGCTTAAGAAAATCCACTACATAGCACACATTTGTTATACACAAACATAAGTTTTAATTTTTCTGTACTTTTCTGTAACAATTTTAATATCTATCCAACAAAATTCTTAAAACAAAAAAAAATATGTTCTTAACTAAAACCATTGTATATGAAACTAATAGTACTATCATCAAGCAAGATTTTTTGTTTGTTACTCGGCAAGCCAGAGGGCGCATCGACTTTTCTCCCAAAAAATTGAAAAAAATATTACGCTCTGAGAGAATTGAGTAAAAATTAAATATTGAGTGGGAATAAAGTAAAACCGGTTATGCTTGCTTAGCATTGCCTTCCGATGTTCACTCAAAAGCAAGGAGAGTTAACTAAAAAGCCCAAAAAAAAAAATTTGAGATTTGAGTGTTACGATTTACGAACTTACGAGTATGAGGAATTTATGTCTTTTTTCTGGTTTGGTAGGAATTTGAATGAAATCATGAGTAAAATCAATTGTATGTGTGTAGGTGTGTATGTTTACAAACACATACAGTGAATAAGCTCAAACAAAAATCATAATCATTGCGCAGGTTATATTGACCTTTTCCTGCATTTGGGAAAAAGATGAATTTTGTGTTTTAGTTGATCTGTTCTGTACCAAAAATGGAAAGTATACATTGATTATTGACTATATTTAAACGAGAATAGAATAGAATTGCTGTTTAGATGTAAGATGGTTGAAAACAATTTTTGGTTTTATGAAGTATAGTATAGTACACAGTCTAGTTTTTTTTTATTATAATTGTGTTCAAATTAAAGCCGATAAAGTTAATATTTTAATTATGGAGTTTACTCATGCGGTTGAGACGCATGCAGTAAGGTAATTCGATCCCCCCGAAAGTTAAATTTTCAAAGTATAGTAGGTAGGTATGTACATATGTATGTATGTATATCAGGGCATCTATCAGACCTGAAATCAGTTGGTGCATAACATTGATGTCCTTATTAACCTGTCTTTGAGACAAGGTTTTATTCGATTCAAATATGAAACTAGGGTAAAAGTGTCGTCACAGAGTAGCTTTTTTATTGCAGAACGAATGAAGCTTCGCTGGACAGCATCAATAAGAGTTTTGTGATTCTTACAGTGAGGTGTCCAAATTTTGCATATTCGAGCGGAGGACGGACAAGACTGTTAAAGAGGGAAAGAGTGACACAATGACCTTTAAATACCTTACACTATCATCACAAAGCCTAACATTGAATATGATTTACTCATGTGATTTATGCCTATGCTTTGTTTAAATTTCGGGTGAAACTACATAAATACCTACCGAGATCTTTAAAACCATTGCCCTGAACTGTTGCGCCACCTAAAGAAAGAAGAAGAATGTTGATGAACCCAAATTGAGGAACATTTTGAAGATGACGTTGGTGGTTGTTGGTAAACAAATGCACCTACATACATACAAACAAATGCACCTACATACATACATATGTAATGTTTGTATGTACAGTGGCGAGCATATAAATAGGGAAAAACAACCAAAGACAGTAATTTCTATGTGTTTTGCTTAAACTTTAAACAACTGGAAAACTATAAATTTTATTTTTTTAGCAGTATACATTGAATATGAAAAGGGGTGAAGAGTAAAGGGAACATGTCACAAACACAACACAATATGCATACACAATATTATATGAAATGGACTCCAATAGTCACTCAGCTTCAAATGTTTTCATTGTTTTTTCTCACACAGAATTTCGTGAGATGAGAAACCGAGTGAAAAACAGGGTTACCGATAAATGTCACTCAATAGAAACTTTCTTACGGTCTGGTTCCGTGGTGACTATATTTCGCAAATAGTGGATTTTGTACCCCCTTAGCAATTATAATACTCTGGGACCAATTTTAAAATTAATTAATTTTTTAGTCCACATTTTTTTTTCTTTTATTTTGATTCACATGATTTTTTTTCTTAAATTGACCCAAATTATACTGAATTCTTAAAAAGTTCTTTTAACTTATAGAACGCTATTAAATAAAAATATATTTCACCGTGTCCGTGTGTATTTTATTATTTATTTAGCATGTTTTTATACCGAAGATAAGTTTTCAAGTCACTCATCGGTAACTCTGGCGAATATTGGCAGAGACAACACACCTACATACACTAGGGGCACCACCATCGATTTGCCAAAGTGATAGTACTATTAGTTTCATATACAATGCTAAAACTAATATATAGAATTCAACGCATAAAAGATTTACTCACGCTTGCTTCTGTATCCCCCGTTGTCCTGCCGGCAGCACGAGAAGAGACACTGGTTTGGGGTGCAAATATGCACATTCACACGGACAAAATTCATTAAAAACAGATTCTTACACTATTTTACTTAATTTAACCTTACGTTATTTTTACTTAAAACTAGCACTATTTCATATAACCTTTAAAAATTCAAATTCAAGAAAAAAAATAGAAACTAAAGAAAACAAAACACTGAACGGATTTGGGGCACCCTGTGTCTGTAACATAGCAGCAGCACTTTTGTGGTTATTGCTGTAGTCACTCTGCTGGTCGTTGATTGTTTGTTTGTTCTATGTTGAGCTCTATATTTTGTTGTTGTGTCAATCGTCCCAATGTGGTTTTTCGTTGGCGTATCGTACCCAGCGTCGCCTCTCGTACTACAATTGTACTTTTTGAGTACAAATTTGTGAACTGCGTACAGAACTACTTTTATGGTGAGACGTACTACTATTTATTATAATTTTTTTATTCCGAGTATGTGTATGTTCTTCGAGCCATATCTGTTTTTTTGTTTTTTGTTTTTTCCTTAAAGTACATGACCACATCCCTGCCTTATGCTATATGTCAAATAAATTTTACCACATTCCGCTTCCGTCTTATTTCACACTTAAAAAATAGGGCTGTATGTCAATTGCGTTAAAATATTATCCGCTGGCTAATTTTTGACAATAGTTTAATGTATATTCAAAAATTTAGCCGGCTCTTGGGCTGCGTAAAAATGTATCCAGTGGCTAATTTTTGAGTGTTTGTTTCGGTTTTCTCGGTGGACAAATGTAGCACACTAGTGTTCACAAAGGATGGGAGAACTAGCATTCGTGAAATTTATGTTAAAACCAGTTCAACATTTTTTTATAAAAAAAAATTTAATTCCTATTGGGTAAATCGTATAATATCATTTATAATCGGTTTGGTAATTTTAGTTATAATAAATATTATAATAAATAAATAAAAAAAATAAATAAATAAATAAATAAATAAAAAAAAAAAAAATAATAAATAAGCTGTCCTGATAGTAATTATAAATGAATTGAGCTTCCGTTTTTTGTTTTATACGCAGAAACTTTTATTCCTAATTTGGTTAAATATATGGTATTACAAATTTGTTACATGAATTTTATAATTTGAATTTGTTACTTACAATTGGTTTTCTTTACTAAGGATTAAGCTATAATTAGTACTTCTAAAATCTTTTAGGGTGGAAAGATTCTGAGATAAATCCACGCGGTTAAAGATGGCCTCATTTCTTGCAAAATGACAGATTGCCTGCCATTTTCTTCCGCTTCGCTAAGTGTTTCGTTCAGCTAAGTGCTGCCAGGTTTGGCAACACTCCCCACTGGTGAGCTGGTTCCTGGGACTAGCTTTCCATCCTCGCCTAACCGACCAACATCTAGGATGGCTAACTTAGCTGTAGGTCTGGTATAGATTCCATTTTGGGTTTTTACAACCGCGCTTCGAACTATGCCGTCTTTTCCTGGATTGGTTTTAAGAACAAGGCCCTTTGGCCAGGTATTTCGTGGGGGAACGTCACAAAATCCCGAATTACGAAATCCCGAAATAACAAAATCCCGAAAGAAAAATTCACGCATTTCTAGAAATCCCGAAACACAAAATCCCGAATTACAAAATCCCGAAAAATGAACTTTAGTGAAAAATCCCGAATTTTTCGGGATTTTCGATTCGCGGTGGATTTTTGCGAAAAAAAAAATTGAATATTTCATAACTCTTAATAATTTTTTTCCACATTCTCAAAAGAACGTTTTTTTCCACTACCCCTCCATGACACTACCAGAAAAAACCAAGAAACTTACCAGAACACACTATGAATTTGCGAGCAAAATCGTTTGCTTAAGTGCATGTGATGAGAATCGAAAAGAGCTGTTCTTCTTGATTCTCATGGAACCGTATACCTCGGAACTAATTCCTCTAGCCAAGTAATTTACTCATATGTATTTGTATGTGTCTACAAAAAACATTTTAATTAATTAAATTTCAATGCTATTTAATCTCTTTGTCGTTTTGTGGTCCTGAAAAGGACCTTTGAAATAATGTTTGTTTATATGTGTGTATTAAAATTAAGTTAAACTAAAAACTTTGGAATTCATTGCAAATAAAATAAAAAAAAGAAACTTAAATCGAGGAACTCAAAAAAATTAAACTCATATTTCTATTAACATAGACCAATATTATGCGCTATGCACTTTAAGAATTCTTCTTTATCCATTAATTCTTTTCTTTGCAAAATGGATTGAATCCGGTTGGCTCTTGCAGCAGTCTTGGTTTTATTGTGTACAATCCCGCTCTTCACTTTGTCGATTGTGGTTACGGCCATTACCAACTCTTTCGACAGGTCCTCGATTAATTTGTAGAGACCGGCATGTTGTCTACCGACAATCACCTTCAAACGTCGGTGCCACGCTTCCACGCTGTTCTGTGTAGTTGGCTTGTTAGGATCGGCCATATAAGTTGCCACAGACCAAAATTCGGGACTGTATTGGGGTTTGCTTCTGGAGGACTTACCGGAAATATAATGTTCCTTTAACCACTTAGCAATATTTTTGGCATCTTCGTCTACCATCTTGGCATACAGAGCGTTGTAATATGCCTGAACTTCACTTGGTGGCACATAGGCTAAACTTTTCAGCATTCTTATTTGGAGGCTGAACTCCTCGCAGTTCCCATACTTTGTCCTTAGGCCTTTATTTTGCACCCTACGCCAAATTATTTGCCCAAAGTGGAAAAAGCAGCCTTTATATTCAGCTGAAGGCATAAATTCTTGGGCTGCTGTCGATATTGCCTTTTCAAAGTCGGTGACAATGACTTCAGGATTTAAATGTATATTTGCATCGCACGCAATTTTGAATAAGTCGTAAAAAAATTGACAGTACGACCCCTTGGTCTTGCGGCTCATTAGGCAAAATAACAGCTGAACTACCGTTCCTTCTATGCAGCCGTGAATTGAAAATAGCTGTTTCATTATAGATGGCACGACGTAGAAGGTGCCATCCATTAACCAGCATTTAGCTTCTGAAAGGAGCTTTAAACTGCCTCGAGTTCCCAGGATGATATTCTTTTCCCCATTAAAGCTGCTTTCATTTAGAACAAATAACTCACCCTCTAGGTACCGCAGATTATTTGGGATGCAGATTTCTTCCACAGAGGCTGGTTCTTTTATAATGGTGGACCGAACTCGGGCGATTCTCATCTTTTGCGCACTCTTCGATGGTAAATACACTCTGCAATTCTTTTCAGTTGCGTAGGTTATTTCCCGAATAATTCTCGAAGGTGGCTCAGATTTTTCCATAGCCTTTTCTTTTATCGCATTGTTGGCAATACTCACATGCTTCTCGAAAGCCAGCGGATCGTGGCTATGCTTCGTGGGCTGTTTTACAACAGACGTTCTCCCATCTTTTTCGGTGGTCGTCAAGCGAGCCTTGCACATATGGCTTTTCCTTTTACTGCAGCACCAATAACTTGAGCTTTGAAATTGTTTTTCAAGGTGGTACGCGTAACCATTCAGCACTATATTTGCCTTTCCTTTATTTGATTTTACTATTTGCACTTCCATTTCACTTCGCACAACTTTTCACTTTTAAAACACATATAAAAAGATCACACAAAACTATGAAAATCTTTGATTTAGATATTTCTTAGCTGCATCATCTGAGAATCAAAAGAACTCCAACTGCCAAATTCTAAGAAGTATAATTTCAAGTTCTAAGAAATCAATATTTCATCACCATATACAAAACATGCAGTTCGAAAAGGTATATGATATCATGAGAATCACGAAGAACAGCTCTTTTCGATTCTCATCATGTGCACTTAAGCAAACGATTTCTGTGTCTGGTTTATAGTGTTTTGTTGTTCTTAATTTAATTTTTTTTTGTGCGAGGTGAGAGGGGAAATCGTTCTTTTAAGAATGAGAAAAAAATTCCGCGAAGAGATAATATGATATTTCATTCAAACGAAAAAAAAAAATAGCCGCCTATTCAGGAATCACCATATCCCGAATTTCGGGATTTCGTGTTTCGGGATTTCGTAGTTCGGGATTTTGTGTTTCGGAATTTCGTGTTTCGGGATTTCGTGTTTCGGGATTTTGTTTTCGGGATTTTGTTTTCGGGATTTCGTAGTTCGGGATTTCGTACCCAACCCATTTCGTGGACTAGCTGGGTCCAAAATAATTACCAGATCTCCTTCGTTTATGCCTTTTGATGTTGAAAACGACTTTATTCATCTGGCAAGATCAGGTAGATATTCGTTTACCCATCTTCGCCAGAATCGATTAGCAAACTGCTCGCTGGTGTAGTATGTTCGTAGAATGACTGCATCATCGTTGATTTCTCCTGAAAGTTTGTCACCGTTCGAGGTTCCGAATAAGAAGTGATTGGGGGTCAACGCTTCTTCCTCGTCAACATTTAGCGCAACATTAGTAAGGGGTCGTGTATTTATTATTTTCTCTACCTCAGACATCATTGTACCTAAAAGCTCATCAGATGGGTTTCTAGTCGTAGATATATGACTCAATGTTACCTTTACAGAGCGAACCAACCTCTCCCAGCTCCCCCCATATGTGGCGATGCAGGCGGGTTAAAGTTCCACTTTAGATTTGGTCGGACAAATGTTGAAGCCAATCTTTCCACCTCGATTCTGTTTACTGCTTCCTTTAGCTCTACACTCGCACCTCGAAAGTTAGTGCCATTATCACTGAAGATTTCTAGTGGCCAACCCCTTCGTGCAGTAAAGCGTTTGATGGCCATTATGCACGAATCTGTAGATAGCTTAAAGGCGATTTCGATGTGCACTGCCCGTACAGTGAGGCAGATTATAAGCACTTCCGACTGTTACATAAAGTGGTCCGAAATATTCTATTCCAATGAAGGAGAATGTTCTTGTAAAAGGTTGGAGTCTCGCGGATGGTAGGTCACCCATCAAGGGTGGCTCTGGAACGCATCGGTTATTTTTGCAGAGTTGACAGGTTTTTACTATGCTTTTTAATAAAATTCTAAGTTTTGGTATATGGAACTTTTGACGGAGTTCGTTTACGACAGTTTCATTGCTTTGGTGACAAAATCGTTGGTGACAGTCGACGACGATCAGGTTAGTTATTTTGTGTTGCTTGGTAAAATCATTGGACGTTTTGTAGACAACGGCACTCCCGGCACTGCATCTATGCGGCCCTTCATTCGCAATAGACCATTTTCATCCAGGTATGGGGACAGTTTATACAGTGGACTTGATTTATTTAGTGTTAGTTTTTGTGGGCTGGCACTGTTTTTATTCTCTTTTAAGACTGCTATTTCTTCAGGAAACGCTTCATTCTGGCACACTCTTATAAGATAATTTTCCACGATTGCTAAGCTAGTTGAGGGTAAGTGCTTTGCCGATTTTCCCAATTCCTCATTCTTTGAGGCCCTATGAATAAACAATAATACTTGGGCCATGGTTCGCATGAGTCTAGTCCAGGTGTTGAATTTATATATGTTTATGACACAATCCGTCCCTTTGACATGGTGTAAATGTATACTTTTGATTTCTTCCATTACCATCTCTAACTGCACGACTTCTCCTGGCCACTGCTCTTTAAGTTCGTATAAAAACTGTGGACCGCGATACCAACGGCTTTTCGAATAGAAATTGCTCTTGCGGTTCCACTTTGTGGCCTCGTCAGCCACATTTTCTTTGCTAGGTACCCATCTCCAACTTTTCGCCTCTGTCTCTTCGAGGATTCCCCCTATTCGAAATACGACAAACTGCTTGTACTTGCGATGATCCGAGTTAATCCAACTTAGAACCGTTCGAGAGTCCGACCAGAAATACTTTTCCGTTATCTCAACTGAGTGACCTTCTGTTATCATCCGCGCTAGTCTCGTGCCTAGTACAGCAGCCTCCAGTTCTAGTCTCGGTATTGAAATCAACTTTAACGGCGCAACTTTCGTTTTGGCGGCAATTAAGGTGCACTCGACGGCATCCTCGTTAGCTACTCGGAAATATCCCACGGTGGAGTAGGCCACCTCGCTTGCATCAACGAAAATATGCAACTGTAGGGAATAATTTCCATTGAAGGACAGTTGCAGCAGGTACGGTCTCTCAATGACAATTTCTTTGATGGATGGAATAAGACATTTCCACGTACGCCATTTTTCATAATGTTGGGGGAGAATTTTCTTATCCCATTCGACTGCGGAGCTCCAGACTTCCTGCAAAAGTATTTTTAGCAATACTAGAAAATTGGCAATTAATCCCAACGGGTCAAATACCGACATTAAAACCCTAAGCATTTCCCTTTTTGTCGGCCAAATATCTTCAGTCAGCAAGTTGAATTTTAGGTTATGAGCCTGCAGTGCGAAAGAGAACGAGTCAAGACATGGCGACCACCACATACCGAGAATTTTTTCCGTTCCAGATACAATTCTCCGACTACCTATGACATCGTCGTAGTTCGCTGCCTTTTCCTTGACACTATCAAGTACCTTCGACGAATTTGACATGAAATTTCGAATACTGAAGCCGGCCTGGCTGTGTAGAAGTATGACGTCTTTTGCTAACTGCATGACCTCTTCTTCGGAGTCTACACTGTCGAGGTAGTCATCGACATAGTGTCTTTCGATAATGGCCTGCGCTGCCCGGGGATAAGTTGGTTGATAGCTGTTTGCGTTTCTCTTTTGAACGAATTGGGCACAGAAGGGCGAGCATGTTGAGCCAAACGTCATAACCTGCATGACATACTCTTCAATTTCCTCAGTAACTTTATTCCGCCATAAAAATCGTTGCGCATGTTGGTCACATTTTTTTATGCGTACCTGATGGAACATCTCTTTTATATCGGCGCAGATTGCGATTCTACGCTCTCTGAAACGAAAGAGCACTGAGCAAAGAGAGGGAACAATGTCCGGGCCGGAAAAGAGCATCGAGTTCAGTGAAATATTGTTTACGCAGGCAGCAGCATCCCACACCATTCTAACCTTACCAGGTTTATTGTGATTTATGACTGGAAATACCGGAAGGTACCAAACTGGGGAAATATCTTCTTGCAGCTCCTTCTTCGTTAATTTTCTGGCGTATTGTTTTTTTCACGTACTCTTTTATTTGCGCATGTAGTCTGTTAAGAAGTTCCACATCCTTACGCATTCTCTTTTCCAGGCAAATCAGTCGGCGCTCAGCCATCGAACGACTTTCAGGCATCTGTTTGTTTACGTATTTCCACAGTAACGGAACGACGAAGTTTTTTCCTTCCCTTGATATACTGTTTTCAAGTATTGATATCGCCTTCTCGTCGTCGCATAAGCGTATAGCTTTAAGAGTGTTCATTCCAGTTGATTCTATTGCGATGAATTTCTTAAAGAGTGCACTCAAATCTTTGTCTTCAGCTTTCTGACAGTCGCATATGTGGAATATAGCAAAACCTTGTTGTTCATCATGCGTGTCAAGCTCACGGGTAACTAGTCCGTAAATACTCCAACCCAATCTGGTTTAAGAGACTACTGGTTGATCCTCTCTTCCTTCTTTTGATCGCAACGGTACACACAGCTTCCATTGGTCTAGTCCGATTAGCAAGCGTGGTTTTGCTTCATAATAGGGCTCTAACGGAATACCATTTAGGTAGGGATATTGATCGGATAGTTCTTCCACATTGCTTGATTGCTTTGGAAGGTTGAGGTTCTTGACTGTGCGAAGGTTTACTATATACCTTTTTTCGACTGCGAGAGCTGAAATTTCAATTTTAATTTTTTGCGATGAACTTTCTGTACGATATGTGTTCGCCGTCCACCCCAGGCACAATGGTTGAAATTCTCCTTCAGCGTCTAGTTCAGTCGCGAGTTGTTCATCTATGAGCGATATTGAAGAGCCCTCGTCGAGAAAGGCATACGTGTTAACTTTTTTATTTTTACTACGTAAAGTGACAGGTAATATTTTAAATAGAATGTTTTTTTCATTTGTTTTATGAAAGTTATTTGTTTCTTGGTTAAGAGTAGTGTTGGCATGATGACCATTTGCAAAATTGTGAAGCATTCTGTGGTGTTTGTAGGTGCAACCATTAACACCACATGCTTTATCCATGTAACATCGATTGCGTCCATGTGCCCGTAGACAGGTTCTACAAATAGTATACCGTTTGATAATATCCCATCTTTCTTTCAGGTTCAATTTTGCAAATTCTTTACACTGATCTACCGTTCTACAGTCCTGCTGGCACACTATACATTTTCGATCCGTTGAATTTGCTGAATTTTGATGCACGTTTAGTGCTACTCTAGTAGAAGAGCTCCTTCCTGTTCTAGTAAAAGTTCTTGCATTGTTGAGTGGCGTAACCATAGAAGCAGAATATGCCTTATCTGTTAACAACGAATTATAAACCGACAGATCGATGTCATTCACACTCCTAGAGTAGCATCCCCAATCCAAACGAAGGCCTGGTGGAAGTTTATCAACAAGCTCTCTGAGTAGGCTCGGCTCAGCTAAATGTTTTCGCAAACCTGTAGCCTCCATTACTCCACATATGTTTTCCACGGCTAGTGAAAATTTTATTATCGATTGCAATTTATCTTCACGTGGTGGTGGCTCACTACGCATCTTCTCAATTAGATTGTCTATGATGACATCCGAGCGCCCATATAGTCGGGTAAGCGTGTTTATGACACCAGGTACCTGTTCCGGAATAAATAATCTATACTTCACACTTTTAAGTGCATCAACTTTAAAGCAGCTCTGCAAGCGACGAAGATTGTCCGAATTTGTGTATAAAAAGTGGCCAATCTTCTGGAGGTGACTTGCTATTTGACCATTACTTGGCGCGCTGCCATTTGCTGCTTGCTAGGAATAAATTGTTCCGCAGATATCGCAGGTGTAATGTAGTTGGGTGCTGATGTATTGTAAAAGGTAGCATTGTTGAAAGAGGCAGATGGATTTGGTGAGTTTGTTGGAAAACCACAAGAAACAGACGGACCTGGGGATGTTATTTGCGTTGAAGGACGCACTTGTAGTAGGCACTGTAGCATTGCACGTGGCAGTTGAAATTGTATTAAACGCGGCTTTAGTGAACGAGGCAGATGTATTTGGGAGATGCATAGTGTTCTTTAGAGAAACCGTGACGCTGGTTGGTTTCGCCACAGGATGGTGTTCTACTATCGGGTGGGTACTAAAGTTGCGCGATACTGGAGTCGAAACTCGGTCGCGAGCGCCTTTACAGATCTTTTCATGTTGTTCGCCGGGTGGATTGTCACCATTTTCGCTGTCAGATGTTTCGGCTTCTAGTTGGCGTAACATTGCATATTTTTTCTCAATAGATTCCTTATCTCTCTGCTCTTTCATGTGTTTTTCTTCTTCTAATTGTTCTAGTATAAGCGCACGTTCTTTTAGGAACGAATATTTGCGCGATTTAGTGCCACTAGCCTGGTTCACTGGTCCATTGGACGTGTTTTTTCCAATCGGGGCACATGGTACAGGGGTGTACTGATCTGGGAGGTAGGGGAGAGTTGGTGTTTGGTGCATTTGATTCGCTGATTAGTTGTTGGTTGTTTTTTTCTTTGTTCAGTGTTTTGCACTTAGCACAGCTCCAGTCTTTGTTTTCGATGTCGGCGGTTACGCCTACGCAATCAAAATGATGCCAGTCATTACAGGTATCACACTGTACCATTTCGTCGTTATCGACGTTAGTGCAGCATTGGCAATTGAAACTTTCACCCAAGCCGGCGAGCATTTTATTCAGCTTACTTTATTTGGTACGTAGAGGTAGAGAAGTAATAATAATGTTCTAAGTTTCTATTTGAACTTACCTTATGTTCCTTGGAGGCCGGGCGATGGTTTGCGATGAAGATCTCGATGCTGGCGGAGATGAAATCGGTGCGGGAGACGTTGCTGTCGATGGCGATGATAATCTCGTTGCTGGCGGTGATGAAATCGGTGCGGAATTCGTTGCTGTCGATGGCGAAGATAATCTCGTTGCTGGCGGTGATGGAATCGGTGCGGAGGGCGTTGAGCCGATGGCGGTGATGAACTCGATGCTGACGGAGATGAAATCGGTGCAGGATTCGTTGATGTCGATGATCAATTAAGAAAATGCAGAAGGAAATTGAATAAAATATTTATTACAGCTGTCCTGATAGTAATTATAAATGAATTGAGCTTCCGTTTTTGTTTTATATGCAGAAACTTTTATTCCTAATTTGGTTAAATATACGGTATTACAAAGTTGTTACATGAATTTTATAATTTGAATTTGTCACTTACAATTGCTTTTCTTTACTAAGGATTAAGCTATAATTAGTACTTCTAAAATCTTTGGAGGTTGTAAAGATTCTGAGACAAATCCACGTCCACGCGGTTAAAGATGGCCGGCTAAACTCTTCATTTCTTGCAAAGTGACAGATAGCCTGCCATTTCCTTTCGCTTCGCTAAGTGTTTCGTTCAGCTAAGTGCTGCCAGGTTTGGCAACAGGGAACATTTTCAATTTTCAAAAAAGTGTTAAACAAATCCCATTCAATTCAATCGACACAGCAAAAAGCTAAAATTTTATCCACCTGTACAAACATCAACAATTAGCCAATGGATACAATTTTAACACGACTGTCACCTAGTTTTGGTTTCAGTCGCATTTTAATTATGTATTTTTGCCATTTTTTTCACAATTTTCCATTAAGCATTGAGGCAATAAAGGATAATTTTTCTTCATTCATTCACATCTGACATATTACGTATTGCCTGTTCTAAGTGATCTATGTTCATTTCTGGTTTTGTAACCAAAGACATTCTTTCAACTCAATATACCTCTGAAGACATGTCAGTAGCAACAGCAAATGAAATTGCATCTAATTATAGACTCTTGGACGTAAATACATCTGCTGCGGTTATAAGTAGCAATTTTTGTACTACTTTTAGTACTATTTGGGTACAATTTCGGACTCGAATGAATACTTTCATTCATCGAAATGGGGACAACGCTGATCGTACATTGGAGTGGTGTTTCGTACTATCCATTGTATTATAGACGTCGTTTATATGTGTTTATTTGTGTGGTTTGGCGGCGGCGACAGTCCAGAAAGGTCACTGTGTACCTGTGCCGAAATTGGTTTATCACCAAAATACATACTACACAAATAAAATCGGGGCAGAGGCTTGAGTTGCCACCGATTATGTATTTGCAACTCACAACCTACGCAAGTGAAGGGTCAAATAATTAAAGGTCACCAAAATCCAAACCCCGCCAACATACCTCTGCCAAATGTGTAAAACTTCCTGCTTCCAAGACTGTTCGACGTTCTTCCACAAACTTCCTCAGACCTTACATTTACCAAACTATATACATAAATCAAAATATGTAAAAATCTTATATTGGCATACTTTAATTGACAACGTACCTATCCAAGTTCAGTGTTTTTTGTTCGTCACTGTTTATTATGTAATTTGTCTTCTTTTGTGTGGCCAAGTGCAATAACCGTCGCAGCTGTTAATTTTTTTTCATTTGAACAAAGAAATTCAAGTTCAATGCTCTTGGCCTTTGTTCTTTTTTTTCTATCTATGTGTTTGTCTCTTTCTATCCTAGTCCTATTTTTTGTCTTTTGTTTTTCGGACTCTGGAGGGAGATGTGCAACGACTTCTCACCTCCAGTTGCCCACGTCATAAAATTGAATGTGTATTTTATTAATACCTATATCGACTTAATTCATAAGTAACAAGACTAACAGCAACATTTCATAACTTAAACTATACATAAAAATAAATACTACATACCCTATCTAAATAATAATAATAATTAAATAAATAAATAATACATAAATAAAATAACATAAACCTAACGAATACAATCACTTACATGAATATTCTGTCATGCAAGCTCGTCTTAACTCACCTCTAAACATGGAGTGAGGGAGACCGCACGATGTAATAGGGTTGAATATTTCGGAGGGGAATATGTAGGTCTACAGGAGAAATGTCTAAATAAACATAAACATTGAATCGCGATGGGGCAAACTCTAAAAGTAAGTTATTAGTGTCTTTTAATCATAGTTTACAGCTTTTAACTGTTTCTTTTATTTTCAGCTAGCTTCAATTCGTAATATCACAGGTAAGTGCATTCGGATAATACTGGGGCTTGTCCTCTAGAATCAGTATAGATGTGGAGTCAATTCCAGGAGACAATCTCCGATGTTCTATTCGTTTACAAAAATTTGAATTGTTTTTTTCGTCCCCAGGTAAAAGGCCGCCGTAACAGGATCGACGACGGTGTACGAGTGGCCGTGAGTACACCGGCCTCGTAATAAAAGGTTGGACTTTTACCTTTTGGACTTATTTTACCTGCTGATCATTTTGATACCAACGTGTGGTAAGAGCCTGCGCCCTGAGATCACTCTGTATCTACCGTGGACACTAGTCGCGCAAGTTGAAATGAGTGTGAAGTTAAAATTTAAATCTAATATCACAGTCACTTAATGTAAATATACTAAGTAGGTGGATAAATAAATAAGCTATGTAAATAAAAAAATATATATCTCTACTCTCTAATAAATAACAAATAAACTCTGGAATAAATAAATAACATAAAAAGACATAACGTGTATAAATAGCCGTGTTTTATTATTCTCATGATCCTATCCGGATCATCGTTTTACACGCATTACAAACACAAAAGAAGATCTTAATTTTTATCGGGATCTCTTTACGTGATCTGGTTTTTAGTTCACACTATTCACCACTAGGTTTCGTTTTGTTTTGTGAGGGTTGGTATGTCACCTTTTACATTGGCCGAGAAAGATCGGCCGGGACCCGAATGTCATGGAAAGGGAGGTGAGAGGTGCAGGGGGTAGCTCGCCTCGGCTGGGTAGCGCAACCGAGACGATTTTTGCGTGTTCTCTTTTATCTCGTTTCGTATTTCCATTCACTTGCTTTATTCTTGTGTTCTCAGAGTTGAGTTCGTGTCGCCGGAGGAATTTTTTTAGAGACTGTGTTCGGTGAGTGGTCTGTGTTTTATGGAAAGTTTTGAGTGGTCTCATGAATTGATGAAACATTTGATTTTATCTTTTTTAAATGCACGAAAATCTTTATAATCTAGCTCATCTAGATTATATTAAAATGGTTAAGAAAGCAAATTCAATTACTGAAATTCTGATTTTTCTTCCTTTTCTTAGGTAAATCTGGTGATTTTTCACAGCATTTAAGTAAATCAAGAAGTATTCGCTGGTCATTGCTACCGTCTAGATCCAAGACGTCAATAAAACCATAAATTTCAAAATACAAAATTTCAATATTTTTTCCATGCATTTTAAAGCCTTTTTTTGTTTTTAGTTCTATACTGATAGCAACATCTTCCGAACACAGCGCGTTAAGAATGAAGGGAGAAAAGGATTAAATAGTCGGCTGTCGGAATCGGGACGTGTATAAGTACGGCCCGAGCCCAAAAGAGAATAACGATAAGTCAGCCGACCTTTCTCGGCCAATGTAAAAGCTGACTATGCTGTCAAAGGTTTTGTCAAACATGGGTATTGCCAGATCAGAAATTAAAATGTAAATAGAATGCAAAATAGTTTATAAATTGTTGGCCTATGCTTTCCAATAGGTCAACCTGAATTTTCACCTTTTTTATTATTTCTGGTAAATATATGTTATTCTAAGATGTTTTGTATATGAATTAATGTGAGGAAACATTTGTTTATGTGTTTAAAACTATAATAAATTTTCACAAAACCATACAAATCTGCACAAAAACCGTACAAGTGTCAGCAAATTTGACATAAAAATGACTTGACAGGCTGTTTTTTTGCGCTCGTCTGTGCTGGAAAACTTTTGAAAAATGCAATGAATTTACGGCTGCTATAAAATATTCTGCATTTACTGTTTCGCTTTATTTTATTTGGCAATATATTATTTTGTATTTTTAATTTGTTTGCAATTTGTTTGTTTTTGCGCGAATACAGAATATCTTAGGTGAAATAATTACAAACCTAACTGAAAGTTTTCCAAATAAGTTTTTTTTTGGAGTTATTTGTTATTTTCTCACATTAATTTTATTTTATTTTTGTGTTTTAGAGGTCATTTTGAGCCGATAAAAAAATTGTTTAAATCCAAAGGTTAACTTATTGGAAAGCGGCCCTTTTATTGACGTTTCAATTAAATTGGTAATAAATAGTTATCATATTTTGTATATTTTTAGTAAAATATACGATCCATTAAATACATCAAAAAAATATTTTTTGGAGATTCGCAAATTACAAATGGTAACTCCGCGTTTTTTTTAACTTCGCGGAAAAAACGAAACTGTCAAATGCAAAAAGAAAAAAAATCATATTATCCAGAAGTAAACAATGGAAAACGACCGAAAATCCTAAGTTCAGATAAGAAAATTACAACATACGAGTATGTACACACATACAAACATACATAATACATTTTTTCAGATCAATTTCAGAAAAATCAAATTCTGCTTCTTCGTCCATTGTTTTAATTTATGACAAATGTCAATGTCAAAGTACAAAAGCAGTTGTACCAATCTTTAAAAGTTAAAATTTGAGATGATCTGGATGGTTTTATTTTAAGCACTTGATCGGATTAGGATCATGCGAATAATAAAACACGGCTAATATCACAGTTCGAAAATTGTCAAAAAGGTTTATTGTCAAGGTGGTTTTCTGTTTGTTATCTGCATGTTTTTAAACTTGTTCACGAAGTCAGTACCTGAGTAGAGTTCTTGTTTTAAGTTTGGTACTACAAGAAACTCTAATTCCTGTGACTTGTAACCCCAAGATACCCTAGTCGTGAAGTGTCGTAGTATGCGTTGGTGATTACCGTCGGATGTCTTAATGTGTGTAATGTTTCGTTGTGGTTTAATGTTTTTATTTGTCAAGAATTCGGTTCCTCCTTTGCCTAAGCAACTTTAAGATAATTTACTATCCAAAAGTCCGAATAACTTTTGTCCTGCGATCTCTACTTTAACGTAGGATCTATTATCATCAGTTATGGGTATCACCGATGTTTTTATTTTTCTCGCTTGTCGTCTGGTTATTGTATTGCACATTTTTCCCTCAGTCGATTTATTTTAAGATATTCTCTCGTTCGTTTTACGGAACACGTCATTTGATTTTCTAATGTATGGTTTTGTGCTTCGTATTCTTGGAGCCGTTGATGAAGATTTTTCCGTGTCTTTCATTATCTCCACGTCAGATTCAATTTGTATTGCCGCAGGTTGTCCTGAGTATTGTTGTGAGTCGTTTTCATTGGTCTGCATGTATGTTATTTGTCTATTGGATTGTTTTGGATGGAGTGCAGAATTCTCCGCCTAGTCGTCAGTCAAGTCCTCTAGGTTGTCGCGTTCTCTTACTTCGCTTGAGTGGCGTCTAAATTTCCGTTTCCTAGTCGTCACATGTTTTTCTGCTCGTCTACACTCGTCTCTTAAATCTGGGATACTCGTTATGGAGCATTCGAATATGAGTGTCGCTATTTCGTCTTTTATGGTTTGTCCTAAAATGTCGATCATCTCGAGTTCGTTAGGTTTGTTTGTCATCTGTAATTTCATTGAACGTATTACGCAGTAAAATTCTTCAAACGTTTCTTGGGGCTGCTGTCTCCTATTCATAATCTCCCTAAGGATCTCATGGTCATCCTTGTTGTTACCAAATCGTGTCAATAGTTCCGATTTGAGGTCAAAGTAATTTATTAGATGGTCATGTGAATTTTCTTGTAGGAATTGCCAATACCATCTCTCTGCAAGGCCTCTTAACAAATAGTGGAAATCCGCGAACAACTGGTCTACCGAAAGATCATTCTTACGTTGCAGAGTTTCGACAAGGAAGAGGAAGCCCTCAACAGAAATGGACCCCGGTGTCCCGTCAAATTTAACCCTCCACTCGCGTATGGGTAATGCAGTCCCCCCCGTCGGGCTTCGTTCGTTTTCGTCGGGTTGACTGTCGGTCCCTTTTGGTCTTAGTTCAGTATTTGCTGTTGCAGAGACATCTGACTCGGAGATGTTCTTATTGATGACCTCGATGTTCTCTTTAAAAGTCATCATCATCTTCCTCATCGAGTCTTTGAACATCGTCATCATTTCCTCTTGACTCTCCTGGAAGTTTTTTTCGTAGTCGTCTGTTCCTTGTTGTCTGAATGTTCCCGCTACCCGTCTGTTTTCGTTTGTGTCTTGTGTTCCCCTCTGTAGCGTTGTTTGAGTTGTTGAGTGTTTAGTAAGTTTGTGTTCGTGGCGTTCAGTCTTTTGTATTGGAAGGGGTAATGGGTCGAACTCCGGTTCCTCCAGATGTCGAAAACTGGGTGGAGCTACCTTCTTTGTCTTGTCAGTTAAGTTGTTGAACTGTTCTGTCAATCGGTCATGTAATTATCGTGCTGTGTTGCGAGTAGTTCGCATTTTCTTTTGCGAAGCAAATCCAGACAAGGTACCCTTCGGAGCCGCACCTGAGTTTCGAGTGTTCTGCTCCATTTTTGTTATTAAGTAAAAATTATATCACTAATAAAATTTTGTTTTTAAACGAAATATAAAAATAAAAGGAGAAATGATAAAATGTACATAAATATACAAAGGTTGATTACCTCTAAATGTGTGTTTAAGTGTGTATGTTTTATGTAGTATATATATAATAGTGTGTGGCTTCCTGGTCAGGTTCTCCAGAAACCATTCTACAGATTTGTTATTTCCGTCATGTACAAGTATTTGTCAAGTTTGTCATCAAGTCAGATTGTGACCGGTGACTCAGGAACTTGACGAGTGCTGAAAAAACCCCTTCTGTCCCTACCACTACTAGCTTGGACTAGCCAGGACTTTCAGGATAAGTTCAAACACGGACAAAGCTTCAAATCCCACGCTTACGCCTCACAGAGAATCGGGCAAAAATACCTAGATTCCAAGGCAGCAGTTAGCGGATAAGTTTCTCAATCCAGTCCCGCTCCTTATCTCTTCAAAGACCTCCAACTACCTCACGAGATCCTCTGACACTTGGCCTGAGGATTGGACAGCTGTCTTCAGCTTCTGAGAAGACAAGGAGCTTAAACGGCTCTTGAACGTTGTATGGTAAGGAAAAGTAAAATTTGAAGAATGAAAAAACTAAAATCGCGAAATGAGGCTATTACAAGTCCAAGGCAACGACTTTCGAAAATTGAAAATCGCCCCTTTGGGGTCGCAATTTGGCCTCTAGCCAGTGAAATGGTAAAAGTACCGTTGGGCGACAGGTGGTGAATGGTGGGGTTGGCAAGAACTAACCCCGTCCGACGAGCTTTAGCCGAGCAACCGCGAGCGTGCCGCCGCCTTCCACACCTACACCTAAGCTGCCCCTGTGGCCTAATCCTGCCCCATAACAATGGCGAATGAACTTCAGGTTAAATAAGACTTAAAACAATGAATGTGGGGATAATAGTTCATAAATATTCTTAATCTGTGCAAATACCTATATATATAAATAGAACTCAATTTTTGAAAGGACCTACAAATTTAATCAAATTATTGGATTAACAATATTATTTATAAGTGAATGGTAACGAAAAAAGTCACATTTTAATTTTACGTAAACATTTTGATTCATTTCGCTCGCATCTTAAATCATTGGGTAATTTATTAAATAAGAGGGGCGAAATCACAGTATAAAAAAGACAAAAGTGTGATTTATTTATTCTAGGAACTGTTACCAAATTACAGTTGTTGGCTCTTACATTATAATCCCCTTGTACCCTCGCAGAGTTATAACCAGCACTTTTAAAAAACAATTTTAAAACTTTATAGTAGTACATATGTCTTACAGGTAAAATACCGAGATTAATAGACAATGGCAAACTGGGTGTACAACGGTTTACTTTAGAAATAATGCGAATTGAATGTTTTTGTCTAATAAGCAACTGTTCGATTTTATTGGAGTGAGTACCACCCCAGCAGCAAATACCATATTGAAGCTTTGATTGCATAAGGCCACTGTAAGCTAGTTTCAATAGTGATTACGGGCAATAAAGACTTAGGTGGTAGATCTGCCTGACAACATTGTTAAGATAAAGTTTCAAATGAGATGCATGTTCTATCCAATTAAGCTTTTTATCTAAGGTAATACCCAGGTATTTAAATTTATCAACACATTCAATTTCAAAACAGCCATCACTGCAATGTAAATCAGACCTGCAAATTGCCGGAGAAAGCTGGAACTTAGAGTACTGAGGTGTTCCCTTCAGGAACCATTCCCAATAAATTAAAAAACATAAACTTAGTTTTGCTGCTTATAACTAGCTTGTGGAACCTGAACCAATAACGGAGAATTTCTAAGTCATGGTTCATGTTAGTAAAAGTTTCAAAATGGTTTTTATTGGAGTAAGTAAGAGCAGTGTCATCCGAAAAAGCAGTTATTTCGCCTTTAAATGGCTGAGAAAACAAAGAATTAACGAAAATCAAAAATAAGATTGGGCCCAAGACTGAACCTTGAGGAATACCCATCCTTAAGTAGCATTTAGCGCTTAGATTGTTTTTGATCCTGGTTCTTTGATTACGATTTGTCAGGTAGGAGCAAAACCAATCATAAAAAAAGCCTCTAAATCCAGCCTTCAAAAGTTTACTCAACAACAATTCATGGTCAACCATATCAAAAGCTTTTGTGATATCAATGAATAAAGCTGCTGGAATATGAGATTCATTAATTGAATTATAGATTTCACTACAAAATTTCAGTAACACATCTTCTGTCGATTTCCCACTTCTAAAGCCAAATTAAAGATTACTGAAGAACTAGTTCTATTTACAAAAAAGTCATAATTCTTTTCTTCATACCCCTTTCAAATACCTTAAAAAACACATACAGAAGAGATATAGGTCTGTAGTTATTTAAATCCCTAGTATCTCCTTTTTGTGTAATGGTATAACTATAGCTGTTTTTAGAGAATCCGGAAACACACCTATTCTTACACTTAGGTTGAAAATGTAGCATAAGACATCAGCAATTAATACTGAAATATTTTTGATAGTATGACTTGAGATTAAGTCATGAGACGTCAATCTCGTGGATTTAAGCGACATAATCAATTTGTGGATTTCAAAGGCAGAAAAATCAAAATAACAAAAACTACTCGGATTAAAGAAAAGGCAAGTTATCCACTTGGAAAGCATTGGGCATTTTTGAAAAATACTCATTAAAGGTATTAGCTACATCGATTGGATTCGAGTTAGCTGTATTACCTTAATCAATTTTTAGATCAAGAACTGGCGCACTTCGATTCAAAATTTCATTCACAAGTCTCCAGTCCTTTTTTATATTCCCTACGTTGTCAGCCAGCCTGCGCTTGTAGTAGTCATCTTTGCATTTGGGTATGTCAGTTTTTAGTTCATTACATAATTGAATATAATAGTTTTTAAGCCTTATATTATTAGGGTTTTTGCTAACCGATGTACGAAGCTGGTTTTCTTTTTTATTTTATTTAAAAGTGGCAAAGACATCCACGGTTTCAGGCGCTTACATTTGTTTGGTTTGACAGTTACGGTACAGTTAGAAATATGAGCCTGTAACTTTTTCAGAAATAAATCAAACGCAATTGAAGGATCACTTGCATCATAAACATCATCCCAGAATTCAAATGTCAAAGCAGATCTCGATGCAGAATTATCAACCCTTTTGTTTTGAGTTTGAAAGAAACTCAGATTTTTGGATTTTAATTATATGATCGAACTGAATACAAATTAAAGAATGATCAGTTATTTTTAAGTCGTATACTGCTGATTTAAAATCGACTGAATTATTCCTATGTGAACGCAAAAAAATATGGTCTAAACATGTACTGGACGATTCAGTTACACGAGTTGGATCAGAAAGAATATCAATATTGAAATCTCCTAAAATAACCATATTCTTACAGCTACAGCTTCTTAAAAAATCGGAAAACTCATCTAAAAACACAGGAACACAGTATTTATGCAGTCTGTATAAGCCAACGAAAGAATATTGTAAGCCATGAATCATGAAATCAACACGTAGTAAATGTTTAAAATGCCCATACAATTAGACCACTGAAAGTCTAGCTTACAACATTCCCTGAAATAGTGATAAAACTCGAGTTTTACGTGACTGTTATCTAATTGTGTCGGACGAATGCACTATGGCACACCATAAGGTAGTGGAAGCCGTTAACAAAACCTTACAGGATATACGACAAAATGATAGACATCGGACGGCATTACAATGCTATTTTGCGGAGACATTAGGCAAACGTTATCAGTAGAGCCACGAGGCACAGGAGCTGACGAAGTAAACGCCTGTCTGAAAAAGTCAAGTCTCTGGTCCAGTGTTACTCGCATTTCTCAACAACATTTCTCTGATTTGTTGCTTAAAATTGGTGGAGGAACGGTTCCGGAAGAAAATAGAAAAGAGAATTTATCACATTATATGTATGTGCCAAACAGTGTCTTCTACCAAACCATGAGAATTCTTGGCTTTGTGAGCGAGCTATTTTGTCGCCTCGGAATGATCAAGCTGCAGCAATTAATAGCGAGATATTGGCATGGGTTGGTGGTCAAAACGCAGAATACATTTCAATCAACCGTTATGGACCAAGAAGTAACAACCAGCTTTTTGGTCGAATTTTTAAATTCTCTATCTTCTCCAGGGGTCGAATCGCGTTCTCCGTGAACGGATCGGCAATCGTACGAACAACAATTACGTGATCCGACATACGAACGAACGTATTGAGATTGTGTCATACGAATGCTCACGGAACGTAATTTTTTAATTTGACGTGGTAGTTGTAATAGAATAAAGTAAAAATGGTAATAGTCCAAACGTCAAACAAATGTCATTCAGAAGTAAAATTCCGCAAAATAAAACTTTTTTAATTTTAAAGATAATTTTAGATCATCAAACATTCACTATTTAATACGTAAATTTATTTTTGATTTACAAAAAATTAACATAAATATATAAAAAAAAAAAAGTTAATCACAATTCATATTCACGACTTATTTAATATTTGTACATGTATCACATATTTATTTGTTTTATATTTCTTCTTCAGTCTTCTTTTTTAGCATTTCTAGCTGAAGAGTTTTGATATGCATGCAGCTCGATCGTTTGCACGGCAATAAAACTTTTGTGCTTCTCTTTCTTTATCATTAGTACTCTTTCTTGGATTTCAAGCAATCTGTTCAATTTCTGTTCAATTTTTCTGTTGAATTCGGAATTCTCCTTGTTGTTTGTCTTTTTTTGGACTTTGCCTTCTTCGCTGGGACTGTCTGTTGGATAGCCTTCCAATATCAATCGAAGGGACTCCTCCACAGAATCTTTGGAAGCAGTACTTCTTGGAGTTTTTGAAGTCTTAGCTTTTGACTCGAGGAACTGGGGACTACCAAATGTCTTAATCTTTGGAAGTCCCTTAACTGATGCTCCCAATCCGGTTGCTTAAATCAACAAATTGTCTTCTTCCGTGAGATGTTTCTCTTCATATGGTCCACCTCCTGTTCTGTTTTTGGATGCTTTGTTATATAATAATTTTTTTTATTTAAAACTTTTGGTCTGCAAAAACCTTAAACAGAATTTTAAATAATAAGTAGAGATTCAATAAATTAAATGTGTTTTCCAACCTTCTCCCACGCTTTCGTTTCTTTAACCGGAGGTCCTACAGCATTTTATTTTGTGTTCAAGCTTTCCCACATTCTTATAGAAGAAGCTCTTCCTTAAAAAGGGTTTGGAAGTAAATTTTTGGTCAAATTCGGGTAATCTCTCATGTACTCTGCCAAAACGATCTTCTGAGTGGAGTTTATTTTGTTTCAATTTGTCCTAAAAATGTGCTTTTTTTAATGCATATATATGAATTAAAATCCAAATAGATTTATAATCAATAATTTATAATTATTTAACTTACATTTTTCTTTATTAATTTTCGCACGACAGAAATTACGAACACTAAAAACCAATCGAATGACTTTAAGATTAAACGCCCTGGGGTCGGGCTTCCATCACAAAAATCGAAACTAAAAGTGGGTGTACCTATTATTCTTCTAAGAAACTTGAGTCCACCTAAATTATGTAACGGCACCCGATTTAGAGTTTCAACTCAGCAACGAAATCTGGTAGAAGCGGAAGTGTTGAAAGGCTGTGGCGATGGCGAACATGTATTCTTTATTATTATATTTATTATCAATTATTGATGTGCTAGTATCTTAGCTCTCGGTATGGGCAAATTTTTCGCGGTCGTCCGTCACGCGTAACCAAACTTAGTATTAGTGCGTTCTCTGTATATAATTCTCTTTGTTCATTTCTGCTTCAGACAGAGTAATAGCAATAGCATAGCAACGTCAACGTTCTTTGTATATGTTTACACATCAAATTTCACGAATACGTGGTACTCACTCTTTCTAACGGTAAAAATTATCTTACGCTATTAGCTCATTGAGTTGACTTTTTTTCTTACGTTGCTTTCACCAACAAATGTAAGTGCAATTTTCGTTGTTCAGTTTAAAAAAACATGAACGCAGCGACAAGGGGTCGACCAGAGAATGTCATTAATCCTTTCTCAAATGCGAAGAAATAATCACGGCCGAGTCGTACTATAGAGAAATCGACATAATGCACAACAAATTGCTCCAAAAACAGCCGTCACTAGTAAATAGGCATTGTCCTATACTGCTGAATGACAACGCAAGACCACATACCGCACAGTCGACGTTGCTGAAGCTGGTGGAGTTGGGTTATGAAGTTTTGCCTCATCCGCCTTACTCACCGGACTTATCCCCCACCGATTACCACCTTTTCCGAAGTTTGGGCAATCACCTACAAAAGGAACAGTACATAAGCCCAGATGCCATAAAACATGACTTTAAGGACTTCTTAGCCCGAAAAGATAAGGTCTTTTTCAAAAGAGGCATTTTTGCTTTGGTGTAACGTTGGAAAAATATGGAGATTATTTTTTGGAATAAACTATTTTAATTTTTGAAATATCGTTTTTTAACTTTCCACATAAAAATGGCAACTTCATATGTAACGACCTGATATATTTGCATTTGTATGAAAAAAGGAAAATTACGTTTTATTTAGGTAAACAGTTCTATCAAAATTTCATTACGTACAGCTGCAACTATAAAAAAAAACCTAAGTAAATATTGAGTACAACCTTAAAATAATAAAATAACATAAAATAAGAATTCATTTAATATTCAATTAACCCAATATTTTGTTATACCACTTTTAGTCTTAATGACGTCATCAATACTGTTTATAATCGAATAGTTTTGTACCTAAAATAAGAGTAAAGTAAAAATAAATTTATAAGAAAAACTCACCGATTTTGCTCTATGGCCAGACCTGAATCATCCTGAAAAATCACACTATCGCAGTGTTGGCAAAATTGTTATAAAGTAGGCACAAAATCATTTTATATAATTTTTTGTTATTCTAGGCATTTACTGAGTCCCTAAGAAATAAGAATTACAATTTATCCAACACCAAATCTGGTTATTGCCCCGCATACCATAACATAAGGGGAATGCTTAACGGTGGGTAAAATGTAATACAGTGAAATTCCTCTTAACGGAAACCCCTCTTAAGTGGACAATCGCCATAAGTGGACAAGATTTACTCTAATGGTTGGCTGGCATGATTTTGTATGAGATTTTTTCCTCTTAAGTGGACGATTCTATTTAGTGGACATGGACAGTAGGAAGTAGGACTGAAGAGGCTTAGCGATTAAAATACCACACGCTATTACTTGCTTAGTTAGCGCTACAGCTCGAGGTGAACCTGGGCCTGCTTCTCGCAACCATTTGTGTGTGCGTGTTATATTTTTGCACGAATGGAAGGGGCCTACAGTTTTTTGCCGACTCCGAACGGCGAGTTGAGAAGCTCAATCATGACAAATGATACTCTTTGATGCTTGTCAGACATTCGAAAGAGGTGGGCACTGTGAAAAACTTTTAGGTGTTTGCGGCGGGATTCGAACCCAAGACCGCTGGCTCAGTAGTCCGACGCACTAACCACTTGCGCTACGGTGCCCACTGACGCTATTACATCATTCTAAATTCAATATGGCGGACGCACAAAGATGGCGGATTATCGTTCTCCTTACTTCTCCTCCTTAATATGGGTACCAAATGAAAGGGTTTGACAAGTAGAATACTACGTTTTTTACCTACTTACATTCATAATATTTTCTAAAACTAAAAAAGTAATAAATTTAAAAAAACTAAAGCCCGACAATGGGTAAACTAGCTAAAAAGTACGAAACAAGATGAAACGAAACGATGATGTTAAGAGTAGGTATAGTCGTAGTCACATGCCACTTTGCCCTATATGTATGCGTGTATATAAAAACGTCATTATAACGACGTAGTCAGCTTTTCGTTTTACTTAATTTATATAGGACTGTTGATGCCGTATATTTATTTTTATTTAACTTAATTTTTGTATTATTTTTCCTCTAAAGTGGACACTCTCTTATGTGGACAAAAAACACCGGTCCCGTGGCTGTCCACTTTAGAGAGATTTCACTGTAATATGAATATCGTTTAATCTTTCTTCGATGAACCACCGCGTTGCCGTCTGGGTCAAATAAATTGAACTTGGTCTCATCCGAAAATATCACTCACGCCCTTTCGGTCTGGGTCCAATTTGTATAAGCTTTTGCACATTCAAGCCTTAGCTTGTTCATTCGCGGTGTTAACAGTGGTTTTTTCTGTAGGACGCCTAACGTTAACTCTCATTCCATTTAGGATCCTCGATACTTATTGTTTCTCAGTTTGCTTCTGGAGTGACCAGTTAATATCCCCAGCATGTCCAAACCGGTTTTTTAAGCCAACTCGCTGGATCAGACGCTGATCTCCAGGAGATGTTCTTCTGGGTCATTCGCTTCGAGCTATCCGAGCAATAGAGCCCTCTTGTTGAAAATTTTTCAAATTGTTACTCCATTCATTAGATCCCAGTCGACGAGCAATATCGCGATTTGACACTTTTTCCTTACGCAAGCAACAATATACGCTTTTTCTTTAAGAGCCAACACCATTTCAAGACGAACCCATTGTGACTTATTACCAAATTGTTTGCTTGAAATTTCATATCTGAGGTCTGTGGGACTTACCACAAGGCCAATTTGAAATTTTCATTCTAGCTACTTCATTTGGGGCCGATTTCATAAAAAGCGGATTTTCTCGAAAACGGCTTCAACGATTTTGTTAAAATTTCATATTTGTTAGCTTAGAGTAGACACATGCTTTCAAATGTCATACCAGGTTTTTGCCTAAAAAGTTGTACAACGGTACTTGACTTTTTAACTGATTTTCTAAAATTGAGTATTTTTTGGATATTGCTCAGTCGATCGGTATTACCGACTTTCATATAGTAACTGTTTAAAAGTGAAATAGCAATAAGAACTACGATGTAATGTGAAAAGAGTGTCAGCATGTCTGCATGTGTACATATATATACCTACATATACCCGTCGCATGTTTTGCTCCTCTTGCAATACAATTCGGTATGAAAGTGGATGCATATGAATTAGGTTAAGTTAAAACAGAAAACAATCTATCTTATGAATAAATTTGAGGAACAAATTATTCAAAAGTTCAACGAAATTTTCAAAAATATTTATTTAGCTACAGCCAATAATGGGGCTGAAAGTGGGTACATAAGATTGATTGAGTTTTGATTGAATTAAATTATTTATATCGTTTTCAAATTCAAAATCTGCCGCGCATACAACTACAACGAAAGCATGATTTGCACCAGAAGGAAATGCCGAAAAAAAGAACATGGTAATTTGTGGGCCTAACGGATGATGGTGCTGTTGTTATCTTTTTCTTCCTTTCAGTTCTCCCAATTCAATTCGGCGTTATAGCTTATTCTATGAATTCAAACTCAGTTTATACGACGCACGTGAAAGGAATACTTATACGAGTACATATGAATAGCGAATTATTTATCTTCAGGTAGGTATTGAATCTTCTCACTTCACTGAGCTTATAGTTCACCCAGTTATTTTCTTAACTTACATATATTTTTGCCCATTAAGCTCTGTAAAAATATTCGTCGTTTTCGACAGGATTCAGCTAGTTCAAAATAGAGGCTTTATGTTTCGAAAAGTTTAATTTAATACAAGACGCTTCATAGAAATATTTTGTTAAAAGAAAGACAAGACGTAAGTATATAGACTTAGGTACATATGTAATATGTATGTATACTTATGTACATATATGTATGAACAAGTCAACCATTCAGCATATAATGAATGATTTTGAAAATTTGCATACACTTGGAAATAAAGTAAAGACTGGGCGACAATTAAGACTACGCTAAGCAGGAAAGATTGATGCATGGTGTACCATTTGTGCCGTCGTCGGCGTCATCATTGGGACATATTTCTATGAGGATACTAGAGGCAATGATGTAACAGTTACTAGTGACTACTCATGGGGCATATTGGAAAACTTTCTTGTGCCCGAAGTGGATCAATTAGGTTTATAGAACATGTGGTTCCAACAAGATGGTGCCACATCACACACAGCTCGTACTACGATGCAAATTTACATACGAGTATGTATGTATGTATGTATGTATATGTGCATATATTTCTCTACCATCCCACCTCTATAAGAGCTATACACCAAATGACAAAGTTTTGTCGCCACCGATGAACATTGATCAATTTTGAATGCAAAATGTCAAATGTCAACTAATCCCCAGGTATTTCAGCGCGAATTGGAACTGAACTTTTCATGTATACCTGTGTTTCCTTTAACCATGCATACGTTATCCACCGTAGCTCCGAATAGTAGACATCAATTCGTAGAAACACAGAGCTACCCAGGATCTCCTGTCACGAATTCCTTTTTTCTTTGTGTTGACCTCCAATATATCCTCCCTAGAGCATGATGCATTCCAAAAAAAAAAAAATAATTCTCCATTTTGTGAACACAAAAACCAAATCCATTGATCCTTGGTTGCGCTGCTGACAACAATTTGAGTGCGGGGGTGTTGAACGTGCGGATGCATTTCAATAGGAAACCAGAAGGAGATATCCTCGCAATATGGACAAACAAAAATGGAAAGAAGAAGAGAAAACCGAGACTGTCCGTCCATCCGGCAGTGAATGGAATGAATATACTCTTCTTGTACGTCCATATATGTATGTATGCATTTAGATATCATACAACGTCCTCTGTGGCACTGTTGTTCAAGCTTCAAGGATGTCATGAGAAGAACAAAAAAAAAAAATTGAAAAAATCAAAAATATAATAGAAAACGAAAGCAAACATTGAAATGGGCGAAAACCCAGTGGATGATTTCCTAAATCCTGCCGAAGGATCTTTGCTGTACGAGTATATACTAAAGCCCAGCTCATGCATGTGCATTGTATGTTAACAAGTTTCCAATTGGGGCTTCTTCGTACGAACGATTGTGTGCGCCCTCCGGTTTCTACGCCATTTTAATTGGCATACACGAGTATACAAGTATTGAATTAATTTCTTTGTCGTCACAAAACCACAGGTGCATATTAAAAAACTAGCTGTACCGCCCGGCTGCGCCCGTGTCTAAAAAATATAGTGCTACTTGCAACACATACATTGTCATTTAGTTCGAAGAATCAAATACAGTGCGATCGTACCCCAAGGTTTGCAAAGTACCAACAAACACAATCCACAAAAGAAGTGTGGATTGTGTTTTGAATAAGTGGCATTTCACCAGTAAGTGGCATTCGTTAATGTTTTTATTTTGGAATTACATAATTTAAACAATATTGCGCATAAATTAATTTAAAAATCGGTTTATAATACGAACATGATGTTAAAGAACAGGAATACGAAGTTTTACTTCATTGTGTGTTTATCCTGGAAGATGTTTGACAGGTAAAAGCGTGGCATTGAGATTTATATATTACACTAGCTGACCCGGCAAACTTCGTACCGCCTCAAAATTAATAAATGTTGTGTTATAAATTGAATTAAATTCAGTTTTTATTAAGGTGAAATAAATACTTAAAATTAATTAATTTTATTAATGCACAAAAATCAAAATGAAATGTCTATCTGTCTGTCTGTCTATCTGTCTGCTTATCTGTCTGTTTATCTGTCTGTCTCTCTATCTATCTGCCTGTCTGTTTGTCTTTCTTCTTGTTTGTCTGTCTGTCTGTCTGTCTGTCTGTCTATCCATCTATCTATCTATCTACCTGTCTTTCTGTCTATCTGCCTGTCTGTCTACCTGTCTGCTCTGCCTATCTATCTGTCTTTCTGTCTGTCTATCTATCTATCTATCTGTATGTCTTTCTACCTGTATGCCTATCTGTCTGTCTGTATATCTATCTATCTATCTGTCTGTCTGTCTATCTATATATCTATCTGCCTGTCTAGTCCATCTACCTGTCTATCTTTGTGGCTGTCTGTCTGTCTGTCTGTCTGTCTGCCTGTCTATCTGTCTCTCTGTCTCTCTGTCTATCTATCTATCTATCTGTCTTCTTATATGTCTATCGATCTATGTATCTGCCTGTCTGTCTATGTATGTCTGTATGTCTGTCTATTTATCTGTCTGTCCCTTCTATCTGTCTGTCTGTCTATCTTTCTATCTACCTATCTGTCTGTCTATCTGCCTGTCTGTCTATCTGTCTATCTGTCTGTCTTTCTGCTGTGCGTTGTTTGACTTTAATTTCAATACGTAAAAACGAATTTAAAAAAAATCAAATTTCCCGCTTTTCCTTTTAGTTTTTCTAAATTTCCTTCTTTCCTAAACCTTCGCGTAGCAATTACGAACAAACTCGCAGAAGGAAGGATGCAATTTGGTCCAGTCGTTTTCAAGTTTTAAGCATCCGAACAAACCTCGATTTATTTTTATATAAATAGATATCTGATCCGCCCGGCTTCGCCCGTGTACGCAAACAGTCACTTTACTCACATGAAATGTAATTGCCAACGCCACCTGTGGGAAGTTTTTGCCACTTGTGGGAACTATATTATTCCATTTAAATTTAATATTGTTGATATGAGAATTCTATACGGGGAAAACCACATTTTCGTAAATATCTGCACCCCAGCGCCACCTATCGGGTCCAAATTTTACCAACGGTCCATAAATAAGAATTTTGACAAAGCGACCCCAAGGCCACCTAGGGGGCTCTAACATAAAAAAAAAAAACCATCCGGAGCGCACCACACGAACATATGGTGTGAATATAAGGTGGATAGCTTCAGTGGTTCAGCCGTGTAAGTCGGACGTACATACGCACAAACATTTTTATATACTAAGATAGTATGATATGATAAATATAAATTCAATTGACAAAGTGAGCATTTGGTATTTAAAAGGCATTCAGGGAAGCCTCTAGAATGAGGCACTGTACCATTTTAGCAAACTTCAAACATAGCTGCCTCTTTTATAGCGCCATCTGCAAGAATCTTGAATGATACCAAAGCTTGCTAGATGAAATCTAGTATATTTAGTATAAATAGTAGTCCAGTATATTCAGTTCAACTATTTTTTTATTACTTCATTAAAAAAAGTAAAACACTTTTCTTATTAATCTGAGTCTGTGTTCAATTCAGCGAACTGCATTCACATCAGACTAACATCAGCTGACTGCGGCTCTGTCTGCGATTGTTTGAAAGCATACTTGTCCTGAGACGAGATTTTTCACAACAAATCATTGGATCGAATTAAACCGCTATTGAACGTTGAACGAGAACGAAACTATGAAAAAACATGCAAATATTTACATTTGACAATCACATGTGAGTACAGCTTTATTTGACATCTTAAGTCTGTTTGGAAACATTGTGTGAATTCTGACAAATTTCTGTTTGTTCCTGTGTCAAAATTTCTTTGGGTGAAGTGGGCTAACGCTATCAAACCAGCCATTTGACAGTTTCTGTCAGTGAATTTCTGTCATAAATTCATTGTAAAGTGGAAAACAAAAATATAGTTCAACGCGATTGGTTACTTTCCAATGAATTTTCCACTCTTTGAGAGGATTTTTCCCCACTTTTCAAATTATTTGACAGCGTTGGCCGGCCTCACTTGACTCAAACAAGTTACCAAATAGACCTCTTGTGTCTTGTGTGTGGTAAAAGAGTACGTCCGACATCCGCACGAGTGTTGATTTTTGAAAGAGCTTGTTTAAAATTCGTAGTATGCACAAACTGATAAAATTTATGAAATTCCAGTATAAAATCCAGTATAAAAATTCATTCAGTATCTGGACCCCGAACTGTACTGGAAAATCCAGTATAGTTGGCATCTTGTAGCAAGATATTACTTATACAACTTTCTTCTCCTCTGTCACTTTCGGAAGATCATAAATGTGTCAAGAGAAAAGTACTTTTTGAGTAAAAGAAAACAGTAAACAAAGCCATAAGTCGCCTACGTGTCGCTCTTTTCCTTGTTAATGAAATTTCGCAAAGGAGCTGCGCGTCCAGCTCTGTAAAAAAAACAATAATAATATAGATTAAAGTTCTGTGGACACAAGTGTCCCTATGAAGTCTTCCTCATCGATCTCACATCTGTGAAAGTGTAAACGAAGTCGTTGGTGAACGTACAGGAAGCAGCTAGAGATTTGGTTCATTATCTGGTGACGACAGCTGGATTCAAGTGCGTCCGTATTGGCCGAGGTTACAAGAGCAGTATTTAGTGGTATCAATCTGCGGTAAGATGGCTAACTTTTACACCGGCCACTCCGCGAAATTAGATCATTTAATTCTTCCCGAAAACAGAGACACGACAGTACTGAAGCAGTTCATGCGGAAATCCCCTTTTCGTGGGGATTTCCGTCAAAAATTTGATGAAAGGGGAAAAGGGGAGTCTACTCCTTTCTAGAACGAAATGTGGGGAAAATGAAAATAGTATGTCAATAATTCTTAATTGAGTAATAAAACATGCCTTAACGTAACTCACACGCATGCCTTCCCCGTGCGCAGGTAGCAGCTCTTATACTCCTACGCCTGATTGGAAAATGAGCCATATACATGAGTTCATTTCAAATGCATTCAAACGAATGGGTTACGACGTTAGGTGGATCTGCTTTAATTCTAAACGCACTAAGGAACATTTCTTATTTTTGATAACTTAATATACCAATGTACATAATTAACCATCACTACAATTCTCTCGTTCGTTTTCATAATAATCGGGTATTCTTATTTATTTTTCAATAAAGAGATTTTGCACTGCTCTGATTAGATTTGTACTAGTCTGTTTTTTACTATGTTTAAACGCTCCCAAAAACAATGAAAAACTACGAAAACCCGTTTGCGTACGAAAATTTTTTGTAGTTTTTGTGAAACAGAGCGCTGCAAACACAATGAATTTCTTTGGGTAGATTATGAAATCTGTCAAATCGTTCAAATTACATAATTTTTTTAATATTTGATGGCGTACCACTACGTTTTGTTAAGTTAATTCTACCTTCTGTTATATGTCACTTGACCTATTTAATAAATTATTGTTTAATGACATCCACCTTCCCGCGCTGCTGGAAACTTGCTAAAATTATTCCTGTCGCAAAAAAGCATAATGCAGAATCATCAAATGACTTTCGGCCAATAAGTATACTTCCATGCTTATCTAAAGTTCTTGAAAAAGTTATAGCTGCCCAAATCCGTCAACATCTGGATAGAAATTCCTTACTGTATCCCTTACAATCTGGCTTCAGAGCAGGACATAGCTGCTCCACAGCAACCGTAAACATTATGGAAGATATAAGGAAAAATCTCCATAAAGGATATATTACATTTCTAGGGTTACTCGATTTCTCTAAGGCTTTTGATTCCGTCAACCATGATCTTCTCTGCTGGAAACTGGATAAGTGCTTCAATTTAAGTGCAAGTGCACTGAAATTATTGCGTAGTTTTCTCAGCGATAGAGAACAAAAGGTTGTGGTGGAAAATAAGCATTCTGAGCTTAAGACTGTCAGTCTGGGTGTACCTCAGGGCTCAATACTTGCTCCAATTTTATTCTGTGTTTTCATAAATGATCTTCCATCTGTTTGCAAATTTGTCACCACACACTTATATGCTGATGATGTCCAAATCTGTCTATGTGCGCCCTTAAGCGGTTTGAATCACCTGGCATCAAAATTTAATAATGATTTGTCATCGCATCGTCTCTGGTCTGAATCAAATGGGCTGGTCTTAAATCCCACTAAGTCACTTGTTATCATGCTATGACCACATTAACACCGTTGTGGGTCGTATTTATGGTTGCCTGAGAAAGCTGTGGTTTACTGCAAGTTTCACTCCTCCTAAAATGCGTCGCAAATTGGTGTTGACAATGATTCTCCCTATAATCTCTTACTCCGAAGTGGTCTACAGTAGTCTTGATTCTTTATCGCAGCACAAGCTACAAGTTGCATTCAATGACTCAGTAAGATACATACATGGGCTAAGGAGATATGACCGAATATCTCATCACTCTTTTAATGTTTTAGGATGTACTTTGAAACACTATATAGATGCCCGAAACTGCATCTTTTTACACAACATTGCAGTTAAAAAAATACCTAATTATCTTTTTACAAAATGAGAATTCTCACGCTCGCTAAGAACATTTAATATCAACCCACTTTCTCACAAGTATCTTAATTCATCGCGTCTCTTTTTAGTTCACTCTGTCCGGTTATGGAATTCTTTACCCACAAATATAAAAAGAATACAGAACAGCTTCAAATTCAAGACTGAAATTTTCAAATACTTCTCACTGCAGCAATAGCTTTAATTCCATTTTTCTCTAGCTCTACTTTATCCTTTTGTTTTTTAGTTATTATTTATTTATTTATTATTTATTTTTTTGTTTATTTATTTATTTATTCCCTTGCTTTGTTTAATCTCAAGTTTATATTTTGATTGTTCATTTGTTAATTACTTTTCAATTCATGTTTGTACTATAAAAGACTAGGTCTTGCTGTACTGTACACCCTTAATATATTAATAATAAATATGAATATGACCAGAGGGCATGACAAAGGAGGTGTACTTTCTACTTTCTTCAGCAACAGAAACATGGAAAAAACCATTTTCGAGATCCAGGGTGGAGAAAATTCGTGTTTCGCAAAGCTAATCTAAATGATCCTCTATTAGAGGGAGTGGGAAACGATCTCTAACAACCTGTTTATTTAGTTTCCTGTAATCAATACAGAGGCGTTTAGAACCATCTTTTTTGTTAGCAAGCACTATGGGGCTAGCGAATTCCGAAGAGCTATGTCTAACAATTCCTTTCTGAAGCCATTCTTCAATTTGGTTGTCCACAACATCTTTTTCCAATGGCGATAGTCTTCGTAGATTTTGAAATATCGGGCTATCTTCTTTTAAAATAATTTTCATTTCGAATCGATTGTAGTTTCTTTGTACTGGCTTATATGCCCCTACACTTTTTTTCACCTCCGCTAAATAATCTTTGCTTTCTATATGTAACTCGCTTTTCTCTTCTGGAGAACCAACCTCAAAACATTTCAAAAAGTTTTAGATCTTTTTGATTTCGACATTACCAGGGGTTATCAGTAATTGTGTGTTCGTAAGTATAGTTTGACCCAAAATCATTGGAATTGATATATAGCGATTAGAAATGGCGTGAATGACCTCATCGAAAGTGTTCCCATCACATATAATTTGAGTTTTGAAGCTTCCTAACGTCTCCACTCCACTTTCAGATAACCCCCTAAGCATTAGTTTGTCCTGTTGCAGTACTGGTGAACCCAAATGTGCATGCTCGCTTGCTTGCAAAAGTGTAACCTCACTGCCGGTGAACTAGTTTCTGGAAATTTGCTTTTTTCGTATTCGAATCCATGTTAACTAACCTCACATTTGTGGGGTACCTAGGACACTGAGGTGCTTTGTGTCCAAATTCTCTGCACTTAAAACACTTGGGTCCTTCCTGTTTCTTATTGCAGTCCTTTGCAAGATGACCCTTTGTTCCGCAGTTAAAACAAACTCAACTTCATTGCCAAAAAGTACTGCATACCTGTCTCTCCGTTCTGCTGTTTACGCTCGGAGAGCTATCGATGAATTTCAGCACTGGAAACGGTTTCTCCGATCTCCTCAATCAAAAATGTCTTAAGACTTTTCCAGGAATTAATGCCGGATTCGGAGCGTACGGCCAATTTAGCCGAACCAGACAAAAGCCAAGTGGTCACCGTAGCGCAAGTGGTTAGTGCGTCGGACTAATGTGCCAGCGGTCTTGGGTTCGAATCCCGCCGCAAACACCTAAAAGTTTTTCACAGTGCCCACCTCTTTCGAATGTCTGACAAGCATCAAAGAGTATCATTTGTCACGATTGAGCTTTTCAACTCGCCGTTCGGAGTCGGCAAAAAACTGTAGGTCCCTTCCATTCGTTCAAAAATATAACACGCACACACAAATGGTTGCGAGAAGCAGGCCCAGGTTCACCTCGAGCTGTAGCGCCAACTAAGTAAGTAAGTAAGACAAAAGCCTCCTACCAAAAATTAACTGCTCCAATGGACTCCAATTTATTAAGGCAGCTACGCTCTCTACGTCATCTACCCAACCTCGTATGCTGTACTCATCATCACCACTAAACTCTTGCAATCCGCTTGAAACATCTTGAAATGACGCACCACCCCGACCTCTACTTCGCAATTGTTCGACCTCGCCCTGCAAAAGTGATATCTCAACATCTTTTTGAATTTTCTTTTCTCGTTCTTCTAGCTCCTTTTCTCTATTTGTCAATTCTTCCTTTCTCTGCTCTAACTCTTGCACCATATCAGATATATCTATTGAACTATTTTTCCTAGCAGTTCTGTTCTTATTTTTCCTTCCCATTTCCGAAAAACGCTCTTGAATCTTTGCAAACCCAATAAAAAATCAACCAAAAATTCCTTTGACCCTTAATTGTTCCGCTTGTACTGTTAGGACAATGGTAGATTTCGTCGAATGCCAATACGTATCGAATTTTCATATACTTAAATAATTATGAAAAATACCTTTTTTGCCGGGTATACTCAACAGACGGCATAAATCCAACGCTGAACTGCTTCTGTTGCGCTTGTAAAGTTGAAATTTCCACGTTTTCTGTTCTTCTTCTTTCTTTATTAATTTCCTGGGTTCTAGGTTTTATATTTAATTTTTCTTTATTTTTGTACTGCGCGACGGGATTAAAATCCCGGACGAGCCCCCAATTTGTGGGATCTCAATTTGTATAATACTTTTATTAATTCAAATAACATAAAACTATTATATGTATTTAAGAACAATTATTATTTATGATTGTGAAATGCGGCGGCAATGGTGGCGTGGTGACGATGATGAAGATGGCGTGGTGGCGATGACGATGAAGGTGATGCCCGTGGGCCTAAGTGGATCCCACATGTATTCGAAGGCAGCGACGACGACGACCAAGGCGGTCAATTAGCACGGAAGCGGCGCAGCGTTTGGAAAAAAAATTAAATCGAACGTCGGGAGCGAGAGGGGTTTTGCGCAAAATTGTACCGTGAATTGAGGTGAGAAGAGCTAACATTGTATCACCAGGTTTTGCGCAAGATATCCGATCAACTCGATCACCTGCTTTCTTTGCTCATTGCAAAAGAAGAAACGGTGATGCGCTCAGCTTCAGATCGACTCATATTGACGCTACGCTCCTTGGCAATTGGCGATAATTTCCGACCGCTGCAATATCTTTTCGGCATTACGGCGATTACTATTTCGATCAGAAGTGGTAGACGCGATCTACAAAGTGCTTGTACGCGAATACTCCAAGGTTTGTTTTCATTAAATAAAAAAAATAATCGTGAACCTTTCAACGAATTTAAATAGGAATTTGTGGCAACGCAATTTTAAAATATCAAATTGCAAACAAAAACAACAACAAATCTACTGCAAAGTGAGCATACATTTGGGATATGAAGTTGAAACTTCAAAGGTGTTCAAATGGGACAACGTGTTCATGTCTGTTTTCATATGTCAGAATTTGCGCAGTAGTGTTCATATGGTCCCAAAACAGTATGCACACGATATGAACGCGCCATGCTCATACGTATGTTCACGACGTGTGCAAATGTGAGCATATGCTTAGTGTTCATACGTATGAACACAAAAATATGGTGTGCACACGATATGATCATTTTTGGGACAAAATTTTACTCAAATATGCACACAAATTCGCTCAGTGAATATATCGTCTGCACGTAGCTTAACAGTTTAAAACATAATCTCTCCTTCCACCTCCCTGATCACTTCCGTGTGTATCCAGCGGAAATTATGGGGATCTCGGATGATGCGCTGTCCTGGATTAAGAGGAATGCAATGATATTAGCATTTTCTCAGATAGTCAGGCAGCTTTGAAATCACTAGAGCCAGGAAAATCTATCTATGCCCATAGATTGACTTGGCACAGTCAATAAAACAAATATAAGATGGGAAAGTAAATTCACTTGCCTTGCCACCAGAACTGGCCTAAAACGATCTCACTTTCTCCTGTCCCTAAAGAGACCACTTCTGTGGAAGTTATAAACGTGGAAGAGGAAGAAAGTACAACTAATCTCCTCTGTTCATGACAGGCTCTTTCGTGTAGAAGAAAACTACACCATTGCCTCAACAATTTTAGTTACCAACACGTTTGAAGCCTATTTCGCTTTATACAAAGCTCCAAATGGTTCTCATGAGTAGCAGGGATACATATCCAAAATCATAGGTATCACAATGGACTACTATAGGTCTAAGTGTGCAGGTACCCGCAATACCGACAGCTTAAGATGGCCAATATCTGCGGGAATTTTGAGGCTGATCTTGGTTTTCTGGAATCCTACAGATGAGAGATGACACTTGGGACGACCCCAATAATGTACCTAAATAGTCTCCAGTTACATCTTCATGGTTATATACATATGCATGCATATCCACCTATTAACTAGACTCTACCATCACAAGTCAAACTGCAAATAGAAGAACCAACCAAAGTAAGCAGAAGATTTTCGCAAAAGACATCCACATGCAAATAAGGATCAACTTGTCGCACCACAAGTTGACACACAGCAGATACTACCCCCTTACACTGACAGGGCACAAGTTGACCTACTTACGAAGCCATACATAAGGCAATGAGAGACGCTTCTCTAATGTCCCGTATAAGCAGAATGATTGCTTCATTAATGAAATAAAATGGTTGACTTCCTGTACACAGCCATTGAGCAAGAGGACTTGCGCTAACATTTTCCACGAGTTTTTTTTTTGTGCATTTTTCATGACTTCTCTCCTTCCACATCCACAGTGGTGGTATAGTAGCGTAAATGCAAGAGAATCCTATTGACAGTAACAACATTTTGAAATTCCACACAATGCACCATGTCACAACTATTTAATATGTTACACTGTGACTCCACCCTTATACGGTCCTGGTCTTGGGCTTGGTCTTCGTTGTGGAGTAAATATGGCCTTTTGTGTTCCATGTTCTATGCTCCAAGTTCCATGCTTTTATTCTTATTCGATGGATTTGTTGTACGTGTACTCGTAGTACGAAATGTTTTCATGACACCGGCCTTTAAGAAAGGATATCGTGAGTATTTGGATGTGTTAAACTACTGAAACCTTGCTTTTTGGGAAAAGGCAGCTGAGAGGCTAAGTGTGAGAGATATTGGAATTCATATGAAGCCCTAAAATGGTAAGACTATCAGGGATAGAAGGAGAGACACAGAAGCTACCGAAGTGGCCGTAGTCGAATTCATGGAATCAAGAAGAGCTATGATTATGAGCAAGATACAAAACTGGGAGGATCAATGCCACGAAGATAACATTGACCACAGGGGGCTAGGCTACAAGGTAGTCCTATGCAATGTCGGCGCACAAGCAACAAGTCCCGCTTTGAATAAGGACAAAACAAGAACATCTTCGACGCACTCTTCCCCACGCAACCGATTATGGTTGGTTGGTTTGTGAGGGTGAGGATTACGCCTCTTTACGTAGGCCACAAGTCGGGCCCGTTGTGCTCCCCTCTATAACTGTGCTGAGAAAGAAGGTTTGGGATGTGTGTTAATGAAAGGGAGTAGTGTAGTGGAATGAAAAGGTTGGAAGGAATATGTGAATTCAAGAAAATTGCTCTGTATGTCGTGTAAACTCTAGTGTTTTCGAGAAATCGATGGATCTAAGCGATGTCAGCCCGGGCAGGATGTGCCATCCCAGGTATTTTTGCCTTATTGAACATAGAGCAGGACAATCGCAGTTCGCAGAGGAAGTGTTTGATACTTTCTTCTTCTTCTTTGCAATCCAGGCAGGTGCTGTGCTGGACTAGTCTCAGTCGGTTGGCATGTTTACTTAAGTTGATGTGTCCCATATATAAGCCAATCAACAGTTTTATTTGAGCTCTGCCCAAATTCAGTACCTTTCTAGTCCGCAGTAGATTTGAAATTTCCATCATTTCTTTGGCAGCCTTACATGTTTGGATCTGGTTCCACATTAGTGCGTGGCGTTTTGCAAAAGACAGGCTATAGTACTATAATACCAATAGTATTTACTGTGAGGTTTTCTACGTCTTCCGTCCCTGCTCTTGCAAGTTCATCTGCCTTTTCGTTACCCGGTGTATTGTTGTGGCCAGGTACCCAGAGCAGATTTACCGTGCAAGATCTTGCAAGGATGTTGAGTTTTTCTTTGCATTCCTTCACTAATTTGGAATTTGTTAGTAGGTTAGCAAGTGCTTTAAGTCTTGCCTGACTGTCCGAGCAGATGTGTACGCAGGCGTCTCTGGTATCGTTATTGACGAGTTAGTCTACGCCCCTGAGAATTGCAAAAACTTCCGCCTGGAAAACAGTCACCGAGGGTTCTAAGTGAATTGATATATTTATCGGAGGATCCGGACAGTGTACACCAGCTCCCGTCTCTCCGTTAATGTGTGATCCATCCGTATATAATACAATGCCTTCTACTTCGGCAATCGCTGTGCCTTGTAACCATTTTTCACGGCTAGGGAATTCAACTGAATAGTCGGTCTTCCTGAAGAAGAGGTGACATTGACCGCAAGTTCTATGAAAAACTCGACTTTCTACTCAACATGCACAATCGATGCCTGCGCAAGAAGGCGTCTTATACACAGACTGAAAGAAACAACGACTGGTGCTAATAAGCAATGGAAAACAGATGTTTTATTATTCTTCATGAATTCTTAATTTAATTTAACAAAATTTGTTTACTTAATCTACCATAACAATATAAAATGATAATTAAGAATAGGTAGTGACATTATTATTTAATAGAAATTAAATAGTGGTTATGCCACTTCATAAAATAATTCTTTAAATGTGGGGTGAACAGTATTTAATTCATCTATAAACAAAATTTTTTACAGTAAAAAAGCAGAAAGAAAAGAAGGTCAAGAGATAAGAAAAGATAAAGAGCGAAAAATGTATAACAATTCAATTGGTGAATTTCAAATAACATAGGGCAACAAAACTTTAATTTGGTCATGATCAAAACCGAGAAGCTATATTTTAACTTTTTTTAAGTAGATGAACATGGATCTAATGACTCGAATGTTTATAGGAAGTCTATTAAATAAATTACAAGACAACGGAGTAGACATTTTTAAATAAAGTGGTGCGAAAAGTAGGTATGACGATGACATTCATTGAATTGCTTCGCAAAAGGCGGCTATTAGAAATTGGGCTTTGTAAATAGCCCCTCATAAAAAAAGACTTTTCAGAATTTTCAATTTTGTAAATAAAACCATAGAACGAGCCAAACGATTTGTCCCACATAATTTCCTAATGGCGCACTTTTGTAAAACGGTTAATGTCTGTAGTTTAGTTTGGTAGGTACCCCCCCAGCAACTTATGCCGTACTGTAATCTTGATTCAAATACTCCACAATATACCATTTTTAGAGTTTTATTATTACAGGATTTTCTGAGACGATAAAAGCTTCTAACAGCTGATCGGAGATACTGTTTCAAAATTGAAGAATGTTCGGAACAACTCATATTTTTGTCAATTGTAATACCTAAATATTTAAACTGACTTACCGATTCAATTTTAAAACAATTCAAGTCACAAGATGCTTGATTATGAAACATTGTACAAACACAATTTGACACGTTAGAGCTAGCACAATTTTTCGCATGGAAGTAGATTTCAAACTCAGGGAACTCTTGTAAACATAGGCTGAAGTTCATTGTTCATCACTTTGGTTTTAGTACTGACAATAAATTTGTGTTCTGCAAACCATATTCTCAAAAGGTGAACATCGTGATTTAGATCAGCACTTAAGTCCAAAGGATTATCTGAGCGATAAGCAATGCCAAGATCATCAGCAAAGGCTGTTAGTTTTCCTATAAATGGTTGACTAAACAACGAGTTTATGTATTGTATATCAAGAATAGTATTGGAACAAGGGCGAGCGAGAGGGAAGATATTCGTGTGAGGGTGAGCGAGATAGCTGCTGTTTGTTTACATTAGGAGGGGTATCGGATTACATTTTTGTTTACATAAGCGTGGGAACATTTTTAATTGCCCATTAAAGTGTCGTGGAATGTGATTGATGTTTGCCGCTTCCGGTTTTTGTTTACATAAAGTTTTTTTTTTGTTTTTTTTTAGCTACATAAAGAATGTATTGGGTTACATTGTTTTTGTATGTATGTATGTACATATGTATGTATGTGTATATGTGTTTGCATTTGATGTGGCGGTATATGAATCATCTTCAAAGCAGTCGCGTGTCATATATTCATATCGGTGTTTTTGTTATGTTTATTGGATGAAGGAAGTAAAAAGCGTCAGAGGGAGGGGAAGGATATGCGACTGTTTATATCTGTAGACGAAGGGGGAACAATAATGAGAGGGGGTGATCCGTTTCCAGGGTATACTCATCCAGATCATATTGTGATGTGGCTCCATATGTGCCAGAGGGAGAGGAAAGATGTGCGACTGATTATATTTGCTGACGGAAGGGGAACAATGGTCAGAGGGGGTGAACGGTTTCTCGGGTCTACTCATTCAGATCAGATTGTTTATTTTGGGGTGAATGGTTTCTCTGGTCTACTCATCCAGATCAGATTGTTTATTTTGACTGTTGGCTGAAATGGGTAATAGTGCTGACTATAATGTTTCAAGGAAAATTGTTTTTATTGGACGAAGGAAGTTAAAAGCACTGAGTCAGAGGGAGAGGAGAGATATACGAACAGGGAACAATGCTGAGGAGGGGTGAACGGTTTCCAGGATCTACTCCTACAGATCAGACTGTTTATTTTGGTTGTTGACTGAAATGGGTAGTGGGGCTAGTGGGATATTCAAGATCAACAAGTTATTGTTTTGGCTCATAATGGTCAGGCGTATGATCATCAGGTATTCAAGAGCAATGTGTATGTATGTATATGTTTCTGTGTATTCATTAAAAAAACTGTGTGTGTGTGTCAGATAAATAATTTGAGCAATATGTCACCACATCACTGATATCAAATTTAATCCAACCATTGCACAGCAGATCGGACTCATCCAGATCAGATTGTTTATTTTGGCAATTTACTGAAATGCGTAGCAGGGCAAGTGGGATATTCAAGACCATTGTGCATATGTTTCTGTGCATTCATTAAAAAAACTGATTATTTATCAAATAAAAAATAAAGGAATAGAGCAAGAGGTCAACACATCGCTGGTATCGAATTCAATCTATCCTTTCGAATCATCATCATCATCATCAGAGACTAAGAAGAAACAAATAAATATTAAGTGCATATCAGAAGTTCAAAGAAGATAAAAAATATTTATTGTGATATCGATATGTAAACAATGTTGGAGTGTTTCTTATTCATTCGTTTGTATGATTGGGATAGAAGATTTGTTGAACGTGTAAGTAAAAAAATCAATGGAACTTTGTTTTAAATAACTGTGTTTTATTTAATATTAATGAAGTCAATATATCCATCTTTTTCAGCTATAATTTTTAATTCTTCTTTTATAATAAGTCCAAATCAATAATCCTTCTTTATTGTTAGGCAAGCGAGCAAGATATCCCACGCCTGTTATTCTTAGGACAGTACACTCTAAACATTTCTCTATTTCCATGATGCTGTTGCTGGTGACTGCATATTGTAATTTTCTGGAGATGAAATCCTTTACACTAGAATTTTTTAACTCCATTCTGATCCATTTCGACAAAGGGGATCCCCGGGATCTCTTCAAATTGAATAAAACTAGTTAGCTCGTAATTTTTCAAATGCTGCCAGTATTCGTAGTATGAAAGTCGTTTAAACTTGTTCAGCTTATAAGTTGGAATCTCTCCCGATGCTAATATATGATATTCGATTCGAGCAGCTCTTCAACAATTCAATTTATCTCATTCTGGATATGTAGGTTATTATTTCCAGCTTTTTGAGTTGCGATTAATAGTCTTAGTCTATTCACGAGCACATTTGGATCATAGCAATGAACATAATCGATAGGATTAGTAGAGTATATCATATCAGCTGAATATGCCTTACCGGTTAGCTCATTGCACCTGGACACACCTGTTTGACATCTGAACGACAATTTTTCATTTACGCTATTCGCTTGTGGAACTCTTTGCCTCGTAAAATAAGAAAAATTGATAACACTGCAAGATTTAGAAATGAATTAAAAGCACATTTTTAACAGTAATTCTTAATTAATTTAGCAATCTTTTGTAAACATAATATTAATATTTTTTTTTTGCTTTAATTTTATACTTAGTTTCCATTTAGTTCAATTCGCTTTATTCATTTTTGTAGCATCCATTTTCTAGGTTCTTTATATGCTTCTCACTAATTTATAAGATTTTGTGTCTTACTGTGTTAAGCAATCCGTATGAAATAAGTAAATAAATAAAATAAATAAATTTTACTTTTTACTTTCCGCGATAAATTTTGAACTAAAGGTTGGATAATTTGCTTATTTCTGGCCCTTATTACTTTTAACTTGTGAACTGCCATCATGGTATTTCATATGTGCATTTGTTATTTGCAGTATTTTCAGATATTGTTCCAAGTCTTTATTAGTGTATCGACCTTTTCGAGGATTTTTACGTAAAATTAGCTCATGTAGGCCATTAGTTCCAGGGAAGACTTCATCATCAATAACGAATTCATCTTGTTGGTTTATTTGAAAACTTGATGTACCTAATTTCAACGCATTCGATTGTAGATCAAGGTATGGCCCATAAATATTGTCACGGTTTGAACTTGGTAATAACAAACTGTTAAGTGGAGTACTCTGATCAAGGCTATTTGCAGATCTTCCAAATGGTAAATCTCTTTCTTCTTCTTCTGCTTCCAGTTGTGGTGATATTGAATTCACTGAGGAATATAAGTCAATGTTGTCTTCTGGAGATTTTCTATCTATTGAAGCGGTTCCTTCTGATGACTGACTTTTAAATGATAAGCGTCGTCGCGGTCCTCGTTTACTTGTATTCTCATTAACTTGTTTAGCTATTTCATTATTCTGTACATTATCCGTTTTGACATTTTTGCCGATTTCCTTTAAGGATTCCACTATGGGTCTAAAAATATTTTCATTTTCTGATTCCCGTGTAATTTTTGCAGCCTTGAGGAGCATATACTTCTTCTTCAGAGCTTTTTTAATTTTGATAAGATTTTTAAGCTCATGTTCATTGATATTCATTCTGATGATAAAATGGGAGGTCGTTCCAAATTGGAAGACGAGAGCATATTCTTGCTCAGTACAACTAGAATAGAAAGAATTTATCAAGAGATAGAGTCTTTTTTCACTTAATCATTCCCACGAATTTATGTTTACAAACAATTACATATTTAAAGAGATCCTAATATTAAAAATGCACAGTCCTGCAATAGCTTCTGTTGTGAACACACCTGTTTGAAAAGCTATCTGCTAACTGCTATCTGCAATCTGCTCTCGTCTTCCAATTTGGAACGACCTCCCATTTTATCATCAAAATGAATATCAATACTCCTGTTCCAGGAATAGGTTACTCTCCAGCAGAGATGCTCATGTCAAGAAGGTTAAGGACTAGATTGCCTGTAAGAGAGAAGCAGTTAGGGCCTAAAATACTCAATAACATACCGTTTTTATTACAAAAGAAAAAGAAACAACAAAGGATGTTCAATATGAACGGCCAAGAAAAGATTTGGTGTTGAAAGATGGCGAGAACATTGTGTTTCTGAGTAATAAAATATTGGAACCAGGTGTAGTAGTGTCACGTCATGAGACTCCTCGCTCATATTGGATGCGAAATGAGAAAAACAATGTCATTCGGCGTAATACGATTCATTTGCGGAAAGCGATGAATCCTCCGCACATAAACACGCCTGACTATTCGTTGAGAGTCCCCCTCAGATATCAGCAGGTAACACCTCTGTTAGGGATGTGGCGAGGGGAACCGTAGATCAGCCCCCATATACTACAAGATATAGGCGTAATATTAAAAGACCAGATTTCTGTAAGCCATCATAAGTTTATACATTATACATTCCCTTGATTATTATATTGAATTATTACACTCAATTATTATACTGAATTATTATAATGGATTATCATACTGAATTATTATGTTGAATGATTTTGTTGAATTATTACACTAAATTATTATACAGAACTATTGTACTGGATTATCACACTGAATTATTATTTTGAATTATTACACTAAAATTATCATATTGAATTATTATACTGAATTATCATACTGAATTATTCACCCCTGTGATCAATTCCTACCGGATTGAAAACGCAAACCGATTTCAAAAACGGACGAAATGAAAAAGGGTGTGCTGAAATTCGCCCGAAATGAAACAAATTCGAAATAGGGGAAACCTATCGTCGTTGAACAGCTGCATATTTGCGTAGGCAGCGAAAACAAGGGTTGAACAGACAGCACAAAATAAAAGGATTTCAGTTGCAGTAGGATCGCTGCGTAGAACGATCGTCAGTGAGACGGCGGCATCCTTTCTATTCATCCACAGTAGCGAGTATTCATATCTTATAGTCAAATATATGTATGCACCAGAAAACTTTCATGCGTATTGATAAATAAAGTAGAAAAACTTTAAAAAAAAAAACAAACAAGCAATAAAACTCTGCGTGCTTGTCACAAAGTAAATTCCCGCAAAAGGGTGATAAAAAAAATAAAAAGGGATCGTGGCAAGACATCCTCGAGGTAAAGAAAATATTTGAATGGAAAAAAAATCCTGCCTTAGAAACTAAAGAAAAAAAATTAGATTTGTCCTACCTAGCTACTCTAAAAAGTAAGCAAAACATTTAAGATGTGCTAGGTGAAATTGTTCCCCTATGAATTTCAATTAGAATCTCTTATTCTGTTTCACCGACAAAAAAATTTGTCCGACTCGCTGTTTTGGTAAAACCCCTTGCCAAATCAGGATATTTTGCCATGAAGTCAATCATTGATTGATGGATTTTGGTTGACATTTGTATGTTTTCCCCTAAATTAGGTAGAAATAATTAATATTTTATGTATAAATCTTCTAAAACATACATTTTGAGTCTTCCGGATTCAATTTCACCAGCACAAAACCGAACGAATTGAAAACGTCAATTTCTTTGCGTTTTTCAATTCCGACCGATTCTCAGCACACCCCTAATTCGTTCGAATTCGAATAAATCCGAAAATCATCACACCAAAACTGCGAAAACGTAACGATTTGGATTTCGACCGAAAATCATCACAGGAGTGATTATATTGAATTATTATACACATATAACATAAGATTAAAGGGAAGAAGATGATGTATATATGCGTGCCTAGGTGTCTACTTATCTTTTATAACACATATACATGTAAGGTAGGCTTGCTGATCTTCGCTCTTTTATCTAGACTGTCAGTCATTGTTATACCATTGTCCAATAAAGACCATCTTACCGAACATGCACTAGTTTCATTCAATATAACACTCGTATCATGGGACTATGGATACAGTTTCTCCCAAACTAAACAAAGGTCCTTTGGCTAACATGCTAAATATGAAATTACAAACGAACACGAAACAGCTTTATAAAGTAGTTTAGTGAAAAGACACTAAAAACTACCTAAAAGTTACTCGATCAAATTGAATAGGACACACATACACAGGATATCTAAAGAAATCGTCAACTTAACTATAAACCCGGGTCAGTGTCGACATTTCAATTTGGGAAAAAGTTTGTCGAGAATCTTTAAAAAGCGACACAACACACCCTACATTCAAATCTTTCATCGAAAAATACACACACGAATACGCAACTTCCGAATATTATTATGTTGCACCTAAAAAGGATTCACGATACAGCCGGACCGGGACACAGTACACGTGATTGTATTCAAACAGCATTTATTATACTTGAGTAGGTGTAGTATTCCACCATTATTGTGTTGTATTCTTCAAGTGACTGATGCTCCCATTTGAAATGTTTAATTATTAAATTAGTCCTGGCAAAGGTAGCGGTACCTGCATTCACTAAACAATCATCCTTCATTTCTCCCCATACAGTAATAAAGTTTGAAAACTGAAATTAAATTTTTGTTTGTCTTTTATTACTCAAGTACCGAAGGAGAACGCGCGATAAAAATGAAAAGGATTCGCCATTCATTCTTTCAATTTTTTTTGTACATTCTCCCACGTAAGGATGTAAAAACAGTAACGGTTAATTCTTGAAAAATTCATAAGACAAGGCGCGAAAAAAAGGAAAAATAAAGTTAGTATGTCTCATTGTTTTTGAAAAACAAAAAAAGTTAGGTTGTGAAATTGTGTCACCGAAAACCGAACCGAACCGTTTTGTTTTGTTCCATTAAAGGTAGGACGAGAATAAAAGGATGTGAAATTTTAATGGCAGATGGAAATTTGATGGAGTACGTTGGTCCTTTTGTATAAATTAAAAAATAATAATGGCGAAAGAGGTTGAAGAAGTGGAAATGTTGAGAGTTTTCCTGTATGTCTAAAAGTTTCCTTTACCCAGTAAACTTTAACTTTTTAAAGAGTGAGGAAGAAGTCAGAAGATAAATTGATGACCTAGCTTCCTAGAAACGACTGGCCAGTGGATTACAATCAATAGAGCGATTGTAGGTTATTGATGGGGAATTTTAAACCTTACCACGCATCGTTGAGGAAAGCTTAAAATGAAAGCCATCTTGTTCACTATATGAGAACTTATAAAGCTTAAATTACTTACTAGGGCTAAGGGAAGACTTTACCTCGGCGTTTGCCCTTCTTATATGAAAGTACGTTCGATGCCATTAGGTATGGAACTCGATTTCTTTTGCATGGCCACCACGGGCACGCTTGCAGAAGTCCAGACGCTGAACCCAATTTTCGACGGTTTTCAAGCATAAATCGGCCGATACTGCTGCAATTTCACGTTCGATATTCGTACGAAGTTCATCAATCGTCGCTGGCTTGTTGGCATAGACCATAGACTTGAGGTAGCCCCACAGGAAATAGTCTAACGGCGTTAAATCGCACGACCGAGGGGGCCAAGCGACTGGACCATTTCGTGAGATAACGCGTTCTCCAAACTTTGTTTCCAATAAATTGATTGTGACATTCGCTGTGTGGCTTGTGGCGCCGTCCTGTTGGAACCACATGTCCTCCAAGTCCATATCATCCAATTTGGGCCAAAAATATTCGGTTATCATTGAACGGTAGCGATTCCCATTCACAGTAACGTGCCGGTCTTGATCATCACGGAAGAAGTACGGCCCAATGACGCCGCCGGCCCATAAACCACACCAAACCGTAATTTTTTCGGGATGCAATGATGACTCATGGAGTACGTGTGGATTGCTGCCTGACCAATACCGCATATTTTGTTTATTGACGAAGCCATTCAGCCAGAAATGAGCCTCATCGCTGAAGATGATTTTTCGATGAAAATCCGAATCATTTTCAAGTTGTTGCTCAGCCCAATTCACGAACATACGACGCTTCTGGTGGTCAAGCGGCTTCAGTTGTTGCGTCAATTTAATCTTGTAAGGATGTAGGCCAAGATCTTTTCGCAAAATTCGCCACAACGACGTCACAGAGATGCCCAACGCTTAAGAACGACGTGTGAGCGACACATTTGGGCTTTCTTCAACTGAAGCCTCAGCGGCAGCAATATTCTCGACACTACGGGCACTTCTTTGTCTCACTGGCACGGGAACATTTTGTACTGTGCCTGTGGATTCAAATTTTTCCACTAGACGCTTAATTGTTGATCTGCTAGGACGATTATGACGACCATACCATAAATTGGACGTAGCGCTCTTAACGTTGAGGCCACTGACTCCGAATTTCGGTAGTAAATTGTAATAATGTCGACTCGTTGTTGACTCGTATATCTTTCCATCATAAAATGGCAAACCTTACTGAAGAGAAATGTCCAAAGAGCGGCAAGAAATATGGCATCGTTTGCTGTCCCTGTCGCTCTACTTTTGCAGCGTCCCTGTTGAAAAACCCTGCAGCGGGAAGACTTAGTTTACTCGGCATGAACTCTATTAGACATTGCAGACTCGATAAACCCTAGAAACCACTCGACACATAGGGCTGTTATGTCATCATAAAGCCCTACCAGCATATCATCCTCATGAATAGGAATATTGTGATTCATTTGATTCTTAGCAGAGCGAAGCACAAAGGTGAAGAGAAGGTTTTGGACTATATCGCCGCTAACCAACTCGTCAATAAAGAGTTCGACTGCGGTCAAGAACAGACGTGTTTCTTAAAGTGTCGTGGGGTGCGTACCTTTAATATTTAATATTCTAACAAATAGTCAGTTAACTCTTTTAAAATGAACTGTCCTATATGCGAAGACAAAATAGATCGCAATGATGCATCGAAAATACAGTGTGGTGATTGTAAAACTTGTTTCACGGTTCGTGTGCCAATATTTATCCGGCCGACATTGAATACCTAACAACTAATAATCTAACACATCGATGCGTCAAGTGTTCTGTTTTGCGCCGTAAATAAATTCAACAACCATTACCTGTTCCATCACTTCCACCTATCTTACACCTAAAAATGCAGCCGTCTAATAAGCAGCAATATTCAGCTACATCAAAGTCAACAGCAGCTCCAGTCAAGGCTGCCTCACTTTCATCGCAACGAGAAAAAGTACCGACCAAAACAACAACACCTAAGTCGTCGGTTGCGCACACCAATCCAGTATCACTTTCGTCTCAATGCGTATCAGAACCTACATTTGGCGTAGTGAATGGCAGTATGTCAACGGTTCCCTCTTCTTCGGCTGAAAGTTCAATAACCCTTCAACTGCTTTACGAAGAAATTGTCAGCTTAAAAAAAATCCACAACGATTTTATGATAACAGCCCAACAGCTGAAAGAGGAGAACAAAGTATTGCATTTGAAGGTGGGTTATTTGGAGAGCAGGGTGAACTGGAGAGAGCAGAATCAACTGGGGAATGCAATTGAAATTGTTGGTGTGCCTGATTTAAATAGTTCAAATGCAAGGGAGAGAGTGAATGAGATATTTGACAAAGCATTAAATATCTCCGTATCGACTGAGGACATACAAAAATGCTATGTAAAACACACAAATAAAGCAAATCATACGGGTTCAAACTCCAACTCTAATGTTCGCGGTGATATTCTTTGCGTGCAATTCTCTTCACACAACGTCAAATAAAAAGTGATGCAAAAAAATGCAAAGGGGAAGCTGAACTCTTCGTTATTTATCAATGGTAATAAAACTAATATTTTTATTAATGACAGCTTAACTAAATATACTAAGGCATTATTTATGGCAGCTAAAAAATTAAAAACAGAGAATAAATTCAAATACTTGTGGTTCCGGAATTCTCATATTTTGTTAATAAAACTAGAAAATATTGAGGCTGTCCCCATAAGATCATTTGACGATCTAACTGCTCTCCAAGGGCAATAATATGAACGACAGCGTTGATCTTATGTGCGACAGCCCTACTATAAGAACCATTAGAAGTAATGTTGCGTTGTCTGAGTCTCTGGGTACTACCTGGAAGGACTAGCACTTGGCATGCTTGCATATGCACAGCTAGGTAAAGTCGGATTGGGCATGGTTCTTGTCCTAAGGAAGCCAGACGCAGCAAAAGAAACTTTGTTTCATGCCAAGATTTGGGGGAGCAAAATTAATTCCAAAAATAAACGGACGGATCCTACTAGCTTGCCTGACAGAATTGTTTCGCGCGGCAACAGGTGTTAAGTTGCCTTGAGTACGTTATGTTCCATCCCACTCACGAAATTCGCGAACGCTATGACAGCTCCCGTACTCTGGATGTTTAAGAAACTGCCCCTAAGCCGATGCAAATCACATTTCTAATCTATTAAACCATGTCTAAACGCCTCAAACACGACCACACGTAACCCCATCAAATTATTAACTCAGTTCATGTTAAATTATATACAACTCATTTATTTAAATTTAAAATTAGGAAAAGTAGCCATATTTCATTTTACGTAGATATTTTTAAGTTCCATTAGGTTAAGTTATCGTTAGGTAGTTCAAAATTCAACTAATTAAAAAGGGGGTAACGAATATGTAGAAAGATCAAATACCCTTAAATCGTAAAAAAAAATCTATGTTCAATCAATTCAAATTAAATTTAACTTAATGTCAAATTAGAAACTAAAATTAAATCTGCGTTTAAGTCAATGTCTATGTAATCCAATATAAGTTTATAAAAATATATTATAGAGCTAGTTTGGCGAAAAAGTTAATAACCAATAGAAAAAAAAACTCACCACTTATCCAGAGATTGTGCACAATATCCGAAGGGTTGTGGCTGCTGCTTGTTGTTGTTGCTGGTTCACGGAAAAATTAAAAATCACGGCCAAAATATCGCTATCACACTATGTATGTTATCAAATTAAAAACGTCCTCAAAACACTATTCTTTCTTTTACACATTTATACTATTTAAATAAGCAAATTTAGGATAGGTACTCTAGGTATATATTTTTTTTTTTCATAATTTTAGATAATTTAGTATGCGAAATAACTTAAAGTACTTCTTTTCCTTTCTTTTTCTTTAGGTATTTAGACAATGCAATTAAGAATCTACGTAATTTTAGAAAATTTTTAACCAACTTTTGGCCACTATTAGAGATTAAGGAACTTTGGAACACATTTAAAAATTAAAGAACAAAAAAAAAACAAATCACAAAACACAAATAAAACTTTTTCGCACAGCCATCCGTCGATCGATTCCCGGTACCACTGACGATTAGCCCACACACGACACACTTGCTACGAAGAAAGAACCGCTTCCCGCAATCAGCACGAGAAGAACCGTGGTTTTGTTGGTGCGACGATTGATTCGCTCCTTGATTGGGAGCTATCGGTTTTGCTCTCGCTGGTAATATCGATGTATGATCGTGCGGTTTTTTGGCTGGTAGGTAGGATGCAGCTAGGGTGGTTTGGCGAAAAGTCTCCACTGGTTATGTGGGCGAAGGGGGACTAGGTGGTGATGTGAACGATGCTTGTTTCGTGTGTACGGCTTCTACTGCTGCATACAAGTGCACTTGGGAAAGTTTAAATTTCTGAGCTCCCGGTCCGGAGATGTAAGTGTGGGAGCAAGAGAGTCTCAATGCTTACACACAGGTGTGGGTGCTGGAGGGTCGGTACTTGTGATTGCCTCGAGAATTTTGATCGAGCGGTAGCGCGATTTATGCAAGACCGATCTAATTTTGGATGGGTTGCGGAGCAGGAGGATGTAAGAGAGTCTCGGCGCGATTTCCACTGGTGTTGGAGGTTATGTTCGACGCACACATACAGCGTGGACTATCCGAACACTTTGCCTCCACAAACCGCGAGGGCTCACGGGGTGACACAAATAAAATGTTCACCAAACAATTAGCCTAGTATAATAGATAATACATGTGATCAGAGCAATGCCATTGGAGATAACTTTCATATGAAATCATTACCTGTAATTTAGGTGCGAGTTCCACGTAAATTCTGGTTGATGGTGGGAATTGACTGCTGAGGGTTTATTTTTCCACGGAATTTAGCCACTGATAGGAATTTTACGCAAACTATTTATTAAATAAACTGGTTAGAATAAAGCACGTACCAATATGTTAAGGAATTACCTTAAAGGACTCTTGGGGAAATCTCCGGAATAGTTCCTTCTCGGATGGAAGTTCGAGAGAAAAAGAACGAGTTTTCCGGCAGAGTTTTAGAAGTACCTACAGAGTTACTCTTAAGGTGTAATCCGCCTGATAATGGCGGATTAACGAAGGAAGTGAATTGGTTTCGCTGAGTACGAAATATTGAATTCAGTACACGGAGTAACACAGGGATGTCAAAGATAATTAAATCAGGAAAATTTGAACATCCGTAACAGTAATTTTGATAGAATTTTTAATTGTAATTCAGTTGGCAAATCATTTTTCGTTGAACATCAAAATATACGTAGTTTACGGCAAAATTTCGATTTACTGATAGGCAATCTTGAAGCTTTTGTAAACCTGCCAGAAATAATATTTGTATCTGAAATTTGGATTTATTCTTGCGAAATTGAAGATTACCATATTCCTAATTATAATTTTCTTGCAAATACTAATGATACGTATTCTGCCGGTGAAGTGGGAGTTTTTGTTTCGATCTTGTATGATTTAAAAAGCGCGGATGTCATCAAAGTAAGTTGCGTTCTGGACAAAGAATTATTTAATTTTATCTGTGTATATAGACGTCATTCTTCTCCTACTAATTTGTTTTTAGACGAATTTTCAATCTTTTTGGCTAATGAACGTTCTGGAAATCTTGTTATCTTGGGTGACTTTAATCTAGATATTTTAAACTCTATTTCCATTTCTGATAATTACCAAGCGCTCATGGCTGAACACGGTCTATTATCTTTTGTAGTTGATCCTACAAGACCGATTTCAGGCACCTGCCTCGACCATGTTTTTGCTCGTCTTGGGAATATTGCTGTTGATCTCCTTGCTGGAATTAACATAGACCTTCAAATAACTGATCATTGTATGACGGGAATCTTTTTTTAAAAACATAATATGTAGAAAGTCACATGTATCTTCTCAAGCCAAATTTGATAAAATTAACTTTCGTGAATTGAATGATAAGCTAAGTCATGAATATTGGGAAAGTGTTTATGTTGAACTGATGGCTGGATGTTGTAGAAATAGGGTAGGCACTGACTGGTTTTAACTTGGCAAAGCCCAGTGTTGTAACTGGTGCTACACATCAATTGTGTTTATTTTACCTCCAAGTGGTAGCCATCGGGTACAGGTCGCTGCCCACCCGGGCACGACTTGCTAAACTTATAAGCGCGAGTGCTGACCAAGCGAAAATAGCAGCACTATAATACGCGTCAGCGGACGAAATTCATAGATGGAACCAACGGTGGCGTTAAATTTCCAGAATGGAAACAAAACCTTATCTGAGCTACTTCGACATATTCGGAGCTCAGGTCGATAAGGATTTCCACGTACTAGTCAGGGTCAAGGAAAAGAGTTGGTGGCGGATGAGCCCCTATTGGGCCAACGGCAGCGCTCACACCCCCGTAGTGGGTTACTGACACCGGTGGACCCGGCCCCTTGTCCTAGGGGTATATAAGGATCTGGCACTCCAGGTTGGGGGTTGTGCGTAAGGTTAACTACCTACCGCGTAAAAAGATATGGTTCAGAAACAACCAAAATCCTCGGAAAAGGACGGATCTACTGTTGACAACCACGCTAAACGAAAAAAGGACAATGACGTTCGGATTTGCACCTGGAATGTTCGCTCACTAAACGGTGACGGTGCACCCGAACAACTGGCAGAGGCCCTAGACCGCTATAAAGCGGATATAACCACCATGCAGGAAGTGCGATGGGATGGGCCAGGCAGAAAAAGAATGAGAAACTGCGACATCTACTACGGTGATTGCTATACGGAAAATAGGCAGCGCTTATTCGGATGTGGATTTGTCATACGCGGTAGACTTAGGCAAGAAGAGCTTTCGGCACGTGAGCGAGCGTCTTATGACAATCCGTGTCAAGGCAAAATTCGCCAACATTAGCCTAATATGCGCTCACGCTCCCACAGAAGAAAAAGACGACGCTACCAAAGATAATTTCTATGAGCTCCTCGACAAAACCTACGAGCAATGCCCTAAGCATGACGTTAAAATCGTATTGGGCGATTTTAGCGCCAAGATAGGAAGAGAGGACATCTTTGGTAGGACGGTTGGAAGGCATAGCCTACACGACACCACGTCCGAGAACGGACTAAGGCTAATTGCCTTTGCTGCGGGGCGAAGTGTCAGTATAGCAAGCACTCGATTTTCTCATCTCAATATCCATAAGGGGACATGGCGGTCTCCGGATCGACTAACCATCAACCAAATCGACCACATTGCGATCGACACCCGACACCCCTCCAGTATCCTGGATGTCCGAACCTTCCGGACGGCCAACATTGGCTCGGACCACTACCTTGTTGCATCCAAGGTACGAATGCGGATATCCACAACGCCACAACAACGAAATACTGTGAGAAAGTATAATGTCGAAAAGCTACAATCGCAAGACACCGCCAGAGCCTACAAAGAACGCATGTCCCGATCTCTCGCTACGAGTCCTACCGCAGCAACAGCTAGTACAGAAGACCAGTGGCAACACTGCCAGCAAGCCATCATAAGTGCCGCGAATGATGTGCTGGGTTTCGCACGACCAGCACCACGAAACCCCTGGTTTGATGAAGATTGCAGAAAAATAACAAGCGTATAAAGCAGCGCTGCAAAGAAGGACTAGAGCTGCTCTATGAACAGAAGAGACGGGAAGAACATCGGCTTCTAAGAAGGAAAAAGAAAGAGCACGAGATGCGTGCATTCGAGGATATTGAGAGATACTACTCCAGGAACAATGTACGGAAGTTTTACCAGAGGGTAAAAAGAATATGCCAGCAAAACAAATCCCGTACAGAAACCTGTAGAGACGCGGATGGAAATATCGTAGTGGAAACACAGTCGGTGCTGAGAATATGGAAAGACTACTTCTGTAGACTGTATAATGGCGATGATGACCAATACTCCGCTGTTAGGCAGAATGTACCGTTCAATTTAGATGATGATAGCCAAAACCCCCATCCACCTGATCAAAACGAAGTGCGGATAGCAATATCCAAGCTAAAGCCCAACAAGGCTGCTGGACCTGACGGTCTACCCGCAGAGCTATTTAAAGCAGCTGGAGATGACTTGGTAGTGAGCATACACCAACTCATCTCTAAGATTTGGTCAGATGAAAGTATGCCAGATGAATGGAATCTCAGCATCGTTTGCCCGGTTCATAAGAAAGGAGACCCTCTCAACTGCTCCAATTACAGAGGCATCAGTCTCCTGAACATCGCCTACAAGATCCTATCTGTCATATTGTGTGAACGCTTGAAGCCTTTCGTCAACAACCTGATTGGGCCCTATCAGTGCGGTTTCAGGCCAGGAAAGTCCACCATAGACCAAATTTTCACACTCAAGCAGATCCTGGAAAAAACCCAAGAAGTCCAAATCGATACCCACCACCTGTTCATCGATTTCAAGGCCGCCTATGACAGCATCTGGAGGGATGAACTGTATAGAGCCATGTCTAGTTTTGACATCCCTGCCAAACTCATCCGTCTGTGCAGGATGACGATGGAGAAAGCTCGCTGCTCCATCAAGGTCGGTAATGACCTCACCGAGACCTTCGATGTCAAAAAAGGATTCAGACAAGGTGATGCGCTGTCATGCGACTTCTTCAATATCATACTTGAAAGAATTGTTCGAAACTCACAAGCCAACACACAAGGAACGATCTTTCAAAAGTCCGTTCAACTACTTGCATACGCCATAGACCAAATTTTCACACTCAGGCAGATCCTGGAAAAAACCCAAGAAGTCCAAATCGATACCCACCACCTGTTCATCGATTTCAAGGCCGCCTATGACAGCATCTGGAGGGATGAACTGTATAGAGCCATGTCTAGTTTTGACATCCCTGCCAAACTTATCCGTCTGTGCAGGATGACGATGGAGAAAGCTCGCTGCTCCATCAAGGTCGGTAATGACCTCACCGCGACCTTCGATGTCAAAAAAGGATTCAGACAAGGTGCACACAAAGAACGATCTTTCAAAAGCCCGCTCAACTACTTGCATACGCCGACGATATTGACATCATTGGTAGAACACAGCCAGCTGTCACCGGTTCGTTCGCGAGTATAGAAATGGAAGCGGCTAAAATGGGTTTAGCGGTAAACGAGGGCAAAACAAAATATATGCTGTCAACAAAAAGGGACACCCAACATCGACGAATTGGACAGAACGTCACAATAGACAGCTACAATTTCGAGGTAGTAAAGGACTTTGTCTACCATGGCTCTGCCATAACTTCAAAAAATGACATCTCGTCGGAAATCAAACGAAGGATTACTCTTGCCAACCGCTGTTTCTTTGTGCTAAGAAGGCAATTGAGTAGTAAAGTCCTTTCTCGATCGACTAAAGAGACTCTATATAAGACCCTTATCATTCCAGTCTTGCTATATGGAGCTGAAGCATGGACTTTATCGAAAGCGGATGAAGATATTCTTGGTCGCTTCGAGAGAAAAATCCTTCGTAAGATATTTGGTCCCGTTTGCGTTGACGGCTTCTGGAGGAGAAGATTCAACCACGAACTGTACGAGCTGTACAGCGACATTAACCTGGTCAAAAAACCGCACATTGGGCGTTTAATATGGCTAGGACATGTATAGCGTATGGACATCAACGCTCCGGCTCGGAGAATATTCGACTCTTACCCAGAGGGTCAGCGCAGCAGAGGACGACCTTGCCTAAGGTGGCGCACACAAGTAGAACAAGACCTCAACTTGACGTGCGCAACTGGAAGCGGCTAGCTGAGGACCGGGCTAGCTGGAAGAGGTTGTTGGTTGAGGCCTTGGCTCACCCCGAACTGTAGCGCCACCTAAGTAAGTAAGTAAGTTTATATTGAACAAAATGTTTCTATAGCATATGATATATTTCTTAAGATTTGAAAACATTACATTAGTTCATCTACTTTCAGTTTTATACAAAAAAAATCAGAGTATCGCGTTAAACCATGGGTAACCCACGCCCTTATCAAAGATATAAAATTAAAACACAAATTAAGAAAAAAATTCTGAATAATAACTTGAAAAGTCGTTTTAATAAGCTTTGCAAAAAAGTGAATAAGGAAGTTAACAACGCTCGGGATAGAGGATTCATGTACAATAACTTTGGGGGTGCCACAAGGTTCTGTACTTGGCCCAAATTTATTTCTTATTTACATAAATTCCTTATTCTTACTTCCATTCTTGGGTAAAACTAAAGCTTTTGCAGACGACCTTGGAATTGCATATTGTTTAGCCAGTCCATTAGATTTGATCGCTGACATAAACCATGACGTGTTTTTACTAAGATGTTGGTTTGCCAGTCACAGACTTATTGTCAGTAGCAAAACCAAGCTGATGTATTTCTGTCTTACTGGACAGGAGTTCCCCGACTCAGATATAATATTTCATTCTCATGACTGCTCGAGACACGATTTGCTAATCAACCAATGCAGAATCCAAGGTGGTCAAACTTTCAATAAAAATGTTGACTGCAGTACTGATTGCTTCAAGATTGAAGGTGTAAATAGTTTTAAGTATCTTGGCGTTACCATTGATCAAAATTTGAACTGGTCCAAAAACATCTCTTCTTTAAAAAAAATATCTTCTTTTCGCTACTCGCTGTTTTTTCCGCCTTAGAAAGTATTGCTCTCTTAATATCATGAAAATGGTTTATCATGGTTTAATCCAATCAAGATTACAATATGCACTTTGCAGCTGGGGTGGCGCTTACCTTAGTACAGCAATTAACTGTCACTCAAAAATCTGCAATACCAAAAGTTTGTAATTCCCACCGTTTGGCACACACAATGGATCTTTTCAGGACCTTGAAAATTCTCCCTTTACGTCACTTATTTTATATTAAGATTTTAAAGGTATTTTTCATGAGAGGAGGGTTTATGGAAAGTCCAATTTCTGACATACGCAGCTAACGTAGCTATTCAAACTTTGTTGTAAATGTTCCTGCTTTTCGCACTACAAGTAACAGAAACTCTTACTCTGTTGTATCTTGCAAACTAATTTACACTCTACCTTTGGAAGTAAGATGCGCGGTCACAAAAATAATTAAATCCTGGCTTCTCGGTTTTAATCATCATGAAATCGAAACACTGTTGCGTTATTCAGTTAAAAAAAAAAAAAAAATAAAAAAAAAAAAATGATTTATAATAGCTTTTTATGTTACCTTTTATCTTATGTTAAATATTATTTTCACTCTTTCACTTACTGAAATTTAAAATAAAAATGTAACCTTTGCTTATCTACCTTTGTACACCCCACACAAAGTAAACATTTTGGAAATGTGGCATCATCTCTATTTTTTTTTTTCTTAAATAAAGATGCCACTAACTATTCTGTATGTATGTATTAACGTATTGAAAAAATGTATGCAAAATTGTAAACTATTTTTTATACATATGAATAAGGAAAAAATTGAATTGAATTGAATAATTGCAAAGAAAGTGATGTCATTGGAACGGAACCATACTGGATAAGGAAAGATTCGTGTAACTAAAAAGTGGGAAAGTGTTTTAAAGGTGCTGAATGTGCCAGAATATGAGGATATACTAGATATGTATAAGGATATAGGAGATTAGCTAAAGGGGTAGTCAGAGAAGGAGTCTTTTAGGAAGAACCTGAATTGACCTGGAATTAACCAGACAGACAGAGGAACTCCATTCTATTGAAGCGGATATATGGTGGCTCTGTCACGTCAGTTTCTTCGTCGTACTGTGCTTCAGGTAGTAACCTAATTTGAATATAAGAACATGAGACACCAACAAAAACGAAAAGGCGGACATACTACCAAAGCACTGGTCAGCTTTAAAGTTTTGGATCCTCAACGATTTTCTTCCCTAGAAAAAATGACCATAAGACGAAAGAAGTGCTAATAAGTAGCAGAACAAATGTAAAACACCTCACTATAAAGGTCAGTGGGCAAACACTCGAGTTTAGTCCGCACATCAAGTACCTGGAAATGCTGTTTGACAAAAGGCTTAACTTTAAAAGTACCCGATGTATGCAGTTGAGAGAGCCTCTCGAGCAGTAGCGGCACTGTCGAGATTAATACCAAACATTGAAGGATCCAGGCCTCCAATCCGAAACATGCTAGTAACGGTAAGCAAGTCGATCCTTATGGACGCGTCCCCCATACGGGCACCAGGGACGGATGGGACAAAGTACATATATGAGACGGATGAACTCGGTCCACAGTATCGCATCGCGGAGTATGCTGTGCTTTTAGAACGGTGTCAGCGGAAGCGATTAGCGTAATCTCCGATCGAATGCCCATCGATATGGGGATAGAAAAGACGGTGCTAGTTGGCGCGATCGAGCTAGAAGATAGGGTAAATACTAGCGAGGCTATAAAAGCAGAATGACAAAATAGGTGAACCACGACAACGAAAGGAAGGAAATATGGAGAGGTAAACTTTTACCTACCTCTAGGAATACAGGCACAAGGGTGATCCATACTGCCCAAACTGCGAAGGCACAGCCCAGAACGAGAAACATGTTTTAACGGAATGTCAGAGGAACACAACGCAACGGCCAGAAACATCCTAGAAAGAGAAATACAAGCTCTAACACAGGCATTCGTGCATTTGCACACAAATTTCCAAAACGTACAGACGCATACACATGCTTATGTACTTATGTAGAAATGCCTCACGTCGTCGGCGATACTGTGCGGAAGAGTGGTTGGAGGCAGATATGGTTTTAGTTAGGGTTAATGTCCCACACGCCGGCTTTCTATACTTTCCGCCTTTCTTAAGAAACAAAGAAGGTGCAAACAAAGCGTCATCTTAAGCGCCCTCATTACATATCACCGAAAAAATTCCTGATCTCAGTATTTTCTTTTTTGCTAATGCAATGAAATCATGAAAATCAGCGATTGGGTTCATTCCAGCCCTATCTTGCTTGACCGAATGATCTGAAATCGGGTAGTTTCCTTCTTTCCTATGGCTGAAGAGCGTTATCAGCGAAATGTTCGTGCGGCAAATGCTTTGACGTTTTGGTCAGAACATGAAAGTCCAAGTCATCCAGTATATGCATGTGAAATATGATAAACCATTTTAAACACTGCTGTCAAAATAATAACAGTTAACTCGTTTAAAATATGGCCGTGATAGCTGTTAAAAATACTTTGGACTCTTTCGAAAACCCCATATTATGTTTCGCGTTGCTAGGAAATAAACTCACTTCTTTAGTTTATTTTTGCCAGAATATAATTTGACTACTTGACATGTTGTGGTTCAATAACTGCTAATATCGCATGTCATTTGGTTGTTCACAGAGTTCTCGAAAATGTGTGTGTTTGAGTGTAGAATATCCCTAGCGAAAAGTCTTCACTACTACAGCAAACATTGTATACAAGTGACTGCTCGTTCTCGTTGTCGCCCTTCATTGACATGAACATCTTGAACCGTACTAAGTTCGTTTTAACCACACACACATACACATCCCAACATAAAGGATTACCAAATGTTGAAGTAAATTTCAATGATTTCTCCCCCAGTACATGGAAAAGCAACAATTTTACAAAAAAAATATACTCGAGCACTTGTCGGGTGTTTTCTCTAGGATATCCCTTTCAGAACGGACAAGTGAGCATTGTCTTCCTCAGTTCTTATCGCCATTGTACTCGTATTATGGAGGATACTCGGCACATACATACCCATACCATACATAACCACAAAGTCAAGGATACAAAACTTGTTAACATCTTAGCGAATGGTCCACATTCCATTGAAAATTGAAAATCCTTATCATTGTCTCGCATGCACTTTTGTTAAAAACCTGCTCGCCCACCGAGCAAACGGAACAATTCAAAAGTAGTTGCATTGAAATGATTGCAAGTGAGTATGTATGTGTGGGTGTGTGTGTTGATTGAAAGAGGGTGGTGCTAAGGATGCAGCTAAGCATGACAGTTATATGGGCGAGCAGCTTACGAATATGTGCATACGCAGAAATCGGTTTTTCGCGTAAGATGATTGGGCAATAAAGCGATAAGGACGATGCATATAGCCTTGATGATTTGTTGCACTTTAGAAGGATTCGATTAGTGCACTCTGTTTGACACCATTATTTTATATTCATTTGGCTGGGAATATATGGATGGTTAGCTCTGGGAAAAATACACTTATGCATCAGCAGCAAATGAGAAAAAGATGGAAATGGGTCCTTTTAAGGTGCACGTTTCATGTGATTATTGTCGCTTTAAGTGGCTAATGTGTGTGATGTTAGTTGGTTAGGGTAGTGGAGGTATACCCACTTACATTTTTCTGCAAAGATTATGAGGGAATGAGGGGGTGTAACCTACTTACAACATGTTTACAGCAGAATAGAAAATAAAAAAAGGACTTCTGGAGGTTTAATAATCAGCAGATAAGCAAATGTAAAAATGGTGTATATATTATTTGTATTGATTATATTATTTTACGAAGGAGATAAATACGGGGAGATACAGATTGCGAGAAGGCGAAGAGCGACAAGGATAGACAGAAGAAACATATCATACATACATCATTCAACACAGTTAACTGAATTTAATATACCTACAAATATAATTTAATTACTTATATACATATTTTGATTCACCAAAATTACCAAAAGCTTGAATAGCTATGTACAGACCTTCATCTTCAAAATGTTTCTCAAGTTGACTTTATCAACACTGCCTTGGTAAATTTTGAGATTTTGAATGATGATTCATCATTTATATAACATAAATACTTCTTTAGGTATATTTACCGATCAGTCAAACCGTTACAACCATAAATATCTGTAGACTTCTGTAATCAGATATTGATAGTTTCAGTATCAGGTGCAGTAAAAATGGCTTCGTCCTTAAACTAATCAAGTGTCAGTACCTGCATTACAGGAAAAAGATACCGAGTGTTCAAGTAATTCGTATCAATTCATTCTTCCTTTTGGCGTATTTTAGGTTCGCCCTAAACCTTGACCAAGCATATAAACCACATTGTGCATAGATGATACTCAATGTTAGGTTTTGTGATGGTAGTGTAAAAAATTTAAACGACCTTATGTCACTCTTTCACTCTATTTTTACAGTGTTGTCCGTGTCCGTACTCCTCTCGAATATGCTTCGCAAGTATGGACATCTTACTGTAAGAATCACAATTGAAGTCCTACAGCGAAGCTTCCTTCGCTTCGCATTAAAAGATCTTCTATGGGTCAACCCTTTTAACCTCGTTCCATATTTGTAACGGAGAAAACCTTGTCTTTGAGATGATCTGAGCGAATCCATTCGCTCTTTCGTACGAAAATTTGACATTTGCCATTGCCTGTAACAGCTGGGTAAATGTAAAATTGGAATTTCGGAAATAAAGAAATGTTGGTTTATTTGTTTTTCGCAATTGATAGCATTATAATTTTTGTTCTTAAATTTCATTTACATACTGTTATGTATGCATTTGCAAGTATGTAGCACAATACATTACACATATATGTACGTCGAGCATAAAAAAAACGGCTTGTACATAGGACTACGATTTGCTTTCTTAATGGAAACATAAATTAATTTACGAAAAAAGTGATCGTTTTTATTTTGTTAGGTAGTCATTTTTTTCGATTTCACTAGTTATTTTGCAAAACAACAAACAAATCACGGGCAAAACGACTAGAATCTGACAATCGCCAGTGACAATCGCTTTCGTTCGCATTCTCCTATCATGGGCAACTTGAGCAATTGACATTTCGGAAGGAAACTTATCGTAGGATTTTGACACTAGCTTCCGATTGCTTTCGACTATTATAAAGGGTGATTTTTTAGCTGGTTTGGTTTTGGCAACACTGGTTTTGACAGCTGACGTGTGTTTAGTACCTTGTGTCACTGTCAAACAGCTTCAGTTTGGTTTGCAATTTAACCATGGATCGTCTTACAAATGAACAACGCTTGCAAATTATTGAATTTTACTATCAAAATTCGTGCTCGGAAAGCTGGCCGAGGATCCGCTTTTTTATCGAAAAATTGTGTTCAGCGATGAGGCTCATTTTTGGTTGAATGGGTACGTAAATAAGCAAAATTGCCGCATTTGGAGTGAAGATCAGCCAGAAGCATTGCAACAGCTACCAATGCATCCCGAAAAAGCCACTGTTTGGTGCGGTTTATGGGCCGGCGGCATTATTGGGCCATATTTCTTCAAAGATGATGCGAATCGCAGCGTTACTGTCAATGGTGAACGCTACCGAGCGATGATAACAAACTTTTTTTTGCCCGAAATGGAAGTTCTTGACTTGCATGATATGTGGTTTCAACAAGACGGTGCCACATGCCACACAGCACGCGAAACAATGGCGCAATTGCGAGGCGAGTTTGGTGAACAGTTAATTTCACGTTTCGGGCCGGTCAATTGGCCGCCTAGATCGTGCGATTTGACACCATTAGATTAGTTTTTGTGGGGGTATGTCAAGGCTAATGTCTATAGGGACAAGCCCGCTTCGATTGACGTACTGGAAGCCAACATCCATGCATTCATTCGTGAGATACCGGCCGATATGTGTGAAAGAGTATGCCAAAATTGGACTCAGCGGATGGGCTACCTGAGACGCAGCCGCGGTCAACATTTGCATGAAATTATCTTTAAACATTAAATTGCAAGGTTCAAACTATCGATTCAAATAAATATTTCATTCATTTTTTCGAATTTTTTGTGTTTTTTTTTTAAAAAAAGTTCTCAACCTCTTAAAAAATCACCCTTTAGTTCAGCCTTAAGCCTAGTATGCTGCTGATGCGAAACGAAAAATCCCATACAAAAGTGACACGACGAAATCGAAAACGGAAAATTTCGTCGTGATTTTCGTTTTGCAGTACGCTGTTCCGCTGCGAAATTATACTGATGGTGATTGTATTAGATAAATCTCTCCACTCAGTTTTCGCACAGAATTTATTGTCCGGGACATTAATTCCTTGCGAAAATTTGACGTTTGATTTTTTTTGTATTCTATATTTTCTTCCTCGCGTTTTTGTTTTGTTTTTTTGTTTGTTTTGTGCGGGATAATTATATAGAGTCGAGCATGGTTCGTGCGCAAGAGACTGCCAATATCATTCTGGACGAAATAGACTGCTAAGAAGAATTCCTCCGCAACCACCTTTTGGCCACTGGAAACTGGAGGCGTCGGTCTGTTTTTCTAATATAATTATAAATATAAGCCTTTATATATACATAATCTCTCTACAGCAGTTCTTCCGCGATGGAGCCAGAATTGAAGTGGACTTTCGTAGCCATTTTTTCCGCGCAAATACGACCCAAGAAGAGGACTCGTACACAATTGATTGTGGGCCATGGGAATGTGTGTCAACATATTTTTTTGTTTTTTTTTATTGTGCTGTGAATAAAATATGAAAGTCCTAAGAAGTGGAATTATACAGTCTTTTTTATCATTCAATTCATTTTTTTTGTTAATTTAAATTATTGTCGCCTGTCACTATTGTCAGTTGTATTTTTCATAGCAGCTGATTGAACTCTACAATGTTTTTTTTTCGTTGATATTTCGCAATCTTTTCGCACTCAATTTGGAGACCACAGGAAAATTTCGTTTCGCATCAGCAGCGTACTAGGCTTTAAGTCGTAAGCTCGACAGCTCGTACCTTGTACGTAGTAAAAGTCAAATCCAATATTTTAGTTCTCAATTCATTCTATTGTTATTCATCACACTCTCAATATTTCATTTCGAAAAGAGCCTGATGAGAATGGTTTCACATACAATGCTATCATGTATGAGCGCGCTTGCACTATATACCACCCGAAACCCCACCAAGTAGCACACACATGCACTAACACTGCATGAGCGACCGCCCGACTGAGCTGGGCTATGTACAAAGCTGAGACTGAGTATAGACTCTGTAGAGTGTAGGAATTTTATCTCATTCTAACGCGTGCTAATACGTTGCTTTCTGAAAGTGATGCAATGTTTTTCGTGACGAAATTTCGTTGCACGATTTTCGGTTCACACCGCGAGCTAAGAAGTTTCACTTCAAAAAGAAATACTTTCATGCTTATAACCTGCGCAATTTTATGATTTTTGTTTTGGCTTATTCACTGTATGATTTTGAGAGCATGCACAGGCACACCCACACACATACAATGGGTTTTACTACTCATATGGTTTCATTGAAATTCCTACCAAAGAAAGAGAAATAAATCCGTCATACTCGAAAGTCGTAAGCTCATAAGTCATAACACGTGAGCAGTAAAAGTTAATTGCTCAAATGTTAGATCCCATATTTTAGTCCTCAACTCAATCTCATTCATTATTTTCATTCCTCACGCTCTCAATATTTCAATTCGAAAAGAGCTTGATGAGAGTGGTTTCACATACAATGCTGTCATGTATGCACTAGTACTACTAGTAAGAGTAACTAGTGTACTAATACTACCTTAGTTATGTGTACGTCCGGAACGACTCAACTATATTTTGGTTTTTGGTTAGTGCCAAAATGGCAGTTGTCAGGGGAGGTTGCGTTATCTTCTCTAATTTTCAGCAGAATTACCGATTGGTTAATTTACTTTCCTAAGGCGCCTATGTAGATTAGTTACTGCGTGCTTCTCACCCGATTGAGTAAGCTCCATAATTTAAATATTAGTCAGCTTCTTTGGCTTGAATTTGAACAAAATTACAATATAAATCTACATATACATATGTCTGTACTATGTAGTATAATAAACTTAAAAAAAACAACAAATACATAGTTTATAACCAACCATCTTTGATCTAAATATCAATTTTATTCTCGTTCAAATAGTCAGTAATCACACTTTGCATTTTGGGAAAGGACAGATCAACTAAAACACGAAATTCATACTTTCCCCAAAATATGCAGAAAAAGAAATACTTTCATGCTATAACCTGCGCAATGTTATGACTTTTGTTTTGGCTTATTCACTGTATGATTTGAGAACATACACAATCTCATTCTTAATTTTCATTATTCGCGCTCTCAATATTTCAATTCTCATTCTAACGCGTGCTAATACGTTGGGTTCTGAAAGAGATGCAATGTTTTTTTTGACGAAATTTCGTTACACGATTTTGGATTCACACCGCGAGCTAAGAAGTTTTACTTCAATAAAATGAATTTTTGAGACCGTGGAAGGTAGAAGATATATAGGGTTTGTTCATTTCGAGGTTGGCATTTTACGTCCTTGCCGTATCGCATCATTAATAGCCGTTAGGCCTGTGTATCATCGTAAGGCATGCCTCGGCACTTCCGGCGCTATGCGCACTTGCCCGACAGTGGCTATAGAAGCACTCATTGGCCTAACGCCACTCCACCTTTTTATAAAAATGATACCAATCAGCAGCACAGTCAAACTACTGAAAACAGGAGAGATAAACTACACAGATTGCACAGATCAAGTAAATCTTCTCTCCGAAATCCCAGAGCTTGACATGATCTGCGCGGTAAATGACCGCCTACCTAAAACTTTATGCTTCGGCAGGAGGCTCGATACAGTAGTCTCAAGCCGTGAAGGAACTATAAAAACCCAACCTCAGACAGAGAATGTAACAAGTGGTATACGGATGGATTAAAGATAGACATCGGAGTGGATGCTGGTATTTTTGGACCAAACACTAGAGTATCCATACCTGTGGGAAAAAGTCCCAGTGCATTTCAAGCGTAAATTCATGCCATTCAAGTGTGCACCAACGTCATCCACGAATTGGGAATAAAAGGTGTCCTCATTCATATACTCACTGATAGTGAGCACTAGGATTTTTCCATTTATTTATTTTTATTTTTTTTCATTTATTTATTTATTTAAAGCTTAGCATGATACTACAAGAAAATAATTCTTAAAATTAAGTATCAACATTTAGTGTTAATTACAATTCAAATGGCTATAAATGAATGACAAAGGAAAAATTTCAAAAGGAAAGCTTATAAGAAGCAATAATATAATATAAATTATGTTTTCATTACTATACTAAGAATTTAATTCTGTTGCGACATGTGTAAACATAGTTTCTCCCGAAATACGGCTGACGAACTTATTCTTTGTAACTGATGTGGAAGAGAATTCCACAAACGAATCGCGTTAACGAAGAATGATCGCTCTCCAACTGTGTGCATGAATCGCGGTAAAATAAGTCTCAACCCTCTTGGAGACTGTAAAAAATGTATATATGTACTCAATCAAATACTCAGGGCATTTGTTATGAATTATTCCATGGAGCCTAAGGATATTTCTAAAATTATAATATTCATCCAAACTCATTCCCAGCAGAGACCTTTTCTGTCGTGAAACACTAACATGTCTTGGAACATTATATATATACCGAATACAGTCGTTAAAGGCCACGTTTATTTTACGCCTGCATTCATAATCCAGACTGGGGTATACTGTGCAGTTGTAAGACAAAAAAGGCAGCACTAAGCTTTTTATTAGGTGCATTTTCATCTTCGGAAGGAGCATATGCGAGGAGGAACTCAAGCTTCGTAGCCCACCGTAAACTTTTCTAATTGTATCTGATGTGGCATCACAACAACTTAGTTTCCTGTTAATTCTAAATCCAAGATATTTGACGTGCTCCACGTATGGAATAGTGACACCAGAAACAGCAAGAGGAGGAACATCAGATAAGGGGATTTCACTTTTGGAGCATACCATACCCAAGGATTTGACAGGATTTAGTTTTAGGCTATTTAACTCAGACCACAACTGAATACGCGACAAATCTTCATTTACTCTAGACACACAATCTTCAATCAAGCCTGGTTTTCTGGACAGGTAAATAATCACATCATCTGCGTAAAGGTGAACATGACAGTTCTCGAGCGTATCAGGAATGTCATTAATAAAAACAGAGAAAAGAAGTAGTCCTAGTACTGATCCTTGCGGAACACCTAAGATTAAACGCGTGGACTAAATGTGTGCCTTCCATTGGGAAAATACCCAGGGTCTTCGTCAGGCTAAAATCAAACCCTTCAACAATAAATCCACAAAACACCTACTCCTCAGTAGGCATTATATCACGAGAATGGGATAGTTCCCATTCAGGAAACTAAATGTCGTTTCTATATAGAAGACGACGAAACTGCGGAACATATTCTATGTGGCTGCATGGGACTCTTTGCCCTCAGACGACAATATTTTCACCGTGAAATCCTAACTCCCGGAGAAATTCATAACTGGTGGATACCAGTAAGTAAGTAAGTGTAATGTTTTAAAGAAATAAAACTGCACTGGTTCACTTCATTAATAATATATTCAATGTTTAATGTTTAATTTAAAAGATAAAAGCGTAGGGGTACATCCAAAATACATCCGCCGACTTAAAATCGAGTGTCCCCTAGCTGTACTCGTTCACATTATCGTGGTCTCTCTTTACCTCACAAGTAAGTGCATATTAACAGCAGATATCGCGTGATTCTTATGTGCATGATTCTCATATTATTTTTGTATATAATACACAGCACTCTCCACCACTCGAATTTAAGACAACCTTTACATAGACTTATTTTAATAACGTTGCTTAAGCCTAATGTTTTGAGTTACTTTACGTTTTTCTTTTCTTAAGGCTTTAGGTAAATTATTATTACTTGTCGATAATTCAGAATGTACCTTGCTATAAAAACGCTCTTGTTTAGGTTCTATTGCCTCAGGAGAAATATTACTTAAAGACATTTGACTTTCATGTTGATTAAGATTAACATCAGGATGAGCTTGAAACTTTTCACAAGAACGTTCTTTTAGCTGATTTTGATGTACAAACCGAATCTTAGCATTTAATTCCACAAGATATGTTAAACTGCTAACTACTTTTTTAATAGTTGCCGGAATCCATTTTATAATACTTTTTAACTCACTTCTATATAATACTCTCTCCCCCACAGAAAAATGTTTAAATTGTGAAATATTCCTTTCAGTTACGGGTACAGTTTTTGCAACTCTTCTTCCTTTCTCAACAACACTTGGACTTAATACATATTTTTCTTTGAAATTTACACCAACATTAACTTTAGGATTAATATAATCTAAATTCTTTAAAGGCTTAAATGAAAGTATGAGCTCTGAAGGTGATTTCCCAGTGACGGTACACGGAGTGTTATTGTATGACATTAGAAAATCGAAAATATTGTTTTTTAAATTCGCACTACTTTGCTTTTCTATCACTAGTTTTCCCAATGTTGCCTTCGCCGTTTGAACACCTCGTTCAGCTAAACCATTACTTTGGCTATGGTAAGGTGGAGTTGGTTTATACTCAATTTTGTTAGTGATGCAATATTGTTTAAAAAGAGAAGCACTAAAAGGAGGGCCGTCATCCGTAACTATACATTGTGGATATCCAAAAACAACGAATATTTCCCTTAGCTTTTCTAAAAGAGATGATAAGTTAGTTGACTTCATAATTTTTACCACAAAATATTTGCTATAAGCATCCACCATAATCAAGCAGGTCTTACCTGTGAAATGAAAAAAATCTAAATGAATCTTTTCGAACGGATGGTTGGCACTAGGCCACTTAGTATCACATTTTTCCTTCGGCACCTTCTCAGTACTCTCGCAAATATGACATACCCTCACGTGCATTTCAATGTCTTTATCAATGCTAGGCCACCAAACATATGACCTTCCAAGCATTTTCATTCGGACAATGCCGGCATGGCCTTCGTGTAGAATTTTTAAAACTGCACTTCTTACCTTACGGGGGACGACTATTCTGTGGTTGTAAAAAACACACTGATCTTCTAAACACAGCATATTTCTTTTTAAGAAAAATACTCGAAAATCATCTTTTATTATATTGGGCCATCCTACTGTTAGAAATTTTGATACCGACGACAACACTTTATCCTCAGCTGTTTCTCTCTGTATCATCTGGAAATCTACAATATTATCAGTGCTAAAATAGTAAATAGGCATTTGCTCAACTTCTGAGTCAATGGGTGCCTTGAGAGAAAATCTACATGACTCATTTTTGAACCCTTCCTATATACAATTTTATACTGATACTGAGACAGGATTATTGACCAGCGCTGAAGTCTAGCTGAGGTTACAGCAGAATTATGTCTACTGGGGCTATATAATTCTTTGATAGCCATGTTGTCCGTGACTAAAACAAATTCATGGCCATATATGTAGGTGTGAAATTTCTTCACCGCGAAAATTATAGCTAAGCCCTCTCTATGCAGCTGGGAGTAATTACGCTCAGATGCATTTAAAGTGCAAGAAGCAAAAAAAAACTGGTTTTTCCACACCTTCTACTAAATGGGCTAAAATGGCTCCAACTCCTACTGGACTAGCATCCGTAAGAACGACAATTTCTTTACTAGGGTCATACAGCTCCAAAAGGCTGTTATTCAGAAAAGACTCTTTGCATTTTCTAAAAGCGTTCTCGCATTCCTGTGACCATACGAACCTTTGACCCTTACGTCTTAACACATTTAATGGGTAACAATCTGACGCGAAATTGGGTAAAAATTGGTTGTAGAAATTTAATAAACCCAAGAAAGATTCTAGCTGTTGCAAATTTTTCGGTGCAGGTGCGTCGACTGTGGCTTTAACCTTATCTTGGTTTGGCCTAAGCCCTTCACTGGGAAGTGTATGACCTAAGAACTCAACCGATGATTTTAAAAACTTAAACTTTGCTAAATTTATTCTGACATTGTGTTTACTTAAGCGTCGCATAAACTCTAATAACAATGCAAGGCATTCATCAACCGTTTCAGCTCCTATTATAATATCGTCAATGTAGCTTTTTACACGCTTCAACCCTAGCAGGATTCTATCCATAATGGATTGGAAAATACCCGGTGCACTACTGACACCAAGAATAAGACGCGTAAATGCAAACAAACCCTTAAACGTATTTATAACGAGCAATTTCTTCGATGCTTCATTTACAGGAACTTGAAGGTATGCACCCGAGAGATCAATAACACAGAATACACAGCACCCCGACAACACAGCAAACATTTCTTGAATCTTCGGAATCTTGTGGTGACATCTGAATATCAAACTTCAATTTATACTAATTTTCATTCCTACATGTACTTCATACATTTCGTTGACTTTTCCTTTTTCATAAGATCATATTGTTTTCTCATTCTTATTCAACGTAGTTTCCGGTAAAAATCTTTTGGATATAAAAGCGGTTATCAGGACCGAATAGTTCCTCTTTCTTTCTTTCCTCTGTCGATCACGCCTCAAAGCATTAAGTTACTAGATTAGTGTGTAAGTTTCGTAGAGCGTAAGTTTTGAATTGTAATAAAGTGGATTATATTGGAAAAGGTATACTCTTTTAATTATCAATCGTACTCATCCACAATTGGTGACCCCGTTGCACGCGCCTACACGTACATTTAGTTAAGATGTCAAACGCCGAGGAACCTAAAGCAAACACTTCAGGGCAAAATGATCCTAATCAAGCCGAAATGGCTCCGCCAGAGACGATCACAAGAGTAGCCATACGAATACCATCGTTTTGGCATGAAAAACCTCAAATATGGTTTGCGCAAATCGAGGCACAATTTCAAACAGCAAAAATTTATAGAGACCTAGCGAGATTCAATACTATCATCGGTGCGATAGAATCACAAGTTCTAACACAAGTTTCTGACGCTGTATTGAATCCTCCCGCAGAGAACAAATATGAAAACCTAAAGTCAGTCATAATTGAGCGTTTTGGTGATTCGGAGCAGAGGAAAATCAAAAAACTTTTATCCGAAGTCGATTTAGGAGATAAAAGGCCATCACAGCTCCTCAACGAACTAAGGGATTTAGGTGGAAATCAAATAAACACCGATTTCCTAAAGTCATTATGGCTACAGCGACTACCATCTCAAGTACGCGCCATTCTGCAAGCTTCAAACGAAGATCTAGCAGCATTATCAAAACTAGCCGATAAAATAATGGACATCGGTGAGTTTTCACACACCTCAATCAATGCAACGTCATCGCGCCGAGAGAAAGAGCAAGCAGTACCGCTATCAGGTAACGATCTGTCGCTACAGCAATTACAGCGGCAAATTCAACAAATTAATTGTCAAATCAATGAATTGAGAAGCAGTGCACGTGAGTATCGCAATCATCGCAGTCGTTCAAGAAGTGTTAGCTTTTCCCGTCGCGCTAATTCATTTTCCAATACGCAAAAATCCGACGATCTATGCTGGTACCACAGTCGATTTGGAAAAAACGCGAAAAAATGCCGGGAACCATGTTCATTCATATCGACATCAAAAAACTAAAAAGTTCAACTGTGACCAATGCTTCCACCTGTAAACAACACATTGGTCAACAGTTATTTAGATTAGTTGTTTACGACACGACATCGAAGCGAAAATTTTTAATCGACAGCGGCGCTGATATTTCTGTCATACCACCTACGTACAGCGACAGATTTGCACAATCAAAAACAACTTTGTACGCAGCAAATGGTAGCCGAATTACGACGTTCGGGAAAACCAGGCTGACAGTGGACCTGGGTCTAAGAAGTGCATTCAACTGGACTTTTCTCGTAGCTGAAGTGACAACATTGGAGCAGATTTTATCCGACACTTTGGGATTCTGATCGATCTCAAGCGCAATCGGTTGATAGACACCACAACGCAGATGTCAACAAACACAACAGGAACGCTTGCAAATGAGGTAACTATTAAAGCATTCGATATTAACTGTCCGTTTGCACATATTCTAGCCGAATTCGAAGAAGTGTTCAGGGCAAACAAACAGCCAGTGAAGATCGCAGCCACAAGCACCACCACTCACCACATTGAAACGAAGGGCCCACCAGTATTTGCTCGTCCTCGTCGACTAGATGCAGAAAAGTTGAAAGCCGCCCAATCCGAATTCCGGTACCTGATGGAAAGAGGTATCTGCCGCCCTTCAAGAAGTAATTGGGCCAGCCCGCTGCAATGCAAAAGAAGGGGAACGGCGAGTGGCGACCCTGTGGCGACTACCGCAGTCTAAACGCCATCACAGAACCCGACAGGTATTCAATACCGTTCGTGCATGATCTACGCAACAATTTGAAGGGTAAGACTATGTTTACCACTATCGATCTGGAGAAGGCCTTCCATCAGATCCCCGTGGAGCCGTGCGACATTCCGAAAACGGCGATAACCACCCCCTTCGGATTGTTCGAGTTCGTTTTCATGACGTTTGGACTCCGAAACGCTGCCCAAACTTTTCAGCGGCACATACACGAAGTTCTGCGAGGATTCGAGGATTTTGCGTTTGGCTACATCGACGACATCTGCGTGGCCTCCGAGAACGAGCAAGAACACGAGCGACACCTGAGGTTACTTTTCCAGCGTCTAAAGGATTATGGACTGATAATCAATCGATCCAAGTGTGTTTTTGGCCAGCGCGAAATAAAATTTCTGGGACACCAAATCAACGCTGAAGGGATCAGGCCACTCGACAGCAAGGTCAATGTCATTCAGGAGTTTCAAAAACCCAAACTAGCGAAAGAACTCAAACGATTCCTCGCGATGCTAAATTTTTATCGCTCATTTTTGCCACAAGCAGTCAACAACCAGATAATACTACAAGCTCTCATAACTGGAAACAAACGAAACGACACAACGCCAATCCACTGGACATCAGAAGCGGAAGCAGCGTTCGAGCGGTGCAAAAACGACCTTGCGGAAGCTACACTCTTAGCTCACCCTACCATCAACGCACCAATAACCCTCGGTGCAGACGCATCAGACTTGGCGATAGGCGCGGTGTTACATCAACTGGTCGATGGTGTGTCACAACCGCTTGGATTTTTTTCCAAGAAACTACAAAATGCACAGCTAAGGTACAGCACGTACGACCGTGAACTTTTAGCTGTATACGAAGGAATAAAGCACTTCCGACATCTTATCGAAGGACGCAACTTCAGCATCTACCCCGACCATAAGCCGCTCATTTTTGCGATCAAGCAAAAATCGGAGAAAGCATCACCGAGGCGACTTAGGCAGTTGGACTTTATTTCTCAGTTCAGCACGGACGTGAGGTATGTCAAAGGCGAATACAACAACGTGGCTGATACGTTATCCAGGATAACTGCAATCCGAAATGAGATGGCCTTAGACGTTAAAACCATCGCCGCAGAGCAAGCAAATGACGATGAATTTCGAAAATTGATCCAAGAAGGTAATTTTTTTTCAAGATCACTAACCGTCAAGTCTTTTACAATTCCAGGGAGTAAGACACCACTCTACTGCGATGTAAGTTCAACCAGAATTCGACCAATAGTGCCAAGAATACTTCGAGATGTCATCATTGGTACACTGCACGGCCTTTCCCACCCTGGCAGAAAGGGAACATTACAAATCATCACGTCTGGCCGCAGCAGCGGTTAGAACCTGTATGTCATGCCAGAAGAGCAAAATCCAAAGGCACAACAAAACGCAGTTCGGCCGATACTTACCACCACAAGCGCGGTTTGACCACATTAATATCGACTTGGTTGGACCACTGCCTACATCACAAGGCTTTCGATATATAAAGACGACATTAAAGCAACCCCAGCAGAAATGTTGTTTGGCGCAACTCTTCGCTTACCAGGTGATTTCTTCGGCAGCCAGAGCAAAAGTCAAGACCAAACCGAGTTCATCAAGGACCTACGACGCACAATGGCCAAGGTACGTTCGACTACGATATCGCATCACGACAAGGCCAAGGTATTTATCCAGCCTAGCTTACTAACAGCTAGCCACGTTTTTGTCCGCAATGATAAAGTCAGGGCGCCCCTGCAACAACCGTACGAAGGACCATTTGAAGTTATAAGTCGTCGAGATAAATACTTCAATGTGCGAGTTAACAACCGAAAGGTTAATGTCTCTATCGACCGTCTGAAAACAGCTTTCGTGCTCGCCGACGCAACAAGCAATAACGCAAGTACGAAGAAAATCGATGATGTCCGTAACCCAAGGAGCGACGAAAGGAGACGAGAGTCTTCATCAACATATACGACGAGATCTGGAAGAAGAGTCAGACTGAGAATACCAACGTAAATTAACTTATTTTTTTACATAATGTAATTTCTTTTTCTTAATAACATTTTAAACACTTAGTTAAGGGGGAGTGATGTGGTGACATCTGAATATCAAACTTCAATTTATACTAATTTTCATTCTACATGTACTTCATACATTTCGTTGACTTTTCCTTTTTCATAAGATCATATTGTTTTCTCATTCTTATTTAACGTAGTTTCCGGTAAAAATCTTTTGGATATAAAAGCGGTTATCAGGACCGAATAGTTCCTCTTTCTTTCTTTCCTCTGTCGATCACGCCTCGAAGCATTAAGTTACTAGATTAGTGTGTAAGTTTCCTAGAGCGTAAGTTTTGAATTGTAATAAAGTGGATTATATTGGAAAAGGTATACTCTTTTAATTATCAATCGTACTCATCCACAAACTTAATTTTGGTGTATCCCCCTTGACGACAATTATAGGTAAAGTAAAATGGTGACCCGCGAATATCACCTCCGAGCTCCTAACTCCCAACTCCTCAATTTTGTTACCTGTAACTGATAGAAGATTTGAATTATAATTCACTAAATTATGCTTAGAAAAACCTAATTTATATAGCTCCTCGTTCATAATGGTTGATGATGCTCCGGTATCTATCTCCATTATCAAAACTTTTCCATTGATGATCACACGGCATATTTGAGGCTGACTGTTACCATTTGTACTGCTGATGACTTTAATGCCGCTCGACGACGATGACTCTTTTCTTGCTCGACACATTGTAGAGATGTGACCCTTTTTATTGCATACAAAGCATTCCCAATTGACTGCGGGACAATCGCGATGTGCTGGACGCCCACAACATTCACACTGACTGTTGCGACTCATTGATGACTTCTGACTGCGACTTACTGCCCGGGGATGATTTGATGACGACACAAATGATTGGTATTGCTTGAGGGTGGGATACTTTAGATGCCTCTTTTCACTTTTGGATCTATTAGACTTGTTGTTGTTGGACATGTAGACGGCGTGCGTATGAACTGGAAGTTGGACTGACGATGCGGCTTTTTCAGTTGCTTCAATAGACAAGGCTTTGTCACAATATTGCTCAAATGTAAGATTGTCATGTTCCAGCAGCGCCTGTTGGATTTTTTCGTGTCTCAGGCCGACAATAAAACGATCTGACAGCTGATCGTCCAAAATTTTTAGTTTATACACTCCTAATTTACCATCGGTGGAGGTGCTTGCTCCTGCTGCCGTGGCAGTGTCCGTGGTGACTGGGTTGGTAGGAATGTTGTCCAAAAAATCGCCAAAATAGCACTCCTGTGACGCTGCTTTAAGTCTCACAATATACTCACTGATGGATTCCCCATGTTGCTGGACGACTGTGTGGAACCTAAAACGCTCCGCTCTTTTATTGGGCTTAGGGGCAAATTGGCTTCGCAGCAAGGCAATGTTCTCAGCGAACTTTTTATCGCTTGGATCTGCCGGATACGTAATCTTTGCGAGCAGCTCGTACATCGATTTCCCCATAATTTCAATAAAATATGTATTTTTATCGGCATCTTTGATCGCGTTTAGTTTATAGAAATTAATTAAACGATTTTCGTAGTCTTTGAAATTGTCACCAATTTCGTATGGTTGTTTTGACATTTTGCATGTGTACACTTATGTTATATTTTTTTGCTTTACTTTTTTTTGTTTTTGTCCTCGTCGCCCATTAATGTAATGTTTTAAAGAAATAAAACTGCACTGGTTCACTTCATCTATATCTATAATCTATATCTATTATCTATAATAAATATTATAAAACTGTAGAGGTTTTTTTGTTGGTTACCTAATGGCGTTAGAACCGCTGAACAGATTTCGATGAAACTTTTTTTGAAATGTTTCTTAAGTACCCGGGATGATCACAAGCTATGTAATTTTTCGCTCAGCCTACTGGTTCCTACACAATAGTCGAATTAACTGTATATCGGAGAGGAATATTATCATTATACAGCCCTAACTCAATAATGGCTTATCGGATTGAAGATCAAAAAAATAGGTGAAATTAGTAAATCTATCGCTGATTCATTTGAGATATAAAACATCCTCCTGCGTTATCCTGAAGCTGAGCAATGTTCAAAACAATTATTCAAAACATCGCCCACAATTTTCCTTCAGCGGAGACCACCGCCGGCAGTCGTGCAGCAGTGGGTATCGTTGCAATAGTGTGTGTGTGAGTATATATGCGCGCTCTAACATGATCATATGCTTTGTACTTCAATGTTCTACAATCATTATCACCATTTGCGGCTCTCACACTCAACCAATCTTAACAAATGAGGTGTCAAAAGAAAGAGAATTTTCTAGAGCAGTGAATTGCATTTTCAGTTTGTAAATATTATTAATAAATTAAAAAAAAAACGATCAAAAACAAATATTCTACCCAAAGTGAACTTCTGTTGTTTTAAGAGTTAATTTTGGTTCATATATGTATATATGCACATATGTATGTATTTGCTATGTGGAAACATCTGGGATGTTTGATTTACAGTTCTATTTTGCCGAGACTTTAGGCAAACGTTATCAGTAGTCCAACGAGGCACATCCGAACGCACAACATTTCTCTGATTTGTTATTTAAAATTGGTGGAGGAACGCTTCCGGAAGAAAATGGAAAAGTAAATTTATCACAAGGTTTAAGGTGATATATCACAACTAAAAAACCGTAAGAATTCTTAGCTTTGTGATCGAGCTACTTTGTTGCCTCGGAATGATTAAGCTCAAGCAATTAACAGCGAGATTGTTTCACGTGCTGATGGTCAAAGTGCAGAATGTATTTCCCGGGTTGTGGACCAAGAAGTAACAACCAGATATCTGGTCGAATTTTTAAACTCTCGCTTTCGCTGCCATCCCATAAATTAATACTAAAAGTGGGTGTACCTACTATTCTTCTAAGAAACTTGAGCCCACCTAAATATGGCACCCGACCTAGAGACAATTTTGCAATGACATCTGGTAGAGGCGGAAGTGTTGACGGGCTACGATGCGGTGCGGTTTTTGAGAACTATGAAATTTGCAGTTAGGGGCTGAAAGTTACACATTGAAACGTTTTTGATAAAACGCAGTTAATCAACAAAATTTACTAAACACTTTTGTGGACTTAGGCAAATACTTTGATGTTTCTACGCTCCCACTGAAATTGCATATTTGTAGGCATAAGAAAGCCCTTAGAATGCGAAGCAAGGCGAGCATGGGTTCAACTAGTTAATAATATATTCAATGTTTAATGTTTAATTTAAAAGATAAAAGCGTAGGGGTACATACATCCAAAATACATCCGTCTTATAAGCCGACTTAAACTCGAGTGTCCCTTAGCTGTACTCGTTCACATTATCGTGGTCTCTCTTTACCTCACAAGTAAGTGCATAATAACAGCAGATATCGCGTGATTCTTATGTGCATGATTCTCATATTATTTTTGTATATAATACACAGCAGTAAAAACCTCTACTGGTTCGCTAAACTGGACTATTTGGTACAAAGGATCTTTTAGGTCGCAGTGCCCTTCGCAACTGGCGGGTCAGGATCACAAAAAAAAACATTGTTATGCCCGATTCACTGAAAACATAGCCGCTGTGAGACATAGAATTTCTTGCAGTGATGAGGTCCATTTCGCGATCGGTGGCGAAACTACAAATTAAAGGGGATACCACATTCAATCTAAACAAACAGTTTTGTGCGGGCTGTGGACCGGATTTTTTATGTGATATAGTCAAATGATAACACTTTTTTTTTGTGACCTGGGATTGAAGATAATGATGTGAGCGACATGTGGTTCAAACAAGACCAAGACAATACGTGCCACACAAGACATGTAAATTTGGTTCTATTATAACGATAAATCAAGTCAGTAAGGTAGCAATTGCCTTAAGCATTGTAGGGTGCCTTTTTAAGCACTTTCGGCGGCAAACGTAGACACTAGTAGAAGCGGGATATTATTCTTGTCTTTTACGCCACAAGTCTCTTAATAATAAAGATGTATTCAATGATGCATATACATACATATGTAGATCAATAATGATCCATTGTCTTATCTACGGGGTCTTTAACTAAACTGAAGCTTCAATAAAAGCGCAGATAGCGTTCGTTCCTCTATATCCTGAAAGAAGTGTCAAGAAATTTTAATCTAATGTGGGCAATAACAAATAAACTGAGGTGTATCCTTATGGATCTCCTCGTCACCGCATCCTCTAGGTTCTAGAGTTCAGTCTGTGTATGAGACCGGTGCCTGTCACTCTGAAGTTTAACGGTTCAAATCCAGATGATAAAAAAAACCGGTCAAGTGCGAGTCAGACTCGCGCTCAAAGGGTCCCGTAGTTTTAAAACTAGTTATATTTTGTTTAAATAACTGTTTTCGTTTCGTTAACACAAAAAACGGAAACGACCCACCTCTATACTCACTTGTCACTTTACATACTAATAAGTAATATTATTTACTATGAGAAATCGGATAAACATTAAGAACGCGGCTGAGTGTGTAGCGCGTCCATTAACACTAGAAAGACGGGAAAATCTTCTTACCAAGAAAGACGGCAAGGCCGTTTGACCCCATACAGTAAAAATGTAGATTTTGATATAGTAAATGATTTAAAAGTGCTAATCACTCAGTGAACAAACTAAAATATAATCATATTAACGTGTTTTATTAACAAGAAGTTTTTTATTTCTTACTACAATCATGAAAAATAATTGCTTTTGACTGATTACATTTTCCACGTATAATGGAATTTCACAAATATTGCACACATAACTAGATTTATTATACAGCTGGAAATATAACAGTGACGTCTTTTACCTGTACCTAGAGCTGAAGGCTGCATCGGTATTGGTGGTTGTGTTAAAAATTAAAAAAAAAATTAAAAAAATGTGAAAAATCACACTATATGGATCAAATGACCTGCGCCGGCTTTGTAGATAGATGATATGTTTGTTTAATTCTTTATGAAGATATAACAATGAAGCTATATGTAAAATTAAATTTACACTATTTTAATAAAAGTGGCAAGAGAACGTGCCATAAAAATTAAAATTTTTAAAATTATAAGACAATAAACTTCAAAATGGGTCAAATGACCCACGCCCGTCTTTCAACTGTTAACGTTCTATGCGCTGTACTACTGAGTTCAGGGGGCTCAGGTTCGTTACCTGGCCAAATCCATATTTTTATTTATTTATTTTTTATATGGTAGCACAATTTCGTATAGCTTTTAATATTCCCAAAATTATTGTTAATCGAATAGTGATAATTTAATTGAAATCGGTCCAGTAGTTTACGAGTTAATCGGTTGAGAAATTGAATTTTTCGACAAAAAATTTAATTTTTCGACGTGAATTTCTCAAAAACTATGCAACTTACGAGATTCGCTAGGTTATCTTTAAAAATATAGTTAATTATCTACAAACTATGATTTTTTCATATTTTTGACTTCAGTAGTTTTCGAGAAACATCATACTTGAAAAAATTGTTCGTAACTTACAAGCCAACACGCAAGGAACGATCTTTCAAAAGTCCGTTCAACTACTTGCATACGCCGACGATATTGACATCATTGGTAGAACACAGGGAGCTGTCACCGGTGCGTTCGCGAGTATAGAAATGGAAGCGGCTAAAATGAGCTTAGCGGTAAACGAGGGCAAAACAAAATATATGCTGTCAACAAAAAGGGACACCCAACATCGACGAATTGGACAGAACGTCACAATAGACAGCTACAACTTCGAGGTAGTAAAGGACTTGCCATAACTTTAAAAATTACATCTCGTCGGAAAACAAACAAAGGATTACTCTTGCCAACCGCTGTTTCCTTGGGTTAAGAAGGCAATTGAGTAGTAAAGTCCTTTCTCGATCGACTAAGGAGACTCTATATAAGACCCTTATCATCCCAGTCTTGCTATATGGAGCTGAAGCATGGACTTTATCGAAAGCGGATGAAGATATCGTTGGTCACTTCGAGAGAAAAATCCTTCGTAAGATATACGGTCCCGTTTGCGTTGACGGCTTCTGGAGGAGAAGATTCAACCACGAACTATACGAGCTGTACAGCGACATTAACCTGGTCAAAAAACTGCACATTGGGCGTTTAAGATTAGCCATCTTATGGACATGTATAGCGTATGGACATCAACGCTCCGGCTCGGAGAATATTCGACTCTTACCAGGAGGGTCAGTGCAGCAGAGGACGATCTCGCCTAAGGTGGCGCACACAAGTAGAACAAGACCTCAGCCAACTTGACGTGCGCAACTGTAAGCGGCTAGCTAAGGACCGGGCTAGCTGGAAGAGGTTGTTGGTTGAGGCCTTGGTTCACCCCGAACTGTAGCGCCACCTAAGTAAGTAAGTACGCTTTCGAGAAAAATGTAGGGGCCTTTTTGGTCTGATATTTGTCACACATTTTTGGCAATAACTTTCAAAGTTTCTGACAGAAAAATTCAAGAAAAACTTTTTGGAACCTTTGTTTTGAGCCCTTTCGAATGATGTTCCACATGATATATTTTTCAGAATTTTTTTTTTTAGATTATGTACATTTAACCCACCCTGTATAGTTGTTTCACAATATTTTTGAGAAATATGTTGTCCATGTTTGTGGACCACCGAAATGTATAAGTGTGTCAAATTTCATGTTTCTAGGAAGAACGGTTCTTGATGTTTTTAACGTGACAGACATTTTTGAGTTAGAACTTATAATGAACTTATAATGGTTCCGTATTATTATATGGGTACGGAACCCTAAAATTAAAAAAAATTATTCAGTTTCAGAAGTTAATGTCAAAACCTACTGCGAAGGCATAACACTGATAGTAGGATCGCTGTTTTTCGACTTGCAAGGCCGAAAATACTAAGAAGAACTGCTTCAGTTGAAGGTAATCTGCAGCACCTTTATGAATCGGTAGATTACCGGCACTGCCACAGTCGTCGGAGTACTTGAATACATCCAGCCAATCTAGAAAGCAGGTTTCGTTCTTGCCTAAATGACTAGGCAATGCTAGCAGATCTCGAAGGGTCTATTAATCAGTCCGCTTGATTCCATTAAGGAACTCTCCTCGATGTCTCTTGTGGAGAACAACAAATGGCCAACAAACGTGCAGTTGGAATCTTACCAAATTTTTGTCTCGACCGACTTAAGAAGTATGTACTTTACAGCATAGGATTTCAAAAACCTTGCTGCAGATATATTTTTGGACATATTTAGGAGGCGAACAGATATGACAAACGATGTACATAGCTTAAGGCTGCCAAAGCTTACTGTGGGGAGGCTTACACTCGTGATTGGATTTTATAACCTTGTTTGATAGTTTGGTGGCCAGGCATCAGAAAGAGTACTTCTTCTTCTTCAGATAGCGAAATGTGAACTAAATTATTAGGATGCTAGCAGCAGAAACATCCTCCCCGTGTCGATCTGCCGGCATCGGTATATCAACATATCCATCCAGCCACTTGTCCTGAAGTTATCTCTTAGTCAAGGAGTTTTTCGGTGAAGAAGTGCTTCCATCTGCTTCTATATATCAGAAGAAGTTCCTTTTTCTTCGCAGATAGCGACTCATAATGGATCGGAAATTAGAACCTGTTTTTTTCTACAACAGTTCATTAGCAGATGAAATAAATACGAATGACAGATATTTCGAAAAATATTTGCTATCGTTACACAAGAATTATTTTCCTACCACATGTCGTGTTCACACGATTTAAATTTTTTTTTGGTATTTTCTTCCTGTATCGTTTAAAGGGAGGGTATGAAAATAATTGTGTTTGTGTACATCCAAAAGTCTACTAATCACTCTTGTCAGTCAGGGGAGCATTAAAATGAAATTGCGAACAAGAAACATGATTGCCTACCTTAAAATACACACACAGACATATATACTTTCGTTGTTGGTCCTTCCTGTCTATAGAATACTCGTACACTATTAATGCAGATCAAACCAAAATGTAGCTAAGAGAACCCCACCCAACAGCGAGTGTATTTATTACTTTCACCGTCATTATTCGGGGCAGCCGCTAACGGTACAAATCACTTTTTCGCAACGCAAGGAAGCTGCAAGAAGAGCTGCCTTCCACAAACCTTATCTAGGCTGAAAAATGAAAAACGAAAAAAAAATCGAGATATGAATTTTCCGTTTGGAAAGTTCGAAATATTTTAAGATGGTGGGCTCAAGCACCCACCCACACATTTTGCCTGCCTGATGATGTAATTCTCATCAGCGCCGCCGCTTTTACTGTAGTACAGTTATGATTGCTGTTGGGCTGGTTTATTATTCATTTTCTTGAGTCTTATCATATCTCATTCGGTGCGGGCGCAATAGGGGTGAACCAGTAAATGTATTTCTGATGGGCTTCCACCGCTACGCCACTTCGGTACCTATGCCTTGCGACTACTTGGTAGTTGTATGGTAATTCGCGTGCGCTTCATTATGGGAAAAGATAACATCTGAAATCTTAGAAGGATAAGAGCGTGTTGCAAAATGTTAAGCGCTTATTGTTATTGTTGTAATGTTTGAGTGTGTGAACTGCTTAACATGTCATGACCCTGAAGGATCTGTCGAAATTTTTAATGAATGCTGAGTGGTGGGGGAGAGTGAGCAAAATTAAGAAATCTTCTTAATTGCAAGTAAACGTTGAAAGAAAATTATAATGAGTTTTGTATTCCATAATTATGCAAGGATTTAACCAACAAATGGAATCAGAAACATTCTTTTACCAGAAGTTCATGAGTGCTATTCGATAGTATTTTCTACGATAACCTTACATACTTACTATGGTGACAGCAAACAAGTTAGCAAACAGAATATTTCGGTTCAGGGCATACTCATATCTAGTTGTGTTTAATGCTCCCTTAATATCACAAGGAGAAAACAATTAGAAGAAGATTTCTTTAAGCCATTTGATACTGCTAATCAAGGATCTGTCTGTCTCTCGTTCTCGTCCTTCATGTGCTCGCGCTGTGTGTAAACATTATTAGGGTACTCATATCCCCTTTAGCGTGTGTAGATTATAAAAAAAAAAGACTACATGCAGCAATTTACCAACCGCTAATTCGAATTATTGTGGTCGCCGTGGCCGTGGTGGTTAGTGCGTTGGACTACTACGCAATGATGCCCGGGTTCAAACCCAGACCGGGTCTTTCACATAAAGAGTTCTTTTACGGTGCCACCTCTTTCGAATGTCTGACAAGCATCAAAGAGTATCATTTGTCACGATTAAGCTTATCAACTCGCCGGCCGTTCGGAGTCGGCAAAAAACTGTAGGTCCCTTCCATTCGTGCAAAAATATAACACGCACACACGAATGGTTGCGAGAAGCAGGCTGTAGCGCCAACTCATAAATATAAAATCGTGCGCCTACCAGCCAAAACTTAAAATTTTAATTTCTACCCTTATTTATACTTACTCTTCCTTACTATTCTTACTTATGTATGTACTTCAGTTATCTGTAAATCTGTTATACGTATATTATCTTACTTCTCTATATGTACGTACATTTCGTTAATATATTTTAAATTGTTTAAACTTGTTTCATTAACAAAAAAAAGTTTTTTATATTGTAATAAAGTTATAACTTCAAAAAGTAACAAAAGTTTTAGAGCCCCCGCACACTACAGACTTTCTATCGGCCGACAGTTTGGTCGGGTTGGGTTGGTTAGTGCGCACACTGGGCCGATTAAATAGTCGGGTTGGTAGTGAGTGCGCACACTAGACAAACAATCGGCCGATTGTTCTCGAACGATTTGCTGTTGCTAGTCGTTAAACACATTTTGCAGAGAATAGTCGCTTTATGGTAGTTAATAAAAAATGTTCCAGAAAGGTAATCATTGCTTAACGCCCAAATATGTCCATAATTCCATATTTAAATACGAGGAAATATCCAGAAATTAAAGAAAATTAATTTAAAACTCAGAGCAAACTGAGCTGTCGAAAAAATCGGCCGACTTTATAGTCTGTAGTGTGCGCACGTAGAAGAGCGCCGTACTGATTAAGTAGTCGGCCGATAGTTTGAAGGCAATCGTGTAGCCTATCAAACTTATTTATCGGCCGATATCGAATCGTTGTAGTGTGCACACTCTCATATATTTTCATACTGATTAAGAGCCCGACTAAACTGTCGGCCGACAAAAAGTCTGTAGTGTGCGGGGGCTCTTAAGATTACACCCGCAATTATTTTGCTCACCTAGATTGCCAACATTTCACACTGTGCGACGCCTTAGGAAACTCTGGAGCTGCTCATTCCTAGTTCTTCCGAGAAGCAACCCCCTCCAATACCTATGTCCATTTTAGACCCATCGGTATAGATGGACTTAGTGCTCTGTGGTATTTCATTTTTCTCCCACTGCTCTTTGCTTGGAAAATCCCGCGTGAAGCGTTTTTCAAAATCCAAGTATGGGACTGTGTAGCCTGAATTGATGCCAGCATTAAGGTAATTGCCAAGTATTCTGGAGTGTCCGTATGTAACGACTAATGGCCATCCCTAACCTAAAAGAGGACTTAGCTAATTTTACCAATTTTAACATCTCTCTTGGACTTATTTTGACCTGAATAGAGCAGAGCACATATCGGCACCCTAGTTAGTATTGACAGGTCATTGTGCAATAGGCAGATACGCCAGTAGATTAGGAATCCTCGCCAATGGCGTCTGTCGCAGCGGCATGGATGAGGAGGAGAGACTCTAAACAGTAACTATTTAGTGCAGAAAGTATAATTGGTCGCCACTTCTTCGAGTACGCTTACGCTGACTCTGGCCAGCGGGATAAGAAGAGATGTTGGAGGACTTCTTAAAAACTAAAATTAGAGAACCGGGCTTGGAGAGACATTTTGAAGTAATTTATTCGAGCTCTTCCCAGGCCTCTTAGATTGCAATGCCATAGTCTTCAAGTATACACATGAAGGAGAGTGATACATCTGGTCAGATCTGCTCAAGCAAATAGACGTGCATTGACCTGCGAAGTACGTAAGCAACTCTAGAAAGACTGTTACTACTTTCTATGACAACATTGGCCTTGTTGTAAAATTATAAAAAAAAGCGAAACTTTATGTTTAAAGTAAAGCATAGAAGTCACGAAAATAAAATTTAATAATATTCCTGCCTGTATTGGCGTTCTGCCGGTTTTTACTAGCTAAGAGTATCCGGAGGTCGCTGAGCAAGAACATGAAAAAATATATATGTATGTATGTATGTACAGCTATGGACACATAAATACCACAAACACAGTTTCCAGATTGAATATGACATTTTATTACATTTTTTTAAAAAAAACATGAGGAATTTAATTTTATTTGAAAACTTGATAAATCGTTAGTGTAATGAACTGAAAAAAATTGTATTAAAGAATATGAAAATGAATGCAGAATGGAATGAAAATAAAAAGTACAAAATGGCCCTGGTCATAGAAATAGCACAACATTCGTTTTCTGAAAATTCAACTTTGATATACTTAAAAATGTATATAAAACGTTGTTGTTTTGTATCTTACCTATTCAGAACTTTGTACTGTAGCCAGAATTATCCATTACCGCCTGACACCTCCGTCCCATACTCTCAACAAGCTTCTGACATCTTTCCTTTGGGATAGAATACCAAGCTTCCTTTATGCCACTCCAAAGCTCGTCGTTATTTTTGTAATTTTTTTGCCCAATCTTTACCTTAACATCATTCCACAAATTTTCTATAGGGTTAAGGTCCGGACTTTGTGCTGGTCAATCCAAAACAGAAATATTTTCTTTGCAAAACCACTCCCTTACTACTTTGGCCGAATGCTTGGGATCATTATCATGCATAAAAATCCAATTTAATGGCATAGACTCAAAAGTATAAGGCTCCATAGTATTTTTCAAGATATCTAGATACTGGAACCTGTCCATTTTGCCATTTATTTTCGTAAGAGGTCCTACTCCGTGCCAGGAAAAAGCACCCCAGACCATTAGATTGCTCCACCGTGCTTAACAGTTTTTTGGGTGTGTCTGGGATTTAAAGCTTGGCCTCTTGGACGATGAACAATGGTTCTGCCATCTGGCCCAATTCTATTTATCTTGGTTTCGTCGCTCCACACATTTTTTTTTTCCAAAATTGTAGGTCCTTATCTCTATGAGCTCTTGCAAAGGTTAAACGCTTTCTGATATTCTTTTTTGATAGGGGTGGTTTTTTTCTGCTCATTCGTCAAAATTAGCTTAGCTTAGCTTCGTTTAATCTTCTTCAAACTAATCGGCTCGATATATTAACATCAAATTCTTCATTAATTTCATTGGATATTTGACGAGATGACTTAAAGGGATTTTTCTTGCATTTGCGGACAATGGCTTTATCAGTGGAAGGAGTCGTTTTTCTTGGTTTCGGGTCGCGGTCTTTATTTTTATTTGAATAAGCTGGGTTTTCTTGAATAAGCTGAATTGCGCTGTAGACCATTTTCCTAGAGCACTTCATTATTTCAGCTATTTCAGCTGGCTTTTTCCCATTTCTGTATAAGTCGTATATAACTGTTCTTTTTTCTGGAGTACAAGGCACACCTCTTCCTATTATTACACTAATTTGACTTACAAAACAATGTTTAAAATAAATTGTACAAAAAAAACCCAGTAATGATAAATAATACTGCTAATACGTCAAATAATTGTTAATGTCGTAATGTGTGCTATTTCTACGTCCAACCACAAAAAACACTTCCCAGACTAAAATGAACATGTATCAACATACCAAAATCATAACGGTACCTTTTTCCGCCTTACATCTACTACACGATAGGGGAAAACAGTGTCGTCCATAAAAGTTGGAATCATTGCAATTTTATGGTAGAAAATATGGGCTCAAAAGTTTCATTGGCGTTTGTGCTATTTATGTGTCCATGGCTGTATGTATGATTGAAATTGCTGATTTTACAAAATAACGTTTGTATTTAAGCGACTGCATTTCGGTTGCCTCTTAGAAACATACATGTATCCATCCATTAGTTACTAAAGAAGTAAGAATAAACCGCAAATAAGAAAAAATACTGGTGTACCTAACCTCAGTTCTCTGTCGCTTGTCCCATACTTTTTCACATATTAAATAAAAATAAATAAATATTTATAAATTTCCTTCTCCCTCTTTTGTACACTTTTTTTTTTCAAAGTTCTCTCTCGTGGTACTGTTGCCTATATCTTGCTATTGTTTATAAGATTCTGCTTAAGATTGTAAAATTGGCTCAGATATGATGTTCAGTTTTCTTTGCGCTTCGATTTCTTAAAAAAAAAAAAAAATCTTCAAAAATATTGTTTCAAAACTAAATTTTTTTTTTAATGTTGTATAATTTTGAGTGAAACCCCCCTTAAGCAGACAGTGACGGTGACAGCATTTGTGTCCGCCTAAGGGAGCTGTGCGTAATAGGAGATTTCACTGTAAGTAAGCAGGTATAGTGTCATCCAACAAGAGGTAATAATGAAAATATCCCGGAAACGTTTCGTAAATTTCGTACCGCGTACCCAGATGTGTCCATTTCGAGACGATCATAGGAATTGCGCCTACCGCAACACTTTGAACCACTTTTAGCATAAAGATCTTGGTCTACATGCTTATAGTTGATATAAGAATTGAAGACAGCAGAGCACGTACATTTTCTATTGATTAAAAATGGCGCCTCTTGCTGGATAACCCTAGGACTAAGAACCCCGCAAAGTGGCGATTGTATTTGCATCATGATGCGCAAAATATGTCAAATGATCTATGTAAGCCAAGTAATAGTCCACTGACATGCCACAATGCCATCCACAGTATTCCATTGCCAACAAGCGCTAAACTCATAAACTTTATGGGTACTTGCAGCTGATTTTAATTACTCTGACATCTTCCTCACTCCTATGCTCACCCGATAAAAATGTGAAAGCAAATTCCACGATCACCCACTTGTCGCACGGCGCTCTCAAAGACAGTTTATCACACATGTGGTGGACACTAAGGCCACCCATCAACCATAATCTTTACCCAAATGTTTCCACTCATTAGAGCCTTGTTATACATATACAAAAATGCATAAATACATACATATGTATATACATGAATTCTCCTAAAGATCATCCCACACGCGGTTTCTTTCTACAGCAACTCTCCTCCAGATGTTTTTAAAATGCTGGCAGTGCCGTGATAGTAAATTTCCTTTCCTTAGGTGTGACGTCGAATTTTTCGGAAGAAATTTTCTAGATTTTCAAAATTCTTTTTTCTCCCACTTTTTGTGGAGGAAAAATAAAAACAAAAACGATCCTCGACAAGCCTTTCCATCCGCGATCATAAATTGCCTCCGTGGCGGGCCAAGTTTATTTATTTCGATCGCTTCGCGGGACGGTGCCGTATGTGACAAGCTACAATATCAGTCAGACGGTGGGGGTGCTTACTGAATTATTTAAAATTTAATCGCAGATGTTTGTCAACACACGATTTTATTGGTCAATTTGTTGGAAATTAAGAAAATTTATTAAAAAAAGAAATCATCACGAAAGCTGAAACTCATCGACTTGCGCTTGTTTGTTGTTGTTATGTGCGATAATGTGTGTTAATTACTCGTAATCGGGTAAATTTGTATTTATCTACGATTGGACCGGACCGCCTTATTTCTAAAGCTCATTTGAATTTCAGCGGGTGGCAGCAATGAATGATAAAAAAAACAGAAAATTAAGGGGGAATTGCCATTTGGGATTTGTTTGTTTCGTCTAATTGATTTATTGCCTTCATTTATTTTTTATCGTATTTTAAGAGTCGGGGTAGAAATGACAGAAGTATTTGACAGTTGTTTATTGAAATAAATTATGAACGCGTGATTTTGGTTGATTTCTGAACGGTGGCGAGGTTACGTATGTAGTCACATGTGGGGTCCAATAGACTATGACCTACCTTTTGACATTTTGAGTTGGTATTGAGGTGGGGTATAGGGTGGACTTTTTTTGACACTTCTTACAGTATAACTACGTCCAGTATAACGAATATCGATATAGCGAATTTTCGATATAGGTTAGGTAAGGTTAGCGGGCTAATGAGAATGGTAACATCCTCGCGGCAATAACCTCATCGAAACTACTAGATCGATTCCAGGAAAAACTCAATCGTTTGTGCAACCATGCATTCTGGGTTCCAGGACAAAGTGCCATAGAACGAAACGAGAGAGCCGCCGAACTACCTATATTTAGGCTAGGGTCAGCACTTAGCTGTTAACTAGCTGAAAATGTTTATATTCCTATAGGTGCTATTAAGGGCAATATACTCTCACACTGCTTAAAACTAGCTTGTCTCAGGTGGACTACTCTGACAAACTGTGCCATATCCATAAAGATATGGCCAAACTATAATAGGTCAAAGGCAAATGAGCTGGTAATAAATTACAAACAAATAATTTACAAAGAAGTAGTGTGCGATGCCTATTTTTAACCAGTTTAACCCCTTGTTGACCGACGGTACTTACAAGTACCAGCATGTTCAACTTCAAATTAAATCCCTATAGGAACAAATTTAGACACTAAGACCAAACGAGGCTTTTAAGTACCAGATATAACCTCAATAAATTTTTTTCTTTTTGTATGTTTAACTTAGTTTAGCCACAGATATAACAGTTTTTCTGACAGCATATTAGACTTTGAAGAAAGTAATTTTAGTCGATGTCGGTGTTAATGTATACTAAATTGGTATTTTTACACATTTTGGATCTTTAATTTTATTAAAAGCTTATGTATTCGAAAGCCAAAAATATCATAGTTAAATAAAAAAAAACTTCAAATAAAAATTTTATTTTTATAACTTTAGCTATAGCTTAACGGTTCTTTCGAGTATGACCTTCAAATTTTGTCATAAATCATCCTTCTGCGTTATCTTAATACTAAGTTATGCTCAAAACAATTCATGAAGTCATAGCCGATAATTTTCGATCAGTGGAGATCGCACCAGTGGGTGACTATCTATTCGGCGCACAGCGGTTCCACCGCAGGCCAAAAGTCGAAAAATTCATAGTAAAAGTTTTCACCCAAAACCACTTAAGCTAGCTGAGAACAACCCAAAGCTAATATTAATGACAAAAAAAAATGATCCGTTAAGTCAAAACAGTTTGATTTTCATATCCAAAGTGATCCCATTGCAAGCCCATCGCTATTGGGTTTTAGTGCTCTGCAAGTAACCGTCACTGGATTTTCTATTTTTCTTCTACTTTCGTTAATACAAACAATTTTTTTTGGGAATGGATCTATTAGTAGAAGGTAGGAATTCCGTTGTCTATTTTATTTTAGGTAGAATAATGTGAAACTGTACATGTGGTGGCACTATGAAACTGGAGAGAAAAATAAATTCAAAATTCAAATAAAATTGCGTTCTGTGTTTTGTGTTAAAATTTTAACTGCGTTCCCCCCCCACGATCCCCCGGTATGTTACATATTGTCAGAACGGCTGATTTCTGTACTTTTTGATGCAAGTTGAATCAGCTGCGGATTCAGAGTAAATGGAGCTATAAGTGACCATACCTGTTATTATTTTATTTCAGGTGATATCGCTAAATGCTCTTTTACCAGAATGTTATGAATACTTGACCATACAGCCAGACGTCTGCTTGAGTATAAAAAATCTAATCTGCAAACTTTTTCGCCTGATTTTTCTAATAGCCTGGCATTTAGTTTGATGGAGGACACGACATACAAGGTAGTGCTCGTTTTTGAATGATTCTTGTGTTTCAATTAACTTTATACCAGGTAAACTGTAAGTCCTAGGTAAAAACTTTGTATGGTGAATTTGTAAGTGACATTATGGCGCAAGAAATTGATACTAATAAAAAATATTATAAGCACACTTTCCCGAGATAAATGCGATTTTCACAGAAATTGGTACAAACAAAATTAAACAAATCTGTGTTTGAAGACCAATATCTCAAAAATTAAAGTACGCATGGTAATTTTTTTCAATTGTGATAGGCACTAATCAATTGTTTATAAAACGAGCCTACTTTGGTTGCTCTAAGTTTAATACGCTCGAAGTTATAATTGAATAACTGTTGGTACCTTTTTCCCTGAAGGATATTTTTTAAACACACTGTTGCTCAGTTGGTGTTCAAGATATACCGCCACTCCCGTACGATTTTTTTCATATCATTAGACAGTGAATCAGAACCGAAAATATATGTATCGCAAACCGGACCACCCTGTATACCGTACCGTACCGTACCGCACCGTACCGTTATCTCGAAAGCGTGACGTGATAGAGCAAAACAGATTGCAGATTCGGAATCAGCTCCCCCAAATTACTCTAACACGAATTCATTTTGGTTATTTTTCATGTAACAAGTACTTATGACCGCCTTTGTTCGAGAGTGGAACCACTGTGCGGCGCCGCGACTAACTTTGTTCCTTATTATGTGGGACAAGAAGGGTTGAATGTTCAGCGATGAGCTCTATACCGGAATACGTACATACATACATACATGTTTATGAACACAATTATATAACGAGTAGGAATAAAAATTATCAAACCAAAGCGGGTAGATACGTACATATGTACATATATAGATCAGTGATCGATTGCATAGGCAGGTACCTCTTTGGTGGCGGCCGGCGATGCTGTTAATATGTACTGTATGTACATATGCATGTGCGTTTTCTGTGTTTCGAATACATACAATGTTGAAATAGTTATTTTGCGATTGCGTGTTGTAATGTGTTTGACAATTTTGAGCTCACCGATGCATTTAAATAGGAAAACTTTAATTGACAATACATTATTTATTTATTTATTTCATCTACAAGCTTCGCTATACAAATTTCAGTGGTTATTACATAATGACATAAAAATAATAAATAAGAATGAAAAACAAATGAAAAAAAAAAAATGTATAAAAAAATGAGTAAAAAGAGAAAGTAAGTAAAAGAGCAAACAAAATATTTTTAAAAAGATCTCTAGAAAAATGAAAATCCACGTGTCTGCTGACTTGATTATATGATATAATTTATACATTATTATGTATGTATATAGAAATCTACATTTACAATCTCTTTATGAGGGTATTTTTTTGGAAAATATTCTTTTTCTTGCTGCATTTATACATAAATAGGTATTTACAGTAGAACTTCAATTATCGGGTACAATGACCGGGAAGCGGTCGCCGGAAAATTGAAAAACACGGATAATCGAAAAGTTTAAAAATATGTATATATGAATATCTTTAAGTAACAATCAACGGATTTTACACGGATAAGCGAGAAACACGGATTGTCGGAACACGGATAATCGAGGTTCTACTGTATTTGTTTTTAGCGAGTTTCTCTACAAGGTTTGTCGTTTTTGGCGATTCTTATTTCTATACAAAGCTAGATGAGCAGAGCAGCTTCATTCTTATTCGTGTAAGATGTTTCTAGCAATAACCACGTTCATTATAGACAAAGCATGCAGCATTGTATCGGCATAAAAACAGTGAAAAAAATCACTAATAAAGCGTAGCAACGCACGCCGGGTATCCGCTAGTTACAAATAAAAATAAACACACTAGATGGAAAACATAGAGAACTGTCAAACGTTATAATACATTTTAATAAAAGAAACTCTAAAAAATTGTTTATGCAAAGGGCAAAATCTAACCGTGGAATAAAATACACCGATATTTAAAAAAAGCTGAACGGAAAAACAATTCCACATAATGGAAAAAACTGCACTCAACCGATCTACATTAACAACCAACTAACTGCATTCTTTCGACAATTTTTGTGGTCTGCAAAGACGAAGGCAAAGAGTGCCGGGTGGAAGTATATCTGGATAAGCAATAACAAAGTTCTTGCACGAAAAAATGATCGAGAAAGGGAGATTGACATAATCACGGTGGAAGATGTCAACAAAATAACATACCATGATCTTTAGATGAGCCTGTAATATAACACTTTGATAAAGTTTATAAAAATAAAAATGACTGATAACCAGGGATAGGATTTTGCTAACTTTGCCTCTTTTTTTTGCTTAGTCGGAAGATAGTATCGATTTTACACAAACATGTTTCATGTCCTCCTGATTCCAAATATATGTATTTTATTTTGCCTTTTTTTGCCTTTTTATATCATTATTGCTTTTTTTTGCATTTTTTGCCGTTGTTGCCTTTTTCTGCCTTTTTTTGCATATTTTGCATTTTTCTCAAAGTTTGTTCGCTAAAAAAATAATCCTCGTATGTATACATGTTCATCTGTGCAAACATTATGCTTCTTCCTCACAATACGTAATACGTATACTTACATTCCTAGATGCATTACAAATTAAAACGTCTAGTCTGTGGGGAGAGTCAACATGGAAAGATCGTACACTAACGAATACCCTGCAGCGTTGCTACGCTTTATAAAAAAAAAAAATTAACAGCATTGCCGCCACCAAAAATGTGTCCCTGCCCTGCGATTACTGATCTATATATGTATGTATGTATGTTTGTACATATCTACCCGCTTTGGTTTGAAAAAGTTTATTGCTTGTGTGTGTTCATAAATATGCAAGTACACGTATTCCGACAAGTCTATGTTGGGCGGTAGAACGAGTATAAGTCAAAATTTGGTCAAAATGAGATAAATATGTACATAATTCGATTGCAAATTTTATATATCATGTTTGGTAAAAGCTGTATCGGTCTATTACACACACAAATAGTAAAAAAAGGCAGTGAAAAGTAGCCTTACTGTATGTGACATAGTATTTAGTTTTTTCGCTCTACTGAAAAATTGAAATTTTTGACTTATACTCGTTCTACCGCCCACCATGGAAATTGAAAAATATTTTCCAGAAAGTACCGTCAAACATTGATGTAAATAATGTTGAAAGCTTTAAATAGAAAGGTCACTTGGCTCCTTCAAGGCACTTCCAAAAGACAACCGGAGAAGATTATTACCAGAAAATTTCAAAAAGCTCTTGGTAGTTCAATTCTACTATAATTAAATGTGCATTTACGTTCCTTTTTCTTGTTTTTTAATAAATGCCTTTTTTGCCTTTTTTAAGTCTTTTGTTTTGCCTTTTTTTACTTTTTTGGGTCAACAAAATCCTATCCCTGCTGATAACAATGCCGATGAAACTCAAGACTTTAATTCTCAAATAATGAATTCTTTTAACCATATAAAAACAATAAGCAAAAGTGACCTATCGTGTATTCTTTTGAACATACGATCATTAAGAACAAATTGAAACGTTTTTTTGGAAGCTATTAACGAAATTTTGTTTAGTATTGAAATAATAGTCCTAGGTAACTGAAATTAATATCAAGAAAGAGGAAAATAATTTCTACTCACCTACAGGATAGCTATAACGCGGAATACTTAAACCGAACAACGACAAAAGGCGGAGGAATAGTTGTGATTTTAAAGAGCGACATAGAATATGATAGGGTGGTCATAAGTAGTCTATCATACGAAAGTATAACACTAAATATAAAGCAAATTAAACAAGAATACACACTTATTTCTGTATATAGACCACTTAGCCTCAACAAAAATAGTTTTGTAAACGAACTTGGATAACGCCATTTTGTAACAGGCGAGTATTGGAAATCTAGATGACGTTGGGAGCAGAAAAGTGACAGGAAAAGTGATGTGGAAGGAACTTTAGGATGGGGACGGAACGAGAAGGGAAAGAGTGTCGTGTGCGAGGAACATGGCACGCTTGCGTTGCACAGCTTCGCTCGACGGATGGGGAGGTTCTTGTCCCCGCACACAACTATACCTACTACAAACACATATATCGTGCCGATCCATAATAATAATTTTTTTTTCTATTCGGACTCGGACGGA